>CM061052.1:26405955-27005955 GCA_030762865.1 Paraleonurus japonicus | reverse complement strand
CTCCAATACGGAATATCCTAAAAATATTTTTCTTCCTCCAACCACCATCCAATCTTTTTGTTGTAGGCCTCGGCACCCTCTTCAATCACTTTCTGGTAACCCATCCAATTAATTTCTTGCAGGAGCATTTCACCTGTTCGGATGGGCGGTGGGTCATCTGTAACTACTACATTCTTGATGAATACGGTCTTATTCCTACGATACGGATGTCCCCTAGGTAAGAACTTGTAATACCCATAATTATATAATATATAATATTATATTTAACGTAATTTTTATTTTATTTTATTAATTATTCCTATTAATCTTGTAAATCCCTAATTCAATTTCACCTTCAATTTTTAAATCCTAAATTAAATTCCAATCCTATTTTAAATTTAAATTCTTATCTCTCAATTAAATTCTAATTTTCGGTCCTTATCTCACTCAAGCCCAAGCCCAAGCCCAAGCTCATACCTAATATTAATTGGGGAGTTACAAGGGGGTACAAACTATAGCTACTTATTACAATCTAGTCTAACCTTTTTCCTTATTACATGTAGGTACAAAACTTAAAGTGAAAATACAATTGTAACCCTCCCACTCACATATGAAATAGGCGGTATCTGTTTCCAATTAATTAGTTACTATTCAGCACCACTTCCCAACACACCCTTTTTACCGATTTGATTTTTAGAAAATTATCACATCGGAAACCCATTTATCCTCTACAAACGGAATAGAAATCAAAGATCGCTCTTCAAACCCATTTTCGACGACAAGCTTGAAATTCCGGCACCGACGACACTATCTCCGACAAGGCCCAAACATTCAGTGATCGGATGACACTCAAAACCCCTTCAAACCAAAAACAACTCGAGTTCGATCCTCGGCAACCACGGACAACATAACTTCCAAAGACGGAGAACGCGCTTTTTGACAAGACCTGCACCGTCATTGCCATAAGAAAGCTATATCCGACAACGATAAGACCTAAATTACTCGAGTATGTTCTATTTTACGGTTTTACGGTAATGCTTGGCAAATGAAATTTTACATTTCAATTTCTTTGTTTATATTTATCCGTCGGGTAAATTGTTTCTTATAATGATTATACATAGAGAATTGATACACATGAGTTCAAAATCGAGTTACTTCGTTTAGCAAAAATGTCAAATTAAATAATTACCAGAAAACTTGTGTTAATTTGCGGTAATTTAATGATTTCATTTTTTCCAAACAGGGAAATGGTGAAACCAAAGTGAAGAAATATTTTAGTTACGAGCCGGTGAAAAACAAGAAGATAGGTGTCAACATGAGAGATTCGAAAGGTGAATCTGAAAAGGTAGGTTTTTTGTTTTACCGATCTTCCAATAATGCATTGCAGAGGTCGATCTTTTCGTAGCGAGGATTAGTGGTATAGTTGCAATGTGTATTTTAGCGACGCTGCCCTTAAAATTGCAATACAATGTTTGTTTTTCAGATTAGGAGTAAACAATAGCTTATGTAGATTTGTATGAATTGCGGTGCAATAGTAGTTAATAGAGTGCAATAATTCGGGTTATAAATGCATTTATATGATGGTAAACTTGCAATACATTAGAATATATTGCAATGAAGGAAAATTATTTGCAACATGTGAGATTAGAATTGAATTACCTTGGAATACAACTGCAATAGAAGAATATAAATTGTACAGTGTAATGACGGTCTTGCATTAGTGCGGACAATATTGCAAGGAGATGATATAAATTGCAATTTTTTGTTTCTTGTTATACATGGACTATCGGTGTTGAGAAAAAAAAGGAAGGAATGTACATCAAGAAAGATGAGAGGTAACAGGACTTGCTTAAAAAAATTTGAACGTATTTACTTTCAAAAAGTAGATTAATGCATAATTTTAATTATTTTATGATGTTTTTAGGAAAATTCGTGGCAAAAGATGATAATCTGCATCGATTCTGGTACTTTAACTCTTTATAATAGTATATTACCTTTCCATTGTTTCAATATTTTAGAATTATTTAATTTACATCAATATTTGAAGAAATTCCTAACCTAAGAGGAGATTACGACAATACACTGGACGTAAAGAAACAACATCATCTCGATTCTGGTATGATATGTTTATTTATCTAATATTTCTCCTTGTGAATTGTAATGTATACGTATAGAAAATCTAAATTTTTTTCTTTTTTTTTTTCTCTCTTTTGGGTTAATTTTGTTTAAAAATGAATCCGAACCCAAAGGCGTGTGAAAAAGAGGCATATCATAAAATCTAAAAGGAGGCCTTACGAATCGAGATAGTGCGGAGTTATTTGTATGAGAATATAATTTCATTTTTAAAAACTAATATATATATTTTTTTGTTATCATAATGGAAAGTTACTGAACTCATAAGTACATGTAACGATACGTAAAAATAGTTCGAGTTATAACACCGGCCCAAGAGCGTAATTACTCGAAGAATCTACATCGGATGGAAGCGATGTGGACTGAAGCCAAAGAATCATTTTGGTATGTGAATAAGCTGGATGAAGAGACATTTCAATATTTTGTGTGTGTAATTCACGGACTAATAGAATTTTTAGATATTTAATGCACAACTTCATTTAATTTCAGGAAGTATCACGGTGAAGAAGAATACAACATATTATAGGAGTAACTTAAAGTGTCATCAAGGAATTGAAGGAATTGAGGTTTGAAGACGCCACCTAAGAGAGATAAAGAAGACGCCTTTCTGGTTCTTGTTCAATGGAATAATGAAAGGGAATATGAAATTCGGAAAAACGCTGCAGTAAGTATGTGGATGATATTTGAAGCATTCTAATGACATTCAATGTTTGAAAGAATGTTTTGTTATAGGTGGTGAGAAACTGATGATAACAAGTAGGGATGTTCGGTTAATTTTTGGAGTTAGTCATGGAAGTGATAAAATTCCATTAAGGCCGAATGATTATGAATTACCGGTGTGGGTTAGAAGATGTTTCGGGCATGAGATTGACTCTTCGAATGGGAATTACCTCTGTATAAGCATAATATCTTGGATAAATTAAGGGAGAAGCTTAGGATGACAACAAAACAGATTATAGGGATGTTGCAAGGTTAACGCTGCTATCTATTAGCAATTTTGCTTGCACCTACACGAGAATTCCACAATTTCATGGCACTTTGTTGTCTTCGTTGATAAATTAGAAGATATGGTAAAGTATGACTGGTGCAAGCTAATAGCTGAACTATTGTTAAATCGGATCAAGGGGTCAAGAAATTTTAGAGTTGGTGGATGTGCCATGTTGCTTCAGACGTATCATAATTATTCTTGTATATATAAATATGTTGGTCCCGGAAAGTTGAGTTGATTAAAACCTTGAGTGAACTTTCTAGAACAAAATCTAGAAAGGGGGTTTGAATAGATTTTGTAGATTTTTCAAATCTTTCAAAACCAATTCAAAATATCGATTAAGCACGCGGATTATGAATGAATTCTCAACTTTTTATAAGATCAAAAGCAAGGTTGATATTCTGATTTTAGTTAAGATTGAATTTAAATCTTGATGTAACACAATTTGTAAATCAAGCGAAACTAAAGAAAGCAAGAAATAACACTGGATTTATAGTGGTTCGGATTTTAAGAATCCTACATCCACTCTCCTTCTTCAATTTGAAGAAGGGACTCTGCATCGCTTACTTTCTCACTTCCGACTTACAACTTACAACTTGTACAAATCTTCAAATCTTCAATCTCCTAGACTCTTCTTCTAGAAATCTAATCACATAGCAGTATATTGAATTTTGAAGATTACAAGAAAAGTGTTCTAAAAACACTTAGAACTTTTGAAACCTTTCTAGAAATACTTGTGAAAAGATTGTGATTGAAATCTAAGTAGTGAATAGAGTGAAAAATCTAATATGCATAAGTGTTGTATTGAAAAATGAAAAACCTAGACCTATATATAAGTTCCGAGAAGGCAGTTAGTTTGTTAGTTAGTTCTAACAAACTTGAAACCGCTATAACAAACTTAAATCTGCTCTAGACCTCAGTGATTCTTCATACTCATCTGCGGTGACTTGGTGAAAACTTCGCCTTTCTTATTCTACTCGGCTTATCTTGACCTCGCCTCGAGCTCTTCATATTTGTCTCCTGCAGATGACTAGACTTGAGCTTGTCTTCGGATGACTTAGCATGTTATCGGACCTCACCGACTAGCTTAATGCATGACCCCGTCTCGATCGCCTTACATCCTCACTTGTTCTTTAGTTTGGTGATTAGTCCGATCTGCTCTTTAACTCATCAAAACCTCTTGATCCAACAATTTCCCCCTTTTTGATGAAGTTAAAACCTATAAGAAGGAAACATACTCACGGTGAAGTTAGTACTAGATCTAGTTAAATCAATCGATAGATACAACACAATTTCACACGTCAACAGATTCAATCACAATAAAAATTTAAGTCTTTTAGACTCTTTTAGAAGTATTTTAAAAAAAAATTTTAACAAAGATTTTAACTACGAGATATAAGAATTTCTCGGATGTTTTATACTTAGAAAAATTTTTAATTACGAGATATAAAATTTCTCGATTAGAAAAATTTTAAGAAAACTAATACACAAAATTCACATAAGTGAATATATTCATTCACGAAATTTCTGATTACAAAATAAGAGAAGCTGATAGAAAATAAAAAGATAAGGAAAGAAAAATCCTGTTCTATCGATTCCCCATCGATCGGCTTACGGAATGTTTAGCCACTGAAAATCCTCGCTCTAAGTGTTTGCATCATCCTCATCTGTGAGCTCGATTCCCTTTCTCGCTTGGCCACAATGGCTCGACCCATTCCAGATCGGGAGAACCATCTTCTTTAAGCTTGGGGGTGACTGCTCGTAGGCTGGTGCGATCGGATCGCGATTGAACACATTATGTGCCTCATCGAGCAGCTTCCCATATAGATCTGCGTCCTCCTTCTCCATCCATTCATGCCAGCAGATGTCTTCATTGGTCGCTCCAGATGGCGATGCCTTGAGAATGTACCGCAATACATCCACTTAGCATCCAGGGCTTGCTTTTTATATTCACCGGTGAACTTCCCTGATACCATCTTTGGAGGAGGCTGTGGTGCGGTGGACAGGGCGGAAATCGGCTTCATTTGCCGCTTTGGACACCCACTTCCGAGTATCCTGTCCCACTTCATTTCGGCTTTCCCCATCTTCTTGACCTCTTCTTTTCTCTCTTTTCAAACATCTCCTTTTCAGCACCGATTCTTCTAATCTGCTCGGTGATAAGTTGGAGAAGTCTGGTTCCTTTCTTTTGCGCTCGGTGATGCAGTGATCATCTGCTCGGTGATGGAGTCTTTTAATTTGCTGCTGCTGCTTTTCCTTTACCTTTGCCCTTGGGCTCTGGTTCCTCGACTCTTTCATGCGAGCCAGCGGCTTCTCGATCTTCTCTTCTTCCTCCTTCTTCCTTTTCTCCTCATCCTCTCGGATGGCCTCTTCAATCTGAGTCACCCTCGGTTGCAAGGCAGCCAACTCTGCTCGATTTGATTTTGATCTCCATCTTGGCTGCCTCCAACTCAGCCGTGTCTGCCTTTGTATCAAGTCTATCTGTTATTGACATGACACCACTGTGAGGGTTTCGATCTGCTCTCGGCACCTTCCCTTTTTAACTTCATCCTTGAGGGACTCAAGCTCATCCTCTATTGCTGGCACAACGCCGTCTCAAGTCGTTACGATCGAAGTGAGTGTTGAGACCACGACTTCGTTGTCACCGCAGTCTTCTCTTTCTGCCTTGACCTCTTCTTCAAGCGCACTTAGTCTGAACCAACAGCAGGCTGAGATTGCTCGATAAGTTTCTCGGTCATGTTGACCTCAAGAATCTGCATGTTGGCGAGCATAGTGTCTCGTGATCGCTCGAATCACTTTTCTTGTTTTCTTCTCCACCATCCTCTGGACTTGGGAAATGATTTTGCTTTGTGAAGTTGCTCAAAGGCCGAGGAGATGGCAAGAATGGTCTGTCCTCTTCCTCCGAATTAGATGAGGAAGAGGTGGTAGGAGAAGTTGGACTAGGGAGCTCATGAGGATATCCCCAAAAATATTTGAGGTATCCACATGAGGTTCGGGCCGGGATAGATGAAGTGGGAGTGTCCGATGGTGGGGGTGGGATTTACGGTGGGGAGATGATGGTGGGGGTGGAATTTGTGATGTGGTAGGTGGAGGAGATTGAAGTGATTGGAGTAAGATGAGTTGGGGTTGAGTCGGGGGAGATATGGAGATGGGGGTTGGGGAGAATACCGGTCCAGATAAGAAGGACAAAGCATATGAGATGGGGATGGTGGAGGAGATGAGGTTTGGATTTGGGGGAGAGAAGATGAGGTTGGACTTTGGACAATTTCGGGAGTAGGCTGTTTTAGAGGCTGCGAGGTGCCACTGGGACACCTCTTCATTGCCGGTTTGGGTTGGAGATGGGGAGGGGGAGAAATGTACACGACCTCGGCCGGGGAGGGGGTCCCTTCGTAACTTATTAGCTGGACCTCCTCCACCAAGCACCACTTGAGCTGCAATCTGCAGCGTGGATACTTCCTCCAGAAGGGAGAGTGGGCTGATCTGCAGACGATCCTCCCAACTCAGAGGTTTTCACCAACCTTCGTCTCCTTGGGGCCTTCTCCTTCAGCCTTCATCGGCCGCTCAGCCTCACCGAGCTCACGACGGCAGACTCCACCTCCACATCCTCTTCCTCCTCCTCCTCAACTTCCTCTTCAGCTGGAGCTTGAGCTCTAACCTCGGCTCCACCTTCATCGGGACCACTGGAGCCCCAAGTGGCTCATCCTTGGTCGAATCCCTTTTGCTTTGTGTAAGCTCGGACCCCGTCGACCAATTTATTTCGGTGACAAAGAAGTCCTCCATAATCACAGTCACTTTGTTAAAGAGACTAGTGATTGACTTCGCTGCCACTTCCCATTAACTACCTCCAGCACGCTTCCTCTCCGTCTCCAGCCTCTCCAAAGAGTACCAGCCCGGCTTGGCTTGAACCCCATCGAGAATGGTTCTCATGACGCAGTAGTGCGGGTGCAGTCAGCCCATCGTGGGAGCTCTCGTTCTCCCAATATCACCTTCGTGACAATGGTCATCGAAGGCGATATCGGCGTCGGAGCATTCTCTTCTTCAACTCCGATCGGTAATCCTTCATGGAATTCCGGGCAATCATCTCAAATGATTCTACCCATTCATCGAGACTTGTAGGTGAGGGGTTCACACCCTCACCGCTTGTATCAAAGATCCCGGCTACCTCCATGGGAGAAAGCAGTGAGTTCCTCTCCATACACCCCGGTCCTAAACACTCCCTGTTCATATGTCCCATTGACATAGAACTCCAGCCCTCTCATATCCAATGTCTTATTGGAGGGGATTTCTTGGAGCAAAACGTCCTCAATCCACCCTCTCCAATAACGATAGAATTTCCTGGATTACTGCGTCGGTGGTGGTGTCGAAGTCGACATACATCTCCGACTTTACTTTCTTTGCATATGTTTTATTTTGTACATCCACCATTGTTGAAGTTATTCCTCTTACGAAATGCTCATATACGGATTTTAGAGAGAGTGTAAAAAAATTTGCAGAGAATTTTGATAAGTTGAAAGTGAAAAGAATGAATTTGGAGAAGAAGATGTATTTATAGAGGAATAGATTGGAAAGAGAAACCGCCATTTTTGAAATCTTGAATTAATCTTAGCCATTTATTCAAAAGTTTTTACTTAGTATTAATCAACGGTTAAAAACTAAGATAAACGATTAGGATTCAGCGTGAACTATAATCGCCTTTGGAATGCGTAAATAGTTACTTTATAGATGTTGATTTGTGAGATGTAGGTTACTTTATGCAGAGAAGTAAGTATACTGACGTCACCTAGGGTTACCTTACTTCGCCTAAGGGTTTGTAAATCAGATGAGTTTGAAAAGCAGACTAGTTTTAAAAGCAGTTAGCTTAAAAGCAGATGGGTTTTAGGAAATCATCGATAGGGTAACTGTGTCGATTCTCAAAACCAACAGCTTTAGATGTAACTTTTTAGCAATTTTCAAACCAGGTTTAAACAAAAGCAGACTAAGATTTACTTTTCTAAAACAAATTTGGTCTTTTAAAAAAATATTAAGAAATAAAAGAAATAGAATAAAGGAATTTGAATAAAAGAATGAAACAGTGTTATCTCGTGACTGTTCTCGCAAAAACATAAACTCAAAAGAAACCATCGAAGCTTAAGGTAAATCGATAGGATGTAAATAATCATCTGCTTTTCTTCAGGAGTTCGGTGACTATTATATCCTTGTCTGATTTATTCAATGTCGGACAAGTAATTATCAATTCAGATAAGGTCAATATGACAAATCCTTGATTCTTGATTCCTAAAAAGGAGATCAATGATATCACCTACACGATTGCCCTTTGACACATATCTAGTCCGATAATTCTTTCTAGACATTAATTTAAAGAAAGAAAAAGAACTAAGGAAACAAATGCACACAAATTAGAAACCAGCTAAAGATGCATCAAGTAATCCTAATTCTAAGCACATTTCTTTGAACCTAGACTCAGCTAATGGTTTTGTAAGAATGTCGGCTTTTTGTGATTCAAAGTGGCAATTTTCTCAATTCTAATGTCATTCTTCTCAACATGATCCCTAATGAAATGATGCCTAATATCTATATGCTTACATCTAGAATGTAAAACAGGATTGTAAGTCATTGCTATTGCACTATTACTATCACAAGAAATAAGAACAAATTGATGTTTGAATATTATAGTCTCTAAGTTGACTAATCCAGAGGAGTTGAGAGCAACAACTTCCGGTGCCATGTATTCAACTTCGATTGTGGAGGTGGCAACAGATGTCTGCTTCTTAGATAACCAAGAAATTAATTTGTTGCCTAAGAATTGACATGTTCAGTAGTGGATTTTCTATCAATCTTACATCCTCCAAAGTCTGAATCAATAACTGTCACCAAAGTTGTCATCACCGGGTACCATAACCCTACTTGCAAGGTTCCTTTGAGATATCTAAGAATTTTCTTAGCGGTCTCCAGATGAGTTTTCTTGGGATTAGACTGGAATCTTGCACATACCCCAACCGCAAAGGCTATGTTTGGTCTACTTGCAGTGAGATAGAGAAGAGATCCAATCACCCACGATACTCCGTTGCATCGGTGGGTATCCCCGCTCATCTCGAATCCATTGAGAAGTTAGTTGCCATAGGTATTTTAACTTCTCTGCTAGTAGTCATTCCAAATTTCTCAATCAGATCCTTAGCATACTTAGATCGATGTATAAATATACCCTTACTTATCTGTTTAATTTGTAAGCCTAGAAAGTATGTTAATTCTCCCATCATTGACATTTCAAACTGTTTTTCATGAGAATGCTAAACTCTTCACATAATTTGATTAGGTAAGCCAAAATTATGTCATCTACATAAATTTGAACTAGTAAGATGTTGCCATCTACTTCCTTTCTAAACAAAGTTCTATCAATCTTACCTTTAGAAAAACCATTTGATGTCAAGAAATCGGATAGAGTATCATACCAAGCTGCGGGAGCTTGTTTGATCCATATAGAGCTTTGTTGAGTTTATAGACCTTGTTATTGGTCTTAAACCCGGGAGGCTGCTCTACATAGACCTCCTCAAGTAACACACCATTAAGAAAAGCAGACTTAACATCCATTTGAAAGACTTTGAAAGACTTATATGCAAAGCAAATGCCAAGAACAATCTTATTGCCTCTAATCGCAGAAGCTGGAGCATAGGTTTCATCATAGTCTATTCCCTCGATCCGTGAATAACCTTGTGCAACCAGTCTTGCCTTATTTCTAACAATAATATTGTTCTCATCTGTTTTATTTTTAAACACCCATTTGGTGCCTATAATCTTTCGTGTAAGGGTCTTTCCACTAGATCCCATACATTTTGTCTTTCAAATCGATGCGATTCTTCTGCATGGCCGTTATCCATTTGGAGTCCGATAATGCTTCCTCAATAGACTTGGGTTCAAGAAGTGACACATAACAACCGAAAAGACTTTCAGAGTCTAACATCATTCGTGTACGCACACTACTAGATGGATCTCCTATAACTGATCGGATGGATGATAGCTTCTCATCCTTCGCCTATATGAGGAGAAGGATCCTCATCTTGAGTCTCGTTGGCAACTCATCCGACTCAACCTCACCGACGTTCCCTTCATCACCGACTCGTGCTGATCACCGATGTCAAAGGTGTCCGATTCGAAGGAGTCCGATCGAAGTTGTCTTCTCGATTATCGGATGGGGATTCTTCTTCATCCGATTGAATCAAGAGTAGGTAGATAAACGGTTCTATGTTTAGTCTTGGATAATTCAATTTTATCTAGATTTTCAGAAATTTGATTCACTTTATCTCGAGAAGGAATACAACTCATCAAAAACAACATGAGGAGTTTCCTCCACACAAAGGGTTGTCTTGTTAAAAACTCTAAATGCCTTTGAAGTATTAGAATATCCCAAGAATATTCCATCACCGCTTTAGCATCAAAGGTTCTTAACTTAGATTTCCCATTGTTATGAATGAAACACTTACAACCAAAAGCTTTGAAGTATGAGATCCTTGGAATCTTACCCTTCCAAATCTCATAAGGAGTCTTACCCCTGTCTTTGACAACTAAGCACTGCTGCGGGTATAGCAAGCCGTGTTGATGGCTTGATTTAACCTATGAGGGGTATTATATGGTTGGAGTGTATAGGGTAAGAGTTATTAAGACCAATCAACAAAAATATCGAACCCAAGGGAGAAAGTATGCAAACGAAATTCAAGGATAAGAGTTCTAAATGGCTAAAGTTGCAACAAGCTCTTGGACTAAATCACTACAAATTGCAAGAAATTAAATGGCAAGATTATGCAAACAATTTATCAAACACTTAGAATGCAAGATCAAATATACTAAAATCAATGAGGGAATTGGGTGCAAGGGATAATCTCCATCAAGGAATCCATGATTAACAAGCTATGATTGTATCCAAATGCAAATCAATCAAATTAGAAAGCATAAACCATCATGAAATTAATCACTCCATTAATATCACAATGCCTAATGTGAGTATCCTTAGTTCTCCCCATCTCTCAATGTAGAAGTCCCCAATTCATACAATCATGCAAAATTGAAACCCGATTAACACCTAATCACGTTAGCTCAACTCTCGCCTATTGCTAGGGTGATCAACCATTAATCAAAAGAGACAATTTTTCATGAAGCACAATTAAGAATCACAATTAGGAAGCAATCTAATTCAATTGATAACAATTATCAACAATCATAGCATGAGGCAATCACTTCATCCCTAATTTCAATTATCCCAAGCACAAAATATTAGCCCATGGTGCTACAAGCAAAAACCATGGCTAGAAAATCTAAGAAAGCAATTGAAAATCTAATCACTACAAGCAATGAATTAAAGAGATCAAAGGGTAAGAACATCACCAATTAAGCTTCAATAGGCAAAAATAAGAATGATTAATCTTGTACAATGCTTCAATTCAACTTCACTTCTTCTCAATTCTCAGCTGCAAACTTCAATTACAATCACCAATCTACTAATCTAATGAACTAAATGTGGAATCTATCTAAATTCTAACAATCTAGTGCAATTACAAGTAAATTCAAGCTACAAAATGTAAAATTCGCTCAAAGAAACTCCTAGAAACTGCTCTCAACCGCTAGAATCAACTCTCCCTCTGTTTTTGCTTCCAATGGCTTAAAAACTGATTTTTTCGGTTTTGGGCACTCCTCGAGTCGAGGTTCATGCCCTCGAGTCGAGGCCTAAAAGTCGCTAACACGTTTCTTTAAAATTCTCTCCCGCCTCGAGTCGAGGCCTAGCCCTCGAGTCGAGCTCGCTGCAATTTTCATCTCCCTCGACTCGAGGCTCCTCCCTCGAGTCGAGCTCGCCAACTTTTTGAAATAGTTTCCCTCCAAAGATGAACCTCGAGTCGAGGTCTGGCACCCTCGACTCGAACTCGAGATCGGGAATTTTTATCGAGAAGGGCTCCTGCCCGACCCCGTTTTCCCCGTATGTTCGTCTTTTCATTCTAAGAATACCGTACTCTCGGTTTGGCAAAATTCCACCGATTTACCTGCAAAACGGGCGAAATACATCAAAACCTCACAAATAATACTTTCTAGGCAAAAGAGTGATACTTTTCACATTTAAGCACAAAAATCATACTTTAGCTCACTTTTTGCACTAAAAATAGCCCTAAAAACATGTATCAATTCACTCCAATCATACCCCCAAACTTGAAT
Organism: Paraleonurus japonicus; assembly: GCA_030762865.1. Taxonomy (NCBI): domain Eukaryota; kingdom Viridiplantae; phylum Streptophyta; class Magnoliopsida; order Lamiales; family Lamiaceae; genus Paraleonurus; species Paraleonurus japonicus. Next base: position 26,993,663 of record CM061052.1, on the reverse strand, counting down.
TGTTGCTCGTCCTCGAGCAACGTAGAAACTAAGAACAAAGGAGTGAATTGATTGCAATTATGTCACAAGGCACCATAGACGAAAAATAAGACAATCGAACTCATCAATGATCACTTGTATCAATGCAACTATCCACTAGCCATCAAGACAAATCATGCTCAAACAAATGCTCAATCAAATACTCAACACATTGCTCATTCCATGGAGTGTTTCACTCTTCACTCAAGTGTATCAAGGTTTCAAGCACTCAATCATCAATTCACAAATAAGTACACCATATGCTTGCCACAAGACTTAATCTCAATCAAAATCATTTGTGATCAATCAAGAATCAAAGAGGTCTTTCTTCTAGGTTGTAATGTAAGCTCTTTGGAAAGGTGGGATATTTATGGATAAGAGTGACTAAGTAGTAGAGACTTGAATGTAAACTAATCCATACAATGCACATCTCTTCACTTTCATCTAGCAACACTCTTACTTTTGAACTTCAATAATCAATCCACCATTCACTTGAGCTTTCTCTTTTAAAGCTCACAAATTGAATCTTTCTTTTCATGCATTTTCTTCACAATTCAATCTTTCACAACCTTTCTTTTCTTTCATGCTTCATTCATCACTTAGCTCATCATCTTCCCACACTTAGCAATCAAATCACCATCATTAGCCAACATTCAAGCTCAACTAAACATAGGACAAGAAAGGCTCATCAAAATAGGCTAAATGGTTTCAATTTCACTTGGCTTGCCAAAGAAAAGGATCATAAGGCTCAACATGGCTCACTAAGGAAATCAAATGTATTTGGTGGGGAAAATATTTGGCAAAGTGACTCATCATTCCAAACATGGCCTCTTATCATTTTAATGAAATCACACAAAGATCAATATCAACAAGTCTAGTGGCAAGTTCTAGCATACAAATCATGAATGATGCACTCACAAAGGAATCAAATCAACCGTATAATATGTACGATTATTAGGCACAAAACTCACGGGCTTAGATTGAGCAATGAATCAAGAATTTTCAATCACATTCATCTTCACATAATTAATCAAGCAACTAGCATCAAGCTACACATCTACTAATGATCATATCAAATTCCAACTAGTCTTACAACTCAAGCACAAATGCTCATGTACATAACCTCAAACATACTCACTATATCAAGATGATACTCAAAAATATGTAAATTAATCCACTATTAAGCTCAAGACAAATGAACATGAAATCATGGAATAAAGAAATCAAAAGGATCATCAAGTCAAAATCACCAATAGACAATAGGCTCAAAAATATATCAAGGAAATCATAGCATCACTTAAATCATCCATCCAAAACATCCAAACATCAAATCATCACAATTCATCACAAAACACCTTAATCAAAATACGAGTACAATCCATCAAAACATAAGCATCTAAAACTAATAAGAGGGAATAAGGAATAGGGGATAGCCACTAGTAGTCGGAAGGTGGTGGTGGAGGAGGATAGCTTGGCCCGAAATTCCACGAGCTCATTTGTTGAAGGAGAGAATACATATCATTTTGCGTCTTCATTGATTCTTCTTGCATCCTCCTTGTCTCTTCATTGAACCTCTGTGACTCCTCCATCATCCGGTACATCTCATCCTGCCGGGTCGGACTCTCTATGTGCATCCTCGACTGTCGCCCACATCTCCTCCGCTGAACCCACGGTCTCACGAGACGAACTCCTGCCTCGTACTCTCTACTCCTCATCTCATCCCGCCAATACATATTAATCTCTGGCTGATACTCCTCTTCCATCTCGACAGCCGCTCTTCTTGCTCCGGCTCCTCGTCATCCTCGTCCTCATCCTCGGAGACTCAACCTCCTCGGCAACATCTGCTCTAATCGCATCTCCATCATCATCGGAAGAATCGGAATCCAACCCCGAGCTGACCTGCCCGATCATCATCATCCCCTCATCTCTAAGCACGTCTCCATGCTCCCTTGTGTAGGCATCGATGGCATCGGTGTGACGCCGTGACCACATACGTAAGTTAATAGTCACAAATGCCTGAGATCCAAAAACCGTCGCCAACCTCTTATTAGGAAGAGGAAAGCTGGCCACCATGATGCTGCTGTAGGCACCACGTCCTCCCGATACGATCTAGCGTCCTCATGCGCCTCATAGTGTCTCGTAGTCAAATCTGGACCATCTAGTGCCACAAGGTTATGAGTCGGAATACCAAGGTGCTCGGCTTATCGAGTAATCATCCCACCAAAATTTATCTTCTTGAACTTAGTGCTCGTCGCTCTCTCAAACAAATAACAAAGGTATCTGCCGTATTGAACCTCACTCCATGTAAGAAGCACCACAATACATATAGCTCTTCAGAGACCACGGCTCCTCCCTCCGATCTCGCGAATATGGTACTCGCGAGGATCTTCTCTAAGTACCGGACCACCGGGTTCCGAATGTGTGTGCTCTTAGACTTCCCGGCACAAACTCGGGTTGACTCGGAGCCCCGAATCGAAATACGCCTCCAGAACCTCTTGGCGTTGTACTCCCCTCTAATGTTCAACAATGATCGATCGGGTCTGTAGGTGCTCCTAGTAGCTCATTAATCTCATCCAATGTCAATTCGTACTCGTTCCCATAAGCTCAAAAGTGATCTTCCGTGCAAACTTGTTCCTCCTAGCCTTGTGGACTTTGACGGTGCATAAGAACTCGAGAGTGAGTCCAAGATAGGTCCGAGGTCTCTTAGCTAGAAAACCTCCCATGCCTACTTGCTCGAACAATCTAGGGATATCATCTTCAATCCCCATAGAAAGCATGCAGTTATGATCTACGAGACGAGTCCCGACCAGCTTCTTGTACAACTCAAAGATACAAAATTATGTGCTTTCTCCACTTGTATTCATCCCACCGAATTCCCAATTCAGCAGGCATTCGGTGTGCAAAGCGTATAGCATCTTCTCTCTCTCGGATCTCAGCATCCGAATAATTGTGGCCATCCACTCCTCGAAACATACTTCTGCACAAATAATCCCCAAAAGCACAAATGAGTCCATCAATCAAAAGCTAGCTCGAAATATCACTCTAAACCATGAACAAGTCAACGATAATATCCAAGCCCAACAAAATTCCTAATGACTAGGCAATCAATCTTCAACAAATGGTCAATGAGTCAATCAAATCAAATATAGTCAATAGAAGTGCTCAACTAATCCTCAACATATACATACTTACTAGAATGACTTTAGCCAATAAAAATCATCATGTAGGCTTACCAAAATCCCTCAAATATGCTCCACAAATATATCACATAATAACACGCCAACTAGCAAGTAATTCAACACATAGCATCACAAAATTTGCCTTTCTATCATCCATACTCCACTCAATTTGACCACATGTACCACAAATGCACTAGGAATTCCTAAAAATATGCCAAAAATCACAATTCAAGCCAAATTCCACCAATAATCGAGCAACTCATCATATACAATCCTAAACATGCTCATAAAATCATCAATCAACTCAAATATCCTCAACAATGGCTTCAATTTATCAATATCAATCATGCATACCAAGTGCTTGACAAAATGCCCAAATGAAATTCCACTTCAAATAAATTCAAGCACTCTTATCAACACCCAAGCAATAATCAACACTAATCATGAAATTGAAAGCCAAAGGAGACGAAATTACATACCTTAATTGGGATAAAATGGCTTGGAATGAAAGATATGAGCACCCACACAATTCTCCTCAAAAAGCCCCAAAATTTGATTATACAACCCTCAAAATCCACTCTTGGATGCAATACTCTAATAATGTGATGATATAGTGATGTTTTACCGGTAAAAACAGCAGGAAAATGTCGAAATTATGAAGGAACGGCGAATAGGATCGTGAAAGGGAAGAAACCCTCGAGTCGGGTGACATCTCGAAACTAATCTGCGTATTTATAACGAGACACCAGCCTCGAGTCAAGGGTCAGGCCTCGACTCGAGGAATCCCACTTTTCAAAAGCCTCGACTCGAGGTTCCTCCCTCGAGTCGAGGAATGTGCCATTTCCAGAAATTTTTCTAAGTCTAAGTACCTCGACTCGAGGTCTATGCAAGCTCGACCTCGGGTCGAGACCAGGCATTTTTGACGAATCCCAAGTCCGACCCGACCCCTAAAACTCCCAAAATAGACCTCTACACGCCTAATGAACCCAAATATACAAGAAATTACCGTTTTGGTCCCTCGATTTAAGCCCGGTCGCTCATTCGATCGAGGAGACCGGGTTCTCTTCCTTAATGCTCATTTTCACCAACTTTTAAGCTCTCCTTTCCTTCTCGATTCTCGATTCCTTTGCAAATTTGATCCTTTCCAATCCTTGTAGTGAGTATACCTACACACGGGCATCATTAGTCATCCACTTAACATCAATAAGGAATGCACTTCAAAACTAGATACACACACCCCCAAACTTGAATGAGGATATGCATTCAAAATTAAGTATGGGAATGATACAATTATGCAACCCCTTAAATGATATAACAATAAAGCTCAATAACCAAATACGCTCTCCATCAACTAACACCTTCTCCTAGCATGAGCAATTCCTAAGAATCCAAGGCAAAAATCCACAAAAAGAGCAAAACACAAACACACACCAAACACACCAAAGCAATAAAATGATGGGTTGCCTCCCATCTAGCGCTAGGTTTAACGTCCTTTGCCGGACGGAACTCTAAGAGTTCACACTTCCCTTTTATCTACGAGAATGTTAGGCACTTCTTTTGGAGTGGAAGAGTCCTTGTGCCTAACCAAAATCTCCTTTGTCAATAGACAACATCCCATTTCGTCTTCCACTAGGAGTTTTCCTTCTTCTTTGATCTCCTTTACTTTCAACACCTCTTTGAGTCTTTCTACTCCTAGTAGTCTCATCCAATTTGACTCCCTCCATACCACTTGATCTCCAACCACAAAATTTTCAACTTTCTTCTCAAGTGGTGGCTTCCTTTCTTCTAACACCCCCAAACTTGAGCATTGCTCAAGTTTGGTCACTTCCTTCACTCCTTCTTTTTCTTCCTATCTCCCGGATCAAGCAAAGGTACATGAAGAGCCTTCTCTTTCCTAAAATCATCAAGAGAAACACAAGAATTATTAGAAATCATACTACAAGAAGGAATAAAATGCTCATGAATTAAAGAATTAGAAGAAGTAGAAGGTGGAGAATCATCCCTATCAATTGAAGGGCACAAATCAATGATCTCTATGTAGCCACATTTCTTCTTCTCCATCTTGCTTTGAGCAACTTCTTCCATTGGAGCTCTAGAAAATGTCACTTCTTCGCCATTAAAGCTCAACGTGAGCTCCCCTTTTTCAACATTCACAATGGCTTTTCCGGTTGCAAGGAAAGGTCTACCAAGTATGATAGGTGCCTCAAGTTCTTCCTTCATGTCAAGAACAATAAAATCAACCGGGAAGATGAACTTGCCAACTCCTACTAATACATCTTCAATGATCCCAAATGGTTGAGCATATGATTGATCCGCCAATTGAAGATTTATATTTGTAGGAGTCACCTCTCCTAGCTCCAACTTCTCAAACACGGACAAAGGCATGACATTTATACTAGCTCCCAAATCACACAAGCCTTTGAGGTTCCCACTCTCACCAATCTCACATGGAATTATAAAGCTCCCCGGATCCTTTCTCTTTTGTGGTAAGTGTCTTTCCAAGATCTCCTTGCACTCCTCCACTAGCTTGAGCATACCACTTTTCATCCCAACTCCTCTTCTTAGCCATAATCTCCTTCAAGAACTTCTTGTAGTGGGGTATTTGTTCAAGGGCATCCAATAGTGGAATATCAACATGCAAGCTTTTAAAAACCTTTAAAAACTTACCAAACTCCTCATCAAGCTTCTTCCTCACAAGTCTTTGAGGAAAGGGAACTCTGCTTAGCTTTCATAGACACTCCCCATGCATCTTTCTTGGACTTCTCTTCTTCTTTCTTGGACTCTCTTCTTGCTTGCTCTTCACTTGACTCTTCTTCCTCCACAACCACATTTTCTTCAATAACTTCTTCCTCTTTCACCACCTCTTTTTCAACATCCCCATCTTTAGGCATCTTTGGGCCTTCATAGCTAGCACCACTCCTTAGTTGAATAGCACTACAAAACTCCTTTGGATTAGGCTCGGTGGTAGATGGATACTTCCCTTTGTTTTGCATGTGATCCACCGTAGAAGAAAGCTTCCCAACCGTTGTGGCTAATTGTCCCACTTGATGTTCAATGGTCTTGAATATTGAATCATTCGCCTCCAACTTCTTCATTATCATCCCCAAAATCTCCTCCGTGGTAGCCTTTCCTTCATTGTTTGGAGCCTTTGCACCCGGATCAAATCCGGGAGGAAATTGAACGGCGGCTCTCGGATTGGCATATGAAAAATTTTCGTGTCTCCTCCATGTATTCCCATTAAATGGAGCTTGCGGTTGAGGTTGATAGCTTCCTTGTGGCCTATTTTGGTAAGGCATTTGGTAAGGCCTTCCTCCTTGATAGTTCCCTTGATAGTTTCCTTGATAGTTTCCTCCTTGATAGCCTCCTTGGTATGGAGGCCTCCCCATATAGTTCACTTCTTCCATAGGCATTAAGCTTTGAAAACTATCAACTTGAGCATGTGGTGGAGGATTGCCCCCTTGTTGTGACACGGTAAGAGCTCCAATCTTGTCCATCATGGCCATCATCATAGACTTCATACTCTCCATTTCCTCCACTTGAGACACCCGATGGTGGTTCCCCCTACTAACACTTGCTTGAAATGAATCTTGAGCAATATTTTCCATGATTTGTTTCATTTCTATCACCGACTTGGACCAAATTGACCCATTGGCACAAGCATTCAAGAAAGCTCTATCGGAATCATTGAGGCCGGTGTAGAAATACATAATGGTTTGCTCATCGGAAAAACCATGTTGCGGACAATTGATGAGTAGCATACCATACCTCTCCCATGCTTCGGAATAATCTCTCCATTCTTTTGCGAAAGTGAGAAATAGCTTCCTTTGCTTGCACCGTCTTGGATGGCGGATAGAATTTCATCAAGAATCTTTTGCTAAGGTCCTCCCATGTACGTACGGTTCCGGGCGGAATAGAATTAAGCCAAGCTTTGGCTCTCCCCGTAAGAGTGAAGGAGAAAAGCCTAAGCTTCTTTGCATCTTCGGGTACCCCATGGTATTTTGTAGTGTCCGAAATCTCTAAGAATTGTGCCATATGTTGATGTGGACATTCCTCTTCGTCCTTGCCTTCGAATTGTCTCTCTCTAAGCATCCTCACTAAAGCGGGACTTATCTCAAAATTGTTGGCTTCTATTCTTGGCCTTGCTATCCCATCGTAGTGCTCTCTAGGTTGTGGCTCAAAAACTCTCTCAATGGCCTCCTTGAGGTGGTAGTTCATTCATAGGTTGTGGTTGTGGTTGGGCATTTGGAATGTGGGGTGGCTCATGGTATCGTGGCTCATTCATGTAAGGCATTTGAGGGTAGTATGGTGGATAAGGTGGATAATATGGGTATTGATGGACTTGTGGAGGATAAGGATAGGGATTTTGGTAAGGAAAGTGTTGTGGTGGCATCCCTTGAAATAAAGGGTTATCTTGAGCATTAAAATTGTTCCCATGACCTCCATTGTCTACTCTTCCCTCTCCATGTCCATTCAACTCCTCAACTTGTGGTTCACCACCCACTCTCTCCTCATTCCGTTGATCTTCTCTTTCCATATCTTCCCTTCGTTGTCTCACACGATTTCTTCTCAACGTAGCCTCAATTTCCGGATTTAGTGGCAAGGGTGGAACATCACTCGATCTTGTTCGCATGCACCTACAATGCCACAAATCCAAGTATCAAATTCTCACCAAAAAAAAAAAAACACCAAAAACAAAAATAAAAACAACAAATAGCCACTTCAAACAATCCTCGAATCTCACTTATTGGCGCAAAACTAACTCCCGGCAACGGCGCCATTTGGTTGGAGTGTATAGGGTAAGAGTTATTAAGACCAATCAACAAAATATCGAACCCAAGGGAGAAAGTATGCAAACGAAATTCAAGGATAAGAGTTCTAAATGGCTAAAGTTGCAACAAGCTCTTGGACTAAATCACTACAAATTGCAAGAAATTAAATGGCAAGATTATGCAAACAATTTATCAAACACTTAGAATGCAAGATCAAATATACTAAAATCAATGAGGGAATTGGGTGCAAGGGATAATCTCCATCAAGGAATCCATGATTAACAAGCTATGATTGTATCCAAATGCAAATCAATCAAATTAGAAAGCATAAACCATCATGAAATTAATCACTCCATTAATATCACAATGCCTAATGTGAGTATCCTTAGTTCTCCCCATCTCTCAATGTAGAAGTCCCCAATTCATACAATCATGCAAAATTGAAACCCGATTAACACCTAATCACGTTAGCTCAACTCTCGCCTATTGCTAGGGTGATCAACCATTAATCAAAAGAGACAATTTTTCATGAAGCACAATTAAGAATCACAATTAGGAAGCAATCTAATTCAATTGATCACAATTATCAACAATCATAGCATGAGGCAATCACTTCATCCCTAATTTCAATTATCCCAAGCACAAGGCTATTAGCCCATGGTGCTACAAGCAAAAACCATGGCTAGAAAATCTAAGAAAGCAATTGAAAATCTAATCACTACAAGCAATGAATTAAAGAGATCAAAGGGTAAGAACATCACCAATTAAGCTTCAATAGGCAAAAATAAGAATGATTAATCTTGTACAATGCTTCAATTCAACTTCACTTCTTCTCAATTCTCAGCTGCAAACTTCAATTACAATCACCAATCTACTAATCTAATGAACTAAATGTGGAATCTATCTAAATTCTAACAATCTAGTGCAATTACAAGTAAATTCAAGCTACAAAATGTAAAATTCGCTCAAAGAAACTCCTAGAAACTCGCTCTCAACCGCTAGAATCAACTCTCCCTCTGTTTTTGCTTCCAATGGCTTAAAACTGATTTTTTCGGTTTTGGGCACTCCTCGAGTCGAGGTTCATGCCCTCGAGTCGAGGTCTAAAAGTCGCTAACACGTTTCTTTAAAATTCTCTCCCGCCTCGAGTCGAGGCCTAGCCCTCGAGTCGAGCTCGCCAACTTTTTGAAATAGTTTCCCTCCAGCATGAACCTCGAGTCGAGGTGCATGCACCCTCGACTCGAACTCGAGATCGGGGAATTTTTATCGAGAAGGGCTCCGGGCCCGACCCCGTTTCGTCCGTATGTTCGTCTTTTCATTCTAAGAATACCGGTACTCTCGGTTTGGCAAAATTCCACCGATTTACCTGCAAAACGGGCGAAATACATCAAAACCTCACAAATAATACTTTCTAGGCAAAAGAGTGATACTTTTCACATTTAAGCACAAAAATCATACTTTAGCTCACTTTTTGCACTAAAAATAGCCCTAAAAACATGTATCAATTCACTCCAATCATTATACTCAGCCAACATGCTCTGTTGCTTCCTTCAAAGTTCTATTCCTTCTTTCAACCACTCCATTTTGTTGAGGAGTTCTTCCGAAGATGTCTCATGAATAATTCCATACTCATTGAAGAAATTAGATAAACAAGAATTCAAAAATTCTGCACTTATCACTCCTAATTTTAATAATATTAACTCCCTTTTCATTACGAATTTATGCAACAGATCGGGAATCTTGTTCATAGTCTCATTTTTCTTGAAAAGAAATATAACCCAAGTGTATCTAGAAAAGTCATCTACTACAACAAGAGTATATTTCCTTCCACCGAAGCCGAGAGGTGTAACAGTCCAAACAGATCCGGATGAAGGAGTTGTAACACTCTTTCGGATGAGGAGGAGTTAATACTCTTAAATGAGTGTCTAGGCTGTTTACCTTTTTGACAAGCATCACATTTAAGATCAGTTGATAAAAGTTTTGAGTAATCCCTTGACAAGGTTCTTCTTAGCCAGCTTACTAAGGGTCTTGAAATTCAGATGACTAAGCCTTTTATGCCATAGCCAGGTGATATCTTCTCCACCCTTAGCCATCGGACAAGTATCTTGGGGACAACTATTAAAGTTGGCCACATAGACATTACCATGTCCGAAGCCGATTAATAGTACCTTATACGAGGAATTATCCAAAATATCACATTTATCCCTTGAAAATTTTACAAGAAAACCTTTATCACAAAGCCGAGAAACAGATAATGTGATTATGTTTCAAACCTTCAACAAAATATACCTCGAGATACCTGAATATCCTTGATAATCAAAGTACCTACACCTTTAGTCGACCACAATTATTATCACCAAATAAAACTCTTGGACCATCAATGCTTTGAAAATTTGATAACACTTCTTGTTATGGGTCATATGTTGTGAAACGACCACTTTGTCAATGTACCATATTGAAGCTAAGATCTCTTCCTTAAGTGATGATCCTGTGAATCCTATAAAGCATTAGTTTTGAGGTACCCTAGTGATCTTGGGTCCTTTTGGGTCAAGAATCACTTTAGGAATCCAAATAAACATCTCATCTGCAGACAATAAGTCGACTCAGATTTTCTACCAAATCTGTCTACAATTATATCATTTTTAAATGACAACTTGTTGTATTCGATTGAGTAATTTTTCTAAACTTAGGAAATGTAGGATAGCATTTGCTCCTTCCATCAAAAGAATTATAATAAGAAAATCTTCTTATTTTGGTTCTTGAATTCCTTCTAATCGATAGGGATTTTTCATTTGAATACTTGGTTTTAGGTAGAAAAGTTGTAGTCCTTGTCGACTAGTTGGTTTCCATGGACCAATTTTAATATCCTTTGATTGAACAGATGCTTTCACAAATTTCCTAGGTTTTTGAACATCCGATTTATTGTTCCTATCATAACCAAGTCCTGTCTTATCATGAGATTTACGGGAAGTATTAAAAATATGATCTATTACTGATTGTGAATTATTAAGTCGACTAATTTTGAAGACAAGCTTCTCATTGTCTTTCTTAATTAATTCATTTTCAGCACAGACTACTTCAAATTTATCTTTTAAAGTCTTCGATTCATTTTCCAATCTTTCGGGTAAATGGTGATGTCAAGCTTGATCGATGATAACATTCCCCCTTGAATGTTTCCTCGCCTTAAAGTCATTCATCACTTGCTTGCCTTTATTTAGAATTTGAATCGATCCTTTAAAAATAAATTCTCTGTCTCCATTTGTTTATAAGCAGGCTAAAGATGTCTTTAAATCTCTCAATAATTCATGTATAACAGTTTGGTCATGATCGATGCAGATGACAAGAATCATTATACGAAGATGAATAATAGATTACCTCATTAGCCATGAGACAGATCTCATCATCCGATCCAAAATCGAGATGAGGATGATGAAGATGATGATGATTTCTTTAGCTCTTTTTCTTCATCCAACAAAGCTCTTTGATCTCGCAAATCTCTGTCTCTTTTCTTCCTCTTTTCTTCCCTTTCTTTAGGAGTCGATTGAGGACAGTCATAGTGAAATGTCTGGCTTGTTGCATGTATAGCAAATGTCACTCCTATCTCGATCTGGGACTGGAAGTATTTCTTCCGACAGTGATCTGTATCTTCTCGTCTGGCTCTTGTTTTTGTCATCATACGAAGATTTATCCACCTTCCTATCTGATCTGGATCTTTGTCTATCTCTACCGCAAATCTCAATTTATTTCTCTTATACTTCATTCTCAATTTATCATACCTTTTTGTAAGTAAAGCCATCTCGCTCTTTCAAAGATAGATCGGCTCCTACTGGACTCTGTTGACACCTTGTCTTCTTCTTGACAAAGGCAACAGGACTTGGATGAGGTGCTTGACTCCATCTCATCTTCCTCATCTTCTATCTGGATATCATACTCTAAAGCTTTAAGATGAGAAAATAAAGTATGGTGAGTAATAGAGGATAAATCTTGAGTTGCTTTAAGGATATTGGATTTTTCCCTCCATCTCTTGGTTAATGATCTCGAGAATCTTGTTATTAATCTCCTTTTACGAATAATTCTTTCCAAGATCACCGCTTTGTTGAGAAGATTGGTCAACCTCATATCAAACTGATCCACGAGACTCATTTTCTTTCATCTTGAATGTTTCAAATGTATGCACATCGACCGTAGCTTGTTTTCCTTAACTTGATCGGATCCTTCACAAACATTAGCTAAGGTTTGCCACATTTCTTTAGGCTGTTTTACATCTCGTTAACCTTCTCTATCCAATCTTTACTCGTAGTCTCAATGATTTCTGTTCTAGCTACTTGGTCAAAATTGTGAACCTTCTTTTCATCATTAGTCAATTGAGAACTCTTCTTTTCTTGTCTAGTTCTTGATTCGGTGATTCTGCTCCGTCTTGGTGCCTCCATGAAAAAAACTTTATAGCGCCTTCCTCAAGAACCTCTTCCATTCTATCATGAATGGCTTTTAGATGATTTTCCATCCTAAATTTCCAATAATCATACTCTTCAATTGAAAATTCAGTGATTCCTAGACTTATTACTTTTACCGATGACATGATGAAACAAAGACAAAATACTCCACAAAAACTTATTAGTAGCACTGTTAGAAATGAAAGAAAATGAAGAAAATCAAGTTAATTCCAGAATCTTGTTCAAGACCTAAAATCAATATCGAATGACTTAACACCGCTCTGATACCACTTATTGGTCCCGGAAAGTTGAGTTGATTAAAACCTTGAGTGAACTTTCTAGAACAAAATCTAGAAAGGGGGTTTGAATAGATTTTGTAGATTTTTCAAATCTTTCAAAACCAATTCAAAATATCGATTAAGCACGGATTATGAATGAATTCTCAACTTTTTATAAGATCAAAAGCAAGGTTGATATTACGATTTTAGTTAAGATTCTGAATTTAAATCTTGATGTAACACAATTTGTAAATCAAGCGAAACTAAAGAAAGCAAGAAATAACACAGGATTTATAGTGGTTCGGATTTTAAGAATCCTACATCCACTCTCCTTCTTCAATTTGAAGAAGGGACTCTGCTCGCTTACTTTCTCACTTCCAGCTTACAAACTACAAACTTTACAAATCTTCAAATCTTCAATCTCCTAGACTCTTCTTCTAGAAATCTAAGCATTACGGTGTATATTGAATTTTGAAGATTACAAGAAAAGTGTTCTAAAAACACTTAGAACTTTTTGAAACCTTTCTAGAAATACTTGTGAAAAGATTGTGATTGAAATCTAAGTAGTGAATAGAGTGAAAAATCTAATATGCATAAGTGTTGTATTGAAAAATGAAAAACCTAGACCTATATATAAGTACGAGAAGACAGGTTAGTTTGTTAGTTAGTTCTAACAAACTTGAAACCGCTTAACAAACTTAAACCGCTTCTAGACCTCGGCTGATTCTTCATACTCATCTGCGGTGACTTGGTGAAAACTTCGCCTTTCTTATTCTACTCGGCTTATCTTGACCTCGCTTTGAGCTCTTCATATTTGTCTCACTGCAGATGACTAGACTTGAGCTTGTCTTCATATGACTTAGCATGTTATCGGACCTCGGTGACTAGCTTAATGCATGACCCGTCTCGATCGGCTTACATCCTCACTGTTCTTCGATTTGGTGATTAGTCCGATCTGCTCTTTAACTCATCAAAACCTCTTGATCCAACAAAATACAAATAATCCTTCAATTTATGTATATTTAACATTAAATTTCCTTACGATTCTGGTTGTGCGAGCATCTCAATTTGATCGATCCAGTCAGCGAAAATGAATTCCCATGATTTTGAGATGGGATTTGAGTGAACTAAATAAGAAGGCTGGATCGCTATGATCTTTGTAATCTCGGTGAGTCAAAGGTATACAATTATTCACCGAATAATGGTGATATACTAATATTATCCCACCGAATACAACAAATATTAATTAGCCTTTGTTTACATATATTTTGCCGGATACATAGAGTCGTTCTAAGACCAAGATCTATAGAAAAGGACCATTTCGGTTCTTTCTTTGAAATTGCAGCACGAGGAAATTCAATGATCCCAAGAGTGATTACGGAAGTTCAAGAAAGGAAGATTCAAAGAAGAATGGTGATGCTTCAGGTGGAGAAGAGGAAGTCCCTTCAACATTTAATATTGGATCTCCGTTGAACATGGGAAGGATGGATGAGGAACCGAGACAAATCTAAGTTGTTTAGTTCTGGGCAAGTATATTTCAAACAAAATGACTAAAGGTCGTGGAAAGATTGTGGATAGTCCAAAGAATAGATGGAGCATGCGTGGAGAAAAATCCTATTTGGGAATGCCACGTGATATTCCAACATTTGATTTGGGTGTATCTCAAAAGCAAGTTGCGAGATCATGAGGTTAGTGGAAAAATTGGAAAGGTAGTGCAAGAGTTAAAGAAACTTGATGTTATTGAGTGTACGGGTGATGAATATGAACTCCCAAAGGGACGGTGCTTGTCGGTTTGGATAAGGTAGATCTGATTTGAAAATGGAGGAGACAAATGATGGGGAAAATACCATAGAGAACGATAGAAAACAAATTGATTGTCGAGAAGAGGAAGGACAAAGAGATGTTAATATCGAAGAAACTAGTGATAGAAAATAGGTTGAAAAATGTAATGGAAAGGATGGAGGATGTCGGGATGAGGCAAGGGAGAAAGGTGATATGGAAAAAATTAAAGGGATTGATCATGAAGATAGTGTTTGCCAGGACAACAAAGGGGAAAAGAGTTTGGGTATGGAAGAGATGATTGAGGAAGTAGATGAAAAAAAAACTTGAGCGGGAAGTAGAAAGGCTGCATAATTTGTTGTACGAAAAGGACAATATGATTGAAAGGTTAAAAGCGCATGTTGTTGAAAGAGGGAATGACATTGAGAGGATGCGAGAGAGACATGGAACAGTTGAAAACAGGACCAAAAACATGAAATTGAGAAGATTTTGAATTATGAGAAGAACCTCATGGACAATGTACATAGGGATGAAGTAACAACTTTGGAAAGAGAGATTTTGAATTTAGCGATGAGAACAAATCACCGAAAGCTAAGTGACATCATTAACAATTCCCACGGCGACACGAGATCTACCAAAATCAGAGAACATTGAAAGGATGGAGTCGATAGCAGATCTACATATTGAAAAGAAGAAAAATGAGAAATTGGTTGCGAAAATGAAGATCTCGAGGGATACAATAAACATAATGGATGAAGTGGATGCTCATAAGGGGAAGAAAGTGGTCGAAAAGACACCGAATCGAGGAAAAAAAAGGGGAAAATGGTGGTCCAGCCAACCTCACTAACACTAAGGGTGAAGGAGAGAACACAAAGGGCTGACAGAAAACCAAGAGAATTAACTCCACAAATCAATACAAGCGAAATAGAGGAACTTGAGAAATACCAAAACGAGTCCTGTGATTTACGGTGGGAAAAAAGTACAATGATAAGCTTTGACTAGTGACTATATTAAAGGCGTGATCGGAGATTCTTTGGGTTGACGGTAGAGAAAAGTAAGTAGTAATATATTATTCTAATAACATTGTAAAATCATCAATTACTCTATAATACTTGACCCGATATTTTTAAATTGTTAATTACGTCTTTGGAGAGGAAACGACCCAATGGTGAGGTGCTCTTAAAAGATATAATAGCTATACTCCATCATGAGAGGTTATCATCTTCGGTGAGTAAAACTCGATTACTTTTAAGTTTAACGTAGTACATATAGTCATAAGCTGGATTACCACGTGTTTTGTCTTCTCTTACATTAGATTATTGATGCTTGGTCCGAAATGCTACTACTTAAATATAAAGAAGTCAAGGCGCTGGAAAAATCGTTATTTTCTCATCTATATCTGGGTAAAGTCACTTTTTAATGTTCTCGTTCAATTAGAAGTCCTAGTTAAAAAAATTAATTAGTTCGTTGCAAATATATTTCTAGGATTTGATTCCCAACAAGCGAGTGTTGTCCGGGAAGAATAGAAATAGTATGATTGATGACAGATCAAGAACTTAGGCAAGGATGACACCTTCGTTATTTCCCATTATGACAAAAAAATTCTGGAATTGGAGACCATTGGACACCGCTGAAATTTTATCTAGAGACTCGTGAATGGAGGTTACTAAATTCAATGAAACCTAGAAATTCAAACAAGGACGTGCACTGGATAGATCACGTTTTGTCGAGAAACAAGATTTATCCTAATTACAGATCTCGTAATTATTAAATATATACTAATGATACGTATTAGTAACTCTGGTTTCTTATTATTATCAGGTTGAGTACGTTGAGCAGGTCTTGCGTGATGTGAAAGAAGACGGTTCTCCTAAGTACCCACCGCTTCATGGCCGTCGAAAGAATCCCTTGCACGAACTTAGCCTTCAACACCCGAGCAATCTGTGGACTGTGGAGTTGTGGTTTGCATTAACATTGAAAATGCAATCTTGAGTAAGAAAACGAAAAAGGGAGGCGTTTTATCATACCTTTGCTTGAGGCGAATACGGGGCAAAGATGGTCCAATGGTTAATGGATCCAATGTCGGTTGAAGTTTGATTGCTGGATATTAGTATATGGTACCGTAAATAAAAACATGATTTTTGTGACTTTTATCATAATTATATAATCCTACCTATTTAATATGTCTTCTGCATTTATGCACTCTTATTTAATATATAAATATTTTGTCCACCCTTTACAATTCATTTCTATCCTGTTATTTCAATTATAGAACACAATTACTCCAAGTCATTCTTTTTATATATATTGTACTGCGTATTATGTATAGCTCAGGATAATGAATCAATAATAATTAACGGAGCTGTAAAAAAATTATATATTTTGATTGTAGAATTAATCTTAATATTCCTCTTGGTAATGACAAAAAAAAATGATTAATCTAAAATGATAATTATGTAATCCTAACTATTTAAATGTCTTCTTGCAATTAAGTACTTTTATTTTAAATATCTGAAATATAAATGTTAATACCCCTTTACAGTTCATTTCTATCTAGGTATTACAACTATAGAACACAAGTATTACGGGTTATCGTTAAAATATGTTTTATACTCATAGTATAATAATAGATGTATATCTCACATAAGGCATTAATAATAATTTATAAAACTGTAAAAAATTATAACTTTAGAAAAAATGATTTTATTTGATGGTGGAATTAATCTCAATATTACTCATAACAGAAAAAAAGAATGGAAATTGATAAAAATAGCCAATTCATATATGACTTATCTATTACTAATGAATTATTTATGAATTATCTTATCCAAAATAATTTTAAAATTAATCTTGAAAAATGTATAATGGATAGGCATTTAGTTTAAAAAAACTCATAATTAAAACAAAAAATTATTAATGTTATGTAAACCGAATGTGTTATATTATTGCTACTTGATCACTTTGGTTACATTCAACGTCTGACAAAAAAAAAAAAGGCGCCTAAATCCATTCCCCCAATGTTTGACGTTTGGTATTCTTGCAGAAACATCTATAAATCATGATCACTCGATTGAGAGCACGCTACCTCACACTACAATCGAACTTGAAAAAACAAAAACTTCGGCAAACTCGAAAATGAATACCCAAACCAAAAGACCAGATGTGAAGAGATCTTCCCACAAGAAATAATGATGGAGATCCTCTCAAGGCTTCCACCTAAACCACCGGCAAGATTCAAAAGCGTCGAGTAAACACTCGGTTAGCCATGATTTCGAGTCGTTTTTCGTAATGGAAAAATACTTCGATAATATGATGGAGCGGGGAAGTACATCTTCCTTCTACGGGGAGGAATTCGGATATCATGCTCTGGTCTATGAGAAACAGAGCGGCGATACTACGTGCGAGCGGGTTGTCACGGAGTTTGACGCGGCGTGGGAGACTTTAGCAAGTTGCACCGGGATGGTGCTTACGCAGCGTAGAGGGCGAGTACTTCCTTGCGAATCCGTCCACAACAAGCTGCATAAAAATACCAAATTGGCGATTCGGTGCCACAGACGGAAGTAAGTGGTGTTATTGTATATTTGGGTTAGGGTATGATCCGATTGCATGTGAATATAAACTAGCAAGATTAAGTTTATTTAATAATGTTGACGCAAAAATAGTGATGAGTGTCTTCTATAGCAAGTCTAAGACGTGGAAACGTTTGGGGATTTCCCATTTGATACCCATGCCGATCCATGTATACTTGTGAATGGTAAGCTACATTGGCGTACTGCAGAGGATCTTGGGCGGCATTATGGAATAGGTAGTTTTGATGTAGTGGTGAAGAGTATGGATTCATTAACATTCTCGACGAAACAGTCTCTTTGGGTCATGGATACACGACAGGTCTTTGGATGAATCGACGTTAATTTTGTACACAACTTTCTCGCAAACGCGAAGATGGATTGGGAATTTGGATTTATAAAAACGATGCTTGGTCTAGTTTGTTTATCAACCTAGATACGTTGAACGTGAGCAACCACAGATCCTCGCTTTTTCACACCACTTTGTGCATCAGGTCCGTTGACAAAAATTGGATACTAATTAGGTTGGAACCGGACGGCACATTGTTCATGTATCACAGGAAGCTAAAGTATCTCTTCGGATTTGAGTCGGACATAATACCAAATGGGTATGGAACTGTTTTCCGCCTCTTAACTACAATAGAAGACCCAAATGGGTATTAGATCAGGAATTAATATTTGTCTTTTATAATGTTTAAATTTGTAGTGTTTATCTTTTTGTAAAAAATCTATGCATTTGCACATCCCCTATTTTGAAAGTATATTATGTTTGCCCTTTCATTTCGGCTCACATTGAATCAAATACATATGTTTGCTCGGCTGATTTTCCATTTTTTTAATTAACCTTAATTTTCTCGTTCATTGTATAAACTACAGGGAATCATGCAAAAAATATCTAAAAATAGTAGCACTTTTAATTATGTATTGCAAAATATATCATTTATATTGCAAAATATTCAACAATACTTGCAATTTTAATTGTGTTGCATGGTGTAAACCTTGTGTATATATATAGTTATGTAACGAGCAATTAATATTTGTAAAAACACAAAGTTTATCCTGCTTTCAATTAATATTTGCAACTAAGGTAAAATATTTGCTACGTTGCAAGTCTATGCGGGAATAATTGCAATGAGACAGTGCAAAACCGTTAAGTTACAATTTTTTCTCGCAACAGCTTAGTATGAAAATGCAACCAAACAAATAAGTTTTTTTTTTTTTTTTTAAATCTGATATTTTTAGTTTGAAATTTGTAAATTATCTAATATTGTTTCCTCGTCCCACTCTATCTTTCCCACAATCCATTTTTAGGCATCTCATAAATATAATTTTTTAATATGATAAATATAATAACATTCTCCCTACAATCTAAAAATACCACTCATTTACTCAACAAAAAGAGACTTTTTTCCGTTAAACCTCTTTTAACAAAATTATTCCGCACTTTCAAAACAAAAGTGTTGATGTTATGACGAGTGTTACTCGTAATGTGCCAACATTCCGGTCACAACATCGAATTCGTCCTTCCACTTCCACTAACCCTTAACCCACGTTTTTTCTTGAGTCAATGTCTTGTTTTCTTTCGTAATGAAGACTTACGGCAGATCGAAGTCATGCGTTTGAAAAGGCAAGCAAAGAAAAGTTATAAAGATCATGGGGAAGTTACATGGAAGTTACCTATTTTCAAGGAGATGTGGAAGTTATCTTCAAGCATTAAGAGTCCAGATTTTATCTATATATACACTACCGCTATGAAGATTAAAACTTCAAGTTGAGGGAAACACAATCTAGCATAGTCTATTGGCATAGATTATAGAATTTATTGTAGTTTCATACTCGATACTTCCGTTGGTGAATGTTCCAACATTTCACTCAACATTGGGTCTTTATTTGTATTAGTGATAGGTTAGATTGAATATTGTCTAGTCACTATATACATAGATCCATTCACGGTGTGGCTTATGTTTTCACCGATTGTATCACTTAACAATTACTAGTGATAATACGCCGATTGTTAGATCAAGTAGAGTTTTGATGAGTTAAAAGAATAATCCAGATGAGCGGACAACGTTGATGAACAACTAAGATCGTAGTTCAAGATTAAGCCGATCGGACTAAGCCAAAGACTAGTAAAGTCTCGTTGGAGATCAAAGGTTGCAAGTCATCCGGAGACAAGCTCAAGTCTAGTCATCTGCAGGAGATGATCATAAAGAACTCAGACGAGGTCAAGACAAGCCGAGTAGAATAAGAAAGGCAAGTCTTCACCAAGTCACCGCAGACGAGTAGAGTAAAATCACCGAGGTCTAGAGCAGCTTTTAAGATTAAGTTTGTTGAGCAGCTTTCACTTTGTTAGAACCGACTAACAATCTAACTGTCTTTTCTACTTATAAATAGGTCTAGATTTTATTTTTCAAAACACTTATGCAAATCTGATTTTTCACACTATTCACTATTCGATTCACAAAGTATTTTTCAAAAGAGTTTTCAAATATTTCAAGTGTAATCTTCAAATTCACCGTAATTCTTAGATTCATTAGAAGGACTTAGGAGTACTTTGAAGAGTTGAAGATCAAGTTGTAAGTTGTAAGATTGTGAAGTAAGCAAGTAAGCAAATAGTGGAGACCCTTCTTCAAAGTTTGGAGAAAGAGAGTGGATGTAGGATTGTTATAATCCGAACCACTATAAAATCTCGTGTTCTTTATCGCTTTCATTTATCTTTCTCGTTCAATTTACAATTTATTGTTCAAAGTTTAATTTCTAATTAAAGTTAAGATCCGAATATCGGTCTTGCTTTTGATCTTATTAAAGTTGAGATTAATATTGAATTCATTTGTGTCACTTTGGTACTTTGAATAAATTTTGAAAGATTAGAAAAATCAAAAATCTATTCAACCCCCCCCTTCTAGATTTTTGCTAGAAGGTCGATACACTTTTTACCTAATCTACTCAACTAATCGGGACCAACAAGTGGTATCAGAAGAGCAAAGGTTAAGTCAGTTTCGATATTGATTTTAGGTCTTAATCGAGAATTCTCAAATTATCTTGATTTTCTTCATTCTCTTTATTATTACTAACAAAGTGCTACTAATAAGTTTTGTGGAGTATTTTGTGTCTATATTTCATCATGTCATCGGGAAAAAGCAAGAAGTCCAGAATCTTCCGAATTCTCTATTGAAGATTATGATTACCGGAAATTCGTAATGGAGAATCACCTAAAGGCCATTCATAATTGGATGGAAGAGGTTCTTGAAGAGGGACCTATAAAATTCTATCATGGAGGCACTAACACCGGAGCCGAGTCACCAATACAGACTGCATAAGAGAAAAAGAGTTACGAATTGACAAATGATGAAAGAAAGGTCCACAATCTTGATCAAGTAGCTCGAACCGAAATCATTGAGACTCTAAGTAAAGATTGGATAGAGAAGGTTAAGGGATGCAAAATCGCCAAAGAAATGTGGCAGACTCTTGCAAATGTATGTGAAGGATCCGAACAAGTAAAAGAGAACAAGTGCGATCAGTCTTGCATGCATTTGAGACATTCAAAATGAAGGAAAATGAGTATGTGGATCAGATTAGATGTAAGGTTGACTAATCTCCTCAACAAAGCGGTGACCTTGGAAAGAATTATACAGAGAAGGAGATTAATAACAAGATTCCGAGATCATTATCCAAGAGATGGAGGGAGAAATCCAATATCCTAAAAGCTACTCAAGATTTATCTTCTATTACTAACCATACTTTATTTTCTCATATTAAAGCTCTAGAATATGATATTCAAATAGAAGACGAGGAGGATGAGATGGAGTCGAGCATCTCATCCAAGTCTCTGCGGTGTAAGGATAAATCAAGATCCAGATCGGGAAGAAAGGAAGATGAGTCTACAGATGATGATAAAAGCAGTGAGCCGACAAGAAGATACGTATCACCTGTCAAGAAATCCTTCCATTTCTAGATCGACAGGAGTGATACTTGCTACACATGCAACAAGCCAGACACTTCAAATTTATGATTGTCCTCAACCGACTCCTAAAGAAAGGGAAGAAAAGAGGAAAAAGAGAGACAAGAGATTTGCGTATCAAAGGGCTTTGTTGGGTCAAGAAAAGGAGCCAAAGAAATCATCATCATCATCATCATCCTCATCTCGATTTGGATCGATGATAAAATCGTCTCATGGCTAAAGAGGTAATCTACTACTCATCTTCCTCGATAATGATTCATGTCACCGCATCCGATCATGATCAAACCGTTATTCATGAATTATTTAGAGATTTAAAGACATCTCTAGCTGCTTATAAACAGCTAGAGACAGATAATTTGGCTTTAAAGGATCAAATTCAAATTCTAATTAAAGGAAAGCGGTGATGAACTATTCAAACCGAGGAAACATTCAAGGGGGAATGTTTTCCCAGTGCCGAGGCTAGTACATCACCACCTTACCCGAAAGATTAGAAAATGAATTGAAAACTTTAAAAGACAAATTTGAAGTAATTCTGTCTTTGAAAATGAATCAATTAAGAAAGACAATGAGAAGCTAGTCTTCAAAATTAGTCAACTTAATAATTCACAACAAGAATAGATCATATCTTTAATACATCTAAAAAATCCCATGACAAAACAGTCTTGGTTATGATAGAAATAATAAATCGATGTACAAAAACCTAGGAAATTTGTGAAAGCATCCGATTAATCAAAAGAGGTTAAAATTGGTCCTTGGAAATCAATTAGTCAAGTAAGGATTGCATCTCCCACCAAAACAAAAATTCAAATGAGGACTCCTTATCGACTAGGAGAAACCCAAGAACCAAAACAAGAAGAAATTCTTATTATAATCCTTTTGATGGAAGGAGCAGATGTTATCCCACGTTTCCTAAGTTTAGGAAAATTACTCAATCGAATACAACAAGTTATCCTTCAAAAGTGATAAAATTGTAGCCAGAGCATGTTAGGCGAGTATGAAACCCCACATAGGTTCTCGGGGTCAAGCCATCAACACACCTTGCTATACCCGTAACATGTGCTTAGTTGTCAAAGACAAGGGTAAGACTCCATATGAGATTTGGAAGGGTAAGATTCCAAGAATCTCATATTTTAGAGCTTTTGGTTGTAAGTGTTTTATCCATAACAATGGTAAATCTAAGTTAAGAACCTTTGATGCTAAGGCGGTGATGGAATATTCTTGGGATATTCTAACACTTCCAAGGCATTTAGAGTTTTTAACAAGACAACCCTTTGTGTGGAGGAAACCCCTCATGTTGTTTTTGATGAGTTGTATTCTTTCTCGTATAAAGTGAATCAAATTTCGAAAGTCTAGATAAAATTGAACTGCCCAAGACTAAACATAGAACTGCCTCTGTCTACCTAGTCTTGATTCGTAATCGATGAAGAAGAATCCCCATCTCGATAATCGTAAGACAACTTCGATCAAACTCCATCGATCGGACACCCTTGACATCAACTCGATCAGCGGGGTCACCGATGAAGGGGGAACGTCCACCGAGGTTGAGTCGGAGGAGTTTCCCTAACAAACTCAAGATGAGGATCCTTCTCCTCACATAGGCAAAGAATGAGAAGCTACCATCCATCTCGATCGATTATAGGAGACCCATCTAGTAGTGTGCGAGACACGAATGATGCCGACTCGAAAGTCTTTTCACCGTTATGTGTCGCTTCTTGAACCCAAGTCTATTGAGGAAGCTCTATCGAATCCAAATCGGATAACCGTCATGCAGAAGAATCGCATCGCTTTGAAAGGCAAAGTGTATGGGAACTAGTGGAAAGACCCTTACACGTAAAGATTATAGGCACCAAATGGGTGTTTAAAAACAAAGCAGATGAGAACAACATTATTGTTCGAAATAAGGCAAGATTGGTTGCACAAGGTTACTCACACCGAGGGGATAGACTATGATGAAACCTATGCTCCAGCTTGCGATTAGAGGCAATAAGGTTGTTCTTGGTATTTGCCGCATTTAAATCTTTCAAAGTCTTTCAAATGGATGTTAAGTTTGCCTTTCTTAATGGTGTGTTGCTTGAAGAAGTCTATGTGGAGCAGCCTCCGGGTTTAAGATCAATAACAAGGTCTATAAACTCAATAAAGCTCTATATGGATCAAACAAGCTCCCAGAGCTTGGTATGATACCTTATCTCGATTTCTTGACATCAAATGGATTTTCAAAAGGCAAGATTGATAGAACTTTGTTTAGAAAGGAAGTAGATGGTAACATCTTATTAGTTCAAATTTATGTAGATGACATAATCTTTGGTTCACCTAATCAAATTATGTGAAGAGTTTAGCATTCTCATGAAACACATGTTTGAAATGTCAATGATGGGTGAATTAACATACTTTCTAGGCTTATGATTAAACAGATGAGTAAGGGTATATTTATACATCGCCTAAATATGCTAAGGATCTCGATTGAAAATTTTGGAATGACTACTAGCAGAGAAGTTAAAATACCTATGACAACTAACTTCTCTATGGATTGAGATGAGCAGGGGATACCCACAGATGCAACGGAGTATCGTGGACTGATTGGATCTCTTCTATATTTCACCGCAAGTAGGCCGTATATAGACTTTGCGGTTGGGGTATGTGCAAGATTTCGCCTAATCCCAAGAAAACTCATCTCGGAGACGGCTAAGAAAATTCTAAAATATCTCAAAGGAACCTTGCAAGTAGGGTTATGGTACCCGGTGATGACAACCTTGAGTGACAGTTATTGATTCGACTTTGGAGGATGTAAGATTGACAGGAAATTTACTTCAGAACTTGTCAATTTTTAGGCAACAAATTAATTTCTTAGTTATCTAAGAAACAGTAAACTGCTTGCCACCTCCACAATCAAGGCTGAATACATGGCACTGGAAGTTGTTGCTCTCAACTCCTCTCGGATTAGTCAAGCTTAGAGACTATAATATTCAAACATCGCTTGTTCCTATTCTTGTGATAGTAATAGTGCAATAGCAATGACTTACAATCCTCGTTTCGCATTCTAGATGTAAGCATATAGACATTAGGCATCATTTCATTAGAGATCATGTTGAGAAGAATGACATTAGGATTGAGAAGATTGCCACCGAGTCACAAAGAGCCGACATTCTTACAAAACCATTAATGAGTCTAGGTTTAAAGAATTATGCTTAGAATTAGGATTACTTGATGCATCCTTAGCCGGTTTCTAAATTACTTGCATCGATAATTGTATTCCTTATTTATGGTCTTTTATTTTCTTTAAATCAATGTCTAGAAAGAATTATCGGACTAGATATGAGTCAAAGGACAATCAGTAGCCGATATCATTGATTTCCTTTTTAGGAACCAAGAATCAAGGATTAGTCATATTTACCTTATCCGACTTGATGATTACTTATTCGACATTTGGTAAATCGATTAGGGCACAATAGTCACCCGATTTCTAGAAAACAGATGACTACCCGCACCCTATCCGATCTACCCCACTACTAATAGTTTTGATGAGTTTGTTTGCAGGAACAAGTATACCCGATTAGTTTCTTAAATCTCTTCAATCGTAAAACGTTCATCTTTGTTACTCCTCAAAATCATTGTTTTCAAATAATGTTCTTAAGTCTGTGTATTTCAAGTAATCAGTACTTTGTAACTAAACCGAAAATCCCGTGTTAAGCTTTAAACATTTGTATTTTTCAAAAATCGACTATGAGAGAGCTTTTGAAAAATATAAGACAAGGTCGATTTGACCAAGTCTCGATTTTTATCAAGTCTCGAAATAGAATACCCGATTGCTAAGAAAGGCACCTCATTGCTACGTCGGGTATACTAATTACTTCGATAAAGCAAGTCTATTAGCCGTCTAATCCGTAGGATAAACGGTTACCACACGCCCGAATTCAAGCAATTTTCTCGCTAAACCGTCGATGTTTTACACGCGCCTTTTTAAATCAACGGTTTAAAATTAAAACTCGAGATCGTGCCACGTTTCGCTTTCCCAACTTTCCCTCTCTCTCCTCCGAGTTTAAAATCTTACCTTCTTCTTTTAAAATTTTCACTTTCACATTTCACTTATCAAAATCCTCTGTAAAAATAACCTTTCTTACAAAACTTATTCAAATGGCTTCTTCTTCTTCCCAACCCCTAGAGCCCCCACCTATATAATCGCATCCATTTCGAATTCAAAATGAATACAGAGGCAGTTAGAAACAAACTCAAAGCCAAAATGTATGTCGACTTTGAAACCACCCAAGATAGAGAATCCACCGAGATTCTAGGTCTATTGGAAGCATCAAGATCGAGGTTATTGCTCATTAAAATCGGCAAAAACAGGACCATGGATTTTATAGGGGCGAGTTTCTCGCAAATAGCGAGTTTATCGATAATGGGTTCAAGATTACCGTAGAGGGTACTCGGTTGGAATTTACCAAGGAGAATGTGGCTCGGATTACGGATACAACGGCGGATGGAGTAAATCCTTTAATTTAAAAGGAGGAGGAATGGGAGCAGTCTTTTGACATGTTTGCGAGGGTTACGTATAGAGGAACTCGGACAGACTTGAAAAAGCACATGTTAAGAAGAAAGTATAGACTATTGATGACTATTGTGACTAAGTCAATTAAGGGGTGATTAGAGTTCACATGATGGTGTGACGAAGTCCAGGACTATGTTGTATGCGCTCCATCTATGACGGAGCTGTGGTAGATGGGTTGAGGCTCATTCGGGATATTGAAGGAGGAGAAGGCAAGGTTGGTGTTTAACCCTCGTTGATGGTGATTGGGTGCCTCGCCTACCGTGAGTCCTGTTCAATAAGATCACAATATCGATGGATGGGCTGAACAAAAGGGTCCAGACGAGAGAAGGCAAGAAAAAATACTCCAAGCGAAGGGACCGACAAAGAATGAAAGGTTGGGTGGTTTGCAGATTCTGCACGACAAATCGGATGAGGCAAGGGCCTAGAGAAATGAGGCCGCAGCACTGGGCATGAGACAGACAGCTGAGGTACCGTGAAGTTGAGGTACCCGAGGCCGAGATACTGCACCAAGTGGAGGCACCAAGAAGACAACAGTGAGGAAGCGGTGGAGTGGAACAAGAGGTCACCCAACTCGAAGAATCCAGGACTGACGTTCCACTCCAAAGGAGGTCCAGGGAGGAGGCTGGTCAAAATTGCCGATGTACTTGGAGAGTCTTCTACAACTCCCTCAAGTCTCTGCCGGAAGAAGCCGCAACACTACAAATAGCAAAGCAGCAGCAGTGATGTGAGACCGGCACCGGAGGATCCCAGTTCAAAGCGAACCGCATCTCGCCGAGAGGCAAGCCTCTCCGTGTACATCATCCAACATCTCTTCGTCGATAAATCCCCCACCCACCTTGGCGATGAAGAAGTATCCAAGGCTGGTACTTCGAGCCTCCGAAACAGCCTACTCCCGATATAATCCAAATCCAAACCACTTCACCTCCCACCTCATCTCCCATACCGAAATCCCTCCCACTTCCACTCAACCTTTCGATTTTCTCGACTTCCTCTCTACTAAATATCCCACTCCCTCACCCCAAATAAGTCCAATACACACTCCTGCACTCGATGGTTCTCAGAGGAAGCTTTGAGCTTTCCCTACGGTCCGACGCTCGAAGGAGGCCGGTAGAGGCGATTCCCGAACTTCGCCTTAACCCCGAAGTGATGAAGGAATTTATTGAAGTATGGCTGGTCCACCATTTACGGATTTGGAGATTTGGAGGAGATGAGCCTGTTTCACGAGAGGAAGTAGGCTGGGAAAATTTCATCTCTGGGAGAAGGTCATTCGAGTCTGCAGGAATCACGTCTATCTCAACCATCCTATCGGAGGAGCAGCTCTCCCGAACCTCCCGAGAAGCCGCCTAGGCTTGCACGAAACCTCTCCCACCGCCCCTCCCAGCAGCCCAGGATTCACCTTCTCTTCGATACTAAATTAGGTGGAGAAGAGGGTAGAAGATAAATTCACCCAGATGCTCATGATGAAAGCTCGAGACATTGTCGATTCTCACAAGGTATAACAATGGAAGACATACTAAAAGCATCGAGGTAAATCTCTTATCTTCTATTTCCAATTCGTTAAATCGTATCAAAGAAGAGTTGGTGAAGTAAAGAAGGAGGTTGGAGAGTGAAGAGCCAAACCCAAGCCGATAATCGAGATCTGGCCATTGAAATCCTACTCAATGAATCCTCGGCTTCCACCTATTTTACCGTTATCAAGGAGCAGCTTGCTATGCTACTTGATGATGTTAAAGGGGAAGATGTGGAGATCGTGAAGGCCGAGCTCAACCAGATCAAACTTTCAGCAGCCGGCCAATCGATGAGCTCACCGCCCTAAAGATAAGAATTGAGCAGATTGAGGAGGCAATTAAGACAGATGAGGCTGGCGAGAAAGAAAGAAGCTAAGGCGAAGTCTGAAAGATTTATGGCTAAGATCGAGAGAGAAAGGAGGAGGCCAAAGCCAAAGCCGAGGCGGAGAAGGGCAAAGGGAAAGAGCTGATGATTGTAGAGAAAGAGAAAGAGAAAGAGAAGGAGATGGAGAAGGTCGTGTCATCTATCGACAGAGCCTCGATGTCCAAAGCTGCTGGAAAGAGACCACTTGAGAAATCAGCCGAGCGGCTTAGGATAGAGGCGAAAGGGACCGGCGAATTAAGGCGAGAGAAGGTCTATTACGGCAGAAGGAAGCGAGAAGAAAGATTAAATTTGCGAAGGAAGCCGGTAGAATCTTTGACGGGTTCCGTAAGAAGTGGGTAGTCCCATCGGTTGGAGGAGGAGCAGATACGGCATGGATCGGACCGAAGAAAGAACCGACGCTCCTCCAAAAAAGATTGCACATCCAGCATGGGCAGCCGAGTACATGAAATACGAGGCTAAGTGGACCTTCTTACGGGAAGGAGTTGGAGCATCATCGACAATGAGACTATAGCTTGGCATGATTTGGATGGAGAAGGAAAATCCAAGCTTGTACGAAACTTCTTGATGAAGGAGATGAGTGGTACAACGTGGATTTGGTTGCTCGGACTACTCATCCATTCCAATTAAGTGAATGATGATGGCTCGATTGACAAGGAGTGGATCAGGTCAACTATCAACTATGGGATAAATCAAATGAAGTTGGTGATCCAAAGGAGATCTTTGAGGTGAGGAAGAGGATATTTGATTGGATGCGGCTCGAAAAAGATAGATGGTCGATTAGATAAGCCAAAATCTTCTTATCTTTTATCTTCTTATCCTGCTCCATATGTAAAAATGTAAATGTGCTGTATATGAATGAGATGACTGGTTCATATAGATTTACTTGTTTGTTTTAAAAGTTTTCTTTATTGCTTTAAGAAACTTTAAAATTTTTCTAAGTATAAATCATCTCGAGAAAGTTTATCACCTCGAGACTTAATATTTTCAAAATTTTTCTTAGTTTAAAATTTTTCTAAGTCCTAAGACTTAATTTTTTTTTTAAATTTTTTTAAAAAGTCTTAAGACTTAAGAATTTTTACTTCAAAATTTTCTAAGTGTAAATTAAAGTGCTTCAATTTGGAATAAATGCTGAATTGATAGTGTGAATGTGTTATGATTTGCTTATCGACTATCTTGAATAACTTTGACTAACATTAGTGTGAGTATGCTTCTTTTATAGTTTTAACATCATCAAAAAGGGGAAATTGTTAGATCAAGTAGAGTTTTGATGAGTTAAAAGAATAATCCAGATGAGCGGAGACAACGTTGATGAACAACTAAGATCGAGTTGAGACTATCTTTGATCGGACTAAGCCAAAGACTAGTAAAGTCGGTTGGAGATCGGAGGTTGCAAGTCATGCGGAGACAAGCTCAAGTCTAGTCATCTGCGGTAGATGATCATGAAGAACTCGAGACGAGGTCAAGACAAGCCGAGTAGAATAAGAAAGACGAGTCTTCACCAAGTCATGAGACGAGTAGAGTAAAATCAGTGAGGTCTAGAGCAGTTTTTAAGATTAAGTTTGTTGAGTAGTTTTCAGTTTGTTAGAACCGACTAACAAACTAACTGTCTTTTGAGACTTATAAATAGGTCTAGATTTTATTTTTCAAAACACTTATGCAAATATGATTTTTCACACTATTCACTATTCGAGTTCACAAAGTATTTTTCAAAAGAGTTTTCAAATATTTCAAGTGTTTATAGAACACTCCTCTTGTAATCTTCAAAATCTTTTATTCACCTGTAATTCTTAGATTCATTAGAAGGAGTTAGGAGTACTTTGAAGAGTTGAAGATCAAGTTGTAAGTTGTAAGATTGTGAAGTAAGTAAGTAAGTAGCTAGTGGAGACCCTTCTTCAAAGTTTGGAGAAGGAGAGTGGATGTAGGATTGTTATAATCCGAACCACTATAAAATCAGTGTTCTTTACTACTTTCATTTATCTTTCTCGTTCAATTTACAATTTATTGTTCAAAGTTTAATTTCGGAATTAAAGTTAAGATACGAATATCGGTGTTGCTTTTGATCTTATTAAAGTTGAGATTAATATTGAATTCCGCTGTGTCACTTTGGTACTTTGAATAAATTTTGAAAGATTAGAAAAATCTAAAAAATCTATTCAACCCCTCCCTTCTAGATTTTTGCTAGAAGGTGATACACTTTTTACCTAATCTACTCAACTAATCGGGACCAACAGACTTGCAAATCTCAATTTATTTCTTTTATACTTCATTCGTGCCTTCTCCTTGACTTCATCGGGTCAAGGCGGCCTTAATCGAGCTCACCGCAGCGGCTCTTCCTCTCTCTCCTCTTCTTCCTCCTCCTCGGCTTCTTGAGCGGTGGTGCCCGAGCTCCTACCTCTGCTCCACCTTCGTGCGAATCAGTGGGATCCCAAGAGGTTCATCCTTCGTCGAGAATCCCCTCTTGTTTTGTATAGGGCTCGACTCCATCCGCCCGATTGATCTCGGTGACGGAGTCCTCCATGATCACATTTACCTTGTTGAACAGTGGTGATCGATCTACTTTGCCACTTTCCACTCACAACCTCCAGCCATTTCCTTTCCGTCTCCGGCTTCTCCAACGATCCCAGGCCCGGTTGGCTTGGACTCCGTCTAATATAGTCCTCATGGCGCTTACGGCTGGGTGCAGTCAGCCCATCATGAGAACTCTGTTCTCCAAGAATGACCTTTGTTACGATGGTCATCAAAAGTCGATACCTCCATAGGAGTATCTTCTTCTTCACTCCGATCGCCGGTCCCTTATTGAATTAGGCAATCATCTCGAATGACTCTACCCATTCATCGGACTTATAATTGAGGGGGTTCACTCCTTCACTACCGGTGTCAAATATGCGTGCCACCTCCACCGGAGTAAGCTGTCAAAACCTCTCCATATACCTGGGTTTCGAACACGCCATTTTCATACGTCCCATTGACGTAGAATTCTATCCTCGCATATCCAGAGTTTTATTGGAGGGATTTCTTGGAACAAAATGTCCTCAATCCAGCCCTCTCCAATAATCCCAAATTCTCCCTTGATTCACCATCGGAAGTTGTTTGAAGTCAACGTACATCTCCGATTTGATCCTCTTGTTATGCGTTTCGTTGTGAACATCCACCATGGTTGAAGTAACTCCTATTTGTTTACGAGAAGCGCTCATGAAATGATCAAATAAGGGTTTTGAAAATTTTGCAGAGTGTTTGTTTGAACTTCGAAAGTGAAAAAGTTTGTTTGAGGAAGAAGTTGTATTTATACGGGAAGATTGGAAAGAGAAACCGCCATTTTAGAAAATTTGAATTAATCGAGCCATTTATTTAAAAGTTTTCTGCGCTTAAATCAACGGTTAAAAATTAAGATAAACGATTAGGATTCGGTGCGTGGATGTTACTTGCCTTTGGAATGCGTAAATAGGTACTTTATAGATCGTTGATTTGTGAGATATAGGTTACTTTATGCGGGAAGTAAGTATACTTGACGTCACCTAGTGGTTACCTTACTTCGACTAAGGGTTTGCAAGGCAGATGAGTTTAGAAAGCAGATGAGTTTAAAAACAAATGGGTTTGAAAAGTCATCGATAAAGTAACTGTCCGATTTTAAAAAGCGACTTAGGTTCAACTTTTTAGCAATCTTAAAGACAATTTTAAATAAATAGACTCGACTTCATTTTCTAAAGATGGGATTTCCAACCAATCAATCCAAAAAAGTTTTATAAGAGGAAAAAAATATGAAGTTCATTTTGGAAACAAAGGTGTCTGAATAAAAGATTGAGGCAAAGAAAATGAGGTGAAACAATCTGATCTTGTGACCTATTCTGCAAAGACAAAGACTTAAGGAAAACCATCGGTAGCTTGAGGTAGATCGGATAGGTGCGAGATAATCATCTGTTTCTTTAAGAAATCAGGTGACTAATGTGCCCTTATCTGATTTACCAAATGTCGAGATAAGTAACCATCAAGTCGGATAAGGTCAATATGACTAATCCTTGATTCTTGATTTCTAAAAGGAGATCAATGATATCAGCTACTGATTGTCCTTTGACACATATCTAGTACGATAATTCTTTCTAGACATTGATTTAAAGAAAAGACCAGAAATAAGGAATACATTAAACAGATACAAACAAATTAGAAACCAGCTAAAGATGCATCAAGTAATCCTAATTCTAAGCACAGTTCTTTAAACCTAGATTCGATTAAAGGTTTTGTAAGAATGTCGGCTCTTTGTGACTCGGTAGCTATCTTCTCAATCCTAATGTCATTCTCTCAACATGATCCCTAATGAAATGATGCCTAATATCTATATGCTTACATCTAGAATGCGAAACGAGATTGTAAGTCATTGCTATTGCACTATTACTATCACAATAAATAGGAACAAGCGATGTTTGAATATTATAATCTCTAAGGTGTTGACTAATACGGAGGAGTTGTGAGCAACAACTTCCAGTGCCATGTATTCGGCTTCGATTGTGGAGGTGGCAACGGATGTACATTTCTTGGATAACCAAGAAATTAATTTGTTGCCTAAAAATTGACAAGTTCTTGAGGTGGATTTCCTATCAATCTTACATCCTCCAAAGTCTGAATCTGAATAACTGTCGGCTCTTGGTTGTCATCGGTGGGTACCATAACCCTACTTGCAAGGTTCCTTTGAGATATTTAAGAATTTTCTTAGCCGTCTCCGGATGAGTTTTCTTGGGATTAGACTGGAATCTTGCACATACTCCAACTGCAAAGGCTATGTCGGCCTACTTGCGGTGAGATAGAGAAGAGATCCAATTAGTCCACGATACTCCGTTGCATCGGTGGGTATCCCATGCTCATCTGAATCCATAGAGAAGTTAGTTGCCATAGGTATTTTAACTTCTCTGCTAGTAGTCATTCCAAATTTCTCAATCGGATCCTTAGCATATTTAGGTGATGTATAAATATACCCTTACTCATCTGTTTAATACGTAAGCCTAGAAAGTATGTTAATTCGCCCATCATTGACATTTCAAACCTGTTTTTCATGAGAATGCTAAACTCTTCACATAATTTCAGATTAGGTGAACCAAAGATTATGTCATCTACATAAATTTGAACTAATAAGATGTTACCATCTACTTCCTTTCTAAACAAAGTTCTATCAATCTTGCCTTTTGAAAAACCATTTGATGTCAAGAAATCGAGATAAGGTATCATACCAAGCTGCGGGAGCTTGTTTGAGTCCATATAGAGCTTTGTTGAGTTTATAGACCTTGTTATTGATCTTAAACCAAGGAGGCTACTCCACATAGACTTCCTCAAGCAACACACCATTAAGGAAGGCAGACTTAACATCCATTAGAAAGACTTTGAAAGATTTATATGCAGCAAATGCCAAGACCAACCTTATTGCCTCTAATCGCAAGCTGGAGCATAGGTTTCATCATAGTCTATTCCCTCGATCGTGAGAAACCTTGTGCAACCAATCTTACCTTATTTCGAACAATAATGTTGTTCTCATTTGTTTTATTTTTAAACACCCATTTGGTGCCTATAATCTTTACGTGTAAGGGTCTTTCCACTAGCTTCCATACACTTTGTCTTTCAAAGCGATGCGATTCTTCTGCATGGCGGTTATCGATTTGGATCGATAGAGCTTCCTCAATAGACTTGGGTTCAAGAAGCGACACATAATAGCTGAATAGACTTTGAGAGTCCAAAGATCATTCGTGTTCGCACACTACTAGATGGGTCTCCTATAATACGATCGGATGGATGGTAGCTTCTCATCCTTTTGCCTATATGAGAAGAAGGATCCTCATCTTGAGTCTCGGTAGGCAACTCCTCCGACTCAACCTCGGTGACGTTCCCCCTTCATCACCGACCC
Organism: Paraleonurus japonicus; assembly: GCA_030762865.1. NCBI lineage: Eukaryota > Viridiplantae > Streptophyta > Magnoliopsida > Lamiales > Lamiaceae > Paraleonurus > Paraleonurus japonicus. Next base: position 26,959,357 of record CM061052.1, on the reverse strand, counting down.
CCGCCGATCACCGACGCCAAGGGTGTCGTCGATTCGATGGAGTCCGATCGAAGTTGTCTTCGATTATCGGATGGGGATTCTTCTTCATCGATTACGAATCAAGACTAGGTAGATAAACAGTTCTATGTTTAGTCTTGGTTAGTTCAATTTTATCTAGACTTTGAAATTTGATTCACTTTATCTCGAGAAAGAATATAACTCATCAAAAACAACATGAGGGGTTTCCTCCACACAATGGGTTGTCTTGTTAAAAACTCTAAATGCCTTGGAAGTGTTAGAATATCCTAAGAATATTCCATCATTTGCCTTATCATCAAAGGTTCTTAACTTGGATTTCCCATTGTTATGGATAAAACACTTACACCCAAAAGCTACGAAATATGAGATTCTTGGAATCTTACCCTTCCAAATCTCATATGGAGTCTTACCCTTGTCTTTGACAACTAGGCACCTATTGCAGGTATAGCAAGCCGTGTTGATGGCTTCACCCCTAACCCGTGAGGGGTTTCATACTCGGCTAACATGCTCTGGCTGCTTCCTTCAAAGTTCTATTCCTTCTTTCAACCACTCCGTTTTGTTGAGGAGTTCTTGCTGAAGATGTCTCTTGAATAATTCCACACTCATTGAAAAAGTTAGATAAACAGGAATTCAAAAATTATGTGCCCTTATCACTCCTTATTTTAATAATATTAACACCCTTTTCATTCTCAATGCATGCAGACAGATCAGTGGATCTTGTTCATAGTCACATTTTTCTTGAAAAGAAATATAGCCCAAGTGTATCTAGAAAAGTCATCTACTACAACAAGAGTATATTTCCTTCCACCGAAATCGAGAGGAGAAAGCGAGTCCAAACAGATCCATATGAAGTAGTTGCAACACTCTTTCGGATGAAGAGGAGTTAATACTCTTAAATGAGTGTCTGGCCGTTTACCTTTACGACAAGCATCACATTTAAGATCAGTGGATAAAAGTTTTTGAGGTAATCCCTTGACAAGATTCTTTTAGCTTGACTTACTAAGGGTCTTGAAATTCGAGATGACTAAGCTTCTTGTGCCATAGCAGTGAGATCTTCTCCACCCTTAGCTATCGACAAGTATCCTTGGGACAACTATTAAAGTTGGCCACATAGACATTACCATGTCTCAAGCCGATTAAAAGTACCTTATCCGAGGAATTATCTAAAATATCACATTTATCCCTTGAAAATTTGACAAGAAAACCTTTATCACAAAGTGGGAAGCAGATAGCAGATTATGTTTCAAACCTTCAACAAAATATACCTCGAGATACACGAATATCCTTGATAATCGTAGTACCTACACCTTTAGTCGACCACAATTATTGTCACCAAATAAGACTCTTGGACCATCAATGCTTTGGAAATTTGATAACAACCTCTTGTTATGGGTTATGTGTTGTGAACAACCACTATCAATGTACCATATGGAAGCTAAGATCTCTTCCTTGAGTGATGATCCTGTGTATCAGAAAAGCAGATCGGTTGTAAGGTACCCTAGTGATCTTGGGTCCTTGAAGGTCAAGTATCACTTTAGGTAACCAAATAAACATCTCATCTCTAAACAATAAATCGGACTCGGTTTTTCTACCAAATCTGTCTACAATTGTATCATTTTTAAATGATAACTTGTTGTATTCAGATTGAGTAATTTTCCTAAACTTAGGAAATGTGGGATAACATCTGCTCCTTCCATCAAAAGGATTATAATAAGAATTTCTTCTTATTTTGGTTCTTGGGTTTCTCCTAGTCGATAAGGAGTCCTCATCCGAATTTTTATTTTGGGAGATGCGATCCTTACTTGACTAGTTGGTTTCCAAGGACCAATTTTAACCTCTTTTGATTGATCGGATGCTTTCACAAATTTCCTAGGTTTTTGTACATCCGATTTATTATTTCTATCATAACCAAGACCTGTTTTGTCATGGGATTTTTGAGATGTGTTAAAGATATAGTCTATTCTTGTTGTGAATTATTAAGTTGACTAATTTTGAAGACAAGCTTCTCATTGTCTTTCTTAATTTATTCATTTTCAGCCACGAGACTACTTCAAATTTGTCTTTTAAAGTTTTCAATTCATTTTCTAACCTTTCGGGTAAGCCGGTGATGTACTAGCCTCGGCCTTGGGAAAACATTCCCCCTTGAATGTTTCCTCGGTTTACGAAACGATTTATCACTGCTTGCCTTTAATTAGAATTTGAATTTGATCCTTTAAAGCCAAATTCTCTGTCTCTATTGTTTATAGTCAGCCGAGAGATGTCTATAAATCTCTCAATAAATCATGGATAATAGTTTGGTCATGATCGAGATGCGGTCGACATAAATCATTATCGAATACGAATAGTAGATTACCTCTTTAGCCATGAGACAGATTTCATCATCCGATCCGAAATCGATGAGGATGATGATGATGATGATTTCTTTGGCTCCTTTTCTTCACCCAATAAAGCCATTTGATCCGCAAATCTCCTGTCTCTCTTCTTCCTCTTTTCTTCCCTTTCTTTAGGAGTCGGTTGAGGACAATCATAGCTGAAATGTCACGGCTTGTTGCATGTGTAACAAGTATCACTCTGTCTCGATCTAGATGGAAGGATTTCTTGACAGTGATCTGTATCTTCTTGTCTCGGCTTCGCTTTTATCATCGTCTCTGTAGATTCATCTTCCTTTCTACGATCTGGATCTTGATTTATCCTTTCCCGCAAATCTCAATTTATTTCTTTTATACTTAATTCTCAATTTATCATACCTTTTGGTGAGCAGAGCCATCTGCTCCTTCAAAGATAGATCGGCTCCTACAGACTCTGTTGACATCTTGTCATCTTCTGGTTGACAAATGCAACAGACTTGGATGAGGTGCTCGACTCCATCTCATCCTCCTCATCTTCTATTTGAATATCATATTCTAGAGCTTTAAGATGAGAAAACAAAGTATGGTGAGTAATAGAAGATAAATCTTGAGTAGCTTTAAGGATATTGGATTTCTCCCCCATCTCTTGGTTAATGATCTCGAATCTTGTTATTAATCTCCTTTTACGTATAATTCTTTCCAAGGTCAGCTGCTTTGTTTAGGAGATTAGTCAACCTTACATCTAAGCCCGATCCACGAGACTCATTTTCCTTCATTTTGAATGTCTCAAATGCATGCAAGACTCGATCTGCACTTGTTCTCTTTAACTTGTTCGAGATCCTTGATGAGACATTGGCTAGAGTGCCACATTTCTTTGTGATTTTGCATCTCTTAACCTTCTCTATCCAATCTTTACTTAGAGTCTCAATGATTTCATTTCGAGCTACTTGATCAAGATTGTGGACCTTTCTTTCATCATTTGTCAATCTCGAACTCTTTTCTCTTATGCAGTTGGATTGGTGACTCGGCTCAGTCTTTAGTGCCTCCATGATAAAATTTTATAGGTCCCTCTTCAAGAACCTCTTCCATCCTATCATGAATGGCCTTAAGGTGATTATCCATCCTAAATTTCCAATAATCATAATCTTCAATAGAAAATTCAGGAAGATTCCTAGACTTCTTGCTTTTTTGATGACATGATGAGATAAAGAAACAAAATACTCCACAAACTAATTAGTAGAACTGTTAGTAATAATAAAGAGAATGAAGAAAATCAAGATAATTTCAGAATCTTATTTAAGACCTAAAATCAATATCGAAACTGACTTAACACTACTCGATACCACTTGTTGGTCCCGATTAGTTGAGTAGATTAGGTAAAATAAGTATCGGCCTTCTAGGAAAAATCTAGAAGGGGGTTGAATAGATTTTTAGATTTTTCAAATCTTTCAAAATATGTTCAAAGTACGAGATGTACACAAGAATTCAATATTAATCTCGACTTTTAATAAGATCAAAAGCAACACCGATATTCGAGATCTTAACTTTAATTCTAAAATTAATCTTTGAGCGATAAATTATAAATTGAACGAGAAAGATAAATGAAAGCGGTAAAGAACACCAGATTTTATAATGGTTCGGATTATAACAATCCTACATCCACTCTCCTTCTCCAAACTTTGAAGAAGGGTCTCCACTAGCTTACTTACTTACTTTACAATCTTTACAACTTACAACTTGATCTTCAACTCTTCAAAAATGCTAATCAAACTTCGAAATCTAATTCTAGGAATAAGAAGTGTATTTGAAGATGTGAAGTGAAGTGTTCTATAAACACTTAGAAAACTCTAAGATGAAATCTTGTGTTTTGAAAACTTGTGATTTGAGAGAATAAATTTACGGAAAAGTAACTTGTGAATTCTGTGTATATCGTATTCAGTAAAAATTATGTGAAAAGAAGTGTCTATACCTATTTATAAGTCTAAAAAGACAGTTAGTTTGTTAGTCGGTTCTAACAAACCGAAAGCTGTTTTAACAAATTTAATTACGAAAAGCTTGCTAATCCTCAAATTTGTCCTTGTTCTACTCGTCTGCGGTGACTCGGTGAAGATTCTCCTTTTTTATTCTACTCAGCTTATCTTGACCTTATGCGAGCTCTTCATGTTTGTCTCCTGCAGATGACTAGATCTCGGTGACTAGATTGGTTCTCGACCCCGTCTCGATCGGCCTAGCTTAATCTCATTTGTTCTTGGTCGTGCGATCAGGTGAGCTGCTTCTTTTAACTCATCAAAACTCTACTTGATCTAACAACATCACCTCAACATCCAGAAATTAATAGAACTATGCCTTATCCTGCTACAATACCATCTTCTAGGATTCTCAAAATCATCCACAACAACAGATCATAGGTAAACCACAATCGGGTGTACAAACAAGAAGAAAATTGAGTTTTGATGCAAGACATATGGTAAGATCTATTTGTATGACATCTATGTGTAACAAGGTGAACTTTGAATGTTTTCATTCTTTCAATGAACCCAAAAATATTGATGAAGCAATGAAAGATGAAAGCTGGATAAATGCAATGCATGAGGAGTTAAATCAATTTCAAAGGAATGATGTTTGGATACTTGTGCCTAGGCCTAATAATGTGAATGTAATCGGTACAAAATGGATCTTCAAAAACAAAGCGATGAATCTGGTAATTTTGTAAGAAACAAAGCTAGATTAGTTGCTCAAGGCTATACACAAGTAGAAGGAATTGATTTTGATGAGACTTTTGCTCCTGTTGCTAGAATTGAATCCATAAAGGTCATTACTTGCTATTGCATGCTACATTGATATAAAGCGCATCAAATGGATGTTAAGGCCGCATTTCTAAATGGAATTCTTATGGAAGAAGCATATGTAGAACAACCTAAGGGGTTTGAGAATCATGAATTTCCTAATCATGTTTATAAACTTAAGAAAGCTTTATATGGCTTGAAGCAAACACCTAGGACATGGTATGGTAGATTAAGCGATTTTCTTGTTGAATTCGGTTTTTATAGAGGTGAAGCTGATAGGACCTTGTTTATAAAACATTCTGGATATGATATTATGATTGCTCAAATATATGTTGATGACATAGTGTTTGGTTCTACATGTGAGAAAATGCTTGAATTATTTGTACATGAAATGACCACTACCTTTGAAATGTCGATGGTTGGAGATTTGAATTACTTTTAGGTCTTCAAATTAAACAATGCAAGGATGGTATTTTCTTTTGTCAAAGTAAATATGCCAAAAATCTTGTGAAAAGGTTTGGTTTAGACAATGCTAAACACATGAAGACACCTATGGGATCGACACAAAAATTGTGTAAAGACAGTGTTGGCACAAATGTTGACCCAACATTGTATAGGTCGATGATTGGTAGTCTTTTGTATCCGACTTCTAGTAGGCCAAGATCATGTTTAGTGTTTGTTTATGTGCTCGTTATCAAGCTGATCCTAAAGAATCTCACATGAATTCGGTTAAGAGGATAATTAGATATGTGGCGAGGCACATGCGATTATGGAATATGGTATAGCAAGGACACCGATTGTTCTTTGATTGGCTATAGTGATGCAGATTGGGCGGTGACAGTGATGATAGGAAGAGTACAATTGGTGGATGTTTCTACATGGGTAACAATCTTGTTTCTTGGCATAGCCGAAAATAAAATTGTGTTTCCCTATCTACGGCTGAATCCGAATACATAGCCACGGGAAATTGTTGTACTCAACTTCTTTGGCTCAAGAAGATGTTCGATGATTACGGTTTGGAGAGCAATACTCTTCTTGTTTATTGTGATAATACAAGTGAAATTAATATATCTAAGAACCCCGTGCAACATTCGTTAACTAAGCATATAAGTATTAGACACCACTTTATTAGGGACCTTGTAGAAAAAGAAGTTGTAAAGTTGGAATACATTTCTCTTTGAAAAGCAAATTGCAGACATTTTTACTAAAGCCCTTGATAATGAGAGGTTTTCTTCTCTTAGAAAATCTCTAGGTTTATGCACTAATTAGACATATATTTGCTTTGTGTGTTGTGACAAATGTGCCAACATTTGTAACAACACTAGAACAATTTATTTAAATTTGTCTAAGTATTGTAATATTTAGTGTTATTGAACTCTCTTGTGTAAATAGTATTAGAACCTCGTGATAAATATATATTGTCCTGGACACACTTCTCTCAAATGCAATTAAACAAACTCACAATTAGATGCTATGTCACTAAGTAACTATGGGACACGGAGTTGACTACTACGATGTTCTCTTTTCAAAAGGTGGCTTAAATGCATCAATATATTCACAATCCGTTGAGTAATTATGGGACACGGAGCTCGACAACTACGATGATCTCTTCTAGAAAAATGGATCAATGTGAATAAGTGGGAAAAGCAAGATAGTGCAACACAAATGAATTTATTTCATGTAAAAGTGTGTTGAGAAGTGTGTGTGCCGACATTCGGTGAATAACATTCTGGTTCTCATATGTATATTTACCTCTACGAGTTTGAAAATTTCCGAATATTATTTTATAGAGATTTATTTATTTTAAATTGTTCCCAGCAATATTATATAGTCTAATTTAATTATTTGTGCGAGTTATTTTATCTAGAATTAGACGGTTTTAGCATGTCATTGAAATAAACTTCCAACATTCGGTAATGCCCTATTTTTTAGGGATGTGATTAAATCTTATCTTTTAACTTCGATGTGTTCACAACTTCGCAATCTTTCTCTTCCCTATTTAAGGTCCTTAATACTCGGTGTGTTCTATACATTGTATCAAAGTTTCGAATTTTAGCACAAGTATTCGAAAGGTATTATTAATCATACTTTGTGGTATTAGTTCTTTCCCTCAGCCTATTTATATTCAAATTTATTATTTTATTAATTTAATTTGAATAGTGTTTTGAGTGATTAATATGGCTGATCGAAAAGACCTCTCACCTTCACAATCAAAACACTCAACCTCTCCAGGCATCATCTTCTACCTCTCGAAACCTTCGACTTCTTGCAACAATGGCCACAAAGAATGTCTCCGGCAGTGTTGGCGCACCGATCCCAACATCACCCTCTTCTATTAGGGTTGGCTCTGTCGATGTTCCTCTCCCACCTACCGAAATCCTGAAACTCCGATTTTGGGCGGAACGCCACAAAATCCGATTAGCGGAAGCTAGCGAAGCCCCGTTCTCGGAGCATACCCAATGAAGGTTGAGCTAGCTGAAGGAGCCATCTTTGATCAAATCTTCTATGCATTCAAAACCCTCACTAAGCGAGACGATTTACCTGTTGTTAAGGTCGGGACGTGGAGGTTGATTTCCAGCATACAAACACTTAGTGTTTACACGCCACAATCACCGCAAGATGCTCCAGGTAGATGACCCGTCGGCCCGACTTGGTGACACTTTGGTGAGCTCACTTTGCTCGTTTTGAAAGCTGTTCGACAAAAAGCAACGAGCTCTAGGGGCGTGGTCGAAACGTCGTTCTTACCGAACCATGGGCAAAAGGGTTGATTACTCGGAGAAAGGGAAGAAGCGAAGCATGATGATGGTGTTGCTTCAAAGCCGATTCAAGTGTTCGACTCGATTCTTACGAAGAGGAAATGCGCGAAACAAGCCTAGAGAAGGAAACAAGCGGTCAAGCCTCTGCTCCGTGCTCAGCCCGAGGGGAGTACCGAGGATCTTAAAATGAATCAAACATTGGCGTAAATGGCTGCTCATTTGGAGAAAAGAAGCAAAAAGCGAAATGATCCGCAGGATGTGCCGGAGAATGTTGGCACACCGATGGACACATCATCCTCGACTCGAGTCCTCTTCATACGAAGCAAGTAAGGCTAAATCGATGACGTACATACGATTCCTCTCTCGAATATGTCTTCGTCGATTACTCGATGATAGTTATAATGGTGTGGATAGTGATAAGTTTAGGACTTTAAGAACTAGGTGATTATTGGAGAAAGGATAATTAAGATGGATGACTTTGTTTCTATGAATTTAGTTGGTTATCCGGAAGAAAGGTCTTTGATGTTTGCACTTCAATTTGCCACTCTTTATCCGATTGAATGGGTGTATGAATTTTATGCCAACTTGAAGGGCGGTATTTCTAGGGTCAATTCTAAGAATTATGGAAAGGTCAAATTTAGGGGAAAGGTGATTGAGGTTACTCCTGCTAAGATTAACAGTTTTCTTAGAACTAGGGATGATGAAGATCCTCCGATTGATAACCTTGATGAAGTGATAAGTGTAATCACTGGAGGGAGACAAACAGTGTGGAAGTATAGGATGAACTCATCGAGTCCTCACTAGTTTGTATAGTGTCTTGCACAAGTTAATTGTGTACAATTGGCTGCCCTCATCCAACACCACTACCCTTACTTACGAACAAGTGTACTTATGTACAAGATTGGCCACTTGCAAAGATTCAACCTTGGGAAGATAATTTTCGACAATATGATGACATATTACGAAGGGTATCAAGTAAAGGACTCTGCCGTATCGGCTGATTTTTATGATGATCTCGGCTCTTGGTTTTCGGAGGGAAAATTCGGAGATAATAAGTTCGTTTGCTCGAGTTTAGGAATCTCACATGTGCGAGGACTGGACCACGTGTAATTGATGCGCCTACGAGATCCGAATGCCCCAGTGAAGTTCCTGCTGATCAACCAGGTGATGTGCCGAGAAATGTTGGCACACACGCTGCCAACATTCCGCAATTACAGCCGCAATTCATCCGAGATCGAGATAGCTATGACGGAAAATTCAATCAATAATGCCAAGTGTCTATTGAGCAACCTTGAGATGCACAAGAGGTTGCGGGAAGCACTACTTTCTACCGTCACGGGGAGTAGGACTCGATGTTGCGCCTGCCGATGCCTGCCGGCGAGTTCTTGTCTGGCTTCCGAACCTGCCGCTAGGGATGGAGATGCTGGTGGAAGTCTTGATCTTGATGGAACCGAAGGAGGACCAGATGCGGATATCTCTGGAGCTGGAACAAGTGCAACTCCACGATCTTGAAATAGGAGGCCAGAAACCCGAGAATGCGCCGGAGAATGTTCCCACAAATCCAAACAACAACGATGGACCCAGGTTCAAACATGGGCGTGGATCTTTGAGAAGATAGATGCGATGGGTGGGATGATGAAGATCTCGGTGTCTGTATGATGACTTGGATGATTGGGGACATTGAGCGAGGGAGCTTTCGATGATAGAGGAGCTTGAAGAAAGGGGGAGTTCGTGCGAGACTTATGAAGATGCACTGTTATACCCGACAGCCCAATCCTCTCTTAATCTTCATTTATAAGCTTTATCTATTTTTGTAAAGACTCAATTTATTTTTCTGTTTTTATGTTTATGTCTTTTCGAACTTATCTTATATGTTAGGTATATTGTTGAACTTAATGATAGTTTGGTATTTAGTTCAAGTTTATTTTATTTATGTCTAGTATTTGTTATGTTCTTTGGTTAGGTTTATTATAGTTCTCGTCTTAAAACTCTGTTTTATTGTGTTATATGTTTTTGTGTCTTATTACTCGATTTCGTTTAGTTAGGTTATTTAGTTTTATTTTTCATTTTTGATTAAGCTCGATTTATGTTAGTTCATTTAAGTGTTATTGTTTTGTGTTAGCTTTGATTTTATTAAGTGTTAAGTCTTTGTTATGTTCGTAATTTATGTTTTAGTGATGTTTTATGTTTAAGTGTTTCGTTTTTGGCTAAGTAATGAGATGTCATTTACTTGATATTTATTTACTTATCTCTATTGTGTACACATTACGTACTATGGTACAACATCGGGTGTGTTCCATAGAAAGGCCGAATTGGGGGAGATTGTTGATGTTATGACGAGTGTTACTCGGAATGTGCCAACATTTTGGTCACAACATCGTAATTCGTCCTTCCACTTCCACTAACCCTTAACCCACGTTTTGTCTTGGTCAATGTCTTGTTTTCTTTCAGAATGAAGACTTACGGCGATTACCAAAGTCATGCATTTGAAAAGGCAAGCAAAGAGAAATTATAAATATCATGGGAAGTTACATGGAAGTTACCAATTTTCAAGGGAGATGTGGAAGTTATCTTCAAGCATTAAGAGTCCAGATTTTATCTATATATACACTGCTATGAAGATTAAAACTTCGAAGTTGAGGGAAACACAATCTAGCATAGTCTATTGGCATAGATTATAGAATTTATTGTAGTTTCATACTCGATACTTCCGTTGGTGAATGTTCCAACATTTCACTCAACATTGGGTCTTTATTTATATTAGTGATATGTTAGATTGAATATTGTCTAGTCACTATATACATAGATCCATTCACAAAGGTGGCTTATGTTTTCACCGATTGTATCACTTAACAATTACTAGTGATAATACGCCGATTGGCGGTATAGACTTATTTATAGTCTATACGAAAATTTTGATATCCATCTTGCAAAGTGTTTAAGACTTCCGCTGTGTATTTCTATTCATTTATTTTCGTCTAGGTGTTGTTCTCGATTGTGCCAACATTCGTGACAACATTCTCGCATAAACACTTACGCACACCTTCAAAAAGTATATATAATTAACCTCTGGAAAAAGATAAAAGAAGAGAATATGAAGACACAAAGAGAAAATAAATGATATGATTAACCTCGGAAAAATATATGGGCTATATAATAAACCTCTAAAAATATAATATTCAAAACTAAGTATACTAATATATATAAACCAAACTTATTGTGCGAGAGAATGATATGATTATTTTATGTAATTATTATAACTAATCAAACCCACATGTACATCAGTCAAAACATTTCAATTAATCATTTGTTGATATAATTTCATATGTGATTATGTATTAATTGCACAACAAAATAAAATTCATTATTTCAAAGAGTAATCGCCTTTTTATACATACACATTAGAAACCATACATTACCGTTTAAAACTTACCGTTGGAAACAAGGTGACCGTTGGACACAAAATCAAGAGTATACCGGAACTTTGAACAACTATATATATGCATAGATTCAACTAAAACAAGAATAAAAACAAGGCCAGCAAACCAACATTGGACAATGGCATCAAATAGTAGATACACTCGGGTGAAAAATACTTGAAATACAAGAGATCAAAGTGCCCAAGTTGTGGTATCATTACAACAATTAGAGTTTCCGAGTCGAGTAAAAATCCAGGAAGACTCGTACAACAATTGTGATGCTCATGGGTGGTGTCAATGGTGTGTACCTATAAATCTGGAAACTTGGCAGCAACAAATGGAAGATGTTACAAGTGTACCAAACAAAGCGAGATAAAGGCCAGCAAAATAATCATGGAATCGGTACAACGACATATGCGGTAACACTTCCGGCATTGTTGCTTGCAAATTTCATAACCATTTCTTGTCTTGATCCTTGTTGTTCTAATTAAAACATTGTTTGCATAGGGGTGTAAAATGTAACCATAGTTGCATATAAAAGCAAAATGTAAGATGCATATATATATATATATATATATATATATATATAAAGCCGATGCTTTAGTTTTCATACGGAGACGAGCAATCAGCTAACACCATGAGCATTCAAGAGTAACATGAAATACATCACCAAAATCACACAACTAAAACTACAACAATAAGTCCGGTTTCACGGATCGATATCCAAAAGCTAAAAGCTACCGCTACACTTTTGTAACCATACTCAAAAACAAATGCATTGTACACCTTAAGTGTTGTTCTGGACCTTTCAAAACAACCGAGCAATAAACACGGGGAAAAAAACATAAATAATAAATATAAGCAACTTCATAAAGAGATGAATATCGTGGTGACATTAATAATAGAATTGCAAATAAATACCTTCAATCTTTAGTTGACTTATCCAATATCAATCCACGGTGAGGCTATCATGCTTGGATACCTTTTTACATCCGGTACAAAAGAAAGGTTTCTTTTTCTCCACTCACCATATGATGGATTCCGGGATTTCTTGGGACGTCCGGGAGGGCGTTTAAGAATTGGTGGAAGAATTATATCATGATCTCCACGTTGGCATTCAAACATTTCGGTCTCGGGGATAGGGTAAAGATTGTTTTCATAGCACTTACGGTAGCTGTTGGTGAAAAAACATTCATCTACATAACAGGAAATAGATAATAACGGCAACGGCGTGAGCACACGGAAAGCCTAAAACCTGCCATTGGTGGCGAGTGCAAGTCCTCGCACTCGGAGTTCCACGGAGGCGAAGGTGTAGACGAAACTTCATAATTGCCACACTGGGCATTCAGCAACAAACCAGCTACGACTAACATCAATAAGATGATTCCACAAAACTTCCTTCGTGGAACCAATGCACAAGTCTAAGAATTACAGCCTTCTCTCCTCTCAACGAACCATCGACAAATTCCCATTCTTATATGATCTATCATTTGAACAATGGGTTTGGATCTAGCATCAAGGATCCATGAATTAAAGGATTCGGCGGCATTAGATGTCATTTCGCCGTACCTAATAATGTGAGGAGTATGCCACTGCCCATTTCTCATATGGAAGGTCTTCTAACCACCGCTCTCGCAATACTACCACCGACTTCTTTGAATAATGACAAATTTTCATCAAATAGACGTCTATTAGGAGCGTATGCACAATCTCTAAAATGGTCACCCATTTTAGCTCGCTTAATATTAGACCATCCAGATAAAAACCGGCCTTTCAAATTAGACAATAAATGATAAAGGCAAAAAAGTGAAACGAGCTCTTTGAAAACAATGTTAAAGGCCGACATCAAACCACAAATCCAATCCGACAAATAAAATATCTCGATTTACGTGCACGTAATCACGAAGTTTTGAAGAAACCATACCGAATTATCGGTGGTCTCGTGAGACACAACACCAAAAGCAATTGGAAATGGCCCTACAAGAAAACAAAATAGTGGCAAGATAGATTACGAAAACATAATAAAAAAATATTCATTTTTTCCCAGCTTAAGAGAAATAAGTATTGAGTGAAAAAAGGCATACCATTATCCCCATCCTTAGCAAGGTAGCAATAAGAAGAGTACCATGCGCACGACCCTTCATGAATGTACCATCGATGAAAAGCATAGGGCGACAAAGCTGAAACCCATCGATACATGCTTTGAATGATACAAACAGAGGCGTTCAAAGTGAAATGATTGATGTTATATTGGTGACAAACAACGCTACGGGGTTAGTGCGCCTGATGGCTTTGCAATACCAATGCAATTGAGAATACGAATCACCAAAGCTGCCAAAAATGGTATTCTGGCGGTTTCGATAGTTCTCCAAGCTTTGGAGTAAGTGATGTCAATGCCATATTGAATTTGCATTAGTTCTACTATCTCTTTACCACCAATTTCAGGCCTCTTGCGCACGTTTTGGAGAAAGAATTCGGACATAATCCTAGGACACAAACGTGCGGCTTCATCCTTCACTAACTTTCCGATGCACGAGTGAAATAGATTAGCCTTATACACGATGAAATGACAGAAACGGGATGGAGCTTTGCTTTTATAAACCATGGACATTGTGCTTTGATTTTCTTTGCAAACAACATGTACATATCTTTTCGTGTTCCTAATATAGATAAAACTAAATCCCGCAGTAACAATACTTTATAAGTTCAGTCCTAAATTGGACATCACCGCCCGGGAAAACAGCCCCAACACCCCCACTCATTGTATTAACCCATGAATGAGAAAGCTTTGGAGTCTTCAAAGACCTTGGACATATATCATAGATCGGACGGGGATCAAATTGATCATTTACATCGACCACGCTTTCCATTTATTTTAGACTCAATAACCTTCACTGGACTTTCCATTATCATTTTTGTCAAAACATTCAATCCCATTCCCATTGGTAATCCCGGTGTCGCTTAAACAATGCTTAGACGAACCCGTAACATCCCCTACACTCGAGCATCGTCTTTACAACAGAAACAAGAACATCAACTAAACTCATATTTAAATGACGGCACAGGAATATCATATTCAAGAAATCGTCTTCACATTTTAAACATGTGTTCATATAGTTACCCACCGAGAAAATAAATGAAACCGGGAGTAGACCGTAGTTCACCAAGTCCCACGCACTGTGATTCAAACTAATTAAACGTGGAATCAACACCCAGAGAAAGTAGCACACTGATGGCGAAATTTCAAACTTGCAATAATTTTGTGCTCCATCAACAAGAATAACAAAGGAAAACAGTTCCCCAGAACCAAAGCAAGAAAATAAAAATTTCATCAAAATAACAAAAATAGAGATAAAAATCATGTACAACCAATGAGGGATAATACGATTCACATTATGCCGTATCCATGCTATTTTCCAATTTTACTGAAAAATTCTTCTATAAAATGCCCATTTCAAATTTGAATACGGGAAGGAGCAGATAAAATGGGAATGAAAACTGGATAAAGGGAAGAAATCTAATACGAAGCTATTTGAATTTGAATTTGAACATCATACCACGGAGAGCGCCGGTTTGATGTGACCGTAATCGGAACAAAACGAGGCAAGCTAGGTGTATTGGCGTCGGCGATGAGAGAGAAATGATTTCAGCTGAGTGTTTGCGATGAGAGAGAAACTAAAAATAGCCGATGGTTGAAAGTAAGGGTATTGGTGGAAAATCACATGCCCATTTGTACCGCTTGTAATTCCTAAAAAGTTTTTACACTAGGATGTAATAAACACTTGGGCCTTGCACTAGGTTGTAATTTGCCCATATTTATTTATATTAGAGTTTAACCTAGAAAAAAAAACTACGCACACAAAATAAATCCCATACTTCTCAAAGACGGCAGCAGCCTTTCCAATTTCTCAAGAATCTATGGTATTTTCATTCTATCAAAATCTTTTCAATAGTCTTTAATTAATTAATATGATTCAATACTATGTTATCTCTCTATTGTTTACTTAATTTAATGTACAAGAATTATTAAATATTTTATCCCTTATATATTTATTTATTTATTTTGATGTGTGTTTATTACTTGCTTATCTTGCATAAATTTGATGACGTCAACCCTACTGAGGTCTATTGATTCTATATAATAATTATCAATTAGAGTTGAGTAGTTGTATGTTTTTGGGATTACAATGCAGCGGCTAGGAACTGCACAAGTAGCGATTGGTTTTTTTTTTTTTTATTTGTCAAGTTAGTCATCCTATGAGACAAATTGTGTATCTGCACTACTTTTAGATGCACCTATCTATTTTTACGCCTGTTGATTTCATGCGCTCAACTTAGCATTTGTGTTTATTTCGACCAGATGCCTAAAGTAGAATGAGTTTGGTAGTGTGTGTTTTCAATAAAATTAATTACGTAGTATGTGTAGATATTTATTTAATATTATATATTTTAATTTTATTTTATTCCATTAATATTATTTTTATTTAATTATTTTATTGTATTAATAATTTTATCTATAAGATTAATTATGCAGTAATTCAAGTCTCACTACTATTAATATAAATTTAGTTGTTGTACCATTTGGGAATTAGGGTTTTAATTTAGGGATTTAGATTATCCCAAATTAATTTATGATTTCTTATAATTAAGTCCCAAATTATTTGAGACCTTGCATTCGATCCTCAAATTTATAATAAATATATAACTACGACCATTAGCCCTCTTGAAAAATTTGATTAGGATATGTGCTAATTAAATGTAAATAATTATTAATGCTAGGTGACGAAAGTTACGAAGGCTAATTTTTACGAGGCTACTTTGTTACACTCCTACGGTGATCATTTAAGGTGGGGAATTAATTGCTCTAAGCTCTACGGTGGTATCATAGAGTATTGCGTGTTTTATTCACTATATAATGCCTATTGTAAATTATGTGATTATGCTTGAATTTTATTATTCCATGTTATTCTAATAGCCGGGGACCCTTATGAGGTCCGGGACTCGACGGGTCCTCAGTGTATCCCGCCGTGCTCAATGGCAAAGTCTAATAGCCAGGGGCCCTAATGTGGTCCGGGATCGACGGATCTTCGGGTTTAACCCGCCGTGCTCCATTCTACGTGTGAGAATACCGGTGTCTTTAAATGGCTTTGGGAAGGCTCACAACTCCATTTCTATGTTGGCAAAGTATCAATGGCAAAGTGGCAAAGTATCAATGATAAAGTTTATTATTGACAAAGTTTATTTTTGGCAAAGTTCATGTGAATTTATTTAATTTTAGTTGATTATCATGTATTTACTTGTGTATTAAATTTTGAATAAATTTTATCTCCACCGAGTGTGCTTGCATACTCACCCCCAATAAACTCCATTTCGGGTAATGAGCTGGACGGCGAGGAGTGATGACGAGGGACATCTTGCTCATGCTTTTACTTTTACTATTTATTTAATTAATGAATTTATGTTGAACTTAGGAATTTGTGTTTTTTTCTAGAAATTATTTAAATGTTTACGTTTCCGCCGTAACATTATTTCACTTTTGAAAAATTAGATGTTAACTTTTTCGTATAAAGTTTATCGTTGCATTATTTCAAAATTAAATTTGACGCCTCAAATCTTTTAATTTCTATTACTTATTTAAAATCTAAGTCTTTAAAAATTAGGCGTCACGTAACTTACGATGGTTATCAAACCACGACTGCTTGCATGATCGAGTCTAAAATTGAAAGCATCGGAGTATACAACACAATATGGACAAGCAGTCCTTCCACGTGCTCCATCCAGCAACATTGAGTAAGCCGGAAAGTCGCTAATGGTCCAAATTAGTGCCGTCCGCATCATAAAATTCTACTTTCTAGCAACATCATACGTTTCCACCCCATTTTCCCACAACATGTTCAAATCATGAATTAGTGGTTGTAAAAAGACATCTAAATTATCCTTTAGATTTTTAGGACTGAGCACCAAAATCGTCGAAATATGAATTGTTCTTTCATGCACAACCATGGGAGCAGTTATGCGGTGTCACCGCATCACTTTGGCCATGATGAATATTATTTCCCGACTTCCCCAAGGTTGAAAATCATCGGTGCTCAAACCCAACCTCACATTTTGTATTTCGGATGCAAAATCGGGATATGAATAGTCCAGTGTTTCCAAGCCAACGAATTTGTAGGGTGACGCATAACACCGAGACTCATCATTATAGCAACTAGCATGTCATATCATATCCTTAGTAGTAGTATTGGGTGATACAATCTTTGCAATCGAGGAATGATAGGAAAATAGAACATCTCCTTGAATGAACTGTTCTTTTCCATTGACCATCCACACCACGTCTAGCAAGTTTGAATCGTGACCGACCAAAAACCTTACAAGATTCAAGTTTGCTGTTTGTACCCCAATATATCATACAATTATTTGCACAACAATCAATCCTCTCCATGGGAAGACCCATCTCACCCATCAATTGTTTAGTATCGTAAAATTTCTTGGGCACCAGATTTTACGGAGGGCAAATCTCACGAATCAAGTCAACGATTTGATTATAACCTCTTTCAGATAGTCTGTTTTCAATTTTAATGTTTAAAATATGGGAATTGAATGACAACCGAGAATGAGACTCGCAACCGAGATACGAGATCCCGATTCACCGCATGAAGCATGTCAAAAATGTGCAACATGCCGATTAGGAGGTTCTTCATTAAGGGGCACTTCTTCCACATTTTCGAAACTAATGTTGGGACCATAAGTTAAGTCCATCATCATATTGTGGTACGAGCTAGATGTGCAGTGTTGTCAACTCGATATAAAGTCGATGCAGTGATCATAGTTTCGGTGTGGTATAGGATTCCATTTTTGCTCACCGTGCAAAATCCAATTGTGATAATTAGCCATAAACCCATGCCTATACAAATGTGATTTCACGTTAATGGGTTCTCTAAAACTCTGGTTCCTACATTTATATTTCGAGCAAGGACACCTAATCTTTCCTTCACTCATCCAATCCGGGTTACTAGTAGCGAATTCTATAAACGATTCAAGTCCACTAAGAAATTCGGGAGATATCATGCCATTAATCGTTCTTGGACCATACATCCAACTATGCCTTGAATAATTCATAGGAATGCATTTGATTAATGAAGATTTAAATTTTAATTAAATCATAATTAATTCTCCGCTTAATATTTTCTAAAAATTTCGGTAGAGTTTTATTTTATTTTATTGTATTTGCCGATTAATATATCAAGACCCTAGTGCATCTATTTTTGACTTAATTAAAATTAATCAAGTTGGAACACACATTCTACAACAAACAATACCAAACAATTCATCAACCCCCAACTTCAACATCAACTTGAATCGAACATCGATTCAATTTTCAACATTAATATAATTGATCTATTATGCAAAATTTGATCGAACATCTATCATCATATATAGAAATTATTATATCATGCATGGAAATAATTTTAAATCAAATAATTATTATAATTAAATTAAGAGTATCTTTAAATAATTAATTAAAAAAAGATACTTACGGTGATAGTGGTGGCGTGTAGTGTATGAAATTATACGCCAAGATCGAAACTTTTTCAATTTGTCTACGTACCTACAAATATATAAATTATAGCAATTAAATTAAAATTATAATAATATTAAAAATAAATTAATATAATTGCATACATACTAATTAACTCTAAATAATTAATAATATTATACTACTAATTATATAATTGCATATATACATACTAATTAACTCTAAATAATTAATAATATTATACTACTAATTATTCCCAAATAATTACTAATAATTAAAATACACATAACAATTACACAAATTAACACTAAATAATTAATCAATCAATACCTATAACACCAAAACTATACAAATACATGTATATGAAAAATAAAAAATACAAAATTTATCCACTAAAATAAAAATAAAATTAACCGATTAAATCTTAAAAATTTACCGTAGAAATGTTCCCTGAAACACATACTACAAAGCCCGACTAGTAGTAAGGCCAATTTCCGGTGGGAGCGGTGATTGGAGTGAATTGATGCATGTTTTTAGGGGTATTTTAGTGCAAAAAGTGAGCTAAAGTGTTAGTTTTGTGCCTAAAAGTGTAAAGTATCACTTATTTGCCTAAAAAGTATTACTCGATGAGATTTTGATATTTTTCACCCGTTTTTAGGTAAATCGGTGGAATTTTGCCAAACCGAGAGTACCGGCATGCTTAGAATGAAGAGACGGACAAAACGGGTGAAAATAGGGGTCGGGGCCGAGTCCCATCTGAAAAATTCCTGGACTCGAGCTGCGGTCGAGGACCAAAAGCCTCGAGTCGAGGGTGAGGCTGGAGGGAAAATATTTTGAAAAAGCATTGCCTCGACTCGAGGGAGGAGCCTTGTGTCGAGGGATGGAGATTTGGTAGGATCCTCGAGTCGAGGGCTGAGCCTCGACTCGAGGCAGTGTTAAACTTGTAAAAGCGTGCCGGCCGACTCTTCAAGCTCGACTCGAGCGCCTCAAGCTCGACTCGAGGGGGCCTAAAATCCGAAAATTCAATTTTTAAAGCCATTTGAAGCCAAAACAGAGCATATCATTATCCTAGCAGTTTAGAGCGGTTTCGTGTGGTTCCTTAGGCGAATTTCTCATTTTGTAGCTTGATTTCCATTGTAATTGCCCTAGATTGTTAGAATTAGCATAGATTCTAGTTTGTAATCCATAGATTGACATTTTGATCATTGGAAATTGAAGATTCAAGTTGTAATTGAGAGTGGAGAAGGAGAATTCAAGTATTGTAGAAGACTCAAGCATTCCTATTTTTGTATATTGAAGATCAATTGGTGATGTTCTTACCTTTTTCTCTCTTTAATTCATGGTTTGTGTTGATTTGTGATTTAATTGCTTTCTTAGATTTTCTACCCATGGCTTTTGCTTGTAGCACCATGGGCTAATAACTTTGTGCTTGGGATAATTGAAATTAGGGATGAAGTGATTGCCTCATGCTATAATTGTTGATAATTGTGATCAATTGAATTAGATTGCTTCCTAATTGTGATTCTTAATTGTGCTTCATGGAAAATTGTATCTTTTGATTAATGGTTGATCACCCTAGCAATAGGCGAGAGTTGAGCTAACGTGATTAGGTGTTAATCGGGTTGCAATTTTGCATGATTGTATGAATTGGGGATTTCTACATTGAGAGATGGGAAATATTAAGAATGCTCACATTAGGCATTGTGATTTTAATGGAGTGATTAATTTCATGATGGATTATGCTTTCTAATTTGATTGATTTGCATTTGGATACAATTATAGCTTGTTAATCATTGATTCCTTGATGGAGATTATCCCTTGCACCCCATTCCCCATTGATTTTAGCTTGTTTGATATTGCATATTAAGTGTTTGATATATTGCTTACATAGTTTAGCCTTTTAAATTCTTGCTAATTTTGTATTGATTTTAGTCCAAAACCTTGTTGCAACTCTAGTTACCTAGAACTTATATCCTTATGGCCTCGTTTGCATACTTTCTCCCTTGGGTTCGATAATTTGTGATTGGTCTTAAAAGCTCTTGCCATATACACTCCAATCAAGCGGCGCTGAGCGGTGGGTGATTTGTAGTTTTCCGGCAAGCGGTATTAAGACCAATCAAGAATATCGAACCCAAGGCAATTAGTATGCAAGTGAGGCCCTAAGAATGCAAGTTATTAGTGACTATTATTGCAAGATGGGTTTTGGAACTACACACTACAATATAATTGCAAGAATTAAAATCTAAGACTATGCAAGCAAATGATCAAACACCTAAGATGCAATAACAAATAAGCTAAGATCAATGATTGCAAATCAATCAAGTTCGAAAGCATAAACCATCATGAAATTAATCACTCCATTAATAACACAATGCCTAATGTGAGTATTCTTAGTCCTTCCAATCTCTCAATTAAGAAGTCCCCAATTCATACAATCATGCACAATTATAACCCGATTAATCCCTAATCACGTTAGCTCAACTCTCCTATTGCTAGGGTGATCAAACATTAATCTAAAGAGATAATTTTGCATGAAGCACAATGAGAATCACAATTAAGAAGCAATCTAACTCAATTAATCAACAATTATAAACAATCATAACATGAGACAATCACATCATCTCCAATTTCAATTATCCCAAACACAAAACTATTAGCCTATGGTGCTAAGAGTAAAAGCCATGGGTGAAAAATCTAAGAAAGCAATTAAAGCACTAATCAACATAAACAATGAATTAAAGAGAGAAAAGTAGAAGAACATCACCAATTGTCTTCAATTAACAAAAATAAGAATGCTTGAGTCTTCACAATGGCTTCAATTACAATCTCCACCTCTTCAATTACAACTTGGAAATGAAAATCTAATGGATCAAATCACTAATCTAATGTACAAATGCTTGAAATCAATCTAAAACTAAGAATCTAATCCAATTATAAAGAGAATTAAGCTTTGGAATGTAATTTTCGCTCAAATCTGCCTAATAACCTGCTCTAAACTATCCTAGGAAGATTATGCTATGTTTTCCCCTCAAAATGGTTTAAAATAAAAATTTCGGTTTTGGGCATCCCTCGACTCGAGGTTGAGGCCCTCGAGTAGAGGCTTCAAAGTCACCAACACGCTTTTCCAATTTCGCTGCTGCCTCGAGTCGAGGCTCAGGCCTCGACTCGAGGATCCTCTTTGCCTCATCCCTCGACTCGAGGCTCGACCCTCGAGTCGAGGCTTGCTCCAAAATTTGAATTTTCACCATCTGCCTTCACCCTCGGGTCGAGGCCCTCGGACCTCGACGGAGGTCGAGTCCAGGAATTTTCTCGACCCGGGCTCCGCCTCGACCCCGTTTTCATCCGTCTCGATCGTCTCTTCATCCTAAGAATGCCGGTACACTCGGTTTGGCCAAATTCCACCAATTTACCTGTAAAATGGATAAAAACATCAATTATCTCACAAGTAATACTTTTTAGGCAAAGAAGTGATACTCTACACATTTAGGCACAAAATCTAACACTTTTGATCACTTTTGCACTAAAATACACCTAAAAACATGCATCAATTCACTCCAATCATAATACCCCCAAACTTGAAGTGTTGCTCGTCCTCGAGCAACGTAGCAAATAAGCACAAAGGAGTGAATTGATTGCAATTATGTCACATGGCACCATAGAAGATAGATAACACAATCGAACTCATCAATGAACATAAATCTCAATGCACACTATCCACTAGCAATCATGATAGATCATGCTCAAATGAATGCTCAATCAAACACTTAACACATTGCTCCTTCCATGGAGTGTTTCACTCTTCACTCAAGTGTATGGAGGTATAATGCACTCAATCATAAAATTCACAAACATGCACACCATAAGCTTGCCAATGGACTTAATCTCAATCAAAATCATTTGTGTTCAATCAAGAATCAAAGAGGTCTTTCATCAAGGTTGTAATGTAGGCTCTTTGGAATGGGTAGGATGTTTTTGGGGAAGAGTGACTCAAATAGTAGAGACTTGAAAATTAACTAAGCAATACAATTCACATCTCTTCAATCATCATCAAGTAACACTCTTTCTTTTGAACTTCAAAGATCAATCACCACCATTCACTTGAGCTTTCTTTCTTATAAGCTCACAAATTGAATCTTTCTTCTTCATGTTCACATTTTTCTTCACAATTCAATTTTTTTCACAACCTTTCTTTCTTCTTTCAAGCATCATCACTTAGCTCATCATCTTTCCACCACACTTCACAATCAAACCACCATCTATAGCCAACAATCAAGCTCTACTAAGCATAAGACAAGAAGGCTCATAAAAATAGGCAAAATGACTTCAATTTCACTTGGCTTGCCAAAGAATAAGGATATTAGGCTCAACATGGCTCACTAAGGAAATCAAATGTTTGTAGTGAGGAAAAATTTGGCAAAGTGACTTATCATATCAAACATGGCCTCTTATCATATTCATGAAATCACACAAAGATCAATATCAACAAGTCTAAGGGCAAGTTCTAGCATACAAATTCATGAATAATGCACTCACAAAGAAATTCATTCAACCGTATAAGATGTACGATTATAAAGGCACAAAAGCTCACGGGCTTATATTGAGCAATGAATCAAGCATTATCAATCACATTCATCTTTACATAATCATCAGTCTTGCTACCTTCAAGACACATGTCAACTCATGATTAAATCAAAATTAAATTAATCTTGCAAATCAAGCACCATTGCACATGCTCACTATGTCAAGAATGATACTAAAAGATATGCAATAAATCCACAATTAAGCTCAAGATAAAACTAGCCCAAAAGTATATAAGGAATCCAAGAGATCAATATAGCAATACTCATCAAAAGACAATAAGCTCAATGAGATCAAAACCATCAAAATCATCATCCATACAAATCATCATAAAATCCAAAGCATCATCAAATCAAATCCATAACATCAAGTATAATCCAACCAATCAATAATCAATTCATACACATCAATCAAGAGGAACACTAAAGGATAACTAAATGACAAAAGGATATGGAGAAGGAAGTAGGGGAGTAGCCCTAATAATCGGACGGCGGTGGAGGAGGAGGGTAGTGGCCCGGCCTGAAATTCCATGAGCTTATCTCGTTGGAGGAGTGCGTACATGTCCCGCCGAGTCTTAAGAGACTCCTCCCGCATCCTTCGGGACTCCTTCATCATACGGTAGTACTCATCCCGCCTAGTCAAGCACTCGAGCCGCATCCTCTCGACTGTCGGCCCACATCTCCTCGGCCGTGGTCCACCGCTCTGCGATGAGCTACCGGCCTCGAACTCTCGGCTCCGCATCTCGTCCTGCCCGGTACATATTGATCTCTCGCAAATAGTCCTCGTCCATCTGTATCAGCTCCTGTGCTGCTCCTCTCAACCTCTTCTTCCTCTTCATCTCCATCTCCTGCATCTGCACCTCGGCTACGTCCTCGAGATCCGGACCACGATCCTGTGCTGTCCTCCCTCATCATCATCATCATCGAGGACATCTCCGTGCTCACGGGTGTAGGTGTCGATCGCCTCTGTGACCACATCCGGAGGTTGATGGTCACAAAAGCCGGAGCCCCGAAAATCGTGGGTCAACCTCTTGTTGGGAAGAGGGAATCGGCCACCTAGGTCTTCTTGGAAGCACCAAGTCCTACCGATGCGGTCGTGAGTCCTCATATGCCTCATGGTATCGGTAGTAAGATCTGGGCCCTCCAGGTGCTCTCAAGTTATGTGTAGGAATGCCGAGATGCTCGGCAATAAGTGTGATCATCCCTTCAAGTGTATCTTCTTGAACTTCGTACTCGCCACCCGCTCGAATAAGTAATAGAGGTAGGCAGCATTAAATCCGACTCCATGTAAGAAGCACCAAAGCACGTATAACTCCTCGGACACCACGGCACCTCCCTCCGATCTAGCAAAGATAGTGCATAGAGAGGATCTTCTCTAGATACCTCACGACCGGGTTCCGTATCCTCGTGCTCTTCGACTTCCCGGAATGAACCGAGGCCGATCGGGTGCTCCCGAGGCTGAAATCCTCCTTCGTAACTTTTGGCATTGTACTCCTTCCGAATGTTAAGTAGGGATCCATCGGGGTCGGTAGGTGCTCCTATGATCTCATTGACCTCGTTCACGGCCAATGTGTACTCGTGTCCCATCAACTCGAAGGTAATTGCCATGGAAAACTTTGCCTTCCTGGCCTTGTCGAACTTAAGCGTGCAGAGGAACTCGAGAGTGAGCCCCCAAATAAGTCCTCGGCCTCTTAGCTAAGAAGCCGCCCATACCAATCTGCTCGAATAGTCGTGGGATATCATCCTCTATGCCCATGGAAGTCATACATTCGTGGTCAACAAGGCGGATCTTGACCACCTTGTTATAAATATCCGCATACGTAATGATGTGCTTCCGCCACTTGTAGTCATCTCACCGAATCCCTAACTCACGGGCATCTTGTGTGCGAACCTAATGGCCTCTTCTCTCTTATGGAACTCCTCATCGGAGAAGTTATGGCCATCAACTCCTCTAAACATCTTTCCCGCAAAAATACCCCAGAGCAAAAATAAGTTCCCAATAATAGCAATACGAGCCAAATAGATCAAATAAGCACATGAACGAATCACGAGTCATAACTCAAATCACAATCACCAACACCTATAATTCCTAGTGAATAAGCAATAAGCCTCATCAAGTGGTCAAACATCCAACTAAGTACATAAGCTCAATAGAAGTGCTCAATCTATCCCCAAAAATGCATACTCAACTAGAATGGCCTCAACAATGAACAATAACAAGTAGGCTCAATAAAATTATGCCAATATGCTCCATAAAATGTCCAAAAATAATAAGCCATCTCATCAAGTAAGTAGACAAATAATAATCACCAATAATGCACTTCCATCATCACTCATCAATACTTAACCAATTTAACATAATACGTTAACTAGGAATTTTCACAAATTAAGCACAAATTCAATTCCAAGGCCAAAATTTCTCAAAGGTACTAAGCAAAATCATCTCAAACAATCCTAGACATGCTTCTAATTCATCAAGCAATTCAAATCATCCATCCAAAACTCAATTTTCGTCCAAATAAATCATCCATATAAAATGCTTGTAAAAATGCCCAAATGAATTTCATCTTCAAAGCAAAGAATTGGACAAATTAATCCACACCCATGCAATAATCAATCACAAGAACGAAATTGAAGGTCAATTGAGTAGGAATTACATACCTTAATTGATAATTTCGAACTTGAAATGAGAAATGGAGGAACACCCACACAATACCTAAAAAATCCCCAAATTGAATTTCACAAACCCTCAAAATATGATTTTGATGCAAGGCATAATGAATGTGATGGGAATAATCGGCGAATGATCGGTGAAATGAGCAATGGGTTCGAAAATATGCGAAAGATGCGCAGGGACGAAGGGTTAGGGCTTCCTCGAGTCAAGCTATGCGATCTGAAATCTAAATCTGCATTTTTAAATTTGGCCCCAGCCTCGACTCGAGGGATCCAAAAATCAAAAGTCTCGACTCGAGGGCCGACCTCGACTCGAGGGATATGCTATTTTGCTAATTTTGACTAAGTGTCGACACCTCGACCCGAGAGGTGGGTCACCTCGACCTAGTGGTCGAGTCCAGGGAATTTTTATGGATTCCCAAACCCGGCCCGACCCCGAAACTCCTAAAAATGACCTATCCGATCCCAACGAACCCAAATATGCAAAAACTAACCATTTTGGTCCCTCGATGTATGCCCGGTCGCTCATTCGATCAAGGGGACCGGGGTCTCTTTCTTTTTTCTCATTTTCACCAACTTTTAAGCTCTTCCTCCTTTTCGATCTCGAATTCCCTTGCAATTTCGATCTCTTTTCCAATCAATATAGTGAGTGTACCTACAATCGGACATAGCAATCATCACTAATTACCATCAAGAGATGAGTTTCAACAATAAATGATCAACACCCCCAAACTTGAATGATAACATGAATTCAAGGTTTGGAATGAGAGTGATACAAAGATATGCAACTCCAAATGATATCAACAATAAGCTCAATACTCCAAACATATCCCATAGCAAATTAACATATCCTCCTAAACATGAGCAATACAAATCCATAGCAATTCCCAAAGAAAAGGACCAAAAACAAAAAGCACAAAAACAAACACACCAAAGCAACAAAAAGGATGGGTTGCCTCCCATCTAGCGTTAGGTTTAACATTCTTTGCCGGACAGAACTCAAGAGTTCATACTTCCCTTTCATCGAAGACATGAAGGTCCTCCTTGTGCCTCACTAGATTGTCTTTCGCAAAGAGGCAACATCCCCATTTGTCTTCTAGGAGTAGCTTCCCTCCTTCTTTTATTTCCTTAACTGTTAGCACTTCCTTGAATCTCTCAACACCAAGTAGACGGCCCCAATTGGACTCACTCCACACCACATGGTCTCCAACTTCAAAGCTCACTTCCTTCTTCTCAAGTGGTGTCCTATTCTCCTTCTAACACCCCCAAACTTGAGCCTTGCTCAAGCTTGGTCACATGCTTCTCAATTTCTTCCATCTTCTTATCACCGAGGTCAAGCAAAGGCTCCATAAGATCTTTCTCCTTCCCGAAATCATCTAAAGAAACATAAGACTTATTAGCAATTAATTTGCAAGAAGGAATAAAATGCTCATTAATTAAAGAATGAGAAGAAGCAGAAGGTGTAGAATCATCCCTATCAATGGAAGGGTATAAGTCGATAATCTCTATGTATCCACACGTCTTCTTCTCCAATTTGCTTGGAGCAACTTATTCCTCATGAGCTCTAGTAAATGTCACCTCCTCTCCATTAAAGCTCAACTTGAGCTCCTTTCTCAACATTGATCATGGCTTTGCCGGTAGCAAGAAAAGGTCTACCAAGTATGATAGATGCCTCAAGCTCTTCCTTCATATCAAGAACAATGAAATCAACCGGGAAGATGAGCTTGCCAACTCCTACCAATACATCTTCAATGATCCGAAATGGATGAGCATATGATTGATCCGCCAATTGAAGATTGATATTTGTAGGAGTCACCTCTCCTAGCTCCAACTTCTTAAAAATGGACAAAGGCATGACATTTATACTCGCTCCCAAATCACACAAGCCTTGAATGTTCCCATTCTCACCTATCTCACATGGAATTATGAAGCTCCCGGATCCTTTCTCTTTTGAGGTAAGTGTCTCTCCAAAATCTCCTTGCACTCCTCCACTAACTTGATCATACCCTTTTCATCCCAACTTCTCTTCTTAGACATGATCTCTTTAAAAAACTTCTTATAGTGGGGTATTTGCTCAAGGGCATCAAATAGTGGGATATCAACATGCAAGCTCTTGAAAACTTCTAAAAATTTACCAAATTCCTCATCAAGCTTTTTCCTCCCTAGTCTTTGTGGAAATGGAACCGGAGTGGCTTTCATGGGAACTCCCTATGCTTCTTTCTTGGACTTCTCTTCTTCTTTCTTGAACTCTCCCTTTGCTTGAATCTCCTCTTTACTTGTCTTCTTTTCCACAACCACACTTTCTTCACTAGCTTCTTCCTCTTCCACCTCCTTCTCAACCTCCACTTCCTTGGGCATCTTTGGGCCTTCATAACTAGCACCACTCCTTAGTTGAATAACACTATAAAACTCTTTAGGATTAGGCTCGGTAGTGGATGGATACTTCCCTTTGTTTTGCAAGTGGTCCACCGTAGAAGAAAGTTTCCCAACCGTAGTGGCTAGTTGTCCCACTTGATGCTCTATGGTCTTGAACCGTGTATCTATTTGCTTGCCTATGTCATCAAGCCTTGAGTCATTTGCCTCCAACCTCTTCACTATCATCCCAAGAAGCTCCTCCGTAGTGGTCTTTCCTTCATTGTTTGGCGCTTTGGCACCGGATCAAATCCGGGAGGAAATTGACGGCGGCTCTTGGGTTGGCATAAGAAAAGTTTTCATGTCTCCTCCAAGTGTTGCCATTGAATTGAGCTTGAGGTTGGGGTTGATAACTCCATTGTGGCTTATTTTGGTAAGGCACTTGATAAGGCCTTCCTCCTTGAAAATTCCCTTGATAATTGCCTCCTTGATAGCCACCTTGAAAATTGCCTTGAAATGGAGGCCTACCCATGTAGCTAACTTCTTCAACCGGCATGCACACACATCAACTTGAGGGATAAATGGACTCACACTTTGTTGGCGTTGGGAAGTGGTAAGAGCCCCCAATCTGTCCATCATCGTCATCATCATGCTCTTCATCGACTCTATCTTCTCAACATGTGACACCCTATGGTGTGCTCCCGATTAACCGACACTTGGAACGAATCTTGGGCTATGTTCTCCATTATCTCGTTCATTTTCCCCACCGTCTTCGACCAAATAGAACCATTGGCACAAGCATTCAAGAATGAACGATCCCATCCGTCAAACCATTGCAAAAGTACATAATAGTTTGCTCCTCCGGAAAGCCGTGTTGAGGACAATTAACAAACAATATGCCATACCTCTCCCAAGCCTCCGGTATTGTCTCTCCATTCTTTTGGCAAAAGTGAGAAATCGCCTCCTTAGCTTGCACGGTTTTGGATGGTGGATAGAATTTCATCAAGAATCTCTTCGATAGGTCCTCCCATGTACGTACGGTCCCGGAGGAAGTGAATTAAGCCATGCTTTGGCTCTCCCCTTGAGTGTAAAGGCAAAAGCCTTAACTTCTTTGCATCTTTGGGCACACCGTTGTACATGGTTGTGTCGGAAATCTCTAGGAATTGTGACATATGTTGGTGTGGGCACTCATCTTATCCTTACCTTCAAATTGCTTCTCTCTAAACATCCTCACTAGATGCGGACTTATCTCAAAATTATTGACTTCAATCCTCGGCCTTGCTATCCCATCATAGTGCTCTCTAAGTTGTGGTTCAAAACTCTCTCAATGGCCTACCTTGAGATAGTGGCTCATTCATGGGTTGTGGTTGGGCATGTGGAATGTGTGGTGGTTCTTGGTATCATGGCTCATTATTGTATGTCATTTGAGGGTAGTATGGTGGGAATTGTTGTGGATGAGGTGGATAGTATGGATATTGGTGAGCTTGTGGAGGGTAGGGGTATGGATTTTGGTAGGGAAAGTGTTGTGGTGGCATCCCTTGGGGATAAGGGCCAACTTGAGCATTAAAATTGTTCTCATGACCTCCATTGTCTACTCTTCCTTCTCCATTTCCATGCAACTCCTCAACTTGAGGTTCACCAACAACTCTCTCCCTCATTCTTTAGTTCTTCTCCTTCCATGGCTTCCATTCGTCTTCTACCACGATTTCTTCTCAACGTAGCTTCTATCTCCGGATTGAGTGGCAAGGGTGGAATACCACTTGACCTTGTTAACATACACCTACAATACCACCAATCCAAGTATCAATTCCAACAAAAACAAACAAAACAAAAAAACACAAAAACAAAAATAACAAGTAGCCACATCAAACAATCCCTAAGTCTCACTATAGGCGCAAAAACTAATTCCCGGCAACGGCGCCATTTGATTTGTAATTTTTAGCAAGCGGTATTAAGACCAATCTAGAATATCGAACCCAAGGGAATTAGTATGCAAGTGAGGTCCTAAGAATGCAAGTTATTAGTGACTATTATTGCAAGATGGGTTTTGGAACTACACACTATAATATAATTGCAAGAATTAAAATCTAAGACTATGCAAGCAAATGATCAAACACCTAAGATGCAATAACAAATAAGCTAAGATCAATGGGGGATAGGGGTGATAGGGATAATCTACATCAAGGAATCAATGATTAACAAGCTATGATTGTATCAAATTGCAAATCAATCAAGTTAGAAAGCATAAACCATCATGAAATTAATCACTCCATTAATAACACAATGTCTAATGTGAGTATTCTTAGTCCTTCCAATCTCTCAATTAAGAAGTTCCCAATTCATACAATCATGCAAAATTATAACCCGATTAATCCCTAATCACGTTAGCTCAACTCTCGCCTATTGCTAGGGTGATCAAACATTAATCTAAAGAGATAATTTTGCATGAAGCACAATGAGAATCACAATTAGGAAGCAATCTAACTCAATTAATCAACAATTATCAACAATCATAGCATGAGGCAATCACATCATCCCTAATTTCAATTATCCCGGACACAAAACTATTAGCCCATGGTGCTAAGAGCAAAAGCCATGGGTGAAAAATCTAAGAAAGCAATTAAAGCACTAATCAACATAAACAATGAATTAAAGAGAGAAAAGTAGAAGAACATCACCAATTGTCTTCAATTAACAAAAATAAGAATGCTTGAGTCTTCACAATGGCTTCAATTACAATCTCCACCTCTTCAATTGCAACTTGGAAATGAAAATCTAATGGATCAAATCACTAATCTAATGTACAAATGCTTGAAATCAATCTAAAACTAAGAATCTAATCCAATTACAAAGAGAATTAAGCTATGGTATCTAATTTTCGCTCGTAAAACCGCCTAATAACTACTCTAAACTACGGTAGGAAGATTATGCTATGTTTTCCGCTCAAAATGGTTTAAAACCAAAAATTTCGGTTTGGGCATCCCTCGACTCGAGGTTGAGGCCCTCGAGTCGAGGCTTCAAAGTCGCCAACACGCTTTTCCAATTTTGCGGCTGCCTCGAGTCGAGGCTCACCCTCGACTCGAGGGATCCTCTTTGCCTCATCCCTCGACTCGAGGCTTGCTCCAAAATTCGAATTTTCACCATCTGCCTTCACCCTCGGGTCGAGGCCCTGGACCTCGACCAGCAGGTCGAGTTCAGGGAATTTTGTCGACTCCGAGCTCGCCTCGACACCCATTTTCGTCCGTCTCAATCGTCTCTTCATCCTAAGAATGTCGGTACTCTCGGTTTGGCCAAATTCCACCGATTTACCAAGAAAAACGGATGAAAAATATCAATTATCTCACAAGTAATACTTTTAGGCAAAGAAGTGATACTCTACACATTTAGGCACAAAATCTAACACTTTTGATCACTTTTTGCACTAAAATACACCTAAAAACATGCATCAATTCACTCCAATCGGTGGGCGCGACTGTTTTTTTTTTCCAAAAAGAGGGCTCGTGTGTTGGGGAGAAAGGGGCTGAGTGTATTAAAGTGAGCTTACCGAATGGGGGCAGCGAGGGGCCCACGACCCTCGTTAAGTTCAGTGGGCTAGCGAGGGGCCATGCCCTCGTTAAAAAAATGGGTGAGGCGAGGGGGCTGCCCTCGCTAAATAGTTCTGGGCCTTGCCGAGGGCCCCCGCCTCGTTAACTTGGGCCGCCGAGGGCTTGCCCTCGTTAACTAGAGAGAGCCCGTTTTCCTTGCTAAGGCCCTCGCCTCGCCTCGTTAAATAGCGAGGATTTTAATCCTCGTTATTAGCTCTAGTTAATTTTGTATTTTTTTGTAGTGTCATGTTAAGTTTACTAATATTTAAATCATGTAAAATGGACAATGGCGTGAAATGAGGTTCTCCTCTCTTCCTCTTTTAATTATTTCATTTTCTTTTTAGATATTCTGTTTTTGTTTAAATTATTTATAAGATAACATATACAAAATTGAAAATTATCTAAAAATAATGAAAATTAAAAATTTTGAAAATACAGGATTTTTTTGTTTTTAAATATTTTTAAAATATATTACCGTAAAAGTTGAAGCTTTAAAAAATACACAAATATTAATTTTCTGTACTGATATATAATTAAGTTTATTTTTTCACATGATTATATTTAAAACGCAATCTAGAATAATAAATAAATAAATAATTATAATATATAAATTGTAATGTTAAAAAGAGACATGTATGATTACGGTTCCAATCCACGTCTTTCAAAGCATACTTCCACTTTCTTTTTAGTATTCGTTTCCGTCCACAATATTTTCAATTTCCTCCATAATATTTACAATTCCCTCCTTAAATACTCTTAAATTCCCTCCACATTTTTTTAAAATTTTATATATAGATGTGTTCGTGTCAACACCATTGTGCAAAGAGAAGGAAGATGAAAGACTACTAGGATTTACGCGAGAAAAAGAGACGTGGAGGTAGACTTGTCATCCATCCACCTAGGAACAGAATTGTGGGGGTATATTGATTTATGTTTTAATTATATTTTTTTCACTTGTTTTCTTTTTGTAATATGTGCTGATATTTATTAACATTATTTGGAATGATCAAGCAAAAATTCAATCTCCAAGAGTAACATCATGTTAAGAAGGTTGTTTATGGCAAACTAAATCGGCGAAGTTATCGAAGTAAGTTACATAAACTTTATTTGACGAATAAAGAGTGTCCTAATGGTATCAACGAAGACGATTGGGAGTGCTGGTCACTTATTTTGAGAGTGATGCATATAAGATATGTAAATCTCTATTTCGTGTTAAATTTCGTATTATGTAAGGTGAAAAAAATTATATATAAATTGTATTAGTTGGGTTTGTTATTCATTGCCAATTCAGTTTATGTATAAAATTATTCATTGTTATTCAATTTACATATAAATTTGTCATATGCATTTGTATGATCTTATTTGCGTGTTTGGTAGCTGCGGGTTGTAGTTTTTTATCTTTTGTTTTTTGTTAATTAATTTATTCGATTAAATTTACATGCAGAGAATTAGTGAATGAAACAAGCAAAATCGCCAACAATTGAAAATGAAACATATGTGTGGGACAAAATCTATTGCACAGCCTTGTTATGAAGATGTGTGTGAATTTAGTATTATTCTTTTATACTGAAATTTGATATATATTTATAACTACAATTATATTTTGCTTATATACACGACAACATGATCCCGAGACGGAGAAGAGCCAACACGGACATCTACATGGAAGAAAACTCAATATAGCAAAAATAAAAAAGAATGAGTTGATGAACCTTCAAAGGAAGCATATGTAAGTATCTTCATCAAACAAAAATTTATATTTATCCATCCTTTCCTCAATTTATTTTTGTAAGACATGTTAATTGGGGATTTGTCATGGGTTTTGGGGAGGGTATATCATATTTTATAGATTACATGATTTTTTTATATTTAATTTTGAAGCGACTATGTACGACTAATTTTTTCAACCGTTGTATTTTCTCATCTTTTTATTCAGGATAAAATTGTTGAATTACAAGATGGAGATGATGCAATTATCGAAGACGGAGCATTTGTGGAGGTGCCTGGAAAAGAAAAATCTAGTCGACTACGTGGGTGTGGAGATGATTTGAAACCACCTTGAAAAAAAGAGAGGATTAATAATGAACTACAAAAGAAAATGAAAACTTAAAGAATGAGCTTGGTCAAGAGGAAGAAGCGTGGAAACATTGAAGATGAAGAACCAAGAGATGGCTTTATGATTGGAGTCTTTAGAATCCAAAATTCTGAAATCCTTCAAACATTGAACCAAATAAGTCACATTCCATTTCCTAATGTAAGTAATTAGAATTTATTAGTGTGATTTATCTCAATTTTTTTAATAAATACTCATTAGAATTTTTATTTATTCTTTTACAGGCTTGAAAGACGACTTTTGAGTCAATTGATGCACTAGGAGTCTACGATAATTCACTATGTTATGTAATTTCTTTTAGACATTTAATTTTAGTTTACTAGTATACTTTAGTCTTGCAACGACTCACACTCTTGGTTTAAGTATTGATTTATTTTAATTAAATTTTCACTTTTCAACTTTATGCTTATGTTCTAATCATAAATTTTGCTTCTTTTTTTTTTTTCAATACGCAAATAGGTCATTTTATACGAATACAAAAATATCGAAATATATTGTCACTATCTTAGAATTTTATACGAATACAAAATTATCGAAATTTATTGTCACTATCTTAGAATTATATATAAATGTATTTGTCACAATATCATATGTTTATGTTATTTTAAGAGTCAATTACATGTAGGTGCAATCCACACTCCCTATTTACAAATAAGTGCATGAACAAGAAAATCTTTCATGAGGTTCAAAAAATGTGTCAAAAAGACTTCAATGCCCTTTATTTCAAAATTCAAGATTCCAAATTACATTTCAAAATTCAAATACATCAATCTCATCACACTAAAAACAAAAACTCTTCCTAAAAATTAAAATTTCAAATTCCTAAAATCACTCTACTAAAATCTCCTCCTCCTCCTCCTCCTCCTCCTCCTCCTCCTCCTCCTCCTTCTTCTTCTTCTTCTTCTTCTTCTTCTTCTTCTTCTTCTTCTTCTTCTTCTTCTCCTCCAAATCACACATTTATTTCTTCAAATCTCTGGTTCATGCTATTTTTTTAAATCTCCGGTTCTTGCTAATTTTTTTCAAATCTCCGATTCTTGCTGTTTTTTTTTTCAAATCACCTGTTCTTGTTGTTTTTCTTCAAATCTCCACGATTATGGTAAAAGTAACACTCGCACAACTTCAAAAAATATTTGCACAATAACATGAAAAAACATGAAAAATAATAAAATCTCAATAAAAACCAAATTATCGCTCAAATTTTGAAATATATTTGCACAATAACAGAAAAATATTTGCACAATAATGAAAATGTGTGCACAATACTGAAAATATTTGCACAACAATTTAAAAATATTTGCACAATGATGTAAAATGTGTGCGAGAACACCGTAAAATATTTGTTATTTCAAAGTAAAACATTTCCACAAAATTTGTTAAGTATGACAAAACTCACAATATTGAGTGTCATTTTTGCATATAAAATTTTGATATATATTTGCACAATGGAAAAAAATTTGAACAATGGCAAAAAAATATTGTGATGAAAATATATTTGAGTGTCGTTTACATATAAAATTTTGAAACTTTGAAATATATTTGCAAAGTAATTCTTGTAATAGTGAAAAATTATTTGAACGATAGTAGAAAATTATTTCCACAATGACAGAAAAATATTTATACAACACCGAGAATATATATTTGCTCTTTTAAAATTTTAAAATATATTTGCACAATAACGCTTGCACAATAGTAAAAACTATTTGAACAATATTAGAAAAATATTTGCACAATGATGTAAAATGTGTGCACAACACTAGAAAATATTTGCACAACACGAAAAATATTTGCACAAGGATGTAAAATGTGTGCACAACATTTAAAATATTTATTATTTCAAAGTGAAATATTTCCACAAAATTTGCTAAGTATGACAAGATTCACATTATTGAGTGTCATTTTTGCATATAAAATTTTGAAATATATTTGCATAATGGGGAAAATTTTGAACAATGGCGTAAAAATATTGTGATGGAAATATATATGAGGGTCGTTTGCATATAAAGTTTTGAAACTTTGAAATATATTTGCATAATAACGCTTGCACAATAGTGAAAAACTTTGGTCAAATTTTAGAATTTTGAAATAATAACTTTGTTCAAATTTTGATCATCTCCTCTCACGTATTTCAAATCTATTTCTTTCAAAATTCAAGTACACATTACCTTCTCAAATTCAAGGCCTAGTTGCTTTGCAGACTCACTCTTAAAGCTTTTACGGAAGTTCATTTTCAAGAAAAACAAGTCGAAGTTCTGGAATAGAAAATAAAGAACCAATAATGAGAATGTCCGCCGATCACACACTCTAACCAATTTTACACTAAATAAAACTATTCCTTTCAGCAATTGCAACTCACAAAACACACACTCAATAGAAAGCACATTCAAAAAGAAAAACAAAGAATGATAGTGCTTGGCCCATCTTTCAGCGCTACAAGGTA
Organism: Paraleonurus japonicus; assembly: GCA_030762865.1. Classification (NCBI taxonomy): domain Eukaryota; kingdom Viridiplantae; phylum Streptophyta; class Magnoliopsida; order Lamiales; family Lamiaceae; genus Paraleonurus; species Paraleonurus japonicus. The sequence continues at coordinate 26,922,757 of CM061052.1, read as the reverse complement.
ATGAGCTTAATTTATAAAATTAACCCCCTTTATAATTCAAGAAAGTAAAAATTATATCTTAGTTAAAATTTAAGAGTCTGATAAATGATCTTCATTAATCTTCATTAATCTGCATACTAATATTCATCTCGAGTCATTGTTTCTGCAACGAAGAACACACAACACACATCATAAGCAATAATTTTGAGGTATAAATCATCTTCATGATCAAAAGAACAAAGCCAGACAATAAAATTACGTAGTATTGTTCAATAAAAGATCATTGCAGGAAAGTATTTAGGCACTATCACATGATTGAAAAGAAAAGAAGCAGAATGAGGGCGTAAAACCCATCGTAAATCGTAGGAAAACCAAAACACCAATTTTTATTTTTGTCAAAAATCAGCGATAAAAAGCTAAATTCTTTAAATTTGGCACATATCAACAGATGAAAAATCGAGAGAAAGAACAATTTTTTATCAATCACTCAAGAATTTCATCTACTCCAACAAAAAAATTAAAACTTAATCGCATAGTTCTACGCACTAACATCAAGAACACCAATAGGTACGTAACAAAAAAATTATTTTTAAAAAATAGACCAAAATATTTGGCCTTTAATCATCAAGAAAAAACTTACACGCTTAAATGCGCGAAAAATTCACAATGTATTTTGCCAAAGAATTGTGCGAGATAACCTTCGACGTAGGGTTTTGTTGGTACTAAGCGAAACCGTTTGACAAGTAACAAGCCTAAAATAACCGTTGTGTATGCGGTATGCGCACGAAATTGGTATAATATATGAGCCATGGAGGAAAGTGTGGGGAGGAGGTTTTAACTTGGACAGGTCGGAGGTCGCGTTTCGGTGGATCTATGATGTTGCGGGCGGGAGCCGCGACGGGGACGGTGAGGCCATAACGACGATTATTGCAAGGAAGCAGTTTAGGAATGAGGTAGAAAGAGAGTAAGAGAAGTAATTTTGAAATTTAGGATGAGGAACACATATTTGAATTGAATTTGAAAAAATATTCGAGAAAGTCAAAGAGGAAGAGAGATATACGAGATATTGAGGTGATAGAGGAGAGAGAAAGCTTACAGTGAAAGATTTGAATTCATTAAAGATATTTTTGTCAAATTACAACTCCCTAAAAAGTGTTGCACCTCTTTGTAATTAGAGGTAGAGACTTGCACTTAGGGTCATTAATTCTTATTTTAATTATTTTAAAATTAATATTTACAAAATTTTCTCGAGAATTTTAGGTTTTAGTGGAAAGTACATTGCGACTATAGTTAATTTTTTTAACACAATATTATAATATTATTGTTTTTGATAATTTTATTTTAAATATTAATATATTTTGATTAGATTTTGTAGTCTTTAGTGATAAGTAATTTTTTATTAGTGACACAATAATAGTGAATAATTGTATGAAGTTATAGTTACAATTAATACTTTGCGATAAAAATATCACATTTTAGTGACAATAACCAATCATGACTATAGGACTTAATTATAGAGACAAATATCAAATGTGACTAAAACATTGAGTAATAGTTACAAAAGAAATTATGACTAAAACAATCAAACAGCTTGATACAAAAAAAAAAAAAAATGTGACTAAAATATTAAATAATAGTAACAACAAAAATGTGTGACTAAAACTTTGAACAATAGTGACAACAAAAATATGTCACTAAAAATTGTGTAACTTGATGACAAAATATATACGTGACTAAAAATAAGCTTTGGTGACAAAATATGAGTGTGACTAAAAATATAATTTATAGTGGCAATTAAGATATTTTCGTCACTAATCTTATAGCGGCACAATGTATAGTCACAAGCTATCGACAACCTCTAAAATTGTCACTAACTATTTTCAATGACAAAATATAAGAATATAGTGACAAAAATATTTGCCACTAACAATACTTTTTTGTTGTAGTGTGTGCACAAATCGTCGGGCACCGTGGCTGCGTGCAAGTCGTCGTGAGGGGGCAATAAGGTGATGCGGCTGAGAGAGAGAGAATGACTACCGTTGATATTGCATCACCGACGCTGTAGTTGGAGGGATGGCAGGCGAGTTTAGGGTTTATAGAGAAGAATTGGGGAGAATCCGAGAAGGAAAATAAGGGTGGAAAGAGAAGAAAGAGTTTTTTTGTACCGATATGCAAAAATTGATCCGAAATATAAGTGTAATATTTTAAAAGTCAACATGATGTGATGTAAATGTTTTAAAAATCTAAACTACTTGACAAAAGGAAACTCAAAGGATATTTTTGACAAATCAACCATGCAAATTGTATCTTCCTACAAATATGAGCAGGAATTGTATGATTTTGTAATATAAGTAGACTAAATTGTACTAGGGTGTAATAAATTCAATAGTTAATTTATTTTTTATGATTTTAATTTAATGAGGAAATCTTGATTGAATAGGAGTGGTTTCTCACCGTTATAAATTAACTATATAATAGTGAACATTCTTGGATAAACATTGAAGATGCAGAGAGACCCAGTCAAAGCTCAAGCCCAAGATGAAGAGAGACTCAATCAAGGCCCATTAGAGTTTCTTCTACTTGTACTTTCTCATTTGTATAAATATTAGGAGCAAACTTGTATTTGATAGAGTTTTGATAATCTCATATTTTACAATATCTCTTATTCTCATATTTTACAACACGTTTTCAAAGACGATTTGTTCTACTCAAATAGATTTAAGTTCACTATTTTATTGATTACATTATCATACGGAGAACGAAAATATATTATGCTTGGTAGATAGTGCCACCACATATACTATCCTTAAAGATAGAAATTTCTTTCAAACTTTAAGCGAGGGAACAGGAGTATCACAATAATCGCTAATGATAATATATATCATTATACTAGGCTCGAGAAAAGCTTCAAGAACTCTCCTATGGGTACTGAATTAATTATTAACAATGCTTTGTTATATCCAAACGTACCATTCTTAGTTTTAAAGACATCGATCAAATGATTATCACATTGAAACCGACACTCGAGAATAATGAGTATCTTTTGATCACTCACCATAAGGATGTCGTAAACAAATTGTTGAAAAACTTCCCTCATTCTCATCTGGATTGTATTATATGTACATCCAGCCTTCCAACCTTCATATTGTCATGAACTTAAAATTCCATGATCCAAATTCATTCAAATTATGGCATGAGCGGTTAGGTTATCCAGACAAAACATGATCCATCAGATTTTATTTAATTCTATTGGACGGTATATCCAATAATAGAATCCCTTCTATAAATGAATTTATTTGTGATGCGTGTGCCAAGGGAAACCGTATTTTATGACATTCTCGTACTACAGCTTGTAATTGAATCTCCTACTTTCCTTGAACGAATTCATGGACATATTTGTGGATGATTCATACCGTGTCGAACTTTTAGATATTTCATGGTCTTAATTGATGCTTCTACAAAGTGAACTTATGTGTGCTTATTATCCACCCATAATAATGCTTTTGCCAAACTCATTGCCAAAATTATTGAACTTAGATCTCAATTTCCGGATCACCAAATTAAATCCATTCGAATGGATAATGCTTGTGAGTTCTCATCAAAGGCATTTAATGATTATTGTATGACATTGGGAATTAAAGTGGAATATTTAATCCCTTACGTCCACACCAAAATGGTCTATTGAATCACCGATAAAACACATTAAATTAATTGCAACATTCCAACTTACCTATTTCATGTTGGGGGCATGCGATTCTACATGCTTTGCTTCTCTATTTCAAATTTGACCGATTGTATATCATGATTACTCCCCTCTGCAACTAGTGTATGGAAAAGAACCAAATATTTTTCATCTGTGAATTTTTGTTGCGCAGTATATGTTCCTATAGTAGCACCACCAAAGCGTCAATGGGCCCCCAAAGAAAACTAGGTATATACGAACCCATGACAGACGCGATTTCTTGATTGCACATTTGATGAAGATCATTTTGGCATTAGGGGAGATAAGAACCCAAAATTAAATAAATGCCAAGAAATTTCGTGGAATGTACAAGATCTTCAATATTTTGACCCACGCACTAGTTAAACTCAAGTAGAAGTTCAAAAGATAATTAACTTGCGTATTTAGCAAGTAATTTGGCAAATGCATTTATGATCATAAAGGAGTGACTAAATCACACATACCTATTATAAATGCCCCACAAGGGAGGAGATCCCGATGAAATCAAGTACATTTATATGGAAAATCCTTGATGGATTAGAGATCCCTAGAAGAGGAATGACAAACATCGTAATATGTACAATATTAAACTTCAAAGGTTATTATACGGTCTAAAGCAGTCGGGTTGTATGTGGTATAATCGACTCGGTGAATTCCTTCTTTGAATTTGTTGTGCACCACATGATAATCAATTTCTAAGTGCATGGTACGTTCATGAAACACGAGATTCGAAGTGATATGTATGGCTGTCGATTATCACATTCAAGTGTAATAGGCAAAGAAATTGGAATACCCAAACCTTTGCAAATGAAGGATATCCACTGTAACTCAAACTTTAGAGCTAATAGCTCTATATTCGGCCTTCGCAGAAGATCAAGAAACTGCCGACTATTTCTTACTATTCCAAGAAATCAAACAATCACCAAAATAACCTGTAATTGATTTCTGGTGTCCTTACATGTAGCCCAATCTGGATCATTGAAAGCATGTATTATTGGCACGAAACTTGCAGGAAAGTGCAAACCAAGAGATGAATTTCCTTTAAGATGTTTCAAAATATGAATGGCGGCATTACAATGAACATCACATGGAGCTGAAACAAATTGAGAAAGTTGTTGGGCGAGAATATGTGATGTCTAGCCTTGTTAGATTCAAGTAAAGAATTGTTGGTCCCACGGATTAAGTATTTTATTAAAGAACTTAAGACAACCTTCTAAGGAAAATCTAGAGGGGGAGTTGAATAGATTTTCAAACTTTTCAAAGATAGAAAATCAACTCAAGATCAAAGTTCACACTACGGAAAATCGATTTAAACTCAATCTTTTACGAATCAAAAGTAACTCGATTGTGAGTCGAAATTGAATTTGATTGAAAGTTGATTAAGAACAGATAAGTAAGGAAAGCAAAGAAAGAACACAAAAATTTATAGTGGTTCGGATCTAATTGATCTTACATTCACTCTCCTTCTTCAACTTGAAGAAGGGTCTTGACCACTTACTTACTTACTCACTTACAATCTTACAATTACAACTTTTTGAAGATAATCTTCTATCTTCAAACCTATCTTCACCCTCTAAAATTCCCGAGATCTCTAAAGTACGGTGCAAAGATGTGTCGAAGATATCTTGAATAAGTGTTCTATAAACACTTAGAACTTATGAAAAATTACTTTGAAAAACTTTTGCAAGTGCTTAGAAAACTTGTGAATCGTGAATGAGAGAATGCTGAATTAATTGAATTTAGAAGCGTGCCTAGACCTATTTATAAGCTCGAGAGACATTTAGTTTGTTGTAACAAACTAAAACCGCCTAACAAACTTAATCTTGATAACCGCCTCTTTATCACCGATCTTGCTTCTAGTAAATCTGCGGTGACTTGGTGAAGACTTGCCTTTCTTATTCTACTCGGCTTGTCTTGACCTCGTCGAGCTCTTCATTGTTGTCTCCTGCAGATGACTTGTCTTAAGCTCGTCTTCGAGATGATCTTTGCTTCTTCGATCTCGGTGACTTATCCAGCTCTTCCTAGTCCGATCACTTAGCGCTAGATCTTTACCTCGGCTATTCTTCGCAAAGGCTGGTCATCTTACTTAGTATGAGTTGACTCTCATCTGACTTCTTTTAACTCATCAAAACTTCTTCCGATCTAACAATTTTCCCCTTTTTGATGGAGTTAAAGCGCAAGAAAGAGACACACTCATAGGTGATGTTAGTCAAAGTTATTCAAGATAAACAGATGAGCACATTAGAGCACATTAACACTCAATTCAGATTTATTCATATTAAAGCACTTAATTAACACTTAGAAAAATTCTAGAAAAGTTTTATAAAGATTTCTAAGAAAAATTTTAAGTCATAAGACTTTATCGGATGATTAGTACTTAGAAAAATTTTAAGTCTTAGGACTTAGAAAATTTTAAGACTTAGAAAAAAATTTTAGAAAATTTTAATACGAGATGAAAGTTTCCTCGGATGATTAACACTTAGAAAATTTTTAAGTTTTCTTAGAAAGCGAAAGAAAGCTTAAAAATAAGACAAGGTAGATCGGATAAGGTCGATGTATTCATATCACATTTACATATTTACATAGATGAAAGGCTGATAGAAAATAAAGATAAGGAAAAGAAAAGTCTTTCTTTCTATCAAACTCCCCATCTGCTTGCTTCCAGGACATCCACCCGGTGGAGACTCTAGCTCTTAGCTATTTCACCTCTTCTTCATATGTGAGCTTTGACTCCACCTCGGCTTTGGCAATTACAATTGACCCGATTAAGATCGGTGTCCCATCTTCATTCATCTTAGGCTTGGCATGCTCATAGGTGGGCGACAAGGTCGCGATTGAAGACTTCGTTTGCCTCGTCGAGCGACTGCCATAAAGGTTCGAGTCCTCCTTTTCCATCCATTCATGCCATCGGATGTCCTCGTCTGCTGCACGGTTGGGGATGCCTTCAAGATGTACCAAAAGTACATCTATGGCATCCATTACTTTCTTCTGTACTCTTCGGTGTACTTTCCAGGCGATCATCTTGGGAGAAGAAGACGTGCGGTGGTAAGGTCGGAAGTCTACTTCATCTGTGGCTTTGGAAACCCACTTTCGAGTGTCCCTGTCCCACTTCGGCTCTGCTCCTTTTCCCAGCTTCTTCAGCCTTTTCTTCTCCCTTCTCTCGTACATCTCCTTCTCGGTCTTGATTCGCCTAATCTGCTCATCTCGAGAGGTTGGAGAAGTCCGGCTCTTTCCTCATTTTTGCGGCCTTCTCTCGATTTTTCAAATGAAACCTCGCTAACTCCTTCTCTGCCGCTTTTCCCTTGCCCTTTCCCTTGGCCTTAGATAGCTCTTTCCGACTCCTTGAGTCCGGCCAGCAGCTTCTCTCGCTTCTCCTCTTCTTCTTTCTTCCTCTTCTCCTCATCCTCGCGGATGGCATCTTCGATCCGGCTTACCCTTAGCCTGCAAGGCGGCGAGCTCATCCGATTTCTCCTTTAGCTCCGCCTTCGCCGCCTCCAACTCACCGTGTCGGCTTTAGAATGCAGCACATCCCGATATTGCTGGACATCACCGAGAGGGTGTCCACCTTTCCTTGCCCAGCTCCTTCCCCTTTTTAACTTCATCTTGGAGGGCTTGAGCTGGTCTTCCAATGCAAAGCACAACGAACCACGATGTCTCGATTTATCGGATGTCGGTGCTTCCACCAGGATGTCGTTGTCTGCCGCCACCTTTTCCTTCCAGCAGCTTAACCTCCTCCTCCGAGCTACCCAGACGACCAACTAGTGCGGAGCCGAGTTTGTCGAGATAGGTTTCGAGAGATGTTTACCTCGGCTATCCGCATGTTGGCTAGCATGGTGTCCGTCATTGCCCTTATGATCTGCTTCGTCTTCTTTTCCATCATCTTCTCTACCTTGCCGATGATCTTCGATGCAAGTTTTGGAAGGCAGAGGAGATGGCGAGATAGGGCTGGTGTCTTCCTCGAGATAATTCGACGATGAGGAAGAGGAGGGGGTTTTTGGACTTGGGGAGCTCATCCGGATATCCCCAAAGATGTTGTGGGAAATATCCGGTGCTTGGACTTGAGGGGTGGGTTGGGGAGAGGATTGAATATTAGATGGTGGAGGTGGGGGAATTTCGGGGGGTGGAGACGATGGAGGGTGGAATTTCGGAGGTGGGTGGTGGAGAAGGTGTTGGTTGAGAAGTGGAGGGTGTAGGCTCTACTGTTGGTCGAGGGGAGATGAGGTTGAGGGTAACATGGCAGGAGGGGAGATGGTGGTTATTGGGGTTGGTGCGTAGACGGGTCCGGTGAGGAAAGAAAGAAAGTCGGATGGAGATGGTGGTGGGGAAGTGGCTTGTGTCTCGGGGGTAGAGGGGAAGATGAGGTACCGGCTTGGACTTCTATGGGAGTAGGCTGTTTGAGAGGCTAGGAGGTGCCAGCACTGGGACACCTCTTCATCGCGAGTGGGAAGAAGAGGGGGATGGGGAGGGAGATAGACTAGCCGAGGCTCCGAAAGAGAGTACCTTTTTGAGAGAGGGGAAGGGGGTCCTTTCGGAGCCGATCTCTGGATGTCCCGCGATCAGACAACACTGCCGCCGCTACCTCCCGGGGTTTGGGCTTCCTCGGCAAAGCGGAGACTAGGCTGCGCGGCCGATGTTGCCCCTTTCTCTCGAGGCCTTCACCAGCCTCCTTCTCTTCGTCGCCTTCTCCTTCACTTCATAGGTGTGAAGCCTCGGTGAGCTCACGGTCGGTTCGATGGTTTGCTCCTCCTCCTCCTCGGTGAGGGCTCACCACCCTTACCTCACCGCCTCTACATCCGAATCGGCTAGCCCGGCCGATCACCTCATTCTTTGTAAGGAGCCCCTTACGCTCGTGTAACTCCTTACCCCGTCTGTCTGGTTGATTTCAGCGGTCGAGGTTCTCCAACAAAACTGTAATTTTATTGAACAAGCTGGTGATGGACTTCGCTGTCCACCGCCCATTCACCAGCTCCAGTCTTTTCTTCTCAATATCGAACTGCTCAACAATATCTACGCCTAGTTGACTTGAACCCCATCAAGTATGGCTCTCAAGCGGTTCAGTAGGTCCGGTCACCCGCCGTGGAGTTCTCGCTCCCCAAGAATTGCTTTAGTTAGTATCGTCATCAACAGACGATACTTCCTACGGCATATTCTTCTTTAACTCTGTTCTTCGATCCTTTAACGAAGTTCGGCAATCATCTCAAATGATTCTACCCATTCACCGTTTTTGTACGTCATGGGATTCACACCCTCAATATTTGTCTAAAAATCCGGCAACCTCCACCGTCATTATCACCAGATTCTCACCACAAGCCTTCGTCTTATACATCCCATTCTCATATTCTCCGTTGATGTAGAACTCCACACCTCGCATATCCAGGTGTTTTGTTCGAATTGGATTTCTTCAAACAAAACATCTTCAATCTTGATCTCTCCAATAATCTCAAGATTTGTCTTGATTCTTCGGTGGTGTGGTGTCAAAGTCGACATACATCTCCGACTTTATCTTCTTGTTATACGTATCTTTGTTGATGTCCACCATTGTTGATGTAAATCCAATAACTTTTTAGTATGGCTCATATAAGATTTAGGAAGGGTTTTGGGAGTTAGAAAATTTTGCGAGTAAGAATGGTTTTACGAAAGTGAAAGTGTTTAAACGAAGAAGAAGATATATTTATAGGAGGGAAAATTTGGAAAGAGAAATTACTTGGAAAGCGGTTTTTAATCTTAGTCGTTTATTTGAAATGATTTCTTGTGTTGAATCAACGGTTAAAAACAAGATAAACGATTGAGATTCAGCGCGTGAAGTTAACTCGACTTTGAAATGCGTAAAAAGTAACTATGTAGACTATTGATTTGACTCAAGTAGGGCTACTTTATGCAGAGAAGTAAGTATACTGACGTAAGCCTAGGTTTACCTTTCTTTGCACAAGGGTTTCCTAAAGCAGATAAGATTTCAAATCGAATTGAGAAATAACCTCGTCTGGGTTTTTCAAAACAGCCTAATTTTATTTTCTTTTTAGCAAAATTTAAAACAAGTTAAACAACACTTTTTATTTTAAACAAAACTGACTCAAATTGGTTTTTAAAGAACAACTCATTTGAAAGGTTTTAAAAATAGATGAGTTGTGAGAATAAGTTTGAAAACAAGTTTTTAAAGAAACCAAGGAGAGGGTGAGCAGGATGAGGAGGTTTCACTGATTAGCGAGATCCAAGCTGATCTATAAAAGTTGATTTGTTATACATTCTCGCAGATACACAAATTTCAAGAAACCATTAGTAGCCAAGGTAAGTCGAGATAGGATGCGAGATAGTCACTGTTTAAAAACCACCGACTATCGTGTCCTTGTCTGATTTACCGATGTCGATAAGCAATCATCAAGTCGATAAGGTCAATATGACTAATCCTTGATTCTTGATTCCTAAGAAGGATATCAATGATATCGATATACCTGATTGTCCTTTGACACATATCTAGTCCGATGATTCTTTCTAGACATAGTGAAATAATCGAGAGAGACAAAGAATGAAAAGCATAATATGAGATTATAGAATAACTAAGGTAGCATCTAATAATCCTAACTCTACCGATAATTCTTTGAACCTTGTCTCTGCTAATGGTTTTGTCAAGATATCGGCTCTTTGAAAGTCACCAAAATCTTTTCAAGTCTAATGTTACCTTTCTCAATGTGATCTCGGATGAAGTGATGTCTTATGTCAACATGCTTGCACTGGTATGTAAGACTGGGTTCGGGTAATAGCTATGGCATTATTACTATCACAAAAGATTGGTACATCTTTGGTGATAATGTTATAGTCCCTTAGCTGTTGACTAATCCAGATAAGTTTGTGAACAACAACTTCCACCGCCATGTACTCGCCTTGATTGTGGAAGTAGCTACAAAGTGGTTTGTTTCTTAGACAACCATGAAATCAACTTACTTCCCGTAAATTGGCAAGTTCTAGATGTAGATTTCCTATCTATCTTACACCCACCAAAGTCCAATCTGAGTATCCAGACAACTCGAAATAGTCATCACCGGATCCTACACCAACATTTACCGTACCTTTTAAGTATTTAAGAATTTTCTTTGCTTTGCTTCAAGATGACTTCTTTTTGGTTTAGCTTGAAATCGTGCGCAGACTCCAACCGCAAAAGAAATATCAGTCTACTAGCGCTTAAATATAATAGAGAGCCTATTAGACCTCGATACTCGCTTTGATCTCGTATCTTCCTTTTCATCACGGATCCATTGAAAAGTTTGTCATCATAAGTATCTTGGCTTCTCGGTACCTATTCCAAATTTTTCAATAAGATCTTTTTGTGTATTTGGCTTGATTTATGAATTTCCCCTTCTTAGTCCGCTTGACTTGAAGTCCAAGAAAGTAGGTCATTTCTCCCATCATGGACATTTCAAACCTACTCTTCATAAGTTGACTAAATTCTTCACACAAAGATGTGTTAGTTGATCCAAAAATGATATCATCAATATAGATTTGAACTAATAAAAGATCACTACCAAATTCTTTTCTAAACAAGGTTCTATCAATTTTACCTTTTACAAAATCATTTTGAATTAAATAATCTAACAAAGTGTGATACCATGCTCTAGGTGCTGTTTAAGTCCATATAGAGCTTTCCTTAGCTTATAGACCTTGTCTCCTTTGACAAAGCCTCGGAGGTTGCTCTACATAAACTTCCTCAGCTAAGATTCCATTAAGAAAAGCTGACTTAACATCCATTTGAAAAACTATGAATCTTTTAAAAGTAGCATAGGCTAAAAACAATCTTATGGCTTCCAGACGAGCTACCGGTGCAAAGGTTTCATCATAATCAATCTCCTCGATTGTGAATAACCTTGAGCAACTAGTTTGGCTTTATTTCTTACCACAATATTGTTTTCATCTCTTTTATTTTTAAAGACCCATTTAGTTCCAATGACTTTTTGATGATGAGGCCTTTCAACAAGCTCCCACACATCTTGTCTTTGAAACTGATTAAGTTCTTCTTGCATGGCACTAAACCAGTTGGAATCAGATTAGAGCCTCAAGAATAGAATTAGGTTCAAGTAATGATACATAAAAATCTGAACATACAATCTTAATTTAGTTGGGTCCTTGTTTGGACACGAGTCTAAATCTCCAATTATCTGCTCAAATTTGGGTGGTATGACATTACTCTTTTACCCTTGTCTTTTACTATGGATGAAGTTTTGTGCAAGTATATATTTCAAATGATTCTCAGATACCTTAAGATGTTTCTACCGATCATCCGTGGCATTGGTTGTTCGATCACCGGTGAGGAAGAGCTTTCAGGTTCTTTTTCTTTGTTTGAATCTGGTTCTTTCTCTTCGTCTCGAGTCTCGATTCCCGACCATAGAACTTTACAATCGATCTCTCGATAGTCATCTCGATTCAGATCGCCGATATCTTTGTGATGTCATCTGTTTTACTAAGCTCAAAAGAGGATTCATCAAATACAACATGTGGAGTTTCTTCCACACACAAGGTTATCTTATTAAAAACTCTATATGCTTTAGATACGGATGAGTATCCCAAGAATATCCCATCCGCTATCTTGGCATCAAAAGTTTTTAATTGAGATTTACCATTGTTGTGAATGAAACATTTGCAACCAAATACATGAAAATATGAAATTTTGGGGGATCTTTCCTTCCAAATTTCATAGGGGGTTTTACATTTATCCTTAACAATCAAACTTCTATTTTGAACAAAACAAGTGTATTAATGTACCTCCGCCCAAAACTCCGTGAGGAGTGTTGTACTCGGATAACATTGTCCTAGCCGCTTCTTTCGCAGTCCTCGTTTTCTCCTTTCAACTACTCCATTTTGTTGTGGTGTCCATGCAAGATGTTTCATGAGCTATGTCATTCTCGGTACGGTAGTTAGTAACAAGCTTATTAAGGAATTCGGTACCTTTATCACTTCTAATCTTAACAATACTTAGTCCTTTCTCATTTTGAACTCTTTTTAGAAATTTTGGAATCTTGATCCTAGTCTCATTCTTTCTTGTATAAGAAAATAACCCAGTAAATCTTGAAAAATCATCAACAATTACCAAAGTATATTTTCTTCCACTGAAGCCGAGAGGAGTAATCTGGACCAAAAAGATCCATATGAAGAAGTTCCGTAATCCTTTCAAGATGGACTACTTATTGTCTTAAAAGGAGCTTTAGTCTGCTTTTTCTTTTTGACAAGAATCACACACATGGTTCTTTGAGAATATTCTATCAGGGAGTCCTTTTACTAAAGATTTCCTTCCGATTTTGTTAAGAGTTTTGAAGTTTAAGTGGACAAGACGTTTATGCCATAGCCACTTAAGTCATCTCGAACTCTTAGCAACAAGACAAGTATCTTTAGGACAACTTCTAAAGTTAGCAACATAAATGTTACCTTGTCCTGACTCCACTAATAGTATATTTTCATTGATACCATCTAGCACATTACATGCATTATGAGTGAATTTAACACTTAACCCCTTATCACAAAATTGTGAAACAGATAACAAGTTGTGCTTCAATCCTTCCACAAAGTAGACTTCATTGACTTGTATATCTCCTATCATCAATGTTCCAACTCCTTTGGTAAGTCCAAAATTGTTGTCTCCAAACATTACTCTTGGACCATCTATGGACCGACAGCTACAAAGAAGACGTCTCTCATAGGTCATATGCCTAGAACAATGACATACCAATGTACCGGATGACCTCCGATTGGAGTGAATTGATGCATGTTTTTAGGGTCTATTTGAGTGCAAAAAGTGATCCAAAGTGTTAGATTTTGTGCATAAATGTGTAGAGTATCACTTCTTTGCCTAAAAGTATTACTTGATGAATTATTGATGTTTTTCGTCCGTTTTACAGGTAAATCGGTGGATTTTGGCCAAACCAAGAGTACCGGTATTCCTAGGATGAAGAGACGAACAAGACGGATGAAAATGGGTGTCTGGGCCGGAGTCCCATCCAAAAAAATGCCTGGACTCGACCTCGGTCGAGGGATATGATGGAATGAGGAGAATTCAAATTTGGCGGCAAGAACCTCGACTCGAGGGATTAAAAAATCGGGCATGCCTCGAGTCGAGGGCTGAGCCTCGACTCGAGGGGGAGGTGTTTAAGAAAATCGTTTATTTAAAGGCTGAAGCAGGGTATTCCGTATACACCATTAGATAGAGCAGTTAGTAGCGGTTTTGGGGCGATTACGGGCTTCCAAGCCAATTCCTCCTTGTAGGTAGAGTAGATTGTTAGATTTAAATAGATTTTGATTAATTGTTGCTTAGTTTAGGCTTAGATCTCTTAGTTTTCTCAATTCAAGTTTGTATTTCCTTTGGAGAAGAAGTTACATTGAAGACTCAAGCATTCCTGCTTTTGTTGATTCAATCCAATTGGTGATGTTCTTCCTCTTATCTCTTTTCAATTTCTTAATTGTTGTGATTTGCTTTGTGTTTCGATCAATTAGATTCTCTTCCCATGGATTTTGCCATTGGCACCATGGGCTAGTGTTAGATCAAGTAGAGTTTTGATGAGTTAAAAGAACAATCCAGATGAGCAGACAACGTTGAAGAACACCTAAGATCGAGTTCAGTACTAAGCCGATCAGACTAGGTCAAGGACCGATTAAGTCACCGGAGATCGAAGTTGCAAGTCATCTCGAGACAAGCTCAAGTCTAGTCATCCAGGAGACAATTATGAAGAGCTCAGACGAGGTCAAGATAAGCCGAGTAGGATAAGAAAGGCATGTCTTCATCAAGTCACCGCAGATTTGAGTAGGAGAAAACAACCGAGGTCAAGAGTAGTTTTCAAGATTAAGTCTGTTGAGTAGCGGTTTTCTTTGTTAGAACCCGACTAACAAAACTACCGTCTTTTCAGACTTATAAATAGGTCTAGATTTTATATTTCAATACACTTATGCAAATCTGATTTTTCATACTATTCACTATTCAGTTCACAAAGTATTTTCAAAAGAGTTTTAAAAAAATTCCAAGTGTTTATAGAACACTTCTCTTGTAATCTTCAAAATCCTTTATTCACCGTGAATTCTTAGATTCATCGGAAGGAGTTAGGAGTACTTTGAAGATTTGAAGAAAAGTTGTAAGTTGTAAGTTGTCACCGTGAAGTAAGAAAAGTAGTAAGCAGGTCCCTTCTTCAAGTTGGAGAAGGAGAGTGGATGTAGGATTGTTCTAATCCGAACCACTATAAAATGCAGTGTTCTTTCTCGCTTTCATTTACCTTCTGTTCAATTTACGCTTATTGTTCAAAGTTTAATTTCGTAATCAAAGTTAAAATCTGAATATCGGTTTGCTTTTGATCTTAATAAAGTTGAGATTAATATTAAATTCCATTGTGTCACTTTGGTACTTTGAATAAATTTTGAAAGATTTGAAAAATCGAAAAATCTATTCAACCCCCTTCTAGATTATTCCTAGAAGGTCGATACACGTTTTACCTAATGCGCTCAACTAATCGGGACCAACAAGTGGTATCGGAGCGGTGTTAAGTCTGTTACGATATTGATTTTAGGTCTTAACTAAGATTCTGAAATTTTCTTGATTTTCTTCATTCTCTTTATTGCTACTAACAGTGCTACTAATAAGTTTTTGTGGAGTATTGATTGGAGTGTATAGGGTAAGAGTTATTAAGACCAATCAACAAAATATCGAACCCAAGGGAAAAAGTATGCATATGAGGCCCTAGAAATACGAAGTTTTTAGTGTTTGGAGTTGCAACAATGGTTTGGAACAAAAGCAACAAAAACACTTGCAAAATTACAAAATAACAACAAGCGAACAAATGATCGAACACTTAGGATGCGATAACAAAAACAACAATAAATGGTGGGATAGGGGTGCTAGGATTAACATCCATCAATGAATCATCAATCAACAAGCTACAATTGAATCAAATTGCAAATCAACTAAGATAGAAAGCATAAAACCATCATGAAATTAATCACTCCATTAAAATCACAATGCCTAATGTGAGTATCCTTAGTCTTTCCCATCTCTCAATGTAGAAATCCCCAATTCATACAATCATGTAAAATTGAAACTCGATTAACACCTAATCACGTTAGCTCAACTCTCGCCTATTGCTAGGGTGATTAACCATTAATCTAAAGAGACAATTTTACACAAAGCACAATTAAGAATCACAATTAGGTAGAAAACTAATGTGAGGTATCCTTAGTGCAACTAATCTCTCGATTAGAAGCACCCAATCCACACATTCATACACAATTATCACCCGATTAATCCCGGATCACGTTAGCGCAACTCTCGTCTATAGCTAGGGTGATCAAACACTAATCTAAAGAGATAATTATGCATGAAGCACAAATGAGAATCACAATTAGTAAGCAATCTACTCAATTGATCTCCAATCATCAAAAATCATAACATCATCAATCAAATCATCATCAATTTCAATTAACCCAAGCACAAGAGAGTTAGCCCATGGTACCACAAACAATACCCATGGGAAGAAGATAGAATTGATCAAACACAAAGCAAATCACAACAATTAAGAAATTAAAGAGACAAAAGAGGAAAAACATCACCAAATGATCTTCAATTAACAAAAGAGGAATGCTTGTGTCTTCAACACCAATCTCCAAATGAATTACAAGCTTGAATTGAATGAATTACAAGGATTAAAAGCTAATCTATGGCTAATCTACCAACAATCAATGGAAATCTAATCCTAAATCTACCTTCTACTCTAATCTAAGGAAGAAATGGCTTGGGGCCCGAGAAATCGCCCCAAAACCGCTACTAACTGCTACTATGAAAGATGTATATGGATTGCTCTGCTTGAACTCTTTAAATACCGAATTTACGAAAAAGCGCCCTCGAGTCGAGGGTCGAGCCTCGACTCGAGGCCTCTCGCAAAATACCTCGCCCTCGACTCGAGGGTCAGGCCTCGAGTCGAGGCTTCTGCCTTTTTCTCAATTTAGTCCTTTCGCATAGCCCTCGACTCGAGGCTCTTGCTCCTCGATCGAGCTCGAGTCCAGGGCATTTTTCTCGCCGGGGCTTCGGCCCCGACCCGTTTTCGTCCCGGATGTTCGTCTCTTCATTCTAAGCTTAATGGTACTCTCGGTTTGGCAAAATTCCACCGAATTACCTGCAAAATGGACGAAAAACATAAAAACTCACAAATAATATTTTTAAGCAAAAGAGTGATACTTTTCACATTTAAGCACAAAAACTAACACTTTAGCTCACTTTTGCACTAAAATAGGCCCTAAAAACATGTATCAATTCACTCCAATCATACCCCCAAACTTGAATTGTTGCTCGTCCTCGAGCAACGTAGAAACTAAGAACAAAGGAGTGAATTGATTGCAATTATGTCACGTGGCACCATAGACGAAATAAAAGACAATCGAACTCATCAATGAACACTTGTGTCAATGCAACTATCCACTAGCAAACAAGATGAATCATGCTCAAACAAATGCTCAATCAAATACTCAACACATTGCTCCTTCCATGGAGTGTTTCACTCTTCACTAAAGTGTATAAAGGTTTAAAGCACTCAATCATCAAATTCATGAATAAGTACACCATATGCTTGCCACAAGACTTAATCTCAATCCAAATCAATTGTGATCAATCAAGAATCAAAGAGGTCTTTCTTTTAGGTTGTCATGTAGGCTCTTTGGAAAGGTGGGATGTTTTTGGATAAGAGTGACTAAGTAGTAGAGACTTGAATGTAAGCTAATCTATACAAATGCACAATCTCTTCACTTTTCATCTAGTAACACTCTTTGTTTTTACTTTAATGATCAATCCACCATTCACTTGATCTTTCTTTTTCTCTTAAGCTCACAAATTGAATTTTTCTTTCACTTCATTTTCACATTTTCACAACCTTTCTTTTCTTTTATGCTTCATTCATCACTTAGCTCATCATCTTCCCACACTTAGCAATCAAATCACCATCATTAGCTAACATTCAAGCTCAACTAAATATAGGACAAGAAAGGCTCATAAAAATAGGCTAAATGGTTTCAATCTCACTTGGCTTGCCAAAGAATAAGGATCATAAGGCTCAAAATGGCTCACTAAGGAAATCAAATGTATTTGGTAGGAAAAATTATTTGGCAAAGTGACTCATCATTCCAAACATGACCTCTTATCACATTTCAGAGATAACACAAAGATCAATATCCACAAGTCTAATGGCAAGTTCTAGCATACAAATCATGAATGATGCACTCTCAAAGGATTCATATCAACCGTATAAGATGTACGATCATTAAGGCACAAAAACTCACGGGCTTAAATTGAGCAATGAATCAAGCATCTTCAATCACATCCATCCTTACACAATTAATCAAGAAGGCTAGCTTCAAGCTACACATCTACTCATGATCATATCAAAATCCAATATATCTTGCAAATCAAACTTAAGTGCTCATGTACATCATCTCAAGCATACTCACTACCACATGAATGATACTCAAAAATATATCAATGAATCCACAATAAGCTCACAATCCATAAATCTCAAAAGCCTAAGAATAAGGAATCCAAAGAAATCATCAAGGTATAATCATCAATAGACCATCAAACTCAATAAGATCAAGATAATAAAAATTATCAATAAAATCATCCAACAATCAAATCCAATCATCACGGAATCAAGTCAATCAAGAGTACAATCACCATCAAAAGTACAAAGGAAAACAAGAAGATCAGAATCTAAAGACCAAGAAGAGGGAATGAGGAATAGGGGATAGCCCTAGTAGTCGGACGGCGGCGGTGGAGGATAATGTCCCGGCCCGAAGTTCCGCGAGCTCATCTGCCGTAGGAGGGCATACATGTCATTCCTCGAGTCTTCGAGACTCCTCCTGCATCCTCCTAGTCCTCTTCGTTAAATCTGCGGGACTCCTCAAGCATCCGGTACATCTCATCCTGTCGGGTCGAGACTCTCAATATGCATCCTCGACTATCCGCCCACATCTCCTCGGTCAAAACCCACGGCCTACGAGATGAACTCCCCGCCTCATACTCTCTACTCCTCATCTCGTCCCCCGGTACATGTTGATCTCTACTGGTAATCCTCATCCATCTGTACCGGTGGCTCCTCTTGCTCCGGCTCCTCATCATCCTCGTCCTCGGAATCATCATCTCCTATCTCTACCTCTGCTCCCTCTCGCAGCCTCCCTCACCCCGATCATCATCCCGAACACAGCGACCCCCATCGTCATCATCATCCTCATCTCGGAGAACATCCCCGTGCTCTCTCATATAGGCATCTATCGCCTCGCAGTGACGCTGTGACCACATACGCAGATTGATGGTCACAAAGGCCTGAGAACCGAAGATCGCCGCCAACCTCTTATTAGGAAGAGGGAATCGGCCACCATGATCTTGCTGTAGGCACCAAGTCCTACCGATGCGGTCAAGCGTCCTCATGCGCCGCATGGTATCAAGAGTAAGATTAGGGCCCTCCACCGCTGCGAGGTTGTGCGTCGGGATCCCAAGATGCTCAGCGATCAATGTAATCATGCCACCAAAATTAATCTTCTTAAACTTCGTACTCGTGGCTCTCTCAAATAAGTAGCAGAGGTAGGCGGCAGTTGTTGAATCGACTCCATGGAGAAAGCACCAAATAACGTACAGCTCCTCGGAAACCATGGCTCCTCCCTCCGATCTTGCGAATATGGTGCTCGCGAGAATCTTCTCTAGGTATCGGATGACCGGGTTCGGATATGTGTGCTCTTTGACTTCCCGGAATAAAATCGGCCGATTAGGAGCCCCAGAATCTAAAATCCTTCTCCAAAACTTTTTAGCATTGTACTCCTTCCCGATGTTCAACGGTGATCGGTCGAGTGCTGTAGGTGCTCCAATAATCTCGTTGACCTCGTCCAGCAGTCAACGAATACTCGTGCCCCATGAGCTCAAAAGTAATACTCCTCGGGAATTTGGCCCTCCTGGCCTTATCAACTTTCACCGTGCAAAGGAACTCGCGAGTGAGTCCGATATACGTCCTAGGCCTCTTCGCCAAGAAGCCCCCATCCCAACTTGCTCAAGCAGACGAGGGATATCCTCCTCAATCCCCATAGATATCATGCACTCGTGATCAACGAGTCTGGTCTTGACCACCCGGTTATAGAGCTCGGAGTAGAGATCAATATGAGTCCTCCATTGGTGATCATCCCACCGAATTCCGAGCTCGGCGGGCATCCCGTGTGCAAATCGGATGGCGGCTTCTTTCTCGCGAATCTACGCCTCGAGAGAGGTTGTGTCTGTCGGCCCCTCTAAATATTGTTCTGCAAAACATTCCCAAGAGCAAAAATCAACACCAAGAATACAATATGAGCTCAAAAAAATATCACGCATATCATGAACGAGTCAACAAGCAAGAACATCTCAAAAATACACAATCCCTAGTGACTAGCAACTAAGCCTCGACAATGGTCAATGAGTCAACTAAACAAATATATCCAATAGAAGTGCTCAAAAATCCTCAAACATGTGTATACTTACTAACATGGCCTCAACAATTAATACACAAACAAGCTCAAAAATAATCATGCAATTAAGCTCAATAAAATCCCAAAAGTCATAGGCCAATTAGCAAGTAAATAAACAAATATGCATCAACAATTCATACACTTCTATCATAACAATAACTCAACTTTACCAAATGATCTAAACAATTACACTAGGAATTCCTACAAATGCCATAATTCACAATTCCAATCCAAATCCACGAATAAACAAGCACAATATCACATTCAATCCTAAACATGCTCCTACAATCCTCAATTAACTCAAATATTCTCAATAATGGCTTCAATTTATCTCCATCAATCATGCATGCCAAGTGCTTGACAAAATGCCCAAATGAAATTCCAATTCAAATAAATTCATGCAATTTTATCAACACCCAAGCATTAATCATACACCAATCATGAAATTGAAAGCCAAAAGAGAAGAAATTACATACCTTATTGAGGAAATTCGGTTTGGAATGGAAAAATTTGACACACACGCACTCTTCGCAAAAACCCCAAATTTGAATGCACAAACCCTCAAAATTCAATCTTGATCCAACGTATGATAACAATATGGTGAAATGATGGAATATAGATGGTGAAAACGACGCAAATTAGCCGGAAATGGGTGGGAGGACGAAGGGGAAAACGGCGCTGCTAAAACAAACCCTCGAGTCGGGAATATACATTCCGATTCTCGCGACTTTTAAATAAAAACACCAGCCTCGAGTTGAGGGTCAGGCCTCGACTCGAGGATCCAAAAATTTTCATGCCTCGACTCGAGGTCTCACGCACGACTCGAGGAACTCGACAAAATGACCCTCGACTCGAGGTACCACCTCGACTCGAGGATCATGCAAAAACCTGAATTTTGACTAAGTGTAAATCCCTCGACCGGGCTGTGCACTCTTGACCTGGGTCGAGTCCAGGGAATTTTGACGATCTCCGGGCCCGACCCGACCCCGAAACTCCTAAAAATGACCTCTATACCCCTAACGAACCCAAATATGCAAGAGATTACCGTGTTGGTCCCTCGATTTAAGCCCGGTCGCTCATTCGATCGAGGAGACCGGGTTCTCTTCCTTTTTGCACATTGCACCAACTTTTAAGTTCTCCTTTCTTTCTCGATTCCTTACTTCTCTTGCCATTTCGATCCTTTTTCACTCCTCGTAGTGAGTATACCTACACACGGCCATCACAAATCATCAAAATAATCATCACTAAGAGATGCATTTCTACCCTAAATAACACACACCCCCAAACTTGAATGAAGACATGCATTCAAGTTTGGCTCATAATATATGCAACTCATAATGATATCAACAATTAAGCTCATACACTATCATCTATACCCAAAAGCAAAGAGCATACTTTCCTAGAACTAGCAATTAAGTAGCAAGCCAAATCCCCCAAAACGAACAAAGACACAAAACTACCAAAAGAACACAATAAAAAAATAAAAAGGATGGGTTGCCTCCCATCAAGTTCTATTTTTATTGTCCTTTGCCGGACTTATTCTTTCACTTCCATCTTCCTTCATCGGAATGGCCAAGGGTAGCGATCCTCCTTCCCATTATATCTCGATCTTTGTACTTCAAGGTCTAGGAGGTTCACCGAATAGATAGGACAACCACCTATAGATATGCAAAGTGTCCATGGTTGTCCCCCTTTCTCTCTTGCCATCCTCCTCGATTCTTCTTTCCTTTCAAGGATGCCCAAGCGTTTCTTTAATTCTTCCCTATAGTCAAAATTCACAAGAGGCAAAATTAAATCATAAGAAGCATCATTATCAATTAAATCACAAATTGAAGAGTTAGAGGGTATAGAAATGCTCATTTCGATCTTCAAAGCTTCATTCGATGCTCTTTGATTTCCTTCCTCATTAAAGCTCATGTCCATCAATGGACACTCCTCTTCCTCCTTTTTGACAAGGAAGCCTTCTACTTTACCTCTTCGCTTGGACCCTTTTCTACATCATTTCTTTCACTTTCTTCCTCCCCTTCTTCTTCTTGACTCTCCATGATAGTCATGTTTTTACTTAGCGTAGGAAATCTTTGAGTTGACTCTTGATAAACATGAAATGCACTCCGGTGATCTCCATGTTCCCCTCTATCCATGAATTGACCTTTTCTTTGGTCTCATACATTTCTTCGTACAAGGGAAGCATTTGATCACATCTAGCATCATCTTCCTCAAAATTTTCCAACACAAATCCAAGCATCTCTAACAATATGGCTCTCATATCATGGAGTCCCCATTCTTCAATTTGAAGAGAAGCTTGTGGCGATGAAAAATCGAACTAATGGCTTCTCCTATCATCATAGAAATCACCTCCCGATGCTCCTTGCAATTCGTATCCACAACATGGATCGAATGTTTGATCATAAGGCTCATAGTATGGAAATATCTCTTGAGGTTGGGAAGAAATTTCTTCATAAATCCAATCTTCATAATTGGATGGAACTTGTTGTAATTGAGAATTATCTTCAAAGCTCATCCAATTATTGTATCCAAAATCTTCATAGTGTGGAGAATTCACTCTACCATCTTGATAATGCTCTTGATTCCACATGTATGAGTTATATCCTTCCATCTAGACAAGATATCAAAGTATCAAATTCCAACAAAAATAACAAAACAAACACAAACACAAAGGCAACAAGTAGCCACTTCAAACAATCCCTAGGTGTCACTTATAGGCGGAAAAACTAATTCCGGGCAACGGCGCCATTTGATTGGAGTGTATAGGGTAAGAATTATTAAGACCAATCAACAAAATATCGAACCCAAGGGAAAAAGTATGCACATGAGGCCCTAGAAATACGAAGTTTTTAGTGACTAGAGTTGCAACAATAGTTTGGAACAAAAACAACAAAAACACTTGCAAAAATACAAAATAACAACAAGCGAACAAATGATCGAACACTTAGGATGCAATAACAAAAACAACAATAAATGGTGGGATAGGGGTGCTAGGATTAACATCCATCAATGAATCATCAATCAACAAGCTACAATTGAATCAAATTGCAAATCAACTAAGATAGAAAGCATAAACCATCATGAAATTAATCACTCCATTAAAATCCACAATGCCTAATGTGAGTATCCTTAGTCTTTCCCATCTCTCAATGTAGAAATTCCCAATTCATACAATCATGCAAAATTGAAACTCGATTAACACCTAATCACGTTAGCTCAACTCTCGCCTATTGCTAGGGTGATTAACCATTAATCTAAAGAGACAATTTTACACAAAGCACAATTAAGAATCACAATTAGGAAGAAAACTAATGTGAGTATCCTTAGTGCAACTAATCTCTCGATTCCGAAGCACCCAATCCACACATTCATACACAATTATCGCCCGATTAATCCCGGATCACATTAGCGCAACTCTCGTCTATAGCTAGGGTTATCAAACACTAATCTAAAGAGATAATTATGCATGAAGCACAAATGAGAATCACAATTAGTAAGCAATCTACTCAATTGATCTCCAATCATCAACAATCATAACATCATCAATCAAATCATCATCAATTTCAATTAACCCAAGCATAAGAGAGTTAGTCCATGGTACCACAAACAATACCCATGGGAAGAAGATAGAATTGATCAAACACAAAGCAAATCACAACAATTAAGAAATTAAAGAGACAAAAGAGGAAAAACATCACCAAATGATCTTCAATTAACAAAAAGAGGAATGCTTATGTCTTCAACACCAATCTCCAAATGAATTACAAGCTTGAATTGAATGAATTACAAGGATTAAAAGCTAATCTATGGCTAATCTACCAACAATCAATGGAAATCTAATCCTAAATCTACCTTCTACTCTAATCTAAGGAAGAAATGGCTTGGGGCTGAGAAATCGCCCCAAAACCGCTACTAATGCTACTATGAAAGATGTATACGGATTGCTCTGCTTCAACTCTTTAAATACCAAATTTCTGAAAAGCGCCCCCTCGAGTCGAGGGTCGGGCCTCGACTCGAGGCCTCGCAAAATACCTTGCCTCGACTCGAGGGTCAGGCCTCGAGTCGAGGCTTCGCCTTTTCCCAATTTAGTCCTTATCTGCATAGCCCTCGACTCGAGGCTCTTGCTCCTCGATCGAACTCGAGTCCAGTGGCATTTTCTCGCGTGGGGCTTCGGCCCCGACCCCCATTTTCGTCCCGGATGTCCGTCTCTTCATTCTAAGCTTAATGGTACTCTCGGTTTGGTAAAATTCCACCGAATTACCTGCAAAATGGACGAAAAATATCAAAATCTCGCAAATAATACTTTTAAGCAAAAGAGTGATACTTTTCACATTTAAGCACAAAAACTAACACTTTAGCTCACTTTTGCACTAAAATAGGCCCTAAAAACATGTGTCAATTCACTCCAATCAAGTATTTTGTTTCTTTATCTCATTATGTCTTCAGGGAAAAAGCAAGAAGTCCAGGAATTTACCTGAATTTTCTATTGAAGATTATGATTACTGGAAATTCGGGATGGAGAATCACCTCAAGGACATTCATGATAGGATGGAAGAGGTTCTTGAAGAAGGACCTATAAAATTTTATCATGGAGGCACTAGCACTGCAGTCAGGTGAATCCGAGAATCGAGACAAGAGAAAAAGAGTTCGAATTCACAAATGATGAAAGAGAGATCCACAATCTAGATCAAGTAGCTCGAACTGAAATCATTGAGACTTTAAGTAAAGATTGGATAGAGAAGGTTAAGAGATGCAAAACAGCCAAAGAAATGTGGCAAACTCGGCAAATGTCTCGTGAAGGATCGAACAAGTAAAAGAGAATAAGTCTCATCGGTCTTACACGCATTTGATACATTCAAAATGAAGGAAAATGAATGCATTGATCGGTTAGATGTAAGGTTGACGAATCTCATCAACAAAGCGGTGACCTTGGAAAGAACTATACGAGAGAAGGAGATTAATAACAAGATTCTCGAGATCATTAACCAAGAGATGGAGAGAGAAATCCAATATCCTTAAAGAAACTCAGAATTTATTTTCTATTACTCACCATACTTTGTTCTCTAATCTTAAAGCTCTAGATTATGACATTCAAATAGAAGATGAGGAGGATGAGATGGAGTCGAGCACCTCATCCAAGTCTGTTGCCTTTGTCAAAGAAAGAAGACAAGGTGTCAACCGAGTCTCAGAGGAGCCGACCTATCTCTCGAAGGAGCAGATGGCTCTGCTCACCAAAAGGTATGACAAATTAAGAATGAAGTATAAACAAAATAAATTGAGATTTGCAGAAAGGATAGATCAAGATCCAAATCAAGAAGAAAGGAAGATGAGTCTACAGATGATGACAAAAGCAGGAGCCGACGAGAAGATTCAGATCACTGTCAAAAGAAATCCTTCCACCTAAATCGACAGAGAGTGACACTTGCTACACATGCAACAAGCCAGGACACTTCAGCTATGATTGTCCTCAACCGACTCCTAAAGAAAGGGAAGAGAAAAGAAAAAAGAGAGACATGAGATTTGCGAGACCAAAGGGCTCTCTTAGGCGAGGAGAAGGAGTCAAGAAAATCATCATCATCATCATCCTCATCTCGATTTTGGATCGATGATGAAATCTGTCTCATGGCTAAAGAGGTAGTCTACTATTCATCTTCTCGATAATGATTCAGTCGATCCGTGATCTCGATTATGATCAAATCTGTTATTCATGAATTATTGAGAGATTTAAAGACATCTCTGGCTGCTTATAAACAGCTAGAGACATAAAATTTGGCTTTAAAGGATCAAATTCAGATTCTAATTAAAGGAAAGTAGGTGATGAACTATTCAAAACCGAGGAAACATTCAAGGGGGAATGTTTTCCTGTGCCGAGGCTAGTACATCACCACCTTACCCGAAAGATTAGAAAGTGAATTGAAAACTTTAAAAGACAAATTTGAATCAATCTGTGCTGAAAATGAATTAATTAAGAAAGACAATGAGAAGCTAGTCTTCAAAATTAGTCAACTTAATAATTCACAATCAGCAATAGATTACATCTTTAATACATCTCAAAAATCCCATGACAAAACAGGTCTTGGTTATAATAGAAATAGTAAATCAGATGTACAAAAACCTAGGAAATTTGTAAAAGCATCCGATCAATCAAAAGTGGTTAAAATTGGTCCTTGGAAACCTATTAGTCAAGTAAGGACTGCATCTCTCACTTGAAAACAAAAATTCAAATTGAGGACTCCTTATCGAGACTAAGAGAAATCCAAGAACCAAAATAAGAAGAAATTCTTATTATAATCCTTTTGATGGAAGAAGCAGATGTTATCCCACATTTCCTAAGTTTAGGAAAATTACTAAATCTGAATACAACAAGTTATCATTCAAAAGTGATACAATTGTAGGCATTTGGTAGAAAGACCAAGTCTCGATTTATTATTTGGAGATGAGATTTTTATCTCGGTTACCTAAAGTGATGCTTGACCTTCAAGGACCCAAGATCACTAGGGTACCTTATAACTAATCTGCTTTTTCAGGATTCACAGGGATCATCACTCAAGGAAGAGATTTTAGCTTCCATATGGTACATTGATAGTGGTTGTTCACAACACATGACCCATAACAAGAGGCTATCAAATTTCCAAAGCATTGATGGTCCATGAGTATTATTTGGAGACAATAATTGTGGTTAGACTAAAGGTGTAGGTACTACGATTATCAAGGATATTCGGTATCTCGAGGTATATTTTGTTGAAGGATTGAAACATAATCTGCTATCTGTTTCTCGGCTTTGTGATAGAGGTTTTCTTGTAAAATTTTCAAAGGATAAATGTGATATCTTAGATAATTCCTCGATAAGGTACTTTTAATCGGCTTCGGACATGGTAATGTCTATGTGGCCAACTTTAATAGTTGTCCCAAAGATACTGTCGATAGCTAAGGGTGGAGAAGACCTCACTGGCTATGGCACAAGAGGTTTAGTCATCTCGAATTTCAAGACCCTTAGTAAGTCAAGCTAAAAAGAACCTTGTCAAGGGATTACACGAAAACTTTTATCCACCGATCTTAAATGTGATGCTTGTCGAAAGGTAAAGCGGCTAGACACTCATTTAAGAGTATTAACTCCTCTTCATCTCGAAAGGGTTTTACAACTACTTCATCCGGATCTGTTGGACTTGTTTCTCCTCTCGGTTTCGGTGGAAGGAAATATACTCTTGTTGTAGTAGATGACTTTTCTAGATACACTTGGGTATATTTCTTTTCAAGAAAAAATGAGACTATAAACAAGATCCCCGATCTGCTCTGCATGCATTCGTAATGAAAAGGGTGTTAATATTATTAAAATAATGAGTGATAAGGGCACATAATTTTTGAATTCTTGTTTATCTAACTTTTTCAATGAGTGTGGAATTATTCATGAGACATCTTCAGCAAGAACCCCTCAACAAAATGGAGTGGTTGAAAGAAGGAATAGAACCTTGAAAGAAGCGGCCAGAGCATGTTAGCCGAGTATGAAACCCCTCACAGTTACGGGTGAAGCCATCAACACAGACTTGTTACACCTTAATAAGTGCTTGGTTGTTAAAGACAAGGGTAAGACTCCATATGAGATTTGGAAGGGTAAGATTCCAAGAATCTCATATTTCGTAGCTTTTGGTTGTAAGTATTTTATCCATAACAATGGGAAATCTAAGTTAAGAACTTTTGATGCTAAGGCAAATGATGGAATATTCTTGGGATATTCTAACACTTCCAAGGCATTTAGAGTTTTTAACAAGACAACCCTTTGTGTGGAGGAAACCCTCATGTTGTTTTTATGAGTTGTATTCCTTTTCGTATAAAGTGAATCAAATTTACGAAAGTCTAGATAAAATTGAACTAACCAAGACTAAACATAGAACCTGTCTATCTACCTAGTCTTGATTCGTAATCGATGAAGAAGAATCCCCATCCGATAATCAAGACAACTTACGATCGAGACTCCATCGAAGCAGACACCCTTGGCGTCGGTGATCGGCGGGGTCGGTGATGAAGGGGGAACGTCACCGAGATAGAGTCGAGGAGTTGCCTACCGAGACTCAAGATGAGGATCCTTCTCCTCACATAGGCAAAAGGATGAGAAGCTACCATCCATCTGATCGATTATAGGAGACCCATCTAGTAGTGTGCAGACACGAATGATGCTGGACTCGAAAGTCTTTTCACCGTTATGTGTCACTTCTTGAACCCAAGTCTATTGAGGAAGCTCTATCGAGATCCAAAGCTGGATAATCGCCATGCAGAAGAAGCTGCATCGGTTTGAAAGGCAAAATGTATGGGAACTAGTGGAAAGACCACTTACAGAAAGATTATAGGCACCAAATGGGTGTTTAAAAACAAAACAGATGAGAACAACATTATTGTTCGAAATAAGGCAAGATTGGTTGCTCAAGGTTACTCACCGAGGGGATAGACTATGATGAAACCTATGCTCCGATTGCAGATTAGAGGCAATAAGGTTGTTCTTGGCATTTGCTTTGCATATAAATCTTTCAAAGTCTTTCAAATGGATGTTAAGTCTGCCTTCCTTAATGGTGTGTTGCTTGAGGAAGTCTATGTGGAGCAGCCTCCCGAGTTTAAGATCAATAACAAGGTCTATAAACTCAACAAAGCTCTATATGGACTGAAACAAGCTCCCGCAGCTTGGTATGATACCTTATCTCGATTTCTTGACATCAAATGGATTTTCAAAAGGCAAGATTGATAGAACTTTGTTTAGAAAGGAAGTAGATGGTAACATCTTATTAGTTCAAATTTATGTAGATGACATAATATTTGGTTCACCTAATCGAAATTATGTGAAGAGTTTAGCATTCTCATGAAAAACAGGTTTGAAATGTCAATGATGGGCGAATTAACATACATTCTAGGCTTACAGATTAAACAGATGAGTAAGGGCATATTCATACATCGCCTAAATATGCTAAGGATCTGATTGAGAAATTTGGAATGACTACTAGCGTAAAAGTTAAAATACCTATGGCAACTAACTTTTCTATGGATTCGAATGAGTAGGGGATACCCACGTATGCAACGGAGTATCGTGGACCGATTGGATCTCTTCTCTATCTCACCGCAAGTAGGCCGACATAGCCTTTGCGGTTGGGGTATGTGCAAGATTCCAGTCTAATCCCAAGAAAACTCATCCGGAGACGGCTAAGAATATTCTTAAATATCTCAAAGGAACCTTGCAAGTAGGGTTATGGTACCCACTGATGACAACTTTGGTGACACGTTATTGATTCGACTTTGGAGGATGTAAGATTGATAGGAAATCCACTTCAGAACTTGTCAATTCTTAGGCAACAAATTAATTTCTTGGTTATCTAAGAAAGCAGACATCCGTTGCCACCTCCACAATCGAAGTCGAATACATGGCACTGGAAGTTGTTGCTCTCAACTCCTCCGGATTAGTCAACAGCTTTAGAGATTATAATATTCAAATATCGCTTGTTCCTATTTACTTGTAATAGTAATAGTGCAATAGCTATGACTTACAATCTCGTTTCGCATTCTAGATGTAAGCATATAGACATTAGGCATCATTTCATTAGAGATCATGTTGAGAAGAATGACATTAGAATTGAGAAGATAGCCACTGAGTCACAAAGAGCGAGACATTCTTACAAAACCATTAGTGAGTCTAGATTTAAAGAATTATGCTTAGAATTAGGATTACTTGATGCATCTTTATCTGATTTTTAAATTGCTTGCATCCGATAAATGTATTCCTTATATCCGGTCATTTCTTTTCTTTAAATTAATGTCTAGAAAGAATTATCGACTAGATTTGAGTCAAAGGACAATCAGGTAGCTGATATCATTGATTTCCTTTTAGGAATCAAGAATCAAGGATTAGTCATATTGACCTTATCCGACTTGATAATTACTTATTCGACATTCGGTAAATCGACTTAGGCACAATAGTCACTGATTTCTTGAAAACAGATGACTATCTCGCACCCTATCCGATCTACCTCACTACTAATAGTTTTGATGAGTTTGTTTTGCAGGAACAGTATACTGATTTGTCTCTTAAATCTCTTCAATCGAAAACATTCACCTTTGTCTCCTCAAAACCTTTGTTTTCAAATAAAGTTCTTAAGTCTGCGTATTTCAAATTAATCAGTACTAGTGACTAAAATCGAAAATCCCGTGTTAAGCTTTAAACATTTGTGTTTTTCAAAAATCGTACTAGGAGAAAGTTTTTCAAAAAATGCAAGACAAGGTCAGTTTGACCAAATCATTATTTACCAAGTCCGAAATAGAAGACCTATTTTCAAAGAAAGGTATCTTTTAGCATACGTCCGTGGTACTAATTACCTCTGATAAAGCAAACCTATTAGCCGTCTAATCCGTAGGATAAACAGTTACTTTTTACACAATTCAAGACGCACAGAGGCCACGCGCCTGAATTCGAAATGATTTTCTCGCTAAACCGTCAATGTTTTACACGCGCTTTTTAAATCAACGGTTTAAAATTAAAACTACGAGATCGTGCCACGTATCGTCTTCCCAACTTTCCCTCTCTCTCCTCTGGGTTTAAATTCTTACCTTCTTCATTTAAAATTTTCACTTTCACATTTCTCGTATCAAAACCCTCTGTAAAAATAACCTTTTCTTACAAAAGTTATCCAAATGGCTTCTACTTCTTCCCAACCCCGAGAGCCCCCACCTATATAACTACATCTATTTGATTTCAAGATGAACCCAGAGGCAATTAGAAATAAACTCAAAGCCGAAATGTACGTCGATTTTGAAACCACTCAAGATAGAGAATCCAATGAGATTCTGGAAGCTTACCGGAAGCATCGAGGCTAGGAGGATTCTCGCTCGATGAAATCGGCGTAAAACAGAACCATGGACTTTATAGGGGCAGAGTTTACGGCAAATAGTGAGTTCATCGAAAATGGGTTCAGTACTACGGTAGAAGGTACTCGATTGGAATTTACCAAGGAAAACGTGGCTCGGATTACGGATACAACGGCGGACGGAGTAAATCCATTGATTTACAAGGAGGAATGGGAACAATCTTTTGATTTGTTTTGCGAGGGTCACTTATAGAGGAACAAGGAGAGATTTGAAAAAGCATATGTTGAGAAGGAAATATAGGTTATTGATGACAATTGTGACCAAGTCTATTCTGGGAAATCGAGTTCACATGATGGTGTGACAAAATCCAGGTTATGCCGCATGCGAGCCATCTTTGACTAATCGGTAGATTGGGTTGAGCTACTGTTCAGAGACCGAAAGAGGAAAAGACAAGACTAGTGTATAACCCTCGCTGATGCCGAGTGGGTTCCTCGGGCCAATTGTGAGTCTGCTCAATAAGATCACAAGATTGATGGATGGGTTGAACAAAAGAGTTCAAACAAGGGAGGGCAAGAAAAATACTCCAAGCGAAGGGCTGCTAACAAAGAACGAGAGATCGGGTGGATTGCCGATTCGCACGATGAACCAGATGAGGCAAGGGCCCGTGAGAAATGAAGGCAGCACTGGAGTCCAGAGACAGCAGCTGAGGTACCGTGCCGAGGTACCCGAGGCCGAGATACCAAAGAACAAGTGGATGTACCAAAGAAGACAACCACCGAGGAAGCACTGGAGTGGAACTAGAGGTCACCCAACCTCGAAGAACCTGTGCCCGACGTTCCACTCCAAAGGAGGTCCGTATGAGACTCGATCAAAGCTGCAGATGTACTTGTCGAGGAGAGTCTTACGCAACTCCCTCAAGCTCGTTGCCGAAGAAGCTGCTACACTACAAATAGCAGCAGCAGTAGAGAGGCAGAGACCGAAGTGCCGGAGGATCCCGGCTCGAGCGAACCGCATCCGCCGAGAGGCAGGCCTCTCTAGGTACATCATCAAACATCTCTTCATCCGATAAATCCCCCACCCACCTTGGCGATGAAGAAGTATCCCAGTGCTGGTACTTGAGCCTCTTAAATGACCTACTCCCGACATAGTCCAAATCCAAACCACTCTACCTCCCACCTCATCCCCAATCCTCGAAATTCCTCCCACCTCCACTCAACCATTCGATTTCCTTGACTTCCTCTCCACCAAATATCCCACTCCCTCACCCCAAATAAGTCCAATACACACCCCTGCACTGATGGATCTCGTGGGAAGCTTTGAGCTCTCCCTACGATCGTACGCCGAAGAAGGCCGGGCAGAGCTTATTCTCGAACCTCGTTCAACCTCAAGTGATGAAGGAATTCATTGAAGTATGGCTAGTCCATCATTTAAGGACTCGGAGATCCGGAGGAGATGAGCACATTCGCACAGATGAAGTTGGGCCGGGAAAACTTCATCTCCCGGGAGAAAGTTGTTACTGGAGTCTGCAGGAATCACTTCAATTTCAACCATCCTATCGGAAGAGCAGCCTCCCGAACCTCCCGAGAAGTCGCCTAGGCTTGCCCGAAACCTCCCCGCCGCCTCCCAAAGCAGCCCAGTGATCCACCTTCTCATCGATACTAAATCACTGGAGAAGAGAGTAGAGGATAAATTCACCCAGATGCTCATGATGAAAACTGCAGATATTGTAGATTACATCGGTGTGACAATGGAGGATATGCTAAAAGCATCCGAGGTAAATCTCTTATCTTCTATTTCGATTCTCGTTAAAATGATCAAAGAAGAGTTGGCTGAAGTAAAGAAGGAAGTTGGAGAGTCAAGAGCCAAACCCAAGCCGATAATCGATTCGGCTGATGAGATCTTACTCAATCAATCCTCGCCTTCCACCTATTTTACCGTTATCAAGGAGCAGCTTGCTATGCTACTTGATGATGTTAAAAGGGGGAAGATGTGGAGATCGTTAAGGCCGAGCTCAACCGCATTAAACTTTCAGCAAGCCAATCGATGAGCTCACCGCCCTAAAGATAAGAATTGAGCAGATTGAGGAGGCGACAGGCAGATGAGCTGGCCGTAAAGAAGGAAAGGCTGAGTGAAGTCCGAAAGATTTATGGCCAAGATCGGAGAGAAAGGAGGAAGCCAAAGCCAAAGCCGAGGCTAAGCAGGCAAAGGAAAAGAGCTGGTTATAGCGGAGAAAGAGAAAGAGAAGGAGCCGGAGAGAGTCGTGTCCGCCTATCGACAGCAGCCTCGATGTCCAAAGTCAGCTGAAAGAGACCACTTGAGAAATCATTTGAGCGGCTTAGGATAGAGGCGAAAGGGACCGACGGATTAAGGCAGAGAAGGTCTACTATGGCCGGAGGGAAGCCGAAGGAAGATAAAGTCTGCGAAGGAAGCCGGTAGAATCTTTGTGATTCCGTAAGAAGTGGGTGGTCCCATCACTTGGAGGAGGAGCAGATACAAAGCATGGATCGTGACTGAAGAAAGAACCGATGCTCCTCCAAAGATGATTGCGCATCCAAAGCATGGGCTGAGTACATGAAGTACGAGGCTAAATGGACCTTCTTCTCGTACATCCGCAAAGGAGTTGGAGCATCATCGAGATAATGAAACCATAGGTTGGCATGACCGGATGGAGAAGGAAAATCCAAGCCTCGTACGAAACTTCTTGATGAAGGAGATGAATGGTACAATGTGGATTTGGTTGCTCAGACTACTCATCCATTCCAATTAAGCTTCGAATGATGATGGCTCGATTGACAAGGAGTGGATCGTGTCAACTATCAACTATGGGATAAATCAAATGAAGTTGATCGATCCAAAGGAGATTGCCAAGCCGAGGACGAGGATATTTGATCGGATGCAGCCTCCGGAGAAAGATAGATGGACCAGATTAGATAAGCAAAAATCTTCTTATCTTTTATCTTCTTATCTCTGCTCCATATGTAAAAATGTAAATGTGCTTTATATGAATGAGATGACTCGTTCTTATCTCGATTTACTTGTTTTTTTAAAAAAGTTTTCTTTATCTGTTTTAAGAAACTTTAAAAATTTTCTAAGTATAAATCATCCGAGAAATTTATCATCTCGGACTTAAAATTTTCAAATTTTTCTAAGTCTAAAATTTTTCTAAGTCCTAAGACTTAAGTTTTTCTAAAATCTTTTGAAAAGTCTTAAGACTTAAGAATTTTTATTTCAAATTTTCTAAGTGTGGATTAAAGTGCTCTAACTTGAAATAAATCTGAATTTATAGTATGAATGTGTTATGATATGCCTATCTCGACTATCTTGAATAACTTTGACTAACATCACTTTGTGAGTATGTTTCTTTTATAGTTTTAACATCATCAAAAAGGGGGAAATTGTTAGATCAAGTAGAGTTTTGATGAGTTAAAAGAACAATCAGATGAAGCAGACAACGTTGAAGAACAACTAAGATCGAGTTCAAGTATGGCCGATCGGACTAGGTCAAGGACCGATTAAGTCACCGGAGATCGAAGTTGCAAGTCATCTGAGACAAGCTCAAGTCTAGTCATCTGCAGGAGACAATTATGAAGAGCTCAGACGAGGTCAAGATAAGCCGAGTAGGATAAGAAAGGCAAGTCTTCACCAAGTCACCGCAGACGAGTAGGAGAAAACAGTTGAGGTCAAGAGTAGTTTTCAAGATTAAGTCTGTTGAGTAGTTTTCGGTTTGTTAGAACCGACTAACAAA
Source organism: Paraleonurus japonicus (assembly GCA_030762865.1). Taxonomy (NCBI): domain Eukaryota; kingdom Viridiplantae; phylum Streptophyta; class Magnoliopsida; order Lamiales; family Lamiaceae; genus Paraleonurus; species Paraleonurus japonicus. The sequence goes on along the minus strand of CM061052.1, from coordinate 26,887,970 downwards.
CTAACTGTCTTTTCGAGACTTATAAATAGGTCTAGATTTTATTTTTCAATACACTTATGCAAATCTGATTTTTCATACTATTCACTATTCGATTCACAAAGTATTTTCAAAAGAGTTTTAAAAAAAAATTCCAAGTGTTTATAGAACACTTCTCTTGTAATCTTCAAAATCCTTTATTCACTGTAATTCTTAGATTAATCGGAGAAGGATTTAGGAGTACTTTGAAGATTTGAAGAAAAGTTGTAAGTTGTAAGTTGTAAGTTGTAAGTTGTAGGCGTGAAGTAAGAAAAGTAGTAAGCGTGTCCCTTCTTCAAGTTGGAGAAGGAGAGTGGATGTAGGATTGTTCTAATTCGAACCACTGGTGTTCTTTCTGCTTTCATTTACCTTCTGTTCAATTTACAATTTATTGTTCAAAGTTTAATTTCGTAATCAAAGTTAAAATCTGAATATCGGTTGCTTTTGATCTTTATAAAGTTGAGATTAATATTAAATTGGTGTGTCACTTTGGTACTTTGAATAAATTTTGAAAGATTTGAAAAATCTGAAAAATCTATTCAACCCCCTTCTAGATATTTCCTAGAATGCGATACACGTTTTACCTAATGCTCAACTAATCGGGACCAACAACTAGTCCTCTTGTGCTTGGGTTAATTGAAATTGAGGATGATTTGATTGCCTATGCTATGATTGTTGATGATTGTTGGTCCATTGAGTTAGATTACTTCCTAATTGTGATTCTCATTATGCTTCATGCATTTTTATCTCTTTAGATTAATGTTTGATCACCCTAGCAATAGGCGAGAGTTGAGCTAACGTGATCCGGGATTAATCGGGTTATAATTGTGTATGAATATATAAATTAGGTGCTTCGGAATCGAGAGATTAGTTGCACTAAGGATACTCACATTAGGCATTGTGTTATTAATGGAGTGATTAATTTCATGATGGTTTTATGCTTTCTATCTTAGTTGATTTGTAATTTGATTCAATCATAGCTTGTTGATCATTGATTCCGTGATGGATGTTAGCCCTAGCACACCAATTCCACCATTTATTGTTGTTTTTGTTCTCGCATCTTAAGTGTTTGATCATTTGTTTGCTTGTTGTTAATTTGTAATTTTGCCGGTGTTTTGTAGTGTTAGTGTCATCCGTGATTGCATCAATAGTCGCTAAGAACTTGTATTTCTAGGGTCTCACGTGCATACTTTTTCCCTTGGGTTCGATATTTGCGATTGGTCTTAATCTGCTTGCCGGAAAAACTACTCCAATCAACCTCAAGAATGTCTCCTCTTTCTATTATCTTCTTATCTTCCCGCAATCGCAAATTTAGATCTTAGGTACCCTTTGTAATTTGGGTCCTTTCTTGTTAAGTTGACACTTAGGTATCTAGACAAAGATATATATATTCCTTAAAACCATAGACTCAAGTTTACAACCATATCTATCTACCAATATAAGACTTTCAAGATCAATCTTATTTAGGCGATCTTTTGTGATTGTCTTATATTTTGGTAAAAATGGATATGACTTACTTCTTCCATCAAAACTATTATACCTAGGATAAGACTTTGTCTTAGTCTTTGGTTTTGCCTTTGGAGCATCTCTCCTTGTCTCGTGTTTTCTTTTGAAGTGTCGGATGAGGTGATTAGTTCCTTAGGTTTCCAAGGACTAAATCTAATCTCTACCTTTGGTTTAGTGGCTTTGACAAAAATTCTTGGTTTTATGGGATCATTCTTTTTATTCCTATCAAAACCTAAACCTGTCTTGTCATTAGACTTGTGAAGTATTGAAGATCTTATCTATTGTGGACTCGAGTGTTATTTAGAAGTCCTAACTTGAGATTTAACTCTCTGTTAGTTCTTTTATAACTCTCATTCTCTGAAAGTATACTTGAGAATTTTATTTTTAAAGAATTGAATTCTTATTTATAAGACTAGGATCGATTCGAGATAAGTTATCACAATCATTATCTCGAAGAAGAATAATAGTTTACCTCCTTTGCCATCAGACAGATGTCATCATCTCGATCCGAAATCGATGAAGACAAGAATGATGATGTTTCTTGAGCTTCTTCCTTTTCAGCTAGAAGTGCTCTCAGTGCATACCTTTTATCTCGCTCCTTCCTCTTTTCTTCTCTCTCTCTAGGATTGAGTTGAGGGCAATCATATTGTAATGACCAGGTTTGTTGCATGTGTAACATATATCTCCTCTATCTCGTCTTTGGACTATTATCTCCTCTTACGATTGGTGACTTGTGCCTTCTAGGCCGATCCTTCTTTCTATCATTATGCGAATTCTTTTCTTCTTTATCGACTTGTAACTCCTTCGGCTTGATCTATCTTTCTTATTCCTTTTGTACTTCATCTTTAGCCTCTCATAACGTTTCATTAAGAGTGTCATTTCTTCTTTAATTGATAAATCGACGCCTTAGAAATTTTCTCAGATTCTTCTTGGTGAAGAAACGCAACTCGTCTTCCCAAATATTGAAGACTCGGCTTCATCTTCTTCATCTTCGATTTGGATATCATACTCTAGTGCTTTGAGATGAGAAAACAAGGTATGGTGTGAGATTGAGGACAAATTCTGTGTAGCTTTGAGAATGTTTGCCTTTTCTCTCCATCTTTGCTTAAAGACTGAGCACCTTGTTGTTGATCTCTTTCTCTGTATAGGTTTTACCCAAGTCGGCGGCTTTGTTAAGAAGATTTGTTAGTCTAACATCCAACTAATCAATGGTTTCGCCTTCTTTCATTTTGAACGTGTCAAACGTATGTAATACCGATTGCAGCTTTGTTCTGCATTTGACTTGGTCCGATCCCTCACATATACTAGCAAGAGTCTCCCACATCTCCTTACTGTCTTGCACCTCTTGACTTTCTCTATCCAGTCTTTGCTCAAAGTTTCAATGATCTCTGTCCTAGCTACTTGGTCCAAATTATGATTTTTTCTTTCATCATTGGTCACCTCTGCACTCTTCTTTTCTTGTCGACCTGGTTTCAGCTGCTGATCCCATCATCGGTTCCTCCATGATAAAATTTAATCGGTCCTTCTTCAAGCACCTCTTTCATCCTATCATGAATTGCCTTCAAATGATTCTTCATCCCGAACTTCTAATAATCATACTTCTCGATTGAAAACTCGGGCAAACTTACGGACTTCTTGCTTTTGACAGACGACATGATGAAACAAAAATCTCAACAAGAACTTATTAGTAGCAAGCTTAGTGGTTTGAAAATAATGAAGATAATCAAAAAATAATTTGAAACTTATCAAGACCTTAAACCAATATCAAAACAACTTAACACCGCTCCGATACCACTTGTTGGTCCCACGGGTTGAGTATTTTAATAAAGAACTTAAGACAACCTTCTAAGAAAAATCTAGAAGGGGTGGGGGTTGAATAGATTTTCAAACTTTTTCAAAGATTAGAAAATCAACTCAAAATCAAAGTTCACACAAATGAAAATCGATTTAAACTCAATCTTTACGGATCAAAAGCAACTGATTGTGAGTCCGAAATTGAATTTGATTGAAAGTTGATTAAGAACAGATAAGTAAGGAAAGCAGTAAAGAACTGATTGGAGTGAATTGATGCATGTTTTTAGGGCTTATACGAGTGCAAAAAGTGATCAAAGTGTTGATATTTGTGTATAAATGTGTAGAGTATCACTTATTTGCCTAAAAGTATTACTTGGTGAGTTTTTGATGTTTTTCGTCCATTTTGCAGGTAATTCGGTGGAATTTTGCCAAACCGAGATTACCGGTGTTCTTAGAATGAAGAGACGAACATATCGGACGAAAACGGGGTTGGGGCGGAGCCCCGCTCGAAAAGGAGCCACTGGTCTCGAGCCGTGGTCGAGGTGGCTTGGACCTCGAGTCGAGGATGGTCTTTGGAGGGAAGAAATTTTTAAAAGCGGCTGTCTCGACTCGAGGGAGGAACCTCGAGTCGAGGGATGGAGAAAAGGCAAGATCCTCGAGTCGAGGGCAGGTGAAAAATTAAGAAAGCGTGCTAGCGACTCTCGCACCTCGACTCGAGGGCCCGAAGCTCAAGTCGAGGACCCCAAAAATTGGAAAATTCAGTTTTTAAGCTACTTTGATCCTAGCTTGATTTAGAGCGGTTTCGGTGGTTCCTTAGGCGAATTTCTTAGTTTGTAGCTTGATTTCCATTGTAATTGCCCTAGATTGTTAGAATTAGCATAGATTCAAGTTTGTAATCCATAGATTAGCATTTTGATCATTTGAAATTGAAGATTCAAGTTGTAATTGAGAGTGAAGACGGATAATTCAAGTATTGGAGAAGACTCAAGCATTCCTATTTTTGTATATTGAAGATCAATTGGTGATGTTCTTACCTTTTTCTCTCTTTAATTCATTTTTTGTGTTGATTTGTGATTTGATTACTTTCTTAGAGTTTCTATCCATGGCTTTTGCTTGTAGCACCATTGGCTAATAGCTTTGTGCTTGGGAAAATTGAAATTAGGGATGAAGTGATTGCCTCATGCTATAATTGTTTATGATTGTGATCAATTGAATTAGATTGCTTCCTAATTGTGATTCTTAACTGTGCTTCATGAAAAATTATCTCTTTTGATTAGTGGTTGATCACCCTAGCAATAGGCGAGAGTTGAGCTAACGTGATTAGGTGTTAATCGGGTTGCAATTTTGCATGATTGTATGAATCGGGAATTTCTACATTGAGAAATGGGAAAGACTAAGAATGCTCACATTAGGCATTGTGATTTTAATGGAGTGATTAATTTCATGATGGTTTATGCTTTCCAATTCTATAGATTTGCATTTTGATACAATTATAGCTTGTTAATCATGGATTCCTTGATGGAGATTATCCCTTGCATCCCATTCTCCCATTGATTTTAGCTTGTTTGATCTTGCATATTTAGTGTTTGATATTTTGTTTGCATAGTTTAGTCTTTTAAGTTCTTGCTAATTTTGTATTGATTTTAGTCCAAAACCATGATTGCAACTCTAGTCACCTAGAACTCGGCCTCGTTCGCATACTTTCTCCCTAGGGTTCGATATTTTGCGATTGGTCTTAAAAGCTCTTGCCCTATACACTCCAATCAAATGGCGCCGCCGGGAGTTAGTTTTTGCGCCTATAAGTGAGACTTAAGGATTGTTTGAAGTGGTTATTTGTTGCTTTTGTTTTTGTTGATTTTGTTTTGTTTGAATTTGATACTTGGATTTGTGGCATTGTAGGTGCATGCTAACAAGGTCAAGTGGAATTCCACCCTTGCCACTAAATCCGGAGATTGAGGCTACGTTGAGAAGGAATCGTGTGAGAAGAAGAAGGGAAGCTGTGGAAGGAGAAGATCAAAGAAATGAGGAGAGAATAGTGGGAGAACCTCAAGTTGAGGAGGTACCCTCAAGGGATGCCACCACAAAATTATCCCTACCAAAATTCATATCCTTACCCTCCACAAGCTCATCAATATCCCTACTATCCACCTCATCCACAACAATTTCCACCATACTATCCCCATATGCCGTATAACCAAGAACCACGATATCATGAGCCGCCTCACATACAAAATGCCCAACCACAACCCGTAAATGAGCCACCACCTCAAGGGAGGCCTTTCCGAGAATTTTGAGCCACGGCTTAGAGAGCACTATGACGGGATAGCAAGGCCGAGGATAGATGCTAATAACTTTGAGATAAGTCCCGCTCTAGTGAGAATGCTTAGGGAGAAGCAATTTGAAGGGAAGGATGAAAATGAGTGCCCACATCAACATATAGCACAATTTCTTGAGATTGCCGACACTACGAAGTACAACGGGTACCCGAATATGCGAAGAGCAAAAGTATGGCTTAATTCATTACCACCCGGACTGTCCGTACATGGGAAGATTTGTTCAAGAGATTTTTAATGAAGTTCTACCCACCGTCCAAGACCGTTCAAGCTAAGGAGGCAATCTCCCACTTCCGTCAAAAGAATGGGGAGACCATACCTAGGCGTGGGAGAGGTATGGCATGTTACTTATCAATTGTCCTCAACACGGTTTTCAGGAGGAGCAAACCATTATGTACTTTTGCAATGGTTTGCCGGATGGGAATAGGTCGTTCTTGAATGCTTGCGCGAATGGATCGATTTGGTCTAAAACCGTGGGGCAAATGAATGAAATAATGGAGAACATAGCCCAAGACTCATTTCAAGTGTCGGTGAATCGGGAGCACACCATAGGGTGTCAAAAGTTGATGAGATCGAGTCTATGAAGAGCATGATGATGACTATGATGGACCGATTAGGAGCTCTCACTACTTCATAAGGCCAAGCAAGTGTTAGTCCATCCGTTTCTCATGTTGATATGAGTGCTAGTCCGATGCCGGTGGAGGAAGTTAGCTACATGGGTAGGCCTCCATTCCAAGGAGGCTATCAAGGAGGAAATTTTCAAGGAAATTATCAAGGAGGAAGGCCCTACCAAATGTCTTACCAAAATAGACCACAAGGAAGTTACCAACCTCAACCTCAAGCTCAATTTAATGGGAATACATGGAGGAGACATGAAAAATTTTCATATGCCAATCCTAGAGCCGCCGTTCAATTTCCTCCCGAATTTGATCCGGGTGCCAAGGCTCCAAACAACGAAGGAAAGGCTACCACGGATGAGATTTTGGGGTTGATAGTGAAGAAGTTGGAAGCTAATGACTCAATGCTTGATGACATAGGCAAGCAAATGGACACTTTCGGTTTAAGACGATCGAGCATCAAGTAGGGCAACTTGCTACTACGTTGGAAAGCTCTCGTCCATGGTGGATCATCTCCAAAATAAAGGAAAGTACCCGTCCACTACCGAGCCGAATCCTAAGGAATTTTGTAGTGCAATCAAGCTAAGGAGTGGTACTAGTTATGAAGGCCCAAAAATGCTCAAAGAAGAGGAGCTTGAAGAAGGGGTGGTGAATGAGGAAGGAGTGAGTCATGAAAGAGTGGTTGAGGAAAGGAAGATAAGTGAAGATGTGAAAGCAAAGAGAGATGCAAAGAAGAAGGAAGAGATCAAGAATGAATGGGGAGTTCCAATGAAGGCTAATTCGGTTCCGTTTCCCTAGAGATTAGAGAGGAAGAAACTTGATGAAGAGTTTGGTAAGTTTCTAGAAATTTTCAAGAATTTGCATTTCGATATTCCACTTTTGGATACCCTTGAATAAATTCCACACTACAAGAAGTTCTTGAGAGAGATTATGTCCAAGAAGAGGAGTTGGGATGAGAAGGGAATTATCCGGCTAGTGGAGGAATGCAAGGAAATCTTGGAGAGACACTTGCCACAAAAGAGAAAGGATCCCGGAAGCTTCATTATCCCATGTGAGATTGGAGAGAAAGAGAACATTCAAGGCTTGTGTGACCTAGGAGCTAGTATAAATGTGATGCCATTGTCCGTGTTCATGAAATTGGAGCTAGGGGAGGTGACTCCTACAAACATTAATCTTCAACTAGCGGATCAATCATACGCTCATCCATTTGGGATCATTGAAGATATGTTGGTAGGGGTTGGCAAGCTCATATTCCGGTGGATTTCATTGTATTAGATATGAAGGAGGAGCTTGAGGCACCGATCATACTTGGTCGACCTTTCCTTGCCACAGTGCAAAGCAATGATTAATGTGGAGAAAGGAGAGCTTAACTTAAGCTCAAATGGAGAGGAAGTGACATTTACAAGAGTTCATGAGGAAGAGGTTGCTCAAAGCAAGGTGGAAAAGAAGACGTGTGGTTACATAGAGATCGTTGATGTATGCCCTTCCATTGAAAGGGAAGATTCTACACCTATTACTTCTATTAATCCTATAGTTAATGAGCATTTCCTTCCCTCTTGTAAAATCATTTCTAACAAGTCTTGTATTTCTATTGATGATTCTAGAAAAGAGAAAGCTATTATGGAGCCGATTGCTCGAAACAATCGGTGAGAAAGAGAAAGAAGAATATGAGAAAGATTCGACCAAACTTGGTTCAAGTTTGGGGGTGTTAATGGAGAAGATGTCGCCACTTGTGACAAAGAAAGAAAGCTTTGAAGTAAGAGATCAAGTGGTATGGAGCGAATCAAATTGGAGTCGGCTACTTGGAGTCGAAAGGCCTAAGGAAGTGCTTACGGTGAAAGAAATCAAAGAAGGAGGGAAGCTACTCCTAGAGGATAAGTGGGGATGTTGCCTCTTTGCAAAAGAACATCTAGTGAGGCTCAAGGATGATCTCCACTTTGACAAAGAAAGGGAAGTATGAACTCTTAGAGTTACTGTCCGACAAAGGACATTAAAGCTAGCACTAGATGGGAGGCAACCCATCCTTTTATTACTTTGGTGTGTTTGCTTGTTGTTTTTGTTTTTGGTGTTTTTGTGGGATTATGCTATGGATTTGGAAATTGCTCATGCTTTGGGAAATAATGCTAAGTTGATAAGGATAAATTGTATAGTGAGCTTAATGGTTATTTCATTATGAGTTGCATATTGGTATCACTCTCATTCTAAATTGTGAATTCATGCTTTCATTTAAGTTTGGGGGTGTTGTTATTTAGGGTAGAAATGCATCTCGTAATGATGATTAATTGATGAAGTTGTTTGTTTTATAGGATACAAACTATTTGAATTGGGAAAAAGGCCGGGTTACAAAGGAATTAAGGAATCGAGAAGGAAAGGAGAGCTTAAAAGTTGGTGAAAATGAGCGAAAGGAAGAGAACCCGGTCTCCTCGATCGAATGAGCGACCGGGCTTAAATCGAGGGACCAAAACGGTAATTTCTTGCATATTTGGGTTCGTTAGGGGCATAGAGGTCATTTTTAGGAGTTTCGGGGTCGGGTCGGGCCCGGGAATCGTTAAAAATTCCACTGGACTCGACCCGTGTCGAGGTTGTATAGCCCCAGTCGAGGAATTAATACTTAGAAAAATTCTGAATTTGGCACATCCTCGACTCGAGGAGGAACCTCGAGTCGAGGCTTTGAAAAATTGGGCATTCCTCGAGTCGAGGCCTGACCCTCAACTCGAGGCTGGTGTTTTTTTATAAATATCGCAAGCGATTCGGCGACCACGAGTCGAGGCCAAGCCCTAGTTCTGATTCCCTTCGTCCCATCAATTGATTTTCGGCGATTTTGGCTCGTTTTCACCGATTAATCATCCTCATTTCATCATTTTATCATTCACATTGCATTAAAGTGAGGGTTTTGAATATCCAAATTGGGGCTTTTGTGAGAGAGTGCGTGGGTTCTTCCAATTGAACATTTTCCGCCAAATTCACACACAAGGTATGTAATTCATACTCCATAGGCTTTTAATTTCATATGGATGGATGATTATTGCATGGGTGTTGATAATCTTGCATGAGTTTTTGAATTGGAATAGTTCTTTTGGGCATTTTGTCAAGCACGTTATATGCATGATTTATGTTGATGAATTGGAGCCTTTATGTAGTATATTTAGATTGATGTATGAGTTTAGGATCATGTGTCAAATTGTATGGGATATCTTGCTCGTTTATTTGTGGATTTTGGCTTGGAAATTTGATTTTGGCACATGTTTAGAAATTCCTAGTGCAATTCGTGGTATAATTGGTCAAGTTGAATTATGGTGATGTTAGGAGTGTATCATTGTGATGGATAATTGTTTAATTACTTGCTAGTTGGCATATGATTTTCGGGAATTTTGTTGAAGCTTAGTTGCATGATCATTAATGAGTATAAGTGTGTTGTTAATTGTGGAGCCATTCTAATCAAGTATGCATATTTTGGAAATATTTGAGCATTTCTACCGATCATGTGTGCTTAGTTGACTCATTGACCAATTGTTGGGGTTTATTGCTTAGTCACTAGGGATTTTGTTGTCATCGGAGATATTATTGGGTGTTGTCTTGTCCATGGTTAAATTGATATTTTGAGTTCGTATTTACTCGTGGGAATGATTATTGCTCTTGGTATTGTTTTGCGGGAACTATGTTTAGAGGAGTTGACGGCCACAACTTTTCGGATGCAGAGATTCGTGAGAGAGAGTGAGGCCATCCGATTTGCACATAGGATGCCCGCCGAGCTCGGTATTGAGTGGGATGACTAAAATGGAGGAAGCATATCATTCTTTACACCGAGCTGTATAAGAAGGTGGTCAAGACCCGATTGGTGGATCACGATTGTATGGTATCGATGGGTATCGAGGAGGACATTCCTCGACTCTTTGAGCAGATCGACATGGGGGCTTCTTAGCAAAGAGGCCTAGGACTTATCTTGGACTCACCCTAGAGTTCTTGTGCACGATTAAGGTTAAGAAGGCCGGGAGGGCCAAGTTCGCAAGGAGCATTTCGTTCGAGCTGATGGGGAGCGAGTATGAGTTGACCTTGGACGAGGTCAATGAGATCATGGGAGCACCCACCGACCGGACCGATCACTTCGAACATTAGGAAGGAGTACAACGCCAAGAAGTTTTGGAGGCGGATTTCGATTCAAAGTGCGCCAGACACTCGAGTTTGTTCAGGAAGTCAAGAGCACCCACTTCCAAAACCCGGTAGTTCAAGTTACTTGGAGAAGATCCTCGCGAGTACTATATTCGCGAGATCGAGGGAGGAGCCGTGGTTTCGGAGGAGCTATATGTCATTTGGTGTTTTCTCCACAGTGAAGTTCAATGCGGCGCATACCTTTGTTATCTATTTGAGAGAGCCACGAGCACGAAGTTTAAGAAGATTAATTTTGGAGGGATGATCACATTGATAGCTGAGCATTTTGGCATTCCTACCCATAACCTCGGAGCGGTAGAGGGCCCCAATCTTACTACGATACCATGCGGCGTATGGGGACGCTAGACCGCATTGGTAGGACTTGGTGTCTCCAGCAGCACCACGGTGGCTAATTCCCTCTTCCAAATAAGAGGTTGACTACGATATTTGGATCTGCTGCCTTCGTGACCATTAACCTGCGCATGTGGTCACGGCGTCATACGGAGGCGATCGACGCCTACACGAGAGAGCATGGAGTTAATCTCCAGGAGGATGTTTACGATGATGATGAGGGCCAGGAGTCGGGATCTCAAGATGATGAGGGTGAGGAAGCTGCGAGAGGAGGCTGAGGCAGAGGTAGGAGATGATGACGAGGAGGACGAGTATGAGGAGCCGAGCAACCCGAGCTGCCAAGACAGATGGACGAGGACTATCAGCGGAGAATCAACATGTATTAGCGAGATGAGATGAGGAGTCGAGATTATGAGGCGGGCAGCTCATCACAGAGGCTGTGGGTGTTAGCCGAGGAGATGTGGCGGAGAGCTAGAGGATGCATATCGAGAGTCGGCTCGTCGGGGCGAGATGTATCGGATAATACAGAGACGTGACAGACTCGGCGAGACATGTATGCCCTCTTCTGTAGTTCGATTCCCGGAACTTTGGGCGAGACACTACCCTCCTCCACCGTCGCCGTTCGACTATTAGGACTACCCCTATTCCTCATTCCCTCTCCTTAGTCTTTAGATTCTTATCTTCTCGTTTTCTTTGTACTCTTGATGATGTTTGCACTTCTTGTTGGTGAACTCTTTGATATGATGATTTGGATTACTTGATGATTTTATTGATGATGATTTTACTTTCTTGATCTTATTGAGCTTATTGTCTATTGATGATTATATCTTGATGATCCTTTGGATTCCTTATTCCTTTGATTCCTTATTCTATGATTTTGAGCGTCATTTTGATTTATTGTCATATCTTTGAGTATCATTCATGTGGTAGTGAGTATGCTTGGATTTATGTACATGAGCACTTGTGTTTGATTTGCAAGACATATTGGATTTTGATTTGATCATGAGTTTATTTGTGGCTTAAAGATAGCATTCTTGATTGATTGTGTAAAGATGGATTTGATTGATAATGCTTGATTCATTGCTCAATTTAAGCCCGTGAGCTTTTATGCCTTAATAATCGTACATTTTATACGGTTGACATGATTTCTTTGTGAGTGCATCATTCATGGATTTGTATGCTAGAACTTGCCAATAGACTTGTTGATGTTGATCTTTGTGTGATTTCATGAAAATGATAAGAGGCCATGTTTGGAATGATGAGTCACTTTGCCAAATTTTTCCCCACCAAATACATTTGATTTCCTTAGTGAGCCATGTTGAGTCTTATTTACCATATTCTTTGGCTAGCCAAGTGAAATTGAAACCATTTGCCTATTTTTATGAGCCTTTTTGTCCTATGCTTAGTAGAGCTTGATTCTTGGCTAATGATGGTGATTTGATTGCTAAGTGTGGTGGGAATAATTTGCTAAGTGATGATGCTTGAAAGAAGAAGGAAGGTTGAGAAGAAAAATTGAATTGTGAAAAATGTGAACATGAAGTGAAAGAAAATTTTAATTTGTGAGCTTAAAAAGAGAAAGCTCAAGTGAATGGTAAATTGATCATTGAAGTTCAAAAGAAAGAGTGTTACTTGATGAAAAGTGAAGAGATGTGCATTGAATTGATTAACTTACATTCAAGTCTCTACTACTTAGTCACTCTTATCCAAATTCATCCTACCTTTCCAAAGAGCCTACATTACAACCTAGAGAAAGACCTCTTTGATTCTTAATTGATCACAAGTGATTTTGATTGAGATTAAGTCTTTTGGCAAGCATATGGTGTGCAAGTTTGTGAATTTGATGATTGAGTGCAATATACCTTGATACACTTGAGAGAAGAGTGAAACACTCCATGGAAGGAGTAATGTATTAAGTGTTTGATTGAGCATTTGTTTGAGCATGATTCATCTTGATTGCTAGTGGATAGTTGCATTGATACTTATGCTCATTGATGAGTTCGATTGTCTTCTACTTCTGCCTATGGTGCCATGTGACATAATTGCAATCAATTCACTCCTTTGTTCTTATTTTCTACGTTGCTCGAGGACGAGCAACACTTCAAGTTTGGGGGTATGATTGGAGTAAATTGTTGCATGTTTTTAGGGCTTATTTGAGTGCAAAAAGTGATGAAAGTGTTAATTTTTGTGTATAAATGTGTGGAACTCATATCCTTAGGGCCTCGTTTGCATACTTTCTCCCTTGGGTTTGATATTTTGCGATTGGTCTTAAAAGCTCTTGCCCTATACACTCCAATCAAGAACAAAACAATTTATAGTGGTTCGAATCTAATTGATCCTACATCCACTCTCCTTCTTCAACTTAAAGAAGGTTCTCGACCACTTACTTACTTACTCACTTACAATCTTACAATTACAACTTTCTAAAGATGATCTTCTATCTTCAAACTTATCTTCAACCTCTAAACTTCCTGAGATTTCTAAAGTACGGTGCAAAGATGTGTCGAAGATATACGGAATAAGTGTTCTATAAACACTTAGAACTTATGAAAAATTACTTTGAAAAACTTATGCAAGTGCTTAGAAAACTTGTGAATCGTGAATGAGAGAATGCTGAATTAATTGAAATTAGAAGCTGTGCCTAGACCTATTTATAAGCACGAGAGACAGTTAGTTTGTTGTAACAAACTAAAACCGCCTAACAAACATAATCTTGATAACCGCCTCTTTATCACCGATCTTGCTTCTAGTAAATCTGCGGTGACTTGGTGAAGACTTGTCTTTCTTATTCTACTCAGCTTGTCTTGACCTCGTCCGAGCTCTTCATTGTTGTCTCCTGCAGATGACTTGTCTTAAGCTCGTCTTGAGATGACCTTTGCTTCTTCGATCTCGGTGACTTATCCAGCTTTTCCTAGTCCGATCAACTTAGTGCTAGGTCTTTACCTCGATTGTTCTTCGCAGTAGCTGGTCATCTTACTTTGTATGAGTTGACTCTCATCCGACTTCTTTTAACTCATCAAAACTTCTTCCGATCTAACAAGAAGCCTCCATATCAAGCTTCCGACTTGTCGGGATCAAATAACAAAGTCCCTTACCCGGCTTGAAGATGTAAGGTGGAGGGCAAGAGTGTAGCAGCATGCAGATGTACAATTAATCATCTTTGTATCTTCTAATATATTCCTGATGTATTTCTTTTGGCTAAGAAAAGTCCATGACGTATTCTAGCAATCTCCATGCCAGGACATACTTCGCAAATCCAAGTTCTTTTATAGTAAAAGCTCATCCAAATAAATCTTTAGCTTATCAATCAAAGAAATAGATGTGCCGCCACCAACAAATCATCAAATATTCCAACAAAGTAATAAAGTCATTGTCTTCCTCATATGCGTATAAGCGGCATCAAAAGAGGATTGTTGAAAACCAAAATCAACCAACTTAGAGCCGAACTCTTGATTCCATTGTTTGGTGGATTGTTTCAAGCCATAAAGACTCCTTCTAAATCTACAAACCTGACCAAGTTTTGCCAAAGAGTAACCCTATGGAAATTTCAAGTAGACCTCTTCATTAAGATAACCATGGAGGAATGCATTATTTACATCCCACTGGCAAATAGGCCACCATTTCATAGTTGCAACAAGAAATAATCTAACTATAACTATTTTTGCCTCGGGAGAAACATTTCATTATAATCAATTTCAAACTTTTGGAAAAACCCCTTGGCCACCAATCTAGCTTTATACCTTTGAATGCTCCCATCCTGGATTAAGCTTGACTTCATAAACCCATTTACTATCAATTGTCTTCTTCCCCTTAGGCATATCAACCAACTCCTATGTTTTATTTGCCTCCAAAGCTAAAAGTTCTTTATTCATGGCATCCCGCCACTCTTTAAACTTACAAGCTTGTTCAAAAGAACAAGGTTTCTTCACCAGAGATATGATTTAAGAAGGCGTCAAATGCAATGATAATCAATCATATTAGTACGAGGGTATGTAGGGAATAAGTTCATGTGTAGAAATGCGATATACAAAATCTTGTAGCCACAAAGGTTGATTTCGGGTTCTTGACTTCTTCTAAGAATGGGATTGATTAACCGAGAAGTAGGCAGTGTAGGATCATGTGTAGTATTGGAACTCTATGGTTGTGTAAGAGCATTTTCTAAAGGTAATGAAATATCAAAAGAAGTATATGGAATTAGTGTTTGAGTAGACTTTGAAGAGGTGGAATGAAAAAGAAATATGTGTTCAAAAACTTCACATCCTCGAAACAAGAAAGGTGTCTAATCAATATCATAAAGATAAAATCCTTTCTTTCTAGTAATATATCCCATAAATACACATTTATGAGATCTGGATTCAAATGTTAGGGTGTGTGATTGTTGCATAGGCAAGACAACAAAAAGGCTTAAGCTTAGTATAGTTTGGTTCATGACCGTATAGAATTTCAAAGGGTGTTTTCCATAATAATGATTGGAGTGAATTGATACATGTTTTTAGGGCTATTTTTAGTGCAAAAAGTGAGCTAAAGTGTTAGTTTTTGTGCTTAAAGGTGAAAAGTATCACTCTTTTGCCTAAAAGTATTACTTTGAGAGGTTTTGATGTATTTCGCCCGTTTTGCAGGTAAATCGGTGGAATTTTGCCAAACCGAGAGTACCGGTATTCTTAGAATGAAAAGACGAACATACGGGACGAAGTCGGGCCTGGAGCCCTTCTCGATAAAAATTCCCCGATCTCGAGTTCGAGTCGAGGTGCACAGAACCTCGACTCGAGGTTCATCTTTGGAGGGAAATCATTTCAAAAAGTTGGCAAGCTCGAGTCGAGGGAGGAGCCTCGAGTCGAGGGAGACGAAAAATTGCAGCGAGCTCGACTCGAGGGCTAGGCCTCGACTCGAGGCGGAGAGATTTTAAAGAAACGTATTAGCGACTTTAGGCCTCGACTCGAGGGCACGAAGCTCGACTCGAGGAGTGCCCAAACCGAAAAATTCAGTTTTTAAGCCATGGAAAGCCAAAACAGAGGGAGAGTTGATTCTAGCGATTCAGAGCAGTTTCTAGGAGTTCCTTTGAGCGAATTTTACATTTTGTAGCTTGAATTTACTTGTAATTGCACTAGATTGTTAGAATTGAGATAGATTCCACATTTAGATCATTAGATTAGTAGATTGGTGATTGTAATTGAAGTTTGCAGCTGAGAATTGAGAAGAAGTGAAGTTGAATTGAAGCATTGTACAAGATTAAGCATTCTTATTTTTGCCTATTGAAGCTTAATTGGTGATGTTCTTAACCTTTGATCTCTTTAATTCATTGCTTGTAGTGATTAGATTTTCAATTGCTTTCTTAGATTTTCTAGCCATGGTTTTTGCTTGTAGCACCATGGGCTAATAGCCTTGTGCTTGGGATAATTGAAATTAGGGATGAAGTGATTGCCTCATGCTAGGATTGTTGATAATTGTGATCAATTGAATTAGATTGCTTCCTAATTGTGATTCTTAATTGTGCTTCATGAAAAATTGTCTCTTTTGATTAATGGTTGATCACCCTAGCAATAGGCGAGAGTTGAGCTAACGTGATTAGGTGTTAATCGGGTTTCAATTTTGCATGATTGTATGAATTGGGGACTTCTACATTGAGAGATGGGAAGAACTAAGGATACTCACATTAGGCATTGTGATATTAATGGAGTGATTAATTTCATGATGGTTTATGCTTTCTAATTTGATTGATTTGCATTTGGATACAATCATAGCTTGTTAATCGTGGATTCCTTGATGGAGATTATCCCTTGCACCCTATTCCCTCATTGATTTTAGTATATTTGATCTTGCATTCTAAGTGTTTGATAAATTGTTTGCATAATCTTGCCATTTAAATTCTTGCAATTTGTAGTGATTTAGTTCAAGAGCTTGTTGCAACTCTAGCCATTTAGAACTCTTATCCTTGAATTTCATTTGCATACTTTCTCCCTTGGGTTCGATATTTTTGTTGATTGGTCTTAATAACTCTTACCCTATACACTCCAATCAAATGGCGCCGTTGGGGAGTTAGTTTTGCGCCAATAAGTGAGATTCGAGGATTGTTTGAAGTGGCTATTTGTTGTTTTTATTCTTGTTTTTGGTGTTTTTATTGGTGAGAATTTGATTCTTGGATTTGTGGCATTGTAGGTGTATGCTAACAAGATCAAGTGGTGTTCCACCCTTGCCACTAAATCCGGAGATTGAGGCTACATTGCGGAGAAATCGTGTGAGAAGAAGAAGGGAAGCTATGGAAGGAGAAGAGCAAAGGCATGAGGAGAGATTAGTGGGTGATCCTCAAGAAGAGGAGGTACATGGACAAGGAGTAGGAGGAGGAGAAAATGGAGGTAATGGGAATCACTACCATGCTCAAGTTGGCCCCTTTCCTCAAGGGATGCCACCACAAAATTATCCCTACCAAAATCCCTACCCTTATCCACCTCAAGCTCATCAATATCCCTACTATCCACCTCATCCTCAACAATTTCCACCATATTATCCCAATATGCCGTATAATCAAGAGCCACGATACCATGAGCCGCCACAACCACAACCACAACCACAACCACAACATGTAAATGAGCCACCACCTCATGGAAGGCCTTTGAGAGAGTTCTTTGAACCACAACTTAGGGAGTATTATGATGGGATAGCGAGACCGAGGATAGATGCCAATAACTTCGAGATAAGTCCCGCTTTGGTGAGAATGCTTAGGGAGAAGCAATTTGAGGGTAGAGATGAAAATGAGTGTCCACATCAACATATGGCACAATTTCTTGAGATAGCCGATACTACAAAATACCATGGGGTGCCCGAAGATGCCAAGAAGTTGAGGCTATTTGCTTTTACATTGAAAGGAAGAGCAAAAGCATGGCTTAATTCATTACCGCCGGGACCGTACGGACATGGGAGGAGTTGTCAAAGAAATTCTTGATGAAATTTTACCCACCATCAAAGACCGTGCAAGCAAAGGAGGCTATTTCCCATTTCCGACAAAAGAATGGGGAGACGATACCGGAGGCATGGGAGAGGTATGGCATGTTACTTATTAATTGCCCTCAACATGGTTTCCCGGAAGAGCAAACCATTATGTACTTTTGCAATGGGTTGTGGATGGGGATAGGTCATTTTTGAATGCTTGTGCTAATGGATCGATTTGGTCAAAAACCGTGGGGCAAATGAATGAAATTATGGAGAACATAGCTCAAGACTCATTTCAAGTGTCGGTTAATAGAGGAGCACATCATAGAGTGTCACAAGTTGATGAGCTAGAGAGTATGAAGAGTATGATGATGACTATGATGGACCGATTGGGAGCTCTTACGACGTCACAAAGCCAAGCAAGTGTTAATCCATCCGTTCCTCATGTTGATGTTGGACCAAGTTCATTGCCGGTGGAAGAGGTGAGTTATATGGGTAGGCCTCCATTCCAAGGAGGCTATCAAGGAGGAAGCTATCAAGGGAACTATCAAGGAGGAAGGCCTTATCAAATGCCTTACCAAAATAGGCCACAAGGAAGCTATCAACCTCAACCACAAGCTCCATTCAATGGGAATACATGGAGGAGACACGAAAATTTTTCATATGCCAATCCTAGAGCCGCCGTTCAATTTCCTCCCGGATTTGATCCGGGTGCAAAGGCTCCAAACAATGAAGGAAAGGCAACTACGGAGGAGATCTTGGGGTTGATTGTGAAGAAGTTGGAAGCAAATGATTCAAGGCTTGATGATTTAGGGAAACAAATGGATACTCGTTTCAAGACGATCGAGCATCAAGTAGGGCAACTTGCTACTACGGTTGGGAAGCTCTCGTCTACGGTGGACCACCTTCAAAACAAAGGAAAGTATCCATCTACTACCGAGCCTAATCCTAAAGAATTTTGTAGTGCCATCAAGCTAAGGAGTGGTACTAGCTATGAAGGTCCAAAGAGGCTTAGAGATGGGGATGTTGAAGAAGAAGTGGTGCAAGAAGAAGAAGTTATTGAAGAAAATGTGGTTGTGGAAAAAGAAGAGTCAAGTGAAGAGCAAGCAAGAAGAGAGTCTAAGAAAGAAGAAGAGAAGTCCAAGAAAGATGCATGGGGAGTGCCTATGAAAGCTAAGTCGGTTCCCTATCCTCAAAGAGTAGTGAAGAAAAAGCTAGAGGAGGAGTTTGGTAAGTTTTTGAAAGTCTTAAAGAGCTTGCATGTTGAAATTCCACTAATGGATGCCCTTGAACAAATACCCCACTATAATAAGTTTTTGAGAGATATTATGTCTAAGAGGAGGAGTTGGGATGAAAAGGGTATACTTAAGCTCGTGGAGGAGTGCAAAGAGATATCGAGAGAGATTTACCACAAAAGAAGAAGGATCCGGGAGCTTCATTATACCATGCGAGATAGGTGAGAATGTGAACATTCAAGGTTTGTGTGACTTGGGAGCAAGTATAAATGTCATGCCTTTGGCAATTTTTGAGAAATTGAAGCTAGGAGAGGTGACTCCTATTAACATCAACCTTCAATTGGCGGATCAATCATTTGCTCGTCCATACGGGATCATTGAAGATGTATTCGTAGGAGTTGGCAAGTTCCTATTTCCGGTTGATTTCATTGTTCTTGACATGAAGGAGGCGCTTGAGGCACCGATCATACTTGGTCGACCTTTCCTTGCTACGGGAAAGCGATTATCGATGTTGAGAGAGGGAGCTCACATTGAGCTACAATGGAAAAGAGATGACATTTTCGAGAGCTCCATTGGAAGAAGTTGCCCAAAGCAAGATGGAGAAGAAGAAGTGTGGCTATATAGAGATCATCAATTCATGCTCTTCCATTGATAGGGATGATTCTTTACCTTTTTCTTCTTCTAACTCTTTAATTAAGGAGCATTTTATTCCTTCTTGTAATGTGATGGCTAATAAGTCTTGTGTTTCTTTGGATGATTGTAGGAAGGAGGAAGCCGTCATTGATACTTTGCTTGATTTTGGTGATAAGAAGCTTGAAAAAGAAGGTGAGAAGGAAGTGACCAAACTTGAGCAATGCTCAAGTTTGGGGGTGTTAGAAGAAAGGAAGCAACCGCTTGAGAAGAAGGTGGAAACCTTTGTAGTTGGAGACCAAGTAGTATGGAAGGAATCGGATTGGATGAGACTACTAGGAGTAAAAAGACTCAAAGAGGTGTTGAAAGTGAAGGAGATAAAAGAAGAAGGAAAACTCTTAGTGGAAGATGAAATGGGATGTTGTCTAATGACAAGGGAGATTTTGGTTAGGCACAAGGACCCTTCCACCCTAAAAGAAGTGCCTAACATTCTTGTAGATGAAAGGGAAGTATGAACTCCTAGAGTTCCGTCCGGCAAAGGGCGTTAAACCTAGCGCTAGATGGGA
The DNA here is from genome assembly GCA_030762865.1 of Paraleonurus japonicus. NCBI lineage: Eukaryota > Viridiplantae > Streptophyta > Magnoliopsida > Lamiales > Lamiaceae > Paraleonurus > Paraleonurus japonicus. The sequence continues at coordinate 26,867,850 of CM061052.1, read as the reverse complement.
GGCAACCCATCATTTTATTGCTTTTGTGTGTTTGTGTTTTGTTCTTCTTGTGGTTTTTGCCTTGGATTCTTAGGAATTGCTCATGCTAGGAGAAGGTGTTAGTTGATGGAGAGCTTACTTGGTCTTTTGTGCTTTAGTGTTATATCAATTAAGGGTTGCATAAGTGTATCATTCTCATACTTGTTTTTGAATGCATATCCTCATCCAAGTTTGGGGGTGTGTGTATTTAGTTTTGAAGTGCATTCCTTATTGATGTTGAGTGGATGACTAATGATGCTTATGTGTAGGTATACTCACTACAAGGATTGGAAAGGATCGAATTTGCAAAGGAATCAAGGATTTGGGAAGGAAAGGAAAGCTTAAAAGTTGGTGAAAATGAGCATTAAGGAAGAGAAACCGGTCTCCTCGATCGAATGAGCGACCGGGATTAAATCGAGGGACCAAAACGGTAATTTCTTGCATATTTGGGTTCATTAGGCGTGTAGAGGTCTATTTTGGGAGTTTTAGGGGTCGGGTCGGACTTGAGATTCGTCAAAAATGCCCTGGTCTCGACTCGAGGTCGAGCTTGCATAGACCTCGAGTCGAGATACTTAGACTTAGAAAAATTTTGAAAAATTCAGCGAGCTCGAGTCGAGGGACGAACCTCGAGTTGAGGTTTTTGGAAAATTGGGATTCCTCGAGTCGAGGCCTGACCCTCGACTCGAGGCCGGTGTCCGTTATAAATACGCAGATTAATTTGAGATGTCACGACTCGAGGAGTAGCCCTAGTTCACGTTCCCTTTTTGCCTCTCTACCATATTTCCGCGATTTTCACACCATTTTCACCAATCAATCACCATTGTTTCATCATATTGTTATCATATTGTCATCAAGAGTAGATTTTGAGGGTTTTTGACATTCAAATTGGGGATTTTGAGGAGTAGTGAGTGGGTCTTTGCATTTGAACGATTTTTGGCAAGTTTCTCAAATAAGGTATGTAATTCATCATCTCATGGTCTTCAATTTCATGATTGGTAGTTGATTATTGCTTGAGTATTGATAAAAGTGCTTGAATTTATTTGAATTGAAATCTCATTTGAGCATTTTGTCAAGCACTTGGTATGCATGATTGATATTGATAAATTGAAGCTATTGTTGAGGATATTTGAGTTGATTGATGAATGTATGAGCATGTTTAGGATTGTATACGATGATTTGCTCAATTATTTGTGGAATTTGGCTTGAATGGTGATTTTTGGTATATTTTAGGAATTCCTAGTGCATTTGTGGTATATGTGGTCAAATTGAGTGGAGTATGGATGATAGAAAGGAAAGTTTTGTGATGATGTGTTCGATTACTTGCTAGTTGGCTTGTTATTATTTGATTTATTTGTGGAGCATATTTGAAGGATTTTGGTGAGCTTACATGATGATTTTCATTGTCTTAAGCCATTATAGTAAGTATGTATATGTTGAGGATTAGTTGAGCACTTCTATGGATTATATTTGATTTGATTGACTCATTGACCATTTTGTGAGGATTGATTGCCTAGTCATTAGGAATTTTGTTGGGCTTGGAAATTGTTGTTGACTTGTTCATGATTTAGAGTGATATTTTGAGCTAGCTTTTTGATTGTTGGACTCATTTGTGCTATTGGGATTATTTGTGCAGGAGTCATGTTTAGAGGAGTGGATGGCCACAATTTTTCGGATCTTGAGATCCGAGAGAGAGAGAAGAGGCGATACGTTTTGCACACCGAATGCCCGCTGAATTGGGAATTCAGTGGGATGAATACAAGTGGAGAAAGCACATTATTTTGTATGCTTTGAGTTGTACAAGAAGGTGAGTGAGGACTCGTCTCGTAGATCATAGCTGCATGCTTTCTATGGGGATTGAAGATGACATTCCAAGATTGTTCGAGCAAGTAGGCATGGGAGGTTTTCTAGCTAAGAGACCTCGGACCTATCTTGGACTCACTCTCGAGTTCTTATGCACCGTCAAAGTCCACAAGGCTAGGAGGAACAAGTTTGCACGGAAGATCACTTTTGAGCTTATGGGAGCGAGTATGAATTGACATTAGATGAGATTAATGAGCTACTAGGAGCACCTACCGACCCGATAGATCACTTTTGAACATTAGAGGAGTACAATGCCAAGAGGTTACGGAGGCGTATTTCGATTCGGGGGCTCCGAGTCAACCCGAGTTTGTACCGGGAAGTCTAAGAGCACACACATTCGGAATCCGGTGGTCCGATACTTAGAGAAGATCCTCGCGAGTACCATATTCGCGAGATCGGAGGGAGGAGCCGTGGTTTTACGAAGAGCTATATGTTTTGTGGTGCTTCTTGCATGGAGTCGATTTAATGCGGCCGCCTACCTATGCTATTTATTTGAGAGAGCCACGAGCACTAAGTTCAAGAAGATAAATTTTGGTGGGATGATTACTGCGATGGCTGAGCACCTTGGTATTCCTACTCATAACCTTGTGGCACTAGATGGTCCAGATTTGACTACGGACACTTTGAGGCGCATGAGGACGCTAGATCGTATCGGGAGGACGTGGTGCCTACAGAAGCATCATGGTGGCGGTTTCCTCTTCCTAATAAGAGGTTGACGGCTTTTCGGATCTCGAGGCCTTTGTGACTATCAATCTGCGTATGTGGTCGCAGCGTCACACCGATGCCATCGATGCCTACACAAGGGAGCATGGAGACGTGCTTAGAGATGAGGGGATGATGATGATCAGGCAGTCAGCAATCGAGGTCGGATTCGATTCTTGATGATGATGGAGATGCGATTAGAGCAGATGTTGCTTGAGGAGGTTGGAGTCCGAGGACGAGGATGAGGATGACGAGGAGCCGGAGCAAGAAGAGCAGCCTGTCAGATGGAAGAAGAGTATCGGCCAGAGATTAATATGTATTGGCGAGATGAGATGAGGAGTAGAGAGTACGAGGCGGGGGTTCATCTCATAGGCCGTGGGTTACAGCGGAGGAGATGTGGGCAGATAGTCGAGAGGATGCACATAGAGAGTCGACCCGTCAAGATGAGATGTACCGAATGATGGAGGAGTCACGTAGGTTCAATGAAGAGACAAGGAGGATGCAAGAAGAATCAATGAAGACGCAACATGATATGTATTCCCTCCTTCAACAAATGAGCTCGTGGAATTTCGGGGGGACACTACCCTCCTCCACCACCACCTTCCGACTACTAGGGCTATCCCCTATTTCTTATTCCCTCTTCTTAGTTGATCTTTAGATGCTTATTCTTGTTCCGTTGTACTTTGATGGTGCTTATACTCTTGACTATTTTGATTAAGATGTTTTGTGATGACTTGTGATGATTTTATGATGGTGGATGGTTATGGTTGATCTTATGAGTTTAAGTGATGACTATTCCTTGATGATTTCTTTGGATTCTTTATATCCTGTGTTTGAGATTTATGGATTTTGAGCTTAGTAGTGGATTAATTGACATATTTTTGAGTATCATCTTGATATAGTGAGTATGCTTGAGGTTATGTACATGAGCATTTGTGCTTGAGTTGTAAGATTATTGGATTTTGATATGATCATTAGTAGATGAGTAGCTTGATGCTAGTTGCTTGATTAATTATGTGAAGATGAATGTGATTGATAATTCTTGATTCATTGCTCAAGTTAAGCTCGTGAGTTTTGTGCCTTAATAATCGTACATCTTATACGGTTGATTTGAATCCTTTGTGAGTGCATCATTCATGAGTTCGTATGCTAGAACTTGCCACTTGACTTGTGGATATTGATCTTTGTGTGATTTCATTAAAATGATAAGAGGCCATGTTGATATGATGAGTTACTTTGCCAAATACTTTCCTACCAAATACATTTGATTTCCTTAGTGAGCCATGTTGAGCCTTATGATCCTTATTCTTTGGCAAGCCAAGTGAAATTGAAACCATTTAGCCTATTTTGATGAGCCTTTCTTGTCCTATGTTTAGTTGAGCTTGAATGTTGGCTAATGATGGTGATTTGATTGCTAAGTGTGGGAAAATGATGAGCTAAGTGATGATTGAAGCATGAAAGAAAAGAAAGGTTGTGAAAGATTGAATTGTAAAGAAAATGCATGAAAAGAAATGATTCAATTTGTGAGCTTTAAAAGAGAAAGCTCAAGTGAATGGTGGATTGATCATTGAAGTTCAATAGTAAGAGTGTGCTAGATGAAAGTGAAGAGATGTGTATTGTATTGATTAGCTTTCATTCAAGTCTCTACTAATTAGTCACTCTTATCCATAAATATCCCACCTTTCCAAAGAGCCAACATTACAACCTAGAAGAAAGACCTCTTTGATTCTTGATTGATCACAAATGATTTTGATTGAGATTAAGTCTTGTGGCAAGCATATGGTGTACTTATTTGTGAATTTGATGATTGAGTGCTTTAAACCTTGATACACTTGAGTGAAGAGTGAAACACTCCATGGAAGGAGCAATGTGTTGAGTATTTGATTGAGCATTTGTTTGAGCATGATTTGTCTTGATGGCTAGTGGAGAGTTGCATTGATACAAGTGATCATTGATGAGTCCGATTGTCTTATATTTCGTCTATAGTGCCATGTGACATAATTGCAATCAATTCACTCCTTTGTTCTTAGTTTCTACGTTGCTCGAGGACGAGCAACAATTCAAGTTTGGGGGTATGATTGGAGTGAATTGATACATGTTTTTAGGGCTATTTTTAGTGCAAAAAGTGAGCTAAAGTGTTAGTTTTTGTGCTTAAAGGTGAAAAGTATCACTCTTTTGCCTAAAAAGTATTACTTTGAGAGGTTTTGATGTATTTCGCCCGTTTTGCAGGTAAATCGGTGGAATTTTGCCAAACCGAGAGTACCGGTATTCTTAGAATGAAAAGACGAACATACGGACGAAAGCGGGGTCGGGCCGGAGCCCTTCTCGATAAAAATTCCACTGATCTCGAGTTCGAGTCGAGGGTGCCTGGAGACCTCGACTCGAGGTTCATGCTGGAGGGAAATCATTTCAAAAAGTTGGCAAGCTCGAGTCGAGGGAGGAGCCTCGAGTCGAGGGAGACGAAAATTGCAGCGAGCTCGACTCGAGGGCGAGGCCTCGACTCGAGGCAGGAGAGATTTTAAAGAAACGTATTAGCGACTTTAGGCCTCGACTCGAGGGCACGAAGCTCGACTTCGAGGAGTGCCCAAAACCGAAAAATTCAGTTTTTAAGCCATGGAAAGCCAAAGCGAGAGAAAAAAAGTTGATTCTAGCAGTTGAGAGCAGTTTCTAGGAGTTCCTTTGAGCGAATTTTACATTTTGTAGCTTGAATTTACTTGTAATTGCACTAGATTGTTAGAATTGAGATAGATTCCACATTTAGATCATTAGATTAGTAGATTGGTGATTGTAGTTGAAGTTTGCAGTGAGAATTGAGAAGAAGTGAAGTTGAATTGAAGCATTGTACAAGATTAAGCATTCTTATTTTTGCCTATTGAAGCTTAATTGGTGATGTTCTTAACCTTTGATCTCTTTAATTCATTGCTTGTAGTGATTAGATTTTCAATTGCTTTCTTAGATTTTCTAGCCATGGTTTTGCTTGTAGCACCATGGGCTAATAGCCTTGTGCTTGGGATAATTGAAATTAGGGATGAAGTGATTGCCTCATGCTATGATTGTTGATAATTGTGATCAATTGAATTAGATTGCTTCCTAATTGTGATTCTTAATTGTGCTTCATGAAAAATTGCCTCTTTTGATTAATGGTTGATCACCCTAGCAATAGGCGAGAGTTGAGCTAACGTGATTAGGTGTTAATCGGGTTTCAATTTTGCATGATTGTATGAATTGGGGACTTCTACATTGAGAGATGGGAAGAACTAAGGATACTCACATTAGGCATTGTGATATTAATGGAGTGATTAATTTCATGATGGTTTATGCTTTCTAATTTGATTGATTTGCATTTGGATACAATCATAGCTTGTTAATCGTGGATTCCTTGATGGAGATTATCCCTTGCACCCTATTCCCTCATTGATTTTAGTATATTTGATCTTGCATTCTAAGTGTTTGATAAATTGTTTGCATAATCTTGCCATTTAAATTCTTGCAATTTGTAGTGATTTAGTTCAAGAGCTTGTTGCAACTCTAGCCATTTAGAACTCTTATCCTTGAATTTCATTTGCATACTTTCTCCCTTGGGTTCGATATTTTTGTTGATTGGTCTTAATAACTCTTACCCTATACACTCCAATCAAATGGCGCCGTTGTCGGGGAGTTAGTTTTGCGCCAATAAGTGAGATTTGAGGATTGTTTGAAGTGGCTATTTGTTGTTTTTATTCTTGTTTTTGGTGTTTTTATTGGTGAGAATTTGATTCTTGGATTTGTGGCATTGTAGGTGTATGCTAACAAGATCAAGTGGTGTTCCACCCTTGCCACTAAATCCGGAGATTGAGGCTACATTGCGGAGAAATCGTGTGAGAAGAAGAAGGGAAGCTATGGAAGGAGAAGAGCAAAGGCATGAGGAGAGATTAGTGGGTGATCCTCAAGAAGAGGAGGTACATGGACAAGGAGTAGGAGGAGGAGAAAATGGAGGTAATGGGAATCACTACCATGCTCAAGTTGGCCCCTTTCCTCAAGGGATGCCACCACAAAATTATCCCTACCAAAATCCCTACCCTTATCCACCTCAAGCTCATCAATATCCCTACTATCCACCTCATCCTCAACAATTTCCACCATATTATCCCAATATGCCGTATAATCAAGAGCCACGATACCATGAGCCGCCACAACCACAACCACAACCACAACCACAACATGTAAATGAGCCACCACCTCATGGAAGGCCTTTGAGAGAGTTCTTTGAACCACAACTTAGGGAGTATTATGATGGGATAGCGAGGCCGAGGATAGATGCCAATAACTTCGAGATAAGTCCCGCTTTGGTGAGAATGCTTAGGGAGAAGCAATTTGAGGGTAGAGATGAAAATGAGTGTCCACATCAACATATGGCACAATTTCTTGAGATAGCCGATACTACAAAATACCATGGGGTGCCCGAAGATGCCAAGAAGTTGAGGCTATTTGCTTTTACATTGAAAGGAAGAGCAAAAGCATGGCTTAATTCATTACCGCCCGGGACCGTACGGACATGGGAGGAGTTGTCAAAGAAATTCTTGATGAAATTTTACCCACCATCAAAGACCGTGCAAGCAAAGGAGGCTATTTCCCATTTCCGACAAAAGAATGGGGAGACGATACGGAGGCATGGGAGAGGTATGGCATGTTACTTATTAATTGCCCTCAACATGGTTTCCCGGAAGAGCAAACCATTATGTACTTTTGCAATGGGTTGTGGATGGGGATAGGTCATTTTGAATGCTTGTGCTAATGGATCGATTTGGTCAAAAACCGTGGGGCAAATGAATGAAATTATGGAGAACATAGCTCAAGACTCATTTCAAGTGTCGGTTAATAGAGGAGCACATCATAGAGTGTCACAAGTTGATGAGCTAGAGAGTATGAAGAGTATGATGATGACTATGATGGACCGATTGGGAGCTCTTACAACGTCACAAAGCCAAGCAAGTGTTAATCCATCCGTTCCTCATGTTGATGTTGGACCAAGTTCATTGCCGGTGGAAGAGGTGAGTTATATGGGTAGGCCTCCATTCCAAGGAGGCTATCAAGGAGGAAGCTATCAAGGGAACTATCAAGGAGGAAGGCCTTATCAAATGCCTTACCAAAATAGGCCACAAGGAAGCTATCAACCTCAACCACAAGCTCCATTCAATGGGAATACATGGAGGAGACACGAAAATTTTTCATATGCCAATCCTAGAGCCGCCGTTCAATTTCCTCCCGGATTTGATCCGGTGCAAAACTCCAAACAATGAAGGAAAGGCAACTACGGAGGAGATCTTGGGGTTGATTGTGAAGAAGTTGGAAGCAAATGATTCAAGGCTTGATGATTTAGGGAAACAAATGGATACTCGTTTCAAGGCGATCGAGCATCAAGTAGGGCAACTTGCTACTACGGTTGGGAAGCTCTCGTCTACGGTGGACCACCTTCAAAACAAAGGAAAGTATCCATCTACTACCGAGCCTAATCCTAAAGAATTTTGTAGTGCCATCAAGCTAAGGAGTGGTACTAGCTATGAAGGTCCAAAGAGGCTTAGAGATGGGGATGTTGAAGAAGAAGTGGTGCAAGAAGAAGAAGTTATTGAAGAAAATGTGGTTGTGGAAAAAGAAGAGTCAAGTGAAGAGCAAGCAAGAAGAGAGTCTAAGAAAGAAGAAGAGAAGTCCAAGAAAGATGCATGGGGAGTGCCTATGAAAGCTAAGTCGGTTCCCTATCCTCAAAGAGTAGTGAAGAAAAAGCTAGAGGAGGAGTTTGGTAAGTTTTGAAAGTCTTAAAGAGCTTGCATGTTGAAATTCCACTAATGGATGCCCTTGAACAAATACCCCACTATAATAAGTTTTTGAGAGATATTATGTCTAAGAGGAGGAGTTGGGATGAAAAGGGTATACTTAAGCTCGTGGAGGAGTGCAAAGAGATATCGAAGAGAGATTTACCACAAAAGAAGAAGGATCAGGGAGCTTCATTATACCATGCGAGATAGGTGAGAATGTGAACATTCAAGGTTTGTGTGACTTGGGAGCAAGTATAAATGTCATGCCTTTGGCAATTTTTGAGAAATTGAAGCTAGGAGAGGTGACTCCTATTAACATCAACCTTCAATTGGCGGATCAATCATTTGCTCGTCCATACGGGATCATTGAAGATGTATTGGTAGGAGTTGGCAAGTTCCTATTTCCGGTTGATTTCATTGTTCTTGACATGAAGGAGGCGCTTGAGGCACCGATCATACTTGGTCGACCTTTCCTTGCTACGGGAAAGCGATTATCGATGTTGAGAGAGGAGCTCACATTGAGCTACAATGGAAAAGAGATGACATTTTCGAGAGCTCCATTGGAAGAAGTTGCCCAAAGCAAGATGGAGAAGAAGAAGTGTGGCTATATAGAGATCATCAATTCATGCTCTTCCATTGATAGGGATGATTCTTTACCTTTTTCTTCTTCTAACTCTTTAATTAAGGAGCATTTTATTCCTTCTTGTAATGTGATGGCTAATAAGTCTTGTGTTTCTTTGGATGATTGTAGGAAGGAGGAAGCCGTCATTGATACTTTGCTTGATTTTGGTGATAAGAAGCTTGAAAAAGAAGGTGAGAAGGAAGTGACCAAACTTGAGCAATGCTCAAGTTTGGGGGTGTTAGAAGAAAGGAAGCAACCGCTTGAGAAGAAGGTGGAAACCTTTGTAGTTGGAGACCAAGTAGTATGGAAGGAATCGGATTGGATGAGACTACTAGGAGTAAAAAGACTCAAAGAGGTGTTGAAAGTGAAGGAGATAAAAGAAGAAGGAAAACTCTTAGTGGAAGATGAAATGGGATGTTGTCTAATGACAAGGGAGATTTTGGTTAGGCACAAGGACCCTTCCACCCTAAAAGAAGTGCCTAACATTCTTGTAGATGAAAGGGAAGTATGAACTCCTAGAGTTCCGTCCGGCAAAGGACGTTAAACCTAGCGCTAGATGGGAGGCAACCCATCATTTTATTGCTTTTGTGTGTTTGTGTTTTGTTCTTCTTGTGGTTTTTGCCTTGGATTCTTAGGAATTGCTCATGCTAGGAGACGGTGTTAGTTGATGGAGAGCTTACTTGGTCTTTTGTGCTTTAGTGTTATATCAATTAAGGGGTTGCATAAGTGTATCATTCTCATACTTGTTTTTGAATGCATATCCTCATCCAAGTTTGGGGGTGTGTGTATTTAGTTTTGAAGTGCATTCCTTATTGATGTTGAGTGGATGACTAATGATGCTTATGTGTAGGTATACTCACTACAAGGATTGGAAAGGATCGAATTTGCAAAGGAATCAAGGATTTGGGAAGAAAGGAAAGCTTAAAAGTTGGTGAAAATGAGCATTAAGGAAGAGAAACCGGTCTCCTCGATCGAATGAGCGACCGGGATTAAATCGAGGGACCAAAACGGTAATTTCTTGCATATTTGGGTTCATTAGGCGTGTAGAGGTCTATTTTGGGAGTTTTAGGGGTCGGGTCGGACTTGAGATTCGTCAAAATGCCCTGGTCTCGACTCGAGGTCGAGCTTGCATAGACCTCGAGTCGAGATACTTAGACTTAGAAAAATTTTGAAAAATTCAGCGAGCTCGAGTCGAGGGACGAACCTCGAGTTGAGGTTTTTGGAAAATTGGGATTCCTCGAGTCGAGGCCTGACCCTCGACTCGAGGAATGTCTGTTATAAATACGCAGGTTAATTTCAGATGTCACGACTCGAGGAGTAGCCCTAGTTCACGATTCCCTTTTTGCCTCTCTACCATATTTCCGGCGATTTCACACCATTTTCACCAATCAATCACCATTGTTTCATCATATTGTTATCATATTGTCATCAAGAGTAGATTTTGAGGGTTTTTGACATTCAAATTGGGGATTTTGAGGAGTAGTGAGTGGGTCTTTGCATTTGAACGATTTTTGGCAAGTTTCTCAAATAAGGTACGTAATTCATCATCTCATGGTCTTCAATTTCATGATTGGTAGTTGATTATTGCTTGAGTATTGATAAAAGTGCTTGAATTTATTTGAATTGAAATCTCATTTGAGCATTTTGTCAAGCACTTGGTATGCATGATTGATATTGATAAATTGAAGCTATTGTTGAGGATATTTGAGTTGATTGATGAATGTATGAGCATGTTTAGGATTGTATACGATGATTTGCTCAATTATTTGTGGAATTTGGCTTGAATGGTGATTTTGGTATATTTTAGGAATTCCTAGTGCATTTGTGGTATATGTGGTCAAATTGAGTGGAGTATGGATGATAGAAAGGAAAGTTTTGTGATGATGTGTTCGATTACTTGCTAGTTGGCTTGTTATTATTTGATTTATTTGTGGAGCATATTTGAAGGATTTTGGTGAGCTTACATGATGATTTTCATTGTCTTAAGCCATTATAGTAAGTATGTATATGTTGAGGATTAGTTGAGCACTTCTATGGATTATATTTGATTTGATTGACTCATTGACCATTTTGTGAGGATTGATTGCCTAGTCATTAGGAATTTTGTTGGGCTTGGAAATTGTTGTTGACTTGTTCATGATTTAGAGTGATATTTCGAGCTAGCTTTTTGATTGTTGGACTCATTTGTGCTATTGGGATTATTTGTGCAGAGTCATGTTTAGAGGAGTGGATGGCCACAATTTTTCGGATGCTGAGATCCGAGAGAGAGAAGAGGCGATACGTTTTGCACACCGAATGCCCGCTGAATTGGGAATTCAGTGGGATGAATACAAGTGGAGAAAGCACATTATTTTGTATGCTTTGAGTTGTACAAGAAGGTGGTCGGGACTCGTCTCGTAGATCATAAGCTGCATGCTTTCTATGGGGATTGAAGATGACATTCCAAGATTGTTCGAGCAAGTAGGCATGGGAGGTTTTCTAGCTAAGAGACCTCGGACCTATCTTGGACTCACTCTCGAGTTCTTATGCACCGTCAAAGTCCACAAGGCTAGGAGGAACAAGTTTGCACGGAAGATCACTTTTGAGCTTATGGGGAGCGAGTATGAATTGACATTAGATGAGATTAATGAGCTACTAGGAGCACCTACCGACCCCGATAGATCACTTTTGAACATTAGAGGGAGTACAATGCCAAGAGGTTACGGGAGGCGTATTTACGATTCGGGGGCTCCGAGTCAACTCCGAGTTTGTGCGGGAAGTCTAAGAGCACACACATTCGGAATCCGGTGGTCCGATACTTAGAGAAGATCCTCGCGAGTACCATATTCGCGAGATCGGAGGGAGGAGCCGTGGTTTTACGAAGAGCTATATGTTTTGTGGTGCTTCTTGCATGGAGTCGATTTAATGCGGCCGCCTACCTATGCTATTTATTTGAGAGAGCCACGAGCACTAAGTTCAAGAAGATAAATTTTGGTGGGATGATTACTCGATAGCTGAGCACCTTGGTATTCCTACTCATAACCTTGTGGCACTAGATGGTCCAGATTTGACTACGGACACTTTGAGGCGCATGAGGACGCTAGATCGTATCGGGAGGGCGTGGTGCCTACAGCAAAGATCATGGTGGCGGTTTCCTCTTCCTAATAAGAGGTTGACGATTTTTCGGATCTCAGGCCTTTGTGACTATCAATCTGCGTATGTGGTCGCGGCGTCACACCGATGCCATCGATGCCTACACAAGTGGAGCATGGAGACGTGCTTAGAGATGAGGGGATGATGATGATCGGGCGGAGTCTGATCGTGGTCGGATTCCGATTCTTCGATGATGATGGAGATGCGATTAGAGCAGATGTTGCTTTGAGGAGGTTGAGTCGAGGATGAGGATGAGGATGACGAGGAGCCGGAGCAAGAAGAGACTGTCCGAGATGGAAGAAGAGTATCAGCCAGAGATTAATATGTATTGGCGGGATGAGATGAGGAGTAGAGAGTACGAGGCGGGGAGTTCATCTCATAGACGTGGGTTCTGACGGAGGAGATGTGGGCGGATAGTCGGAGGATGCACATAGAGAGTCTCGACCCGTCAAGATGAGATGTACCGAATGATGGAGGAGTCACGTAGGTTCAATGAAGAGACAAGGAGGATGCAAGAAGAATCAATGAAGACGCAACATGATATGTATTCCCTCCTTCAACAAATGAGCTCGTGGAATTTCGGGCCAAGCTATCCTCCACCACCACCTTCCGACTACTAGGGCTATCCCCTATTTCTTATTCCCTCTTCTTAGTTTTAGATGCTTATGTTGGTGGATTGTACTCGTATTTTGATTAAGATGTTTTGTGATGACTTGTGATGATTTGATGATTGGATGGTTTGGTTGAATGATTTAAGTGATGCTATGACTACCTTGATATATTGTGTTTGAGCTTCATTTGTCTTGAGCTTAGTAGTGGATTAATTGACATATTTTTGAGTATCATCTTGATATAGTGAGTATGCTTGAGGTTATGTACATGAGCATTTGTGCTTGAGTTGTAAGATTATTGGATTTTGATATGATCATTAGTAGATGAGTAGCTTGATGCTAGTTGCTTGATTAATTATGTGAAGATGAATGTGATTGATAATTCTTGATTCATTGCTCAAGTTAAGCCCGTGAGTTTTGTGCCTTAATAATCGTACATCTTATACGGTTGATAGTAATCCTTTGTGAGTGCATCATTCATGATTCATATGCTAGAACTTGCCACTTGACTTGTGGATATTGATCTTTGTGTGATTTCATTAAAATGATAAGAGGCCATGTTGATATGATGAGTTACTTTGCCAAATACTTTCCTACCAAATACATTTGATTTCCTTAGTGAGCCATGTTGAGCCTTATGATCCTTATTCTTTGGCAAGCCAAGTGAAATTGAAACCATTTAGCCTATTTTGATGAGCCTTTCTTGTCCTATGTTTAGTTGAGCTTGAATGTTGGCTAATGATGGTGATTTGATTGCTAAGTGTGGGAAAATGATGAGCTAAGTGATGATTGAAGCATGAAAGAAAAGAAAGGTTGTGAAAGATTGAATTGTAAAGAAAATGCATGAAAAGAAATGATTCAATTTGTGAGCTTAAAAAGAGAAAGCTCAAGTGAATGGTGGATTGATCATTGAAGTTCAATAGTAAGAGTGTGCTAGATGAAAGTGAAGAGATGTGTATTGTATTGATTAGCTTTCATTCAAGTCTCTACTAATTAGTCACTCTTATCCATAAATATCCCACCTTTCCAAAGAGCCAACATTACAACCTAGAAGAAAGACCTCTTTGATTCTTGATTGATCACAAATGATTTTGATTGAGATTAAGTCTTGTGGCAAGCATATGGTGTACTTATTTGTGAATTGATGATTGAGTGCTTTAAACCTTGATACACTTGAGTGAAGAGTGAAACACTCCATGGAAGGAGCAATGTGTTGAGTATTTGATTGAGCATTTGTTTGAGCATGATTTGTCTTGATGGCTAGTGGAGAGTTGCATTGATACAAGTGATCATTGATGAGTCCGATTGTCTTATATTTCGTCTATAGTGCCATGTGACATAATTGCAATCAATTCACTCCTTTGTTCTTAGTTTCTACGTTGCTCGAGGACGAGCAACAATTCAAGTTTGGGGTATGATTGGAGTGAATTGATACATGTTTTTAGGGCTATTTTTAGTGCAAAAAGTGAGCTAAAGTGTTAGTTTTTGTGCTTAAAGGTGAAAAGTATCACTCTTTTGCCTAAAAAGTATTACTTTGAGAGGTTTTGATGTATTTCGCCCGTTTTGCAGGTAAATCGGTGGAATTTTGCCAAACCGAGAGTACCGGTATTCTTAGAATGAAAAGAGCGAACATACGGGACGAAACGGGGTCGGGCCCGAGCCCTTCTCGATAAAAATTCCACGATCTCGAAGTTCGAGTCGAGGGTGCCTGGAACCTCGACTCGAGGTTCATGCTTTGGAGGGAAATCATTTCAAAAAGTTGGCAAGCTCGAGTCGAGGAGGAGCCTCGAGTCGAGGGAGACGAAAAATTGCAGCGAGCTCGACTCGAGGGCTAGGCCTCGACTCGAGGCAGAGAGATTTTAAAGAAACGTATTAGCGACTTTAGGCCTCGACTCGAGGGCACGAAGCTCGACTCGAGGAGTGCCCAAAACCGAAAAATTCAGTTTTTAAGCCATGGAAAGCCAAAACAGAGGGAGAGTTGATTCTAGCGATTGAGAGCGGTTTCTAGGAGTTCCTTTGAGCGAATTTTACATTTTGTAGCTTGAATTTACTTGTAATTGCACTAGATTGTTAGAATTGAGATAGATTCCACATTTAGATCATTAGATTAGTAGATTGGTGATTGTAGTTGAAGTTTGCGGCTGAGAATTGAGAAGAAGTGAAGTTGAATTGAAGCATTGTACAAGATTAAGCATTCTTATTTTTGCCTATTGAAGCTTAATTGGTGATGTTCTTAACCTTTGATCTCTTTAATTCATTGCTTGTAGTGATTAGATTTTCAATTGCTTTCTTAGATTTTCTAGCCATGGTTTTGCTTGTAGCACCATGGGCTAATAGCCTTGTGCTTGGGATAATTGAAATTAGGGATGAAGTGATTGCCTCATGCTAGGATTGTTGATAATTGTGATCAATTGAATTAGATTGCTTCCTAATTGTGATTCTTAATTGTGCTTCATGAAAAATTGTCTCTTTTGATTAATGGTTGATCACCCTAGCAATAGGCGAGAGTTGAGCTAACGTGATTAGGTGTTAATCGGGTTTCAATTTTGCATGATTGTATGAATTGGGGACTTCTACATTGAGAGATGGGAAGAACTAAGGATACTCACATTAGGCATTGTGATATTAATGGAGTGATTAATTTCATGATGGTTTATGCTTTCTAATTTGATTGATTTGCATTTGGATACAATCATAGCTTGTTAATCGTGGATTCCTTGATGGAGATTATCCCTTGCACCCTATTCCCTCATTGATTTTAGTATATTTGATCTTGCATTCTAAGTGTTTGATAAATTGTTTGCATAATCTTGCCATTTAAATTCTTGCAATTTGTAGTGATTTAGTTCAAGAGCTTGTTGCAACTCTAGCCATTTAGAACTCTTATCCTTGAATTTCATTTGCATACTTTCTCCCTTGGGTTCGATATTTTTGTTGATTGGTCTTAATAACTCTTACCCTATACACTCCAATCAAATAACATTGAACTAGGCAGCCTTTGTTTATGATATGAGCCGAGAGTAAAATGAAATAGCACCAAAATTTAGTTGGGAGTTCGAGAATGAAACATGATGGATATAGCAACTTCAAGAATTTGTCTGTGTTTTCTTTCAACAATGCCATTTTGTTGAGGAGTGTTAATGCAAGAAGTTTAATGAAGAATGGCAATGTGAGTTCGGTGATTGTTGTGAATTAACTGTGAGTTCGGAGATTATCGTGAAAGGAATTTGTGAATTCTATGATATTGCGAAGTGGAAAGGGTGTTTTGAGCATATAATTTTCTTGTGTGTATATGATGCATTGCATCATGCATATCATGCATTAACATGAAAATATTTTATCAAATGGTGTATTTGACCACCGATTATGCACGAGGACGGCGGGGGCAACCTAAGAGTTAAGGCGACAGAGGCGAGATCTGGCATATGCTACCTAGAGTAGGCCACTGTCTCATGTGCTATGGTGTTGTCGCACATTCTGATTTTATAGAGGGGACTTACGAATGGACAGGAGGTCGGGTTTGGTGATGGACCTCGCTAAGCCATTAGAGAGTGGGATGCGTCAACGGTATGGAGTCGGCGTGGAGGGATAACTTCTTGGTGGTCATGCAAGAGGATGGGCCTCACGTCGAGGTCATACATATAGTGGCCACTTAAATATAATTGAATTGAGCTTAGTGCTCGTGTGTCGGTACATAGTAGTGAGTCGGGGGCCACTAACGAGTGTTTCATAAATAAATTGAGGATTTTAAAGAGAGTGCCTTTGTGCATTGAGAGGTTTTCGAACTAAACACCGCATCATGCATAATTTCTTCTTATCGAGATTTATATCTCACCCGGTTTATGTATTATAGGTAATCGATGATTATTGATGAAATTACTAGATTGGACAAGCCGTGGCGCTCTTGCGAGGTTTTGAGTAGCTGTGTACATAAACGACGACTGTTGGGCGGGGCCGTGGCTTATTTTGCTTCTGCTATTGTATTTTATGTCTGTTTTAGATATGTACAGTATAAACAAGCATGTATTGGTGTCTCTTATGGATTAGATATGTACAGTATAAACAAGCATGTATTGGTGTCTCTTATGGATTAGGGTTTGTTAAGAACTGGTATGAATGTGAAGCGAGGTTATGTTTGGAGTATGTGATAGTGTTATGTTGTTTAAAAAAATGGAGCAGGTTTTCTTGATTGTTTTATGTTTAAGTTCATATTATGTCTAGTTGTGAAATTGTGGTCATGTCGAGAATTGTATCGAGCACGGTTTGCCTATGTACACCTGTCTATGTACATGCGCTCAAAATTTGGAGAGCGGCTATTCCAGAAAGTGTTTATTCAAATTTTGCTTGTGTTTAAAAAAATGGAGCAGGTTTTCTTGATTGTTTTATGTTTAAGTTCATATTATGTCTAGTTGTGAAATTGTGGTCATGTTAGAATTGTATCGGAGCACGGTTTGCCCTCTTGTCTGCTTGTCCCCATGTACATGCGCTCAAAATTTGGAGAGCCCGGCTATTCCAGAAAGTGTTTATTCAAATTTTGCTTGTGTTATTTCTTATCATGAACTATATTGGCCATGTGGTGTAGGACTTGGTTGTGTGAGTGTCACATCCTAATTTTTAGCAAAATAATTTAATAAAAAACCTTGACGGAAACATGACCATGAGAATCCTTAATAAATAAATAAATGTCAACTAAAATAAATTGCATAAATTGCCTCAATTTTCTTAAAAACTGAATTCACTCCATAAATAATCTTATGAAAAGAAATTTAATGTCATGCTTTATGAATTAAAATGCTAAAATAAATAACACCAATCAATCCACCTTGCCTCCGTAGTAACTCCATCAATCTTAATCTGCAAGAATATTAATTTGATTGGGGTGAGCAACCAACTAGCTCGGTGGGGTCCTATTTGTCCGCGATTAAATATCCAACATAATCAAAAGCAGAACCTCACAAACCACATAACCATAACATTTGTCAAGAAAGCCAACCATAGTAACATAGCATCATAGTCGATCATTTCCACCGAAACATAGTTCTTAAACTCATTTTGTCACACGGTCCTTTCCACCGGAACATAAATCATAGTCTATTATGTTTGCACGGTCCTTTCCACCAGGAACATAAATCATAGCATAGTATGCACACAGTCTTTCCACGGTCATACACATAAATAGTATGTTACACGGTCCTTTCCACGGAACATACCCATATCATAACATATAGCACATAGTAGCAAGCAACAAATCTCAATCATGCAAGGTATTTAAAAGTGACAAATAATTACCAATCATATAGAGAAACCCCACCTTACGCCTTGATTATCCTTAATAAATGTTCTAGAGCGTGGTCTCCTTGGCACCTAAAATAATAATTAATAAACTTAGTTCAATGTTATATACTTATTAAATTCATAAGTCTTAGTCTTTTTATATTAATATATAATAATTATCCAAAATCATTTGTATCTGCCTTAAAAGTAAAAATAATAATAACAATAATAATAATAATAATGTAATCTAATAATAATAATGGTAAAAGAATGGAAAGAATTTTGAAGTACGGGTAGCATAATCGATCTTTTTGAAACTTAAGGCTTAATGCCTTTCTTTCTTTTTCCATGTCAAACTCAACACTATCGATTATCTCATGTGTATACATATAAATAATTTTACGCCATAACAAAATTCTCAAAATTTAAGTCAACTTGATTCTTTAAAACTAAAACATGGGTATATTGTTTTACGGTGGTGTTCCCATGATCTCGTCCCTAAAAAAATGAAGAATGGATGCGTGACAAAAACAAAATTATTTAAATTACTCTTTAGTTTGAAAAAATCAATACTATACTCAGGCATTAGGTGACCGAAAAGAAATAAATTTGTTACTCCATCTATTGGCTCATCTTGAAAGAAAATTTTAATATATATATATATATATGTATATATATATATTCTCCAACCAAAAAATAAAACAATACTTGATTTGCATGCATATTCTATATATAATGATAATATGGAGACATAACACTCTGAAGAAAAGAACACGACTTCTATGATATCGAGTAGAACTTCTATGGACGATGAAATAAGTAAAGTAAATAAATTAAAAGAGGTAAGGATAAGGTGTTACCGAAACAACAAGAAAATGAGAGAAGAAATTATTTGATGCTCGAGAGAAAACTTGAGTTTACGGTGAGTAATTTTTACGTAGGTTTTATTTTGTGAGATGACAGGTGACTTATAAAAAAATAAGTGGAGGAAATATTTTTGTTGAGATAAAAGGGAATTTGGATCTACATAATCTCACACCTAAAAGATAAAATTTTTAATTTAAAAATTTTAATTTTGAAAGAATGGTAAGTATATATTTTATTAATATTAATATAATTATTAATCTTTTAGAACTCTTTTAAAAATAAACAAAAATATTTATAATTACTAATATAATAGTAACTTATGAAAAAATTAATTTACTTATGGTGATTTACACCCTTAAAAAAATTCGTCCTCGAAATTTAAAACGTACCATGGGCAAACCAATCAGCATACTTAGCGCGTATCTCATCCTCGCTCTCCCAAGTCGCTTCTTTCTCACTATGTCAATTCCACTGAATCTTGATCATTGTAACATCTTTGTTCCTCAAGTGGTGAACCTTTCTATCCAAAATCGCTAATGGCTTCTCCTCATAAGCTAAACTATTGTTTATCTCTAAAGTTGAGTAGTCAATCACGTGACTAGGGTCTTGCACATACATTCTCAACATAGAGACGTGAAACACATTATGAACAGCTGAAAATTACGGTGGTAAAGCTAAACGATAAGCTAAATCACCAACTCTCTCGAGAATCTCAAATGGCCCCACACACCTCGGCTTTAACTTTCCTCGCTTACCAAATCGTACCACTCCTTTAGTAGGAGAGACTTTAAAGAACACCTTTTCTCCCTCACTAAATTGCAAATCCTTCCTACGTCTATACGCATAAGATTTTTCTCCCTTACTTTCTTCACCACTTCCTTTGTATCCTTCAACATCTCTGGTCCTACTAATCTCCTTTCTCCAACTTCGTCCCAATACAAGGGCGATCGACATTTCCTCCCATATAATGCCTCATAAGGGGCCATCTCAATAGTTGGTGATAACTATTGTTGTAAGCTAACTCAACCAACGGCAAGTAATACTCCCAACCGAGGCTCAAATCAAGTACACAAGCTCGCAACATATCTTCTAGAATGCTGAGATCGTCTTTTACGATTGTCCATCGGATTGCGGGTGATAGGCCGTGCTAAAATTCAACTTAGTCCCCATAGCCGACTATAAGCTCCTCGAAAGCTGTGATGTAAACCTAGTATCACGATCCGGCACAATCGAAACCGGCACTCCATGCAACAATACTATCTCCCGAATATAAATCTGTGCATACTTTGCTCCATCCTAAAAGTAGTCTTTAGGAAGAAAGTGGTGACTTAGTCAATCGATCCACAACAACCCATATTGCATTATTCCCCTTTACCATCCTTGGTAAACCCGTAACAAAATCCATAGTTATATGCTCCCACTTCCACTGCGGGATCTTAAGTGGTCGTAGTAATCCCGACGGACGCCTGGTGTTCGGCATTCACTTGTTGGCAAACCAAACACCTCTCCACAAATTCAGCAATGTCCTTCTTCATTCCATTCCACCAAAACAATTTCTTTAAATCATGATACATCTTAGTGCTACCCGGATGAGCGGCATAAGGTGTACTATGAGCTTCCTCCAAGATATTTTCTTTAGTGCTACCTCTTGAGGCACACAAATCCTCCCTTCATAATACAATGCTCCATCATCAGCCATTGTAAATCCTTTTCCTTCCCCTTTGAGAACTTCGCTCCCTCGTTTTGCGCGAGAATATCATCATCGAGCTGAGCACTCATAATCTTGTCCTTCAACTCCGGTTGCACCACTAAAGTTGGTAAGACCACATCAACCCTTCTTGGTGGGGTCACCACCTCAATCCCTCATATTTGTGAACTCCTTCACCAACTGATCATGCTCGGTCAACACGCATAATGCTCCTCGTCTTGAGCTTAAGACATCAACTACCACATTAGCCTTACCCGGGTGGTAGTGAATCGTACAATCATAATCCTTCACAAGCTCGACCATCTTCTTTGCCTCATGTTCAACTCTTTTTGCCTCATGTTCAAGCTCGACCATCTTCGAGTAGATCTCGCACTTCCCTCTATACAAGTAGTGTCTCCAAATCTTCAATGCGTGAACAACGGCTAACTCTAAATCATGTGTTGGGTAGTTCACTTCATGCGTCTTCTATTACCTTGAGGCATAGGCAATTACCTTACCTTGTTGCATCAAAACATAACCAAGGCCTAGCTTTGATGAATCACTGTAGATCACAAACTCCTTAGTTGGATCGGGTATTATCAAAAGCTGGAGTTGAAGTAAGTCTCCTCTTGAGTTCTTGAAAACTCTCCTCACACTTCTTGCTCCATTCAAACTTCTCCTCTTTCCTTGTCAAACGTGTCATCGGTCTTTGCTATCCTCGAAAATCCTTCAATGAATCTTTGATAGTAACCTGCTAATCCCATGAAACTACGAATCTTATGAGCATTCGCGAGTCTACTCCAATGTGACTTCTACCTTCGACGGATCAACTTCAATCCCTTAGCTGTAATCACATGTCCAAGAAAAGCTACTTGCTTCAACCATAACTCGCACTTACTAAACTTGGCATACAACTTCTCCTAGCGAAGGGTTTCCAACACCACCCTCAAATGCTCTTCATGTTGTGCCTCGACCCTTGAGTATACCAAGATATCATCTATGAATACTATGACAAACTAATCTAAGAACATATGAATAACTCGATTCATCAAATCCATAAACACCACAGGTGCATTGCTTAATCCAAAGGCATCACCACAAACTCGTAATGCCCATATCGAGTCCGAAAGGCTGTCTTTGACACGTCACTCTCCTTGATCTTCAGCGATGGTAGCCCGATCGAAGATCAATCTTAGAAGTATACTCCACTACCTCTCAATTGATCAAACAAATCCTCGATCTGGGTAATGGATACTTGTTCTTTATGGTGAGTCGATTCAACTCTTTTGATAATCGATGCACATCCTCAAAGTTTCATACTTCTTCTTGACGAACAAAGCGCGCTCCCCACGGCGAGACACTAGGTCGTATGAAACTTAAGTCTAACAACTCTTGTAGTTGTACCTTTAATTCTTGCAACTCCTTGGCGCCATTCTATAAGGAGCTTTTGACAGAGTGCCGCTCCGGGTGTCAAGTCTATGGTGAACTCCACTGTCTATTAGGTAGCACTCCGAGGAGCTTTTTTGGAAAAACATCCGAGATAGTCCCGTACAACCGGCACATCTGCAACCCTCACTTCCGATTTACGGCTTCCCATAATGTTGACCGAGAAATCCCATGAACTATATCCTTTCTCAACATCTTCATCGCCTTCATCGCACTAATCACTCACGGTACGGTTCGAGGTGAACCCCATAGAGGGTAGTCTCCTTATTGGTGGGTGTATGTAAAATTACTCTCCACTCGTGGCACTTAATGTCAACTCTATATTTACTAGGCCAATCCATACCAAGAATAATATCAAAGTCCTTTATGTCTAGCACAAAAAGATCAGCCCATAAAGCATGTTCATTCACATCAATTCTCACACCTCTAATCATCGAATGAGCACTAATAACTTTATCGGAGGGTATACTAATCACAAGTGGGTTCTCTACTCTTACACTTTTACTTTACGATAAAGCATGAAACTATGTAGACATAAGCGAATGTGTAGCTCTAGTATCAAAGAGTACATATGCGGTATATTGGCGTAAGCATACCTACCATAGTGCCCGGCTCTTGGTCAACCTCTGACGTGTCATAGCGAACATGCGTGCGTTGCCACCTGCCCCAGCATTTGGCTTTCTTCCATCACCCCTACGGACAATTTATAAGTATGTGTCCCGGCTACTTGCACTTGTAACAAGCGTTACGCCTTTGAAGACACTCTCCCAAGTGTTTCCTTCCACATTTAGCCTGATTGGTCTCTCAACAAATTCTTTTTGTGGAGCACCACTAGCAATCCTCACTTGTTTGTTATGGGTAGGATTCCTACTCGATCCTCCTCCGTTTCACTTCCTTTTCCCTGAAAATATCACCTCCTTACGCTTCGGAGCATCCATAGCGAGACTCGCGGCAACCTCTTGCACGCTCATAAGTTTTAGCCAAGATAGTGAGTCCTTGACACTGACAAAACATTCTTGATCTCGGAGGCGTAATCCATTCCTGAATCTCCATACTTTCTTAAGCTCGGTGTCCACTAAATGTTGGGCGAACCGACTCGAGATCGCTAAACTTCCGTTCATATTCCGCTACGAGTCATCTTGCCTTGTTTGAGTTGAAGAACTCTGTTTCCTTACGAACTGAAATGATGGTGGATAGTATTTTTACGTGACTATTTCCACTGATCGTGTCCAAGTGAGACTCACACGTTCAGCGGCTGGCCTCATACGCCGGTAGGGAAGTCCACCAAATTAGTGCGTCTTCTTTTAGGTGGAAGACCGCACATGCTACTTCTGTGCATCGGTGCACATCATCAGCTCTAATATGCTCTCAAATGCATCCAACCACTCTTCTAGAGCGAGACGGTCCCTCTCGTCCATTAAAAATAGGAGGCTTGAACTTGTGGAATTGCTCTACCACTGAAGGTGGTTTTATGGAGCTTCTTTGGTGTTGTGGTGCACCGAGCGTGGAGGCATCTTCCAATAAGAGCACAAGTACCTTAGATAACTAATCCATATGAGTTGTAACTTATCAAATCATTCGTTAATAAAACACATAACCCATATTTTGTTCAAATACTTCACATATAAAATTTATCCATACTCCAAAAGAAATGAAATAATTAATCTAGAATGTGCTTAAATCCATCAAGTCTCAAGAACCCAAAAATAGAACAAAGTCTACAACTCTAATCTCCTACTACTCTTCCATAGACCTCGGGCCTACATATCTACCATCTGAACTACTGTCCTAATTATCATCTCTCTTTCTGGAATAGGTAGTTACATGGCCAACGGCAACTCCTCTTACGGGTCATCCTCAATGCCTCCCGGTCTTAAGCCATCTATAGGCCAACTCTGCAGCCACATCTCTAATTGTGGTCTCCATATCTCATCGTTCCTGTTGGCTATGATTTCTCTAGCTTCCTTCTCCTGGAGATAGGTGTTTCACAGTGTACTTAAAAAAATCTTTGGGGTTAGGCTGACCACGACCCTCTCTTTGCAGGTGCACTATATCTACTAGGTACAAAATGGGGTAATTTCTAATGTCTGAAACTCTCATAATATTCCCTCTAGCGTCCATTTAAACTATCAATCACCACGGTTGTTAGAGTTAAAATTAATTGACGTGTACTTAATCATAATTCATCTTATTGTGCATATTTCATATACATAAAACTTCTCCTTTTTTCATTTACTAACACAATTATCTTAGCACTTAACTTTCTTATCATACCTTGGAGTTGGCGCGGTGGCGCGGTGGATGGTGTAACTTAAAAGTAATGAATGTATGCAAATAATTATAAATTTTTTTTTAGACTCTAAAGGTTTTTTTTTAACAAGTCTACAAGAGCGTAGACCTGCTCACGATACCACCTTTGTCACATCCTAATTTTATAAATAATTTTAACTTGTGACTTGAATAAAAATCTCTTTCAAGAGTTCATAAAAAAACTCAAAGATATTTTTTTAGCAAAATAATTTGATAAAAACCTTCGGAAACATGACCATGAGAATCCTTAATAAATAAATAAATAATGTCAACTAAAATAAATTGCATAAATTGTCTCAATTTTCTTAAAACTTAATTCACTCGATAAATAATCTTACGAAAAGAAATTTAATGTCATGCTTTATGAATTAAAAATGCTAAAATAAATAACACCAACCAATCCACCTTGCCTCTGCATGACTCCATCAATCTTAATCTGCAAGAATATTAATTTAATTGGGGTTAGCAACCAACTAGCTCGGTGGGGTCATATTTGTCACGATTAAATATCCAACATAATCAAAGCGACAACTCACATACCACATAACCATAACATTTATCAGAAAGCCAACCATAGTAACATAGCATCATAATCGGTCCTTTCCACGAAACATAGTTCTTAAACTCATTATGTCACACGGTCGTTCCCACCGAACATAAATCATAGTCTATTATGTTGCACGGTCCTTTCCACCGAAACATAAATCATAGCATAATATGCACACGGTCCTTTCCACGGTCATACACATAAATAATATGTTACACGGTCCTTTCCACTGGAACATACCCATATCATAACATATAGCACATAGTAGCAAGCAACAAATCTCAATCATGCAAGGTATTTAAAAGTGACAAATAACTACCAATCATATAGAGAAATCCCACCTTACGCCTTGATTATCCTTAGTAAATGTTCTAGAGCGTGGTCTCCATGGCACCTAAAATAATAATTAATAAACTTATTTCAGTGTTATATACTTATTAAATTCATAAATCTTAGTCTTATTATATTAATATATAATAATTATCCAAAATCATTTGTACTTCCTTAAAGTAAAAATACAATAATAATAATAATAATAATAATAATAATAATAATAATAATAATAATAATAATAATAATAATAATAATAATAATAATAATAATAATAATAATAATAATGTAATCTAGTAATAATAATGGTAATAGAATGGAAAGAATTTTAGTACGAGTAGCATAATCGATCATTTTTTCCATGTCAAACCTAACACTATCGGTATCTCATATGTATACATATAAATAATTTTACGCCATAACAAAATTCTCAAAATTTAAGTCAACTTCAGATTCTTTAAAACTAAAATATGGGTATATTTTTACGGTGGTGTTCCCATGATCTGTCCCTAAAAAAATGAAGAATGGATGCGTGACAAAAACAAAATTATTTAAATTACTCTTTAGTTTGAAAAAATCAATACTATACGTGCATTAGCTGACCGAAAAGAAATAAATTTGTTACTCTATCTGTTGGCTCATCTTGAAAGAAAATTTTAATATATATATATGTATATATATATATATATATATATATTCTCCAACTAAAGAATAAAACAATACTTGATTGCATGCATATTATATTTATAATGATAATATGGAGACATAACACTACGAAGAAAAGAACACGACTTCTATGATATCGAGTAGAACTCCCTACGGACGATGAAATAAGTAAAGTAAATAAATTAAAGAGGTAAGGATAAGGTGTTACCGAAACAACAAGAAAATGAGAGAAGAAATTATTTGATGCTCCAGAGAGAAAACTTTAGTATACGGTGAATAATTTTTCTCGTGGGTTTATTTTGTGAGATGACCGTGACTTGTAAAAAAATAATTGGGGAGATATTTTTGTTGAGATAAAAGGAAATTTGGATCTACATAATCTCACACCTAAAAGATAAGATTTTTAATTTAAAATTTTAAATTTTTGAAAGAATGGTAAGTATATATTTTATTAATATTAATATAATTATTAATCTTATAGAACTCTTTTAAAAATAAAATATAACATAAATAAAATTAAAAATATTTATAATTACTAATATAATAGTAACTTATGAAAAATTAATGTACTTAAGGTGATTGATATTGTTGGGTATTTGTTGGTCCCACGGATTAAGTATATTATTAAGGAACTTGAAACAACTTTCTAGGGAAAATCTAGAAGGGGGGTTGAATAGATTTTCAAACTTTTTTAAAAACTAGAAAATAAATTCAAGATACCAAAGTTCACACAGTGAAAAGCAATTTTAAACTCAATCTTAAACGGATCAAAAACAATCGATTACAAGTGCTGGTTGTGAGTTTGAAATTGAATTTGATTTAAAGGTTGAAATTGATTAAGAATAGATAAGTAATGAAAATAGTAAAGAACACAACAATTTATAGTGGTTCGGATCCAAATGATCCTACATCCACTCTCCTTCTTCAACTTGAAGAAGGGACTCGTCCACTTACTTACTCACCGACTTACGGTCTTGCAAATTTCAACTTTTCGATGATGATCTTCTAATCTTCAAGTCTATCTTCAACTCCTAAATTCTCTGAAATCTCTAAATTACGGTGCAAGAGCGTGTTGAAGATATACAAAGTAGTGTTCTATAAACACTTAGAACTTATGAAAATTTCTTTGAAAAACTTGTGTGATTGCTTAGAAAGCTTGAGAATTATGAATGTGTGAATCTGAATTAATTCGTGTCATCTAAAGTTGTGCATAGACTTATTTATAAGCTTGAGAGACAGTTAGTTTGTTGTAATAAACTAAAACCGCCTAACAAACATAATCTTGATAATCGCCTTGACTTGGTGATCTTGGTCTAGTCGTCTGCGGTGACTTGGTGAAGACTTGCCTTTCTTATTCTACTCAACTTGTCTTGACCTCGTCTCGAGCTCTTCATAGTTGTCTCCCGTAGATAACTTGTCTCAAGCTCGTCTTAAGATTATCTCTCGCTTCGTCGGGTTCCCCATTGAAAGGCTTCGGAACGACCCGGCCCGGGTAAAGACCGCGTCTTCGAGTGCCTTTAGCTCTTCTTCACCCTTGAGCCTGATTCCACTTCGGCCTTGGCAATGATGCCTTTGATCCAGTTCATGTCAGCAGATCCATCGGGGTTGGTCTTGGAGTCCGCTGTTTCGTAGCTGGAGCGCACGGATCGGCGTTGAAAATCTTATCGCCTTCGTCTATCAAGCGATGATAGAGGTTGACATCTTCTTTTTCAATCCACTCGTGCCATCTTAGGTCTTCGTCTGGGCTGATGAATCGAGCCTTTCAAGATGTACCCGTGGTACATCCATCTCGGCATCTTGATTCTTCTCTTTGTACTCTTTAAACCATTGACCGCGACGACCTTTGGAGGGTTGAGTGTTCGGTGATAAGGTCGGAATTCGGCAAATGCTCGCCCCTTTCATCTCCCACTTCACGACCTGCTTACTCCACCTCATCTCCAATCCCTTATTTTTCTTCTTGACGCTTCCTTTCCATTTCCCCATACCGAGGCCTTCTCCGCCTAATTTTGCTAGTTTTGAGAATTAAAGCTTTGGCTGGAGAATATTCCTCGATTACTTTCTCTTTTCCCTTTCCCTTCACCTCAGTGGCTTCTCTACTTCTTTCATTTTGGCCAACAAGCTGGGTAGATTTCTCCTCCTCCTCTTTCTTCCTCCCGAGCTCATCCTCTTTCGGGGCTTCTTCCAATTGGCTCACCTCTCGGGTGAAGTGCAGCCGACTCATCGATTTGAGCACGACATCCTCCTGTTTGCTTCCGGTTCAAATTTGCATTGGCCTTAGTGCCAACTTCTCTCTTCATCTCCTCCCGAGCAGTGTGAGGGTTCGCTCTCTTTCTTGCTCAGCCCTTTCCCCTTTTTGACTTCATCAGCTAGGGCGGTCAACTTCGTCTCCAGATCCTTACATTTTAATGCGGAAGTCGACTTGTCCAAGGCTAATGAGTCGACCAGCATTACATTGTAGTTAGTTACTTGATTCCTCAGCCCTTGCACCTCCTCCTCCAGAGCCTTCACTTTCTCGGCCAAGACAGGGGTTAGTAAGAGTAGTAATTTTATCGATTAAATTTACCTCTACTTCCCTCATCTTTGGCGATCATAGTCTCCGTGGATCGCCTCAACCATCTTCTTTGTTTTCTTCTTCATCCTTTTGGAAAACGTCTGTTTGATCTTCCTCTCCCATTTGGGCAACGATTGAGGAGATGGCTGATGTTGGGCTTAGGTCATTGTCCTCGTCCTCGGATGAGGATTCGGACGAGAAGGAGGGGTTTTGTGGTTACATTGATGGATGTAAGGGGGTAGGAGAGCTCATCTGGATGTCCTCTAGGAATGAGTAAGAGGAAATCTCAATTTACGGAGGGGAAAAAGTTTGTGTTTGAGGGGAATGGAGGATTGTGTTTCGGGGATGGGAATGGTAGATGAGGTTGGTTGTTCGGGTTGAGGGATGGCTGATATGATTGGAGTGGAGGTGGATTCAGGTTGGGTGGGTGTGGATGTGGTTTCGGATGGAGTGATGATGGGTTCGGTTTGGGTTTGTGTTTGGACCGATGGAGTTGGACTGGTTATTTGGGGCAACCGTGGGCATTTGAGAGGCTGCGAGGTGCCAGCCGGGCACACCTCTTCATTGCCGAGAGGAGATTGGGATAAGGAGAGGGAAGAGTTGGTACCTTCCTCCTGGATTGGAGAGAGTACAACTTCCTTAGCCGGAGATGGAGGGACTTCAGCTTGTCCGACCTCCGCTGCAATCTTGAGGACAGGTATGTCCTCCGGGAGTAGGGTTGAGGACTCCGTCTGCTAACCCGAGCTGCCGGAGGATTCGCACGCTTGAGACTTCGTTCGAGGCCTCTTACGGAGGATGAATTGGTCATCCTCATCGAGTCCTCGTCGAAGGTTGACCGGGCGGTGGCGGTGATGACTCCTCGAAGCTTTCTTTTCGAGAGGCCTTGACTAGCCTCCTCCGTGGTCTCCTACGAGGAGATCTTGCCTCGGCTGACCTACCTCCTCAGTTACTTCTACCACACTGGACTCTCCTCGGCTTGAACGGTTAGAATTTCCTCGGCTTGGACCTCCTCTCCCTCGGCCTCGGCCACCGGCTCTGCAGCCTCCCTTCGACCTCTTCGGCTGCCGCCATTGCTCTTCGGTCTCTTGCATCATCGACTCATCGTCTGAATCGGGCATTCCTCCCACCTCTCATTCTTAGTAAGGATTTACTTTTTGTTTGGAATACTTCTTCGACCCCACTCTCCAAATACCGCTCTATTTAGCCCTTCAATCGAATAGTGATTTTGTTGAGCAATTTATTTGTCGAGTTTGCCACACATCCTTCTCCGGTGATTTGAAAGTCAACCTCTTCTTCTCCTCGCTCGCCTCGTGAATGAGCAATCGAACTCAGTTCACTTGGACCCCATCTAGAATGGCCCTCATAACACACAATCTGGGCTTGGATAGCCCATCATGTGAACTTCTGCTCCCCAACACGGCTTTGGTTGCAACGGTCATCGGCAACCTATACCTTCTCCTTAATAAATTTTTCTTCAAATCCCGATGAGTCCCTCTGTAGTTGACTCTCGCCATCAGGTCAAAGGACTCCTCCCAATCATCCTCTTTGTACGTCAATGGATTTACTTCTTCCATTAACGTATCAAAAATTCTAGCAATGCTTTCCCGGTATACGACAGTAGTTGTGCCATCGACCCTCGTATCAAACCCTTCTCTTGTATCCAGCAGATTTACAGAAACTCTGCTCCCAATAAGTCTCTTGTCTTGTTAAGGGAGACTTCATGGATAGGAATCCACGTAATCGAGAAGCTTCCGGTAGGCGGAGAATCTCTGCCGATTCTCTATCTCTCGTGGTTTCAAAATCCACATACATTTCAGCCTTTAATTTATTCTTGAATATCTCCTCGTTCATTTTGAAACTGAAGTGTTTGTAGATATGTAAGAAGGTTTATAGGATTTGGTGGTTTTGAAGAAGAAGCCATGGTAAAGCTGTTGGAAAGTTTGAGAGATTTTATAGAGAATTAGGGCTGGAATTCGTAAAAGTAAATTTTGAAATGACGAAGGTAAGTTTTTAAATCAAGAGGAGAGAGAGGGAAAATTTTGGAAGATGATACGTGGCAAATTTTCAGGAAACATTTTTACCGTTGATTGTTAAAGGCGCGTGAGAAATATCAACGGTTAAGCGAGCAAACCGCTTTCGTATTCGGGCGCGCGTGGCATTAACGCGTCTTGAACTGTAAAAGTAATCGTTTATCCTATGAATTAGACGGCTAATAGGTTTACTTTATGCGAGAGGTAATTAGTATACACGACGTAAGCCAAATTATACCTTTCTTTGCATAAAGGTTTCCTATTTCGCATGGATTTTGTCGGACTTGGTCAAAAGTGACCTTGTCTTATATTTTGAAAAAAATTCTCCGAGTCGATATTTGAAAAACAAAATATTTCCAAGACTGAGTTATTTTAATGCCATTATTTTGAATAAAACATTTTCAAGACACAACTCATCCGAAAGATTTTGAAATAGACGAGCTTGTGAGAATAATTTTGAAAATACATTTTTCAAGAAAGGGGTGAGCAGGATGTGGAGGTTTTTATCGGATAAGAAGATTCAGCCTGATCTAACAATGTTGATCTATTACATGTTCCCGAGATACACAAACTACAAGAACCATTAGTAGTCAAGGTAAGTCGGATAGGATACGAGATAGTCATCTGTTTTAAAGGAAACAGTGACTATTGTGTCCTTGCACGATTTACCGGATGTCGAATAAGTAATTATCAAGTCGGATAAGGTCAATATGACTAATCCTTGATTCTTGATTCCTAAGAAGGAGATTAATGATATCAGCAACTTTGATTGTCCTTTGACACAAATCTAGTACGAATAATTCTTTCTAGACATGATTTAAAGTAAAGGAAAGAAAGAAGGAAAACAAATAATGACACACACAATAACAATTAAAAATCAGCTAAAGATGCATCAAGTAATCCTAATTCTAAACACAATTCTTTAAATCTAGATTCGGCTAAGGGTTTTGTAAGTAGATCTGCTCTACGAGATTCTGTGGCTATCTTTTCTATCCTAATATCATTCTTTTCTACATGATCTCTAATGAAATGATGTCTCGATGTCTATATGTTTACACTTAGAATGCAAAACAGGATTGTATATCATGGCTATTGCACTATTACTATCACAAGAAATAGGAGCAGATGATGTTTGAATGTTATAGTCCCTAAGGCTTTGACTAATCCAGAGAGTTGAGAGCAACAACTACCGTGCCATGTATTCGGCTTGATTGTGGAGGTGGCAACAGATGTCTGTTTCTTAGATAGCCAAGAAATTAGTTTGTTGCCTAAGAATTGACAAGTTCGGATGTGGATTTCCTATCAATCTTACATCCTCCAAAATCTGAGTCCGAATATCCCGACAAAGACAAAGTTATCATCGATTAGGTACCACAACCCAATCTCGCAAAGTCCCTTTAAGATATTTAAGGATTTTCTTAGCGGTCTCAGACGAGTTTTCTTGGGATTAGATTGGAATCTTGCACATACCCCAACCGCAAAGGCTATGTCTCGGCCTACTTGCGTGAGATAGAGAAGGGATCCAATTAGTCCACGATACTCCGTTGCATCCGTAGGTATCCCTGCTCATCTGAATCCATAGAGAAGTTAGTTGCCATACGTATTTTAACTTCCCTACTAGTAGTCATCCCAAATTTCTGTATAAGGTCCTTAGCATACTTAGTCGATGTATATATATGCCCTTACAATGCCTCGCTTAATCTGCAAGCCTAGAAAATATGTCAATTCACCCATCATAGACATTTCAAACTGTTTTTCATGAGAACACCTGAATTCTTCACACAAAGTCGATTAGGTGAACCAAATATAATATCATCCACATAAATTTGAACCAAGAAGATGTTACTATCTATTTCTTTTCTATACAAAGTCCGATCTATCTTACCTTTTGAAAATCCATTTGAAATCAAGAATTGAGATAGGGTATCATACCAAGCCACAGGTGCTTATTTCAGTCCATATAGGGCCTTATTGAGTTTATAAACTTTATTATTGATCTTAAACCCAGGAGGCTGCTCTACATAGACTTCCTCAAGTAACACACCATTTAGGAAGGCGGACTTGACATCCATCTGAAAGACTTTGAAAGATTTCTAAGCGGAAATGCCAAAACAGCCTTATTGCTTCTAATCGGCAACTGGAGCGTAGGTTTCATCATAGTCTATCCCTTGGTGTGAGTAACCACTGAGCTACCAATCTTGCCTTATTACGAACAATAATGTTGTTTTCATCGATTTT
Organism: Paraleonurus japonicus; assembly: GCA_030762865.1. Lineage (NCBI taxonomy): Eukaryota > Viridiplantae > Streptophyta > Magnoliopsida > Lamiales > Lamiaceae > Paraleonurus > Paraleonurus japonicus. The sequence continues at coordinate 26,835,167 of CM061052.1, read as the reverse complement.
ATTTTTAAACACCCATTTGGTGCCTATAATCTCTCTATGTAAGGGTCTGTCTTTTGTCTTTCAAATTGATGCAGTTCTTCTGCATGGTACATTATCCAGTTTGGATCGGATAGAGCCTCCTCAATAGACATAGGCTCGAGAAGTGATACATAGTAGCTGAGCAGGACTTTGAGAATCTACTATTGTTAGGTAATACGCACACTCTTGGATGTGTCCCCAATAATCTGGTCGGTTGGATGATAGCTTCTCATCCTCTTGCCTATTTGAGTAGAAGGATCCTCATCTTGAGACTTAGCGAGCAACTTATCGACTCTGTCTTAGCAGGCGTTCCCCCTTCATCTACTAACCTGTTTGGTCGGATGATGTCAAGGGTGTCTCCTTAGATGGGAGTGCGAAGAGGGGTTGTCTTCGATTTCGGATGGGAATTCGTCATCATACGAATCTGAGTCAAAGCTAGGCGGATATCTTTGTTCTATGTTTAGTTTTGGTTAGTTCAATTTTATCTAGATCATCTGTAATCTGATTCACTTGGTGCGAAAAAGTATGCATTTCATCAAATACCACATGAGGAGTTTCCTCCACACAAAGAGTTGTCTTGTTGAAGACTGCTGAAAGATTTGGAAGTGTTGGAATATCCCAAGAATATTCCATCACCGCCTTAGCATCAAAGGTTCTCGGCTTAGACTTCACATTGTTATGGATGAAGCATTTACAACCAAAAGCTCGAAAATATGAGATTCTTGGAATCTTACCCTTCTAGATCTCATAAGGAGTCTTACCCTTACATTTGGTGGTAAGCATACATTGCAGGTGTAGCAGATAGTGTTGATAGCTTGACCCGGAACTCGTGAGGGTTCCATACTCGGCTAGTTTGCTCTGGCTGCTTCTTTGAGTGTTCTATTTCTCCTTTCAACAACTCCATTTCTTTGTGGTGTTCTAGGCTGATGAGGTCTCATGAACTATGCCATTCTCAATCAAATAGTTAGATAAATAAGAATTTAAAAATTCGGTTCCCTTATCACTCCTTATCTTAATAATATTAACATCTTTCTCATTTTGGATGCATGCAGAGCAGATCGGGGATCTTGTTCATTGTCTCATTCTTTTTGAAAATAAATATTACCCAAGTGTATCTAGAAAAATCATCAACAACAACAAGAGTATATTTCCTTCCACTAAAGGCTGAGAGGTGAAAGCGAGTCCAAAGCAGATCAAGATGAAGGAGTTGTAAAACTCTTTACGATGAGGATGTGTTAATACTTTTAAAAGAGTGTCTGGGCTGTTTACCTTTTACAAGAATCACATTTCAGATCGGTTGAGCATAATTTCTCGGGTAGTCCTTTAATAAGATTCTTTTTAGCTAGCTTACTAAGGGTTTTGAAGTTCGGATGACTAAGCCTTTTATGCCATAGCAGTGAGGTCATCTCCACCCTTAGCTACAAGGCATGTGTCTTTGGGACAACTATTAAAGTTAGCCACATAGACATTACCATGTACGAAGCCGAGGTTAAAAGTACCTTGTGCGAGGAGCTATCTAGGATATCACACTTATCTTTAGAAAATTTTACAAGAAAGCCTTTATCACGAGTTGAGAAAGCAGATATGAGTTATGCTTTAAACCTTCTACAAAATAAACCTCGAGATACTGGACATCCCTTATAACCAAAGTACCAACTCCCTTAGTTTGTCCACAGTTATTGTCTCCAAAAAGAACTGCGGGGCCATCAATATTCTGAAAGTTTGATAATAGCTTCTTGTTGCGGGTCATGTCTTTGTGAGCGGCCATTTGTCTATGTACCAAATTGAAGCTAGAATCTCCTCTTTAAGTGATAGTCCTGTGATTCTGCAAGGCAGATTAGGTATGAGGTACCCTAGTGATCTTGGGTCCTTGAAGGTCAATAATCACTTTGGGTATCCAGACAAACATCTCATTATTCAATAATAAATCAGATTTGATCATGTCTACCAAATCGCCTACAATCACATCACATTTGAATGATAGTTTATTGTATTGATTTAGTGACTTTCTTAAACTTAGGAAAAATGGGATAGCATCTACTTCTCCCATCAAAAGAATTGTAATAAGAACTTCTTCTAATCTTAGTTCTTGCAGCCCTCTTAGTCGAGATCTGGACTCCTCAACCGAATTTTGGTTTTAGATTAGGAGATGCGGTCCTCATACCGACTTAGTGGTTTCCAAGGACCAATCTTAATTTCTTTTGAAGTTTGTTTGCCTTCACAAATTTCATTGGTTTTTGAACATCGATTTATTATTCTTATCATAACCAAGCCACTGTCTTATCATGAGATTTTTGAGAAGTACTAAAGATGTGATCTATAGCAGATTATGAGTTATTAAGTGGCTCATTTTAAAGACAAGCTTCTCATTGTCCTTTTAATTGACTCATTTTCGGTACAAACCATTTCAAATTTGTCTTTCAAAGATTTTAATTCATTTTCTAGTCTTTCGAGACAGAGACTAGGCTGATGTACTAGCCTCGGCTGAGGGTAAACATTCCCCACTTGAATGTTTCCTCGACTCGAGTAGTTCACAACTTGTTTGCCTTTGACTAGAGTCCGAATACGATCTTTCAAAGTCAAATTTGCGATCTCTAACTGTTTATAAGCACTTAGAGACATCTTTAGATCTTTCAATAATCCTTTGATGACAATTTGGTCATTGTTTGAAACAGATTTATATGAATCATTATCGAAGAGGAGTAATAATTTACCTCTTTAGCCATCAGACAGACTTCATCGTCGATCCAAAATCGAGATGAAGATGATGAGGATGATGATGATTTTCTTGATTCCTTTTCTTCAGCAAGAAGGACTCTTTGATCTCGCAAACCGCCTATCTCTTTTCTTTCTTTTCTCCTCTCTTTCCTCGGGAGTCGGTGGGGACAATCATAAGCTGAAATGACACGGCTTGTTACGGGTGTAATAAGTATCTCCCTGTCTGATTTAGGGCTGATAGGATTCTTTCTTGCGAGGTGATTTGAATCTTCTTGTCTCGACTCTTTTTCTTGTCATCATCTGTTGAGTCATCCTCTTTTCTTCTTGATCTGATCTGGATCTGTCCTTCTCTGCAAACCTCAATTTATTATGTTTATATTTCATTCTCAATCTATCATACCTTTTTGTGAGCAATGCCATCTGCTCCTTTAAAGATAAGCCACTCCTATTGATTAATTTTGTTGTCTTGTCTTCTTTGTTGACAAAGGCAACAGACTTGGATGAGGTGCTTGACTCCATCTCGTCTTTCTCATCTTCTAACTGAATGTCATAGTCTAAAGCTTTAAGATGAGAAAATAAAGTATGATGTGTAATAGAGGATAAATTTTGAGTTGCTTTGAGGATATTTGACTTTTCTCTCCATCTTTTGGTCAAAGACTGAGTATTTTATTATTAATCTCCTTCTCTGAATAATTCTTCCCTAAATCATTTGCTTTATTGAGAAGATTTGTCGGTCTCACATCCAGTGATCTATTGTTTCATTCTCTTTCATCTTAAATGTATCGAAAGCATGTAGCACTGATTGAAGCTTATTTTCCTTGACTTGGTGCGATCCTTCACACACACCGGCAAGGGTCTCCCACATCTCCTTAGCCGTTTTACACCTTTTTACTTTCTCTATCCAGTCTTTGCTTAGAGTTTCAATGATTTCTGTCCTAACTACTTGGTCCAAGTTATGGATTTTTCTTTCATCATTGGTAAGCTCCGCACTCTTCTTTTCTTGTCTAACTACTGGTTTCAGCCGTTGCGGTCCCATCGCTGGTTCCTCCATTATAGAATTTAATAGGTCCTTCTTCAAGAACCTCTTCCATCCTATCGTGAATTGCCTTTAGATGGTTCTCCATCTGAACTTCCAATAATCATATTCCTCATTGAAAACTCGGGCGAGACTCCTGGACTTCTTGCTTTTGGCGAGATGACATGATGAAACAAATAATCTCAACAAGAACTTATTAGTAGCAAGGTTAGTGGTTTGAAAATAAAGAAGATAATCAAGAAACAATTTGAAACTTGACAAGACCTTAAACCAATATCGAAACGACTTAACAACCGCTCGATACCACTTATTGGTCCCACGTATTGAGTATATTATTAAGGAACTTGAAACAACCTTCTAGGGAAAATCTAGAAGGGGGGGTGGTTGAATAGATTTTCAAACTTTATCAAAAACTAGAAAATCAATTCAAGATACCAAAGTTCACACAATGGAAAGCAAGTTTAAACTCAATCTTAAACGGATCAAAAGCAATCGATTACAAGTCTGGTTGTGAGTACCGAAATTGAATTTGATTTAAAGGTTAAAATTGATTAAGAACAGATAAGTAATGAAAGCGGTAAAGAACACAACAATTTATAGTGAGTACGGATCCAAATGATCCTACATCCACTCTCCTTCTTCAAGCTGGAAGAAGGGTCTCGTCCACTTACTTACTCACCGACTTACAGTCTTACAAATTTCAACTTTTCCATGATGATCTTCTAATCTTCAAGCCTATCTTCAACTCCTAAATTCTCTGAAATCTCTAAATTACGGTGCAAGAGTGTGTTGAAGATATACAAAGTAGTGTGTTGAAATCTCTTATGAAAATTTCTTTGAAAAACTTGTGTGATTGCTTAGAATTGCTTGAGAATTATGAATGTGTGAATCTTTGAATTAATTCGTGTCATCTAAAGTTGTGCCTAGACCTATTTATAAGCACGAGAAAGCAGATTAGTTTGTTGTAACAAACTAAAACGACCTAACAAACATAATCTTGATAAGCGCCTTGACTTGGTGATCTTGGTCTAGTCGGTGCCGGTGACTTAGTGAAGACTTGCCTTTCTTATTCTACTCGGCTTGTCTTGACCTCATCCGAGCTCTTCATAGTTGTCTCCTGCAAATGACTTGTCTCAAGCTCGTCTTAAGATCATCTCTGCTTCTTCAAACTCGGCTGACTTATCCGGCTCTTCCTAGTCTGATCGATCCTAATCTTGGATCTTTTTCCTCAATTGTTCTTCGAAGTTTAACTAGTCACCTTGCTTAGAAAGAGTTGACTCTCATCGACTCCTTTTAACTCATCAAAACTTCTTCCCCGATCTAGCAGTATTACGGTGAGTGAATAGATATGGTGGGCAATGAGGGTGAGAATAGTGGTAGGGAAAGAACTCCCGAGCCGATAATCTTGACTAGTGGTGTTGATCAAGATAATGTTATTGCTCATTTGGTAGATTTGGTTGAGTGACAGGCCCAACAAATCCATCAACTCATCCAACAAAGGGATACGAGATAGGCAACTTGACGATGTGCATCGACCTCGGCCACGAGCAGAACATTTTGACTTAGTTTGTGAGCGGTTTAGAAAACTAAATCCTCCTATCTTTGAGGATGCTACTGATCCATTGGCTGCAGAGGATTGGTTGAGAACCTTGGATAATATGTTTCAATATAGTAGAATCCACGAGGTGGAAAAGGTTACGTGTGCATCCTTCATGCTCTGCGGTAGTCTTAGGACATTGGTGGGACACTTTTAAAAGTATCGAAGACATTCTTTGCTATGATATGGGAGAGATTTTCAAAAACAAGTATTTTACCGCCCTGTCGGAATAATGAAAATGAATGAATTTATACAGTTTGAAGCGAGGGTATTATGGCTATTCTGAGACTACCTCCATAAATTCGAACAGTTATCCCGAGGTTCGCGGAGCATATGGTGAGTACCGAAATATTGAAAATTGAGAGGTTTTTAGAGGGTCTCGAGACCTGAGCCGTATAGAGATGTAAGCATGGCGGGCATCCGAGGAGTGACCTATGCACAAGTTGCGAGAGAGAGAGCTCAAATTGGCGAAAAAGCTCAGTGAGAATAAGGCAAGCCCAAGAGGCCCGATGTCGAGTTTCAACAAAGACAAGTACCGGTGTGGAGCGGAGATATTAAGAAAAAGACCATTGCCCTTCCAAAACCAAGACCTAATTTCCGGTTTCGACAAGGGCGTAGATCGAGAACAAGAGGGTTCGGGAAAATGTTTCAAGACGGATCGGATTGCGGTACCATCACCACCACCCGTTTGTTTGAATTGTGGTAAACCGCACGCTGGAGCCTGCTCTAATCCCTCTAGAGTATGTTTTTCCTGTGGACAAAAAGGACATATAGCTACTATGTGTCCAACTAGAGGTAAGCAAAGAGAGCAAGGAAGGATTCCGGCCCGAGTTCACCACGACCAAGGAAGATACGAGAAGATAACCCGGTGGTTAGGTAAACTTTCTATTTTTGGTATTTCAACTTTTGTGTTATTTGATTTTGGAGATACATACATTCATTTGCATCCACTTGAGTATGTGAGAAAATTTGGGTAAACCACCTAACTTTGTGAAGCCAAATTTGATGTGATGATCCCTTACGGTGATTCAAAACAAACCAATCAGATTTTTACGAGAATGTGTTATACCCATAGAAGGTAGAGAAGCGTGTGCGAATTTGATTGTATTGGATATGAGCGACTATGATGTGATTTTGGGTATGGATTGGTTATCGAAATATGGTGCTAGAATTGATTGCCGAAAAGAGTATCACGTTTCGGCCGGTGGAAGAGGAACCTTTCTCCTTTGTCGGAATAAAGAAAAGCTTTTGATTCCCGATGATATCGTGCAGTTAGAGCCCAAAGATTATTGGAAAGTGGTTGTGAGGGTTATTTAGTCGGTGTAATGAGTATTGAAGGGCAACAAGATTCAAGCTGTTAGTGAGGTACCGGTTGTACAAGAATATCTGAATTTTTTCCAGGATGATCTTCGGGAGTACCACCAGATCGTGAAATGGAATTTGTGATTGAACTACAACCAGGAGTTTCTCCTATTTCTAAATCACCATATAGAATGGCGCCATTTGAATTAAAAGAATTGAAAGTACAATTGCAAGAGCTACTTGAAAAGGGTTTCATTCGCCCTAGTTTTTCACCACAGGGAGCGCCGAGTTTTGTTTGTTCGAAAGAAAGATGATACATTGAGGATGTGTATAGACTACGGGGCGAACAAAATCACAATCAAGAATAAATATCCCTTAGCTTGCATTAATGATTTGTTTGACCAACTTCAAGGTGTGTCTATCTTTTTGAAGATTGACACGAGATCGAGGATATCATCGATTGAAAATAAAAGAAGAAGACATTCCTAAAACCACATTTAGTACAAGATATAGGAACTATGAGTTCTCGGTAATGCCATTTGGGTGACAAATGCTCGGCCGCATTTATAGATTTGATTAATTGGGTATTTAAAGACTTTACGGGACAGATTCGTTATTGTACTCATTGATGATATCTTGATTTACTTCAAGACTAAAGAAGATCATGCGGTGCATTTGAGGAAAGTGTTAGACATTACGAAAGAAAAACATCTATATGCAAAATTCAAGAAATGTGAATTACGGTTAGTTCGAGTTGTTTTCTTGGGACATGTGATATCGAGGCAGGGATTTCAGTTGACCCAAGCAAAGTTGAAACAATTAATAATGGCCACAACCTATAAATCCGTCGAGGTGCGCAGCTTTTCTTGGTTTAGCGGGGTATTATCACAGATTTGTTGAAGGATTTTCCAAAATTGCTTCTCCATTGACATGATTGACGAGAAATAGTACCAATTATAATTGGACAGATGCGTGTGAATGAAGTTTTCAAGAACTAAAGAAGCGACTAACATCGGCTCCTATTTTGGCAATTCCAATCGAATCGGAGGTTTTAAAGTTCTGAGTGATGCTTCAAGAATGGTCTCGGTTGTGTGCGATGCGAGAATGGTAATGTGATTGCATATGCATCTCGACAATTGAAAGATTACGAGAAGAATTATCCTACACCACGACTTAGAGTTTACGGCTGATCGTATTTTCACTTAAAATTTGGAGACATTACTGTACGGGAGCATTGCGAGATTTACACCGATCATAAGAGTTTGAAATACTTTTTCACTCGTAAAGAACTGAACATGAGACAACGAAGATGGTTAGAACTTGTGAAAGATTATGATTGTGTCATCAATTATCATCTGGTAAAGCTAATGTGGTGGCGGATGCATTGAGTTAAAAATCGGTGGAAAAGATAGCGACTTTGACTTCAATTAAGAAACACGAACTTCTTGACCTACAAAAGATTAATATAGAACTTGTTGAACGTGGCTGTGGCAATGACAAAGCTTGCGGCGCTAACACTTAAACCCACTTTGATTGACATAATTCATCAAGGGCGGCGAACTAATGAATATTTTGCCAAGGTAAAGAAAGACCTCACTTCTAGCGAATCATCGACTTTCATTTATCGAGAAAATGGTGTACTTGACACGACCACATTTACACAACTAACATAATATGAACTTAAACATTAAAACAACCAAGAAAACCTGCTCTTTTTTTTATCAAACGGCATAACACTATCACATACTCAAAACATAACCTGTTCACATTCATACGATTCTTAACCAACCTTAATCCACAAAACACACCGGTACATGCTTGTTTATACTATACATAGCCAAAATAGACATAAAATACAATAGCGAAACAAAATAAGCCACGGTCCTACCCAACAGTCGTCATCTATGTACACACTACTCAAAATCCTACAAGAGCGTCGCGGCTTGTCCGATAGCCTCATCGGTAATCACCGGGATTACCTACAATGCATAAACCGAGTGAGATATAAATCTCGGTAGCGTAAATTATGCACAATATAGAATTCTCAACAATTCTTCCAACATACTCGATTTTGAAATATTCTAATTCATTTCTAATCGCGTCCTAATCCATTTCTATCGCCCTCGCCTAATTCATTTCTAATCGCGTCCTAATCAATTTCTATCGCCCGCCTAATTCATTTCTAATCTCCCACCTAATTCATTTCTACTCAATTCTTTGGGGCCCCAGACTTACAGATATATGCCGGCGTACATTCGATACAAAAGCCACCACGTGGCCAATATAAATGCTCTCTTTTGAAAACCACCTAATTCATTTCTAATCGCTCGCCTAATTCATTTCTACTCACAACTCACCAATTCAATCATCCTATCCATTTCTATAATAATCACGAACTCGGGAGTTCGTTTCACAATAATCATGGAACTCACGGGTTCATTCGGCAATAATTGAACTCACGAGGTTCAATTCAACAACAACCGCACTCGCGAGGTTCAATTCAATAATAATTGAACTCACGAGTTCAATTCAACAACAATTGCACTCACAGTTCAATTCAACAATAATTGAACTCACAGTTCAATTCAATAACAATTGAACTCACGGGTTCAATTCATAAAAATCACCGAACTCACATGATTAGGTCCACATCTATTATTGAGCTCACGAGGCTCTTTTCACGATAAATAACAATATCAAATATTAAAATTTGCATAATATTCACATATCACCGATTAAAATTAAACGAATTCACAAATTACTCCATTTATGCATTGTAGTCACCAATAAATTTCTACTTACCTTGAATTTGCAAAGCGTCAATCACTTAAACCCTTAACAGATCCGATCACCCTCAATTATCAAATTTTCAATACTCCTTATTTTTCGCTTCACCTCTTCTTCCTCTATGTCTTTTTCTTTTCTTTTTTTTCTTTTTCTCTATTTTCCTTTCTTTCTCAGCAACTCCTCGATCTTCTCGATTTTTTTTTTTTTATTTTGGAGCATGCTCAAATCTCATTTTGGTCTTGGGATAAAGACCACCACTTCTAAAAAGCTTCCTAGTTAAGCTTCTCTTTTTATATAATATTATTTCTATACTAATTGTGATGTTATTAATAAAATAATCACTTAATATAATATTACATTATTAGTACATGCATACGTACATATACAAAATTTAAAAAGTCAAGTATCCAAATAATATATATATATATATATATATATACTAATCTTTCCCTTACTTATAAATTAACTAATAATATTAGTAATCTAATTATTTGCTAAACTAATTACACTTTTCATATAAATTCTAATAAAATTCCACTAAAATATAATAGGTTTCCTCACCACTAAACATATAAAGGCATATGTAATTAATTCAATATTTAAAAGCATAATAAAATAATACAAGATAAGATAATTAAAAATCACAAGTAGCACATAATTAATTAAAAATGCACTCAATGCATAAAATATATTGGTCAATGAGTAGTGACAGTCTCGGGTATCACATCCTCCCTCCTTATAAAAATTTCGTCCCGAAATTTCACTTATGAAGAGTTACGGATATTTAGATTTCATCTCATCTTTTCTTTCCCAAGTGGCTTCTTCTATTGATTGATTTCTCCATAATACTTTAACTAGTGGAATCTCTTTGTTCGAGCTCTTTTACTTCTTGTAGTAAAATTTCCACCGTACTTCTTCATAGTTCAAATCTGCTTTCACTCTGCGGGTTTATTGTGTAAAACATGTGATGGATTCGCAATATATTTTCTCAATGCAGACACATGAAACACATTATGTATACGAGACATTGACGCAGTAACTCAAGTTTATAAGCAACCTCGCCAATTCTTTTAGTGGTAGCAAATGGACCCACGTATCTCGGACTTAGCTTCCATTTCTTCCAAAATCGCATTATTCCTTTCATTGGAGAAACTTTCAGAAATACTTGATCACCTACTTCAAACTCTAACTTTCTTCTTCTTTTACGCATAACTCTTTTTGTCGGCTTTGGGCGCTTTTCATTCTTTCTCGAATTTGTTCTCTTTGTTTCACCAATTTCTCGAATCATATCTAGACCTAGAAGTTTTCTTTCTCCAACTTCATCCTAATGTACCGGTGATCGACATTTTCTACCATAAAGTGCTTCATATGGAGCCATTCCGATAGTGGTGATAACTATTATTATAAGAGAACTCTATCAAAGGCAAAAATTTACTCCACCGACCTTGAAAATCTAAAACACAAGCTCGAGCATATCTTCCTAATTTGTATCGTTCATTACGATTGTCCATCTGTCGTGGATGATACGCAATCTTGAAAGATAATTGAGTCCCCAACGCTTCGTAGGCTCTTCCAAAAATTAGATAAAAATCTAGAGTCCCCTGCCTCAAAGCAATAGTGAGTGGTACCCCATGAAGTCTCGACAATCTCTTGTATATATATTTGAGCGTAACGGTCCATAGAATATGTTATGCAAATTGGTAGAAAATGAGCTGATTTTGTGAAACGATCCACAATAACCCAAATTGCATCGTAACTTTTGATCGTCTTGGGAAATCTCAGTAACAAAATCCATCGGTATATTCTCCCATTTCCATTCTAGAATAAACAATGGTTGTAAAGTTCCTGCGGGCCTCGATGTTACTCGCTTTGATTTCTTGTGGTCAAATACTGTTCTACGTATTGAGCAATATCCTTCTTCATGCACGGCCACCGGTAATGTAATTTCAAGTCTCTATACATTTTAGTAGCTCCTGGATGTCTTGAATAGGGTGTCGAATGTGCTTCTTTCATCACATCTTCACGAGTCTTGTCAATGTCAGGCACATCTGATCGATTTACGTATCTCATTACACCATTCTCTCGATAACCGAAAGTCGGATTATTCGCGAAGTGAGGTCTTTCTTTACCTTAGCAAAATATTCATCACCGCTGCCCTTGATGAATTATGTCAATCAAACCGGGTTTAAGTGTTAGCCGCAAGCCTTGGCATCACAGATCCACGTTCAACAAGTTCTATGTTTATCTTTTGTAGGTCAAGAAGTTCAAGTTTCTAAACTAAAGTCAAAGCTCCTATCTCTTCCACTCGATTTTCAACTCAATGCATCCGCCACCACATTAGCTTTACCAGGATGATAGTTGATGACACAATCATAGTCTTTCACAAGTTCTAACCATCTTCGTTGTCTCATGTTCGAGTTCTTTTCTCGAGTGAAGAAGTATTTCAAACTCTTATGATGCGTGCGAGATCTCGCAATGCTCCCGTACAGGTAATGTCTCCAAATTTTAAGTGCAAATACCACTACCGCAAGCTCTAAATCGTGTGTAGGATAGTTCTTTTCGTAGTCCTTCAATTGTCGAGATGCATATGCTATCACATTACCATTCTGCATTAGTACACAACCGAGACCATTCTTGAAGCATCATTGTATACTTTGAAACCTCCAGTTCAGTTGGAATCGCCAAGATTGGAGCTGATGTCGATCCGCTTCTTCAATTCTTGAAAACTTTGTTCACACGCATCTGTCCATTTATAATTCGTGCTCTTTACGGTCAATTGTGTCAATGGAGAAGCAATTTTGGAAAATCCTTCAACAAATCTGCGATAATACCTCGCTAAACCAAGAAAATGCGCACCTCGACGGATTTGTAGGTTGTGGCCAGTCATTAATTGCTTCAACTTTGCTTGGGTCAACCGAAATCCCCGCTCCCGATATCACATGTCCCAAGAAAACAACTCGATCTAACCAGAATTCACATTTCTTGAATTTTGCATATAGTTGTTTTTCTTTCAAAATGTCTAACACTTTCCTCAAATACACTTTGCATGATCTTCTTTAGTCTTGGAGTAAATCAAAATATCATCAATAAATACAATAACAAATCTGTCCGAAAGTCCTTAAATACCCGATTCATCAAATCTATAAGCGTTCTTTGGAGCATTTGTCAGCCCAAATGGCATTACTAAGAACTTGTAGTGTCCATATCTCGTACTAAATGCGCTTTTAGGAATGTCTTCCTCTTTTATTTTCAATCGATGATACCTCGATCTCGTGTCAATCTTCGAAAAGATAGATGCACCTTGAAGTTGATCAAACAAATCATCAATGCGAGGTAAAGGATATTTATTCTTGATTGTGATTTTGTTCAGCTCCCGGTAGTCTATACACATCCTCAATGTACCATCTTTCTTTCGAACAAACAAAACCGGCACTTCCCGGAAGATCATCTGGAAACAATTCAGGATATTCTCGCACAACCGGTACATCACTAATGTATACACACCGCTGCCCCTCGATACTCATCACACTCACTAAATAACCCTCACAACCACTTTCCAATAATCTTTGTGCTCTGGTTGCTTTGATATCATTGGAAACCCGAGTCTTTTCCTTATTCCGACAAAGAAAAAGGCTCATCTCCCACTAGCTGAAATGTAATACACTTTTAAGCAATCAATTGTAGCACCATATTTCGATAACCAATCCATACCCAAAATCACATCGTAGTCGCTCATGTCCAATATAATCAAATCCGCACATAGTTCTCTACCTTCTATGGGAATAACACATCCTTGTAAAATTTGATTGGTTTGTTTGAATCACCGAGATGGGATCATCACATCAAATTTGGCTTCTATTAGGTTAGGTGGTTTACCCGACTTTCTCACATACTCGGTGGATGCAAATGAATGTGTAGCTCGAGAATCAAATGATACAAAGGTTGAAGTATCAAAATAAAAAGTTTACCCGTGACGACCGGATTGTCTTGACATCCTCCTTTGTCAAAGTAAAAACTCGTGCAGAGCTCTCCCTTGCTCCCTTCGTTACCACTTTTCGGACATGTACTTGGATATATGTCCCTTCTCCCCACATGAAAAACAAGTCTTTGGATCAAGATGACAAACTCCACCATGTGCTCACATCCCTATAGAGCTCGGGTCTCAAACCCTCCGAAACCTCTCCACTTTCAACATTTCGGTACTAACCATATGCTCCGCGAACACGGATAATTGTTCAAATTTACGGGAGGTAATCTGAATACGATCATTGTTCCTGCTTCAACCGTATGAATTCTTTCATTTTCATTACTCTAACAGGGGCTATGAAATACTTGTTCTGAAAATTTCTTTAAACCTCTCCAGTCATAGCAGTAATGTCTTCGATACTCTTGACAATATCCCACCAATGTCCACTACCGCGTAGCATAAATGATGCGCACAAGACCTTTTCTACGTCGGGAATTCTACTATATTGAAACATATTATCCAAGGTTCTCAGCCAATCCTCTGCAAAGCAAATGGATCAGTAGCATCCTCAAAGGTAGGGGATTTAGTTTCGGAATCTCTCAGAAACTAAATCAATAGAGTTCAACTCGTGGGCGTGGTCGGTTCACATCTTCACGTTGTCTATCTCGTATCCCTTTGTTGGATGAATTGTTGGATTTGTTGGGCCTGGCGCTCAACCAAATCTATTAAACGAGCAATAACATTATCTCGATCCACCCGCGATCGGTGTCGCTCGGTCAGAGTCCTTTCCCTACCGGTGCAATCACCCTCTTTCCCGCTTATATCTATTTATTCACACTACCAGTCCTACACCACATGGCCAATATAGTTCATCATAAGAAAATAACACAAGCAAAATTTGAATAAACACTTACTGGAATAACCGAGCTCTCCAAATTCTCGAGCATGTGTACATAGGCAGTCTACATGAGGCAAACCGTGCTCGATACCACTTTGACACGACCACATTTACACAACTAACATAATATGAACTTAAACATTAAAACGACCCAAGAAAACCTGCACCTTTTTTTTTCAAACGGCATAACACTATCACATACTCAAAACATAACCTGTTCTCACATTCATACCGGTTCTTAACCAACCTTAATCCACAAAACACTAGTACATGCTTGTTTATACTATACATAGCCAAAACATACATAAAATACAATAAGCGAGAAGCAAAATAAGCCACGGTCCCGCCTTGATAGGTTGTCATCTATGTACACGCCTACTCAAAATCCTACAAGAGCGCCGCGGCTTGTCCAATAGCCTCATCGGTAATCACCGGGATTACCTACAATGCATAAACCGAGTGAGATATAAATCTCGAAGCGTAAATTATGCACAATATAGAATTCTCAACAATTCTTCCAACATACTCACTTTTGAAATATCCTAATTCATTTCTAATCGCGTCCTAATCCATTTCCTATCGCCCTCGCCTAAATTCATTTCTAATCTCCCACCTATTTCATTTCTACTCAATTCTTTGGGGGCCCCAAGCTTACAGAGATATATGTCGGCTGCACATTCGGTAAGCAAAAGCCACCACGTGGCCAATATAAATGCTCTCTTTGAAACCCACCTAATTCATTTCTAATTGCTCGCCTAATTCATTTCTACTCACAACTCACCAATTCAATCATTCTATCCATTTCTTCTATAATCACGTAACTCGGAGTTCGTTTCACAATAATCATGGAACTCACGAGTTCATTCGGCAATAATTGAACTCACAGTTCAATTCAACAACAACCGCACTCGCGAGTTCAATTCAATAATAATTGAACTCACGAGTTCAATTCAACAACAATTGCACTCACAGGTTCAATTCAACAATAATTGAACTCACAGGTTCAATTCAATAACAATTAAACTCACAGTTCAATTCATAAAAATCACTTAAATCACGATTCAGTCCATATCTATTATTGAGCTCATGTGCTCTTTTCACGATAAATAACAAAATCAAATATTAAAATTTGCATAATATTCACATATCACCGATTAAAAGTAAACGAATTCACAAATTACTCCATTTATGCATTGTAGTCATAAATAAATTTCTACTTACCTCGAGTTTGCAAAGCGTCGATCACTTAAACCCTTAACAGAGTGATCACCATCATTATCAAATTTTCAATACTTCTTATTTTTCGCTTCACCTCTTCTTCCTCTATCTCTTTTTCTTTTCTTTTTTGTTTTCTTTTCTCTATTTTCCTTTCTTTCTGCAACTCCTCGATCTTCTGATTTTTTTATTTTGGAGCATGCTCAAATCTCATTTTGGTCTTGGGATAAAGACCACCGCTTCTAAAAAGCTTCCTAGTTAAGCTTCTCTTTTATATAATATTATTTCTATACTAATTGTGATGTTATTAATAAAATAATCACTTAATATAATATTACATTATTAGTACATGCATACGTACATATACAAAATTTAAAAAGTCAAGTATCCAATATATATATATATATATATATATATATACTAATCTTTCCCTTACTTATAAATTAACTAATAATATTAGTAATCTAATTGTTTGCTAAACTAATTACACTTTTCATATAAATTCTAATAAAATTCCACTAAAATATAATAGGTTTCCTCACCACTAAACATATAAAGGCATATGTAATTAATTCAATATTTAAAAGCATAGTAAAATAATGCGAAGATAAGATAATTAAAAATCACAAGTAGCACATAATTAATTAAAAATGCACTCAATGCATAAAATATATTGGTCAATGAGTAGTGAGAGTCTCGGGTATCACAAGATTTGATACAAAAACCGGTTGTATGTACCTAACATTGACAAGACTCATGAGGATGTGATGAAAGAAGCACATTCGACACCCTATTCGGTACATCCAGGAGCTACTAAAATGTGAAGTGACTTGAAATTGCATTATTGGTGGCCAAGCATGAAGAAGGATATTGCTCAATACGTAGAACAGTGTTTAACTGTCACAAATCAAAGCGAGAACATTAGAGGCCTGCAAGGGAACTTTGCAACCGTTGTTTATTAGGAATGGAAATGGGAGAATATCACAATGGATTTTGTTACAGGATTTCCCAAGACAGGATTTAAAAGTTACGATGCAATCTGGGTTATTGTGGATCGATTGATAAAATCAGCTCATTTTCTACCGATTTGCACCACATATTCTATGGATCGTTATGCTCAAATATATACAAGAGATTGTCGGACTACATGGTGTACCACTCACCATTGTTTCGCATAGGGGACTCTAGATTTTTATCTAATTTTTGGAAGAGCCTACGAGAAAGCTTTAGGGACTCAACAATCTTTCGATCTGCGTATCATCCACAAACAGATAGACAATCGTAACGAACGATAAAAATTCTGGAAGATATGCTCGAGCTTGTGCGTTAGATTTTCAAGGCCGGTGCGGTAAATTTTTGCCTTTAATAGAGTTCTCTTGTAGTAATAGCTATCACCAACTATCGGAATGGCTCCGCACGAAGCACTTTATGGTAGAAATGTCGATCCCCTATACATTGGGATGAAGTCGAGAAAGAAAGCTTTTGGGTCCAGATATGATTCGAGAAATGAGTGAAGCAGTGGAACAAATTCGAGAAAGAATGAAGACCGCCCAAAGCCGAGTAAGAGTTATGCAGACAAAAGAAGTAGAAAGTTAGAATTCGAAGTAGGTGACCAAGTATTTCTCAAAGTTTCTCCAATGAAGGAAATAATGTGATTTGGAAAGAAAGGGAAGCTAAGTCTAAGATACGTGGGTCCATTTTCTATTCTTGAAAGAATTAGCGAGGTTGCTTATAAACTTGACTTACTGCGTCGATGTCTAAGATACACAATGTGTTTCATGTATCTGCATTGAGAAAATATATTGCAAACCCATCACATGTTTTACAAAGTAAACCCTACAGAGCTGAAAGCGATTTGAGCTATGAAGAAGTACCGGTGGAAATTTTACTACGAGAAGTAAAACAACTCAAAAACAAAGAGATTCCATTAGTTAAAGTGTTATGGAGAAATCACCAGGTAGAAGAGGTCACTTGGGAAAGAGAAGATGATATGAAATTCAAATACCGAACTCTTCAAGTAAGTGAAATTTCGGGACGAAATTTTTATAAGGAGGGAGGATGTGATACTCGAGATTGTCACTACTCATTGACTAATATATTTCATGCATTGAGTGCATTTATTTTAATTAATTATGTGCTACTTGTGATTTTGGACTATTTTATCTTGTATTATTTTATTGTACTTTTAAATACCGAATTAATTAAATATGCCTTTATATATTAGTAGTGAGAAAATTAATTTATAAGTGATTGAAATTTTCATGGTGTTTACGTACTATTACAAATTTTATCATTATTAGTGGTATTAATGGGATTAATTATAATACTAATTATTTATTAAAATATATAATATGTATATATGTGGTGTAGTTTATTAGTAATTGAATAAAAAAATAGAAGATAAAGGAAACAGAAAGCTTACTCCGGGAAGATTAACTTAGGCGGTGGAAAGGATTTTAACAATCCTTTAAGCTTTCACACCATATCATTTTAGAACCTGGAAACATATACACGCAGAGAGAGAGAGAGAGAGAGAGAGATTCTCAAAGGCGTTTTGGTAAGTTTTTACTTCCGTCAATTGATAAATTTTATACCATTTTGAAGCTCGCGATGAGTAGGACAAAACCCTATCCTCAAATCATTAATAATTGTTCTTATTTGATAGTGAAAAAGATACCAAGGGTTTAAGAGTTTGATTTATCAACGTTTTAGCGGACTTGAGGTAAGTAGAAATTCATTTGCACCTACAATGCATAAATATAGTATTTTGTGAAGTATTTATGCTTAATTGGTGATATGTGAATATTATGTTAATTGTGATAATTGATTGATATTCAATTATTATTGTGAAAGGAGTGCTGTGAGCTCCATATACCAAGTGGAATGAACCCGTGAGTTACGTGAGTATTGTGAATTGAACTGTGAGTTCAGTGATTGTTGTGAATTGAACTCGTGAGTTCAAAGATTATCGTGAAAGGAATTTGTGAATTCCATGATATTGCAGAAGTGGAAAGGGTGTTTTGAGCATGTAATTCTACTGTGTGTATATGTTGCATTGCATCATGCATATCATGCATTAACATGAACCACTGATTATGCACCGAGGACGCAGGGGGCGACCTAGGAGTTAAGGCGACCAGCAGATCTCGGCGTATGCTACCTAGAGTAGGCCACCGTCTCATGTGCTATGGTGTTGTCGCACATATATTGATTTTACAGAGGGGGACTTACGAACGGACAGGAGGTCAGGTTTGGTGATGGACCTCGCTAGGCCGTTAGAGGTGGGATCCTCAACGGTATGGGTCGGCGTGGAGGGATAACTTCTTGGTGGTCATAAGGGGCGCGATGGGGGACCCTTGATGGCCACAAGAGGATGGGCCTCACGTCGAGTTCATACATATAGTGGCCACTTAAATATAATTGAATTGAGCTTAGTGCTCGTGGTGCCGATGCATAGTAGTGAGTCGGGGCCACTAACGGGTGTTTCATAAATAAATTGATGATTTTAAAGAGAGTGCATTGTGCATTGGGAGGTTTTCGAACTAAACACCGCGTCATGCATAATTTCTTCTTCTTGAGATTTATATCTCACGGTTTATACATTGTAGGTAATCCCGATGATTATTGATGAAATTACTTGGATTGGACAAGTCGTGGCGCTCTTGCGAGGTTTTGAGTAGTTTGTGTATATAGACGACGACCTGTTGAGCGGGACTGTGGCTTATTTTGCTTACGCTATTGTATTTTATGTCTGCTTTTGGATATGTACAATATAAACAAGCATGTAATTGGTGTGTCTTGTGGATTAGGGTTTGTTAAGAAGCTGGTATGAATGTGAGCAGTTATGTTTTGAGTATGTGATAGTGTTATGTTGTTTAAATAAAAATGAAGTAGGTTTTCTTGATTGTTTTATGTTTAAGTTCATATCATGTCTAGTTGTGAAATTGTGGTCGTGTCACGACACATAGTTGAAATCCCATCTACATTTATAATCCAATGCATAATATTTTTGATGCGGCATTGGCGATGTCTTTTTCATTCCATGTTATATATATAGTATAATATAATGTTGGAGTAGTTAGTGTTAGATCTGAAGTAGTTTTGATGAGTTAAATTGTATAGATTAGGTTGAGCTCATGTATATAAGATGTCCAGTGAAAGTGTATAGAACAACTAATGTAATGAATTCTAGTGCTAAGTGATCGGACTAGGTAGAGCTAGCATAGTCGGTGAAGTCAAGAAAGAGAAGGTCATCTAAAGACGATCTTGACGAAGTCATCTGTTGGAGATAATAATGAAGAGCTCAAGACAAGGTCAAGACCAGGTGAGTAGAATAAGAAAGACAACTCTTCACCAAGTCACTGGGCGACTAGTTTGAGATCAGTTTGAAGTCAAGACGGTTTTCAAGAATAAGTTTGTTGAGCGGTTTTTAGTGTGTTACAACAAACTAACCGTTTCATAGGCTTATAAATATGTTTGAACACGATTACGAAAAGAACAATTAACACTCATTCCAATACTCACGATTTTTAAAAGAGCACTCACTAAAGTTTTCAAAAGAATCTTCATAAGTTTCTAAGTGTATATAGAACACTCACTTGTACATCTTCAAACTTTACGCATGTAACTTTCAAGTTTCTAGATAGTTTGATAGATTGAAGATAGAATTGAAGAGAAGGTTCTTCATGACATTGTAATTGTAACTCGGTGAGTAAGTAAGAAAGTAAGTCGGTCGAGACCCTTCTTCAAGTTGAAGAAGGAGAGTGGATGTAGGATCTGGGAGTTTGATCCAAACCACTATAAATCCCGATGTTCTTCACTTATTGTTTTTACTTATTTGTTGTTAATCATTCGTTCAAGCAGTTTAATTTCAAATTTAATTCAGATTGCTTTTGATCCTATAAAGATTGAGTTAAAATTTATTTCTCTTTGTTCGACTTTGATATCTTGAATAGATAATATGATCTTTGAAAAAGATTTTGATAATCTATTCAACCCCCTCTAGATTATCACTAGGAGGTGATCTAAGCTCGTTTTAATCACTCAATCTTGGGCCAACAAGTGGTATCGAGGCGAGTGTTAAAGTTGTTACGAATATTTCTTTTTGGTCTAAAGTGATCTTTGATTTTCTAAATCTTCAAATAAATTTGTTCTTGAATATACTACTGATTTTCTTGTTAATTACTAACCATGTCTCGAGTAATGATAGAAAGGTTAAGAACCTTCCGGACTTTGATATAGAGGACTATGACTACTGGAAGTTCCGCATGGAGAATCATCTTAAATCGATCCAACCTCGAATGGAAGACGTCTTGTCGATGGGCCAATCAAATTCTACCATGGTGGAGTGAGTGATGGAGCGAGCGGCTCAAAATCACGAACTCAGACGATGAAGAAAGTGTCGAGAATTAACCAATGATGAGAGAAAAGTGTATAACCTGGATCAAGTGGCGAGAAATGAGATAATTGTCACACTCGGCAGGAGTGGTACGAGAAAATTAAGAAGTGTAAGACAGCCAAAGAGATGTGGGAAACCCTAGCTAATATGTGTTAAGGCACGATGCGGTGAATGAGAACAAGCTTCAAGTTGTTCTCCATCTATTTGATGTCTTTAAAATGAAAGAGGGTGAAACTATTGATCACCTGGATATGCGAATGACCAATCGATCAATAGAGCCACCGATCTTGGAAAGATTTACACTCGAAAAAGAAATCAATAACAAAATCCTTAGATCTCTAACCAAGCGTTGGAGGAAAAAGGGAAATTTGATTAAAGCCACAAAAGATCTTTCTACTATGACACATTACACTTTATTTCTCACTACATTCGGGTAGAAGATGAAGAAGATGAGATGTAGTCAAGCACCTCATCCGAGATTTGCCTTTGTCAATAAAGAAGACAAGATCAGAAGTGAGCCTAAAGGAGTTGATCTATCCTTGAAGGAACAGATGGCATTGCTAACAAAGAGGTATGATCGTTTAAGGATGAAATATAAGTGTAACAAGTTAAAATTTGCGAGAGAAGGACAGATCCAGATCAAGATCCAAGAGAAAAGATGATGGTGAATCAACAGATGATGATAAAAGAAGAAATCGAGACAAGAAGATATAAATCTCCTGTAAAGAAGAATCCTGTCACCCTAAGTCGAGATCGGGAGACACTTGTTACACTGTAACAAGCCGAGGGCACTTTAGCTATGACTGTCCCACCGACTCCTAAGGAAAGAGAGGAGAAAAGGAAGAAGAGAGATAGGCGCTTTGCGAGATCGGAGAGCCCTTCTTGCCGAGGAGAAAGAATCAAGAAAATCATCATCATCCGATTTTGGATCGAGATGATGAAGTGTGTCTAACGGCCAAAGAGGTAGATTATTATTCCTCAAATGATAATGAGTCTTACAAATCTGTCTCAGACAATGACCAAAGCTGCAATCAAGGGTCTTTTGAAAGATTTAAAAATGTCTCTAAGTGCTTATAAACAATTAGAGACTTAAAAATTTAACTTTAAAAGACCAGGTTCAAGAGTCTAATTAAAGGCAAACAAGTTGTAACCTACTTTGAGTCTGGGAAACATTCAAGGGGGAATGTTTACCTAGGCTAAGGCTAGTACTTCAGCTAGTCTGCTTGAACAATTAGAACATGAATTGAAGTCTTTAAAAGCTAAATTTGAGGTGGTCTGCAATGAAAATGAGTCAATTAAGAGGGCTAATGAGAAGCTTGTCTTCAAAATGAGCCAGCTTAATAACTCACAATCAGTCATAGATAATATTTTTATAACTTCTCAAAAATCTTATGATAAAACAGGTCTTGGTTATGACAGGAATAATAAATCGAGAGGTTCCAAAACCTAGGAAATTTGTGAAGGATCTTTGAAACATCAAAAGAGATCAAAATTGGACCTTGAAAACCACAGAGCCGAGATAAGGATCGTATCTCCTAATCGAAAAATAAAAATCGGATGAGGAATCCTAATCTTGTTAGGATGTATACTAGAAGCCTAGTTTTTGTATGAACATCTTTTTGATATGAGATTCTTTATGATCAAAATACTTGTTTTTTATGATTGTTACATATATCATTGTTCTTGTCCGCATTAATCTATACCGTAGATAACATGGTATGTGGTGTCACACGAGAAGATCATGTTATCGAGTTCCTTATAGATTATAAATAATAGCTCACAACCAAGATGGATTTGGACAAACCATTGGAGCGGTTGTAGTGTAATTTGGTATTAGTCTATCTTGACTATAAAGTTACACTAGTACATTTTTGTATGTATTGAGCGGGACCATATGAGGTTGTTCAATTTGTACCGACTATATAAAAGAACAAGACCTCTGTTGTTATGGATATACGTCTTCTCAACCCCTATATAATAATGAGCACGTGTACTCAATGTATGTTTCTTTGATTTGCCAATGGGTGAGATTTATTAAATCAATAGGCTCGGTGAATTGGGAGATAGCACTATTTATATGGTGGGGTACATTGATTATAGAAGGAATTTGTGTCCTAATTATTTAGGGTGATGATGTCCCCTTGAAGAGCTTCATAAAGATTATCATGTAAACCCCGCAGGTGGATTTAATCCGACATGATAATAAAGATGAGTGGTACTACTCTTGAAATTAGATGTAAATTAATTAAGTTGTCAAGAATTTAATTAATTTATGGATATTCGATATCTTAAACACGGGAAATAAACGTACACATAATAAAGGAGCCCATATTATAATATGGGGTTAGGAAGGTAAATCAATTATAATTCTTTAGTGGACCGAGTTATAATTGATGGGCTTATGTGGAGTGTTCGGGGTGAACACAGGATGCCTAAGCCCATCAGAGGCCCAACCCTAATCTCTCCTTAAGGTCCCTGTTGTAGCCTATAAATAAACCCGAATCGAGCCTCCATCACGTGAAATCAGAAATGAGAGAAAAGAGAGGCAGATTCGATTCCTTGGAGGATCGTCGACCACTTTGGACGTCCCAAGGGAAAGGGATAGGAATACAAAGAGAAGACCGTGAGGTTCGAGGCTCATCCTTCGATCGCAGATTCGACCTTAGAACTGGTTCGTCTTCACCTATTACGGTGAATAAAGGTACAATTCTATCCGCTGCGTTTATGTGACCGTGATCCCGAATCGATAATTTTATAGAGTCGGCGATCGGTGGTTCCAACAAATCGACGAAGAGGATTCCAAGAACCAAAACTAAGAGGAATTCTTATTATAGTTCTTTTGATGGGAGGAGCAGATGCTATCCCTTATTTCCAAAGTGCAAGAAAGTCACCAAATCGACTTCAATAAATTCTCATTTAAATGTGATATATTTGTGGATGATTTGGTAGACAACTTCAATCTGATTTGTTATTGAATAATGAGATGTTTGTTTGGATACCCAAAGTGATTGTTGACCTCAAAAGACCCAAGATCACTAGGGTACCTCATACCTAATCTGCCTTGCAGGAATCCCGAGGACTATCATTAAAAGAGGAGATTCTAGCTTCCATCCGGTACATAGACAGTGGATGTTCTCGGCACATGACTTGTGAGAAGAAGCTATTATCAAATTTTCAGAATATTGATGGTCCTAGAGTCTTGTTTGGAGATAATAACCGTGAGACTAAGGGAGTTGGCATATTAATTATAGGGGATGTCCAGTATCTCGAGGTTTATTTTGTAGAAGATTTGAAGCATAACTTGTTATATGTTTCCCAACTCTATGATAAAGGTTTTCATGTTAGATTTTCTAAAGATAAGTGTGATATCTTAGATAGTTCCTCGGACAAGGTACTCTTAATCGGCTTGGAGACATGGTAATGTCTATGTGGTTAATTTTAATAGTTGCCCCAAAGATACATGTCTTGTAGCTAAAGGTGGAGATGATCTCGATTGGCTATGGCATAAAAGGCTTAGTCATCTGAATATCAAAAACCTTAGCAAAATAGCTAAGAGGAATCTTGTCAAAGGACTACCCGAGAAGCTTTGTTCAACCGATCTCGATATGTGATGCTTGTCAAAAAGTTCATAAGACTTCTTCAGCTAGAACACCACAATAGAATGGAGTAGTGGAGAGAACAAATAGAACTCTCAAAGAAGCAGCTAGAAGCATGCTAGTGAGTATGGAACACCTCATAGGTTCCGGCCGAGGCTATCAATACGACTTGCTACACTCGCAATGATGCTTACTGAGACAAGAACAAGGGTAAGACACCTTATGAGCTTTGGAAAAATAAGGTTCCAAAAAATCTCTTATTTTCGTGCTTTTGGGTGTAAATGCTTCATCCATAACAATGGGAAGTCTAAATTGAGGACATTTGATGCTAAGGCGGTGATAGAATATTCTTGGGATATTCCGGCACTTCTAAAGCTTTCGGGGTCTTCAATAAGACAACTCTTTATGTGGAAGAAACTCCACATGTGGTATTTGATGAATTGCATACTTTTTCAAATAAAGTGGATCAAATTACCAATGATCTAGATAAAATTGAACTAAATAAAACTAAACAGAGGACATCTTATCTGCCTAGTTTTGAATCGATTTAAATGATGAAGAATCCCTATCTCGAGAATCGAAGGCAACTCCTCTTCAGGTTCCATCGAGGAGACTCCTCCGACATCATCTGATCACCAGTCGGTCAGTACATGAAGGGGGAACGTCTGCTCGGGAAGAATCGGTTGAGTTACCTATCGAGTCTCAGCTGAGGATACTTCAACTCAAATAGGCAAAAGGATAAGGAGTAATCATCTAGCCGATCGGATCATTGGGGATCCATCTAGTAGTGTTCGGACACACTAACGATGTTATATTCTCAAAGTATGTTCATTTGCTATGTTTCACTCCTAGAACCTAAGTCTATTGAGGAGGTTCTATCTCGACCCAAGTCTGGTAATGTACCATGCGGAAGAACTGCATGAGTTTGAAAGACAAAATGTTTGGGAACTTGTGGACGAGACCCTTACATAGAAAGATTATAGGCACCAAATGGGTGTTTAAAAATAAAACTAATGAAAACATCGTTATTGTTCATAATAAGGCCAGACCGGTAGCACGGGTGATTGGAGTGAATTGATGCATGATTTGAGGGTATTTTAGTGCACAAAGTGGTGAAAAGTGTTAGATTTTGTGCCTAAATGTGTAGAGTATCACTACTTTGCTTGAAAAGTATTACTTGTTAGATTTTTGATGTTTTTCGTCTGTTTTTAGGTAAATCGGTGGAATTTGACGAACGAGACGGGCGAAAATGGGGAGTCGGAGGCAGAAGTCGGGTCGAGAAAATTCCTGGATTCGACCTGCGGTCGAGGGCTAGGGACCTCGACCCGAGGGTGCCGGTAAGGAGATGAAATTAAAAAAACTAAAGGAAGCTCGACTCGAGGTTGTTGAGCCTCGAGTCGAGGTCGAGGCAAAATGGCAAGCTCGACTCGAGGGGCTGAAGCTCAAGTCGAGGCTGGAGTTATTTTTGAAAAGTGTGGATGCGATATCAAGAGCCTCGACTCGAGGGCCCCAACCACGAGTCGAGGGTGCGGAAATTCGGGATTTTGAGCGGAAAACAGAGCATAACCTTCCCCATAGCGATTATTAGCGATTTTTAGGCGATTTTCCTGTTCCATAGCTTAATTCTCATTGTAGGTTGATTAGATTGGTAGATTTTGATTAATTGTACCTTAGATTAGCACTTGATCCATTAGTTTTTCCATTCCAAGTTGTAATTCAAGTGGAGAGGAGATTACATTTGAAGATACTTTTGAAGATTCAAGCATTCCTATTATTAATCATTTTGGATTCAATTGGTGATGTTCTTCCTCTTTACTCATTTCAATTCATTAATTGTTTTGATTAGCTATTTAATTTTTGCAATTAGATTTTGTACCCATGGATTTTGCACTTTGCTACATGGGCTAATACTCTTGTGCTTGGGATAATTGAGACCGAGGATGATTTGATTGCCTTGTGCTATGATTGATGATGATTGTTGATCAATTGAGATAGTTGGTACCCTAATTGTGATTCTAATTGTGCTTCATGCATTTTTATCTCTTTAGATTAATGTTTGATCACCCTAGCAATAGGCGAGAGTTTAGCTAATGTAATTAGGGATTAATCGGGTTATAACTATGTACGATTGTATGAATTGGATACTTCTTAATTGAGAGATTAGTTGCACTAAGGATAGTCACATTAGGCATTGTGTGATTAATGGAGACTTAATTGCATGATGGTTTTATGTTTTCTATCTTAGTTGATTAGCAATTTGATTCAATCATAGCTTGTTGATCATTGATTCCTTGATGGAGATTATCCCTAGCACCTCAATCCCCAATTGATCTTTGTTACTTGTTCTAGCATACCAAGTGTTTGATTAATTGCTTGCTTAGTTGATTGAGTTTAATTCTAGCATTTGTATTATGTTTTGGAACCAAAACCGCATTTGCAACAATAATCATAGAGAACTTGCATTTCTAGGGACTCACGGTCATACTTTTTCCCTTGGGTTCGATATACTTGGTTGTCTTAATATCGCTCACCCGATTACCGCAATCAAAATGGCACCGTTGTCGGGATTAGTTTTTGTGCCTAAAGTGAGACTAAGGAATTTTTGGACGTGGCTACTTGTTGCTTTGTATTATTGTTTGTTTTGTTGTTTTGTTTGAATTTGATACTTGTTATCTTGTGTAGATGGATGGATATGACTCATACTCATGGAATCAAGATTATTATCAAGATAGTATGGTTTATCCTCCACACTATGAAGGATTTGGCTACAATAATTGGGGGAACTTTGAGGATAATTATCTAATGCAACAAGTTCCCTCCGATTATCAAGAGTGGAGATGTGATGAAGTTCTTCCCGCACCTCAAGAGATGTTCCCGTATTATAAGCATTATGATCAAACATTCGATCCATGGGGTGGATTTGAGTTTCAAGGAGCATCGGAAGGAGATTTTTATGATGATGGGAGAAGCTATGAGTATGACTATCAAATGCCACAAGCTTCCTCTCATTATGAAGAATGGGAATCCATGATGTGAGAGCTATCTTGAAGGAGATGCTTGGAATGTTATTGAAGGGAATTGAGGAAAATGGCCCTAGATATGAAGCAATGTTTCCCTTGTATGAGAACATTTATGAGACCAAAGCAATGGTTAATGCAATGATATATGGGAACATGGAGATCACCGAAGCTCAATTTAATGTTTTATGAAGTCAACTCAAATATTTTCTAATCCAAGTAAAGAACATAACCATCATGGAGAATCATCAAGAAGAAGGGGAGGAAGAAAATGAAAGAGAAGATGAAGAAGTAGAGGAATGGAAAGAGAAAGAGAAAGAAGAGGGTCCAAACAAGAAGGATGAAATAGAAACTTTCCTTGTTAAAAGTGATGAAGAGGAATGTCCATTGATGGACATGATCAACAAGGAACAAGAAAATCTAGAAGCATCGAATGAAGCATTGAAGAATGAAATGAGCATTTCTATACCTTCAAACTCTTCAATTTGTACTTTAATTGAGATTGATGCTTCTATTGATTTTATTTTACCTCTTGTGAACTTTGATTATAGGAAAGAAGTAATGAAGTGCTTGGGCATCCTTGGAAAAAGGAATGGAGAAGGATGATGATGAGAGAGCAAGGGGGACAACCATTAACAATGTGCATATATATGTGTGGTTGGCCTACCAATGATGAGAACCTCCAAGATTTTGAAGTTCAATGATTGAAGTATTGTGGCAAGGAGGACCGATATCCTTGGCCATTCTCGATGAAAAGAGTTTGAAATGAATGAAAAAGTCTGGCATAGGACATGAAAAATAGCTTGATGGGAGGCAACCCATCCTTTTTGTTGTTTTTGTGTGTTTGTGTGCTTTTGTTTTGTTAGAGAATTGGCTTGGAATGTATTTGATGATGCTTAGAAGATAGTGATATATATTGCTATGGAATGATTGAGCTTATTTGATACCATTGGGAGTTGCATATCATTTAATCACTCTTTTGCCAAACTTTGAATTTCATGCTAAAATTTAAGTTTGGGGGTGATTATTGATTTTATTGGTTAACTTGCAACTTGTCTTGGTAAGGATGCAATGGTTTTGTGCTCAATTGTATGCACACTTGCTAGATGAATTGGAAAGCCATAGGAATTGCAAGGAAATGCAAGATCAAGAAGGAAAGTGCATAAAAGCATGATGAGCCCTACATGCTTAAAGGAAATGAGGAGTTTAAAGGCTTTATGGTACAACACTTCCTTTCAAACTTAGACTTGTCTAAGCTCGGGGAGGTGTTCTTCTTTCTTTGCCTATCTTTTGTGCTCTTATATGATTTGGGGTGTGATTTGTATTGAGCTTTAATTGTGGATTTATTGCATATATTTGAGTTACATTTGTTGATATAGAGAGAGTGTGCTTGAGATTATGTACATGTGCACTTGTGCTTGATTGAAGGATTAATTGAACTTTTGAAATGATCATGAGTTGATATGTGGCTTGAAGCTAGTATGATTGATAATTATGTGATGATGAATGTGATTGAGAATGCTTGACTCATTGCTCAACTTAAGCCCGTGAGTTTTGTGCCTATAGAATCGTACATTTTTACGGTTGAATTAATTTCTTTGTGAGTGCATCATTTATGGATATGTATGCTAGAACTTGCCATTGGACTTATTGAAATTAATCTTTGCGTGATTTCATGAATATGATAAGAGGCCGTGTTTCGGTTGAGAAGTCACTTAGCCAAATTTTTCCTCACCAAAGACATTTGATTTCCTTAGTGAGCCATTTTGAGCCTAGTATCCATATTCTTTGGCAAGCCAAGTGAAATTGAAGCCATTTGCCTATTTTTATGAGCCTTATTGTCCTATGTTTAGTAGAGCTTGATTGTTGGCTAATAGATGGCGCATTGCTTGTAAAGTGTGGTGGAAAGATGATGTGCTAAGTTGATGATTGAGAAGAAGAAAAGAAAGGTTGAGATAAAAAATTTTGAATTATGAAAAAAGTGTGAAAGTGAAAAGAAGAAAAATTCAATTGTGAGCTTAGATATGAAAGAAAGCTTAAAAGAAGGGTGGTGAATGAACTTTCAAAAGCATGAAGAAGGAAGAGTTGATTGATAAAAAAATGAAAGAGAAGTGTATTGAATTGTTTAGTTAACATTCAAGTCTCTACTATTTGAGTTGCTCTTATCTAAATTCACCTACCCATTCCAAAGTGCTTACATTACAACCTCGAAGAAAGACCTCTTTGATTCTTGATTGAAACACAAAAGAAAGTGATCTAGATTGAGTCCTTTGGCAAGCTTATGGAATACATATTTGTGAATTTGATGATTGAGTGCCATTTTTACCATGATACACTTGAGAGACCAGAGAAACACTCCATGGAAGGAGCAATGAGTTGAGTATTTGATGTTGCATTTGTTTGAGCATGATTCATCTTGATTGCTAGTTTAGAGTTCGCATTGATACTTGAGTTCATTGATGAGTTCGATTGTCTTATTTTCTTCTATGGTGCCATGAGACATAATTGCAATCAATTCACTCTTTTGTGCTTATTTGCTACGTTGCTCGAGGATGAGCAACACTTGAAGTTTGGGGTATTATGATTGGGAGTGAATTGATGCATGATTTGAGGGTATTTTAGTGCAAAAAGTGGTGAAAAGTGTTAGATTTTGTACCTAAATGTGTAGAGTATCACTACTCTGCTTGAAAAGTATTACTTGATGGATTTTTGATGTATTTCGACCCGTTTCAGGTAAATCGGTGGAATTTGACCAAACCGAGAGTACCGACATTCATACGGCGAAGAGACGAATGAGATGGACAAAAATGGGGGTCGGAGGCGGAAGTCGGGTCGAGAAAATTCCTGGACTTGACCTTTGGTCGAGGGCGAGGGACCTCGACCCGAGGGTGCCAGAAGGAGATGAAATTTGAAAAATTAAAGGAAGCTCGACTCGAGGGCCGAGCCTCGAGTTGAGGGTCAGGCAAAACGGAAAGCTCGACTCGAGGGGCTGAAGCTCGAGTCGAGGCAGGAGTTATTTTTGAAAAGCGTGGATGCAACATCAAGAGCCTCGACTCGAGGGCCCCAACCTCGAGTCGAGGGTGCATAAATTAAGGATTTTGAGTTTTAAAGTCATTTGAGCGGAAAACGAGCATAACCTTCCCCATAGCAGCTTATTAACAATTTTTAAGGCAATTTTCCAGTTCCATAGCTTAATTCTCATTGTAGGTTAATTAGATTGGTAGATTTAGATAGATTTTGAGTAATTGTACCTTAGATTAGCATTTTATCCATTAGTTTTTCCAGTCCAAGTTGTAATTCAAGTGGAGAGGAGATTACATTTGAAGATACTTTTGAAGATTCAAGCATTCCTATTATTGATCATTTTGGATTCAATTGGTGATGTTCTTCCTCTTTACTCATTTCAATTCTTTAATTGTTGTGATTAGCTATTTGATTTTGCAATTAAATTTTGTACCCATGGATTTTGCACATTGCTCCATGGGCTAATACTCTTGTGCTTGGGATAATTGAAATTGAGGATGATTTGATTGTCTTGTCTTGTGATTGATGATGATTGTTGATCAGGTTGAGATAGTTGGTACCTTAATTGTGATTCTAATTGTGCTTCATGCATTTTTATCTCTTTAGATTAATGTTTGATCACCCTAGCAATAGGCGAGTTGAGCTAACGTGATTAGGGATTAATCGGGTTATAATTGTTTATGATTGTATGAATTAGGTGCTTCTTAATTGAGAGATTAGTTGCACTAAGGATACTCACATTAGGCATTTGTGATTAATAGAGACTTAATTGCATGATGGTTTTATGCCTTCTATCTTAGTTGATTAGCAATTTGATTCAATCATAGCTTGTTGATCACCGCAAGTAGGCCGCATATAGCCTTTGCGGTTGGGGTATGTGCAAGATTCCAATCAAATCCCAAAAACTCATCTGGAGACAGCTAAGAAAATCCTTAAATATCTTAAAGGAACTTTGCAGGTTGGGTTGTGGTACTCGTCGATGACAACTTCGAGCTTTCAGTTATTCAGACTCAGATTTTGGAGGTGTAAAATTGATAGGAAGTCCACGTGCTGGAACTTGTCAATTTTTAGGCAACAAGTTAATTTCTTGGTTATCTAAGAAACAAACTTCGTTGTAACCTCCACGATCAAGCCGAATACATGGCAATGGTAGTTGTTGCTCTCGGCTTCTCTCGGATTAGTCAGCAGCTTAGGGATTATAACATTCTCACATCATTCTGTGCCCATTTACCGTGACAAGAATAGTGTAATAGCCATGACATACAACCCTCGTCTTGCATTCTAGGTGTAAGCATATAGACGTAAGGCATCATTTCATCGTAGATCATGTTGAGAAGAATGACATTAGAATAGAAAAGATAGCAATCGAGTCTCAAAGAGCGTATATACTTACAAAACCGTTAATGAGTCTAGATTTAAGGAATTGTGTTTAGAATTAGGATTACTTGATGCATCCTTAGCTGATTTATAATTTCTATTGCATGTATCTTGTATTTTCTTTTTCTTTCTTTTCTTTCTTTAAATCTTGTCTAGAAAGAATTGTCGACTTGATATGTGTCAAAGGACAATCACAGAGTGATATCATTGATCTCCTTCTTAGGAATCAAGAATCAAGGATTTGTCATATTGACCTTATCCGACTTGACAATTTCTTATTCGACATCAAGTAAATCGGGACAAGGACACAATAGTCACCTGATTTCTTTAAAACAGATGACTAATTGCATTCTATCCGACTTACTTTGGCTACTAATGGTTTCTTAAGTTTGTTTATCTCAGGAACAGTTTTGAATTAACATTGTTAGATCAAAGCATAAACCTTCTAATCTAAAAACCCCTTTATCCTGCTCAAAACCCTTGGTTTTCTTCAAATTTTGTTTTCAAAATTATTCTCACACTCATCTATTTCAAAACTTTTCAGATGAGTTGTGTCTTTGAAGACCCAGTTGAGTTTAATATTCTTATATACTAGTTATATTTGGATATAAAACTTGGTTTATTTAAAATAATGGCATAAAATTAACTCTGTCTTAAAAATACTTTGTTTTTAAAACAAAGCAGTACTTGGAGAAATTTTCAAAATTTAAGACAAGGTTATTTTTGACCAAGTCTCGATAAAATCTAGTCTCGAAATAGGAAACCTTTATGCAAAGAAAGGTATATTTCGGCTTACGTCTGTATACTTACTATCTCTCGCATAAAGTGACCCTATTAGCCGTCCTAATCTATAGGCCAGGCGGTTACTTTCTACAATTTCAAGGCGAGTTAATGCCACGCGCCGGAGGTGAAGCGACTATTCCGTATAGCCGTTGATATACTCCACGCGCGCCACGGTCAATCTACGGTCAAAAACAATTCGATATTGCCACGTATCAACTTCTTCGCTTTTCTCCCTCTCTCTCTTCTTGATTCAAAAACTTACCCCTTCATTTTTCAAATTCACTTTCACAATTCCCTTACCCAATTTCGTAAATTTCTCTCAAGTTTTACAACATTCTTTCAAAAATGGCTTCCTCTTCCAAAACCACAAAAATCCATAAACCCACTTACATAACAACCACGAGTCCAAGTTCAAGATGAACGACGAAATCTTCAAAAACAAACTGAAAGTGGAGATGTATGTTGATTTTGAGACAACAAAAGATAGAGAATCCGCCGAGATCCTCCAATTGCTGGAAAGATCTCGATTAAGAGGTTTTTGTTCGATGAAGTCCTCTCGAGAACAAGACTCTGGATTTCTGGGGCAGAATTTTTGGCGAATATGGCCGATACCCCGATGGATTCGATACGAAGGTGGATAGAACTATTCTGTCCTATTCCAGAGAAATAATTGCTCGAATTCTCGATACTTCGATGGAGGGAGTAAAACCATCAATATATAAGGAAGATATGGGAGGAATCATTTGATGCCGGTATCGAGGGTAACTTAAAGGGAACTCGAAGGGAGTTGAAGAAGAACTCGTTAAGGAGGAAGTACAGGCTTCTTATGACAATAGTGACGAAATCGGTGCTTTGGGTGACCAGAGCTCCCACGATGGATTGTCAAAGCCAGACTTTGCTTTGTATGAGGGCAATCATCGATGGAGTTCGTGAATCGGGTGGATCTTCCGATTAGAAGACTGAATGAAGAGAAGGGAGATTGACTTTCAATCCGGTGATCGGGAATGGACTTCAATGATTGGAGTGTATAGGGTAAGAGTTATTAAGACCAATCAACAAAATATCGAACCCAAGGGAAAAAGTATGCACATGAGGCCCTAGAAATACAAGTTATTAGTGACTAGAGTTGCAACAATGGTTTGGAACAAAAACAACAAAACACAAGCAAAAATACAAAACAACAACAAGCAAACAATAGATCGAACACTTAAGATGCGAGAACAAAAACAACAATAAATGGTGGAAGAGAGGTGCTAGGATTAACATCCGTCAATGAATCATCAATCAACAAGCTACAATTGAATCAAATTGCAAATCAACTAAGATAGAAAGCATAAACCATCATGAAATTAATCACTCCATTAAAATCACAATGCCTAATGTGAGTATCCTT
The DNA here is from genome assembly GCA_030762865.1 of Paraleonurus japonicus. Lineage (NCBI taxonomy): Eukaryota > Viridiplantae > Streptophyta > Magnoliopsida > Lamiales > Lamiaceae > Paraleonurus > Paraleonurus japonicus. The sequence continues at coordinate 26,801,041 of CM061052.1, read as the reverse complement.
AGTCTTTCCCATCTCTCAATGTAGAAATCCCCAATTCATACAATCATGCAAAATTGAAACTCGATTAACACCTAATCACGTTAGCTCAACTCTCGCCTATTGCTAGGGTGATTAACCATTAATCTAAAGAGACAATTTTACACAAAGCACAATGAAGAATCACAATTAGGAAACAAACTAATGTGAGTATCCTTAGTGCAACTAATCTCTCGATTCCGAAGCACCCAATCCACACATTCATACAAAATTATCACCCGATTAATACCGGATCACGTTAGCGTAACTCCTGCCTATAGCTAGGGTGATCAAACACTAATCTAAAGAGATAATTATGCATGAAGCACAAATGAGAATCACAATTAGTAAGCAATCTACTCAATTGATCTCCAATCATCAACAATCATAGCATCATCAATCAATTCATCATCAATTTCAATTAACCCAAGCACAAGAGAGTTAGCCCATGGTACCACAAACAATACCCATGGGAAGAAGATAGAATTGAACAAACATAAAGCAAATCACAACAATTAAGAAATTAAAGAGAAAAAGAGGAAAAACATCACCAAATGATCTTCAATTAACCAAAATAGGAATGCTTGAGTCTTCAACAACAATCTCCAAATGAATTACAAGCTTGAATTGAAAGGATTACAATGATCTAAAGCTAATCTATGGCTAATCTACCAACAATCAATGGAAATCTAAATCTAATTCTAATTTCTACTCTAATCTAAGATGGAAATTGGCTTGGGGCTTGAGAAATCGCCCCAAAACCGCTACTAATCTGCTACTATGAACTCCTCTTGCTCTCTCCGAACCGCCCGCTTAAATACAAAATTTTGGAAAAACCTTCCTCGAGTCGAGGGTCAGGCCTCGACTCGAGGCTTCGCAAATTACCTCGCCTCGACTCGAGGGTCATGTCTCGAGTCGAGGTTCCTGCCATTTTCCGTTTTTGATCCTTTTCGCATAGCCCTCGACTCGAGGCTCTGCTCCTCGACTGCAGCTCGAGTTCAGTGGTACTTTTCTCGCACGGGGCTTCGGCCCCGACTGTTTTCGTCCCGGATGTCCGTCTCTTCATTCTAAGAATAATGGTACTCTCGGTTTGGCAAAATTCCACCGAATTACCTACAAAATGGACGGAAAACATCAAAATCTCACAAATAATACTTTTTAGGCAAAAGAGTGATACTTTTCACATTTAGGCACAAAAACTAACACTATAGCTCACTTTTTGCACTAAAAATAGCCCTAAAAACATGTATCAATTCACTCCAATCATACCCCCAAACTTGAATTGTTGCTCGTCCTCGAGCAATGTAGAAACTAAGAACAAAGGAGTGAATTGATTGCAATTATGTCACATGGCACCCTAGACGAAATATAAGACAATCGAACTCATCAATGATCACTTGTATCAATGCAACTATCCACTAGCAATCAAGACAAATCATGCTCAAACAAATGCTCAATCAAATACTCAACACATTGCTCCTTCCATGGAGTGTTTCACTCTTCACTCAAGTGTATCAAGGTTTAAAGCACTCAATCATAAAATTCACAAATAAGTACACCATATGCTTGCCACAAAACTTAATCTCAATCAAAATCATTTGTGATCAATCAAGAATCAAAGAGGTCTTTATCTAGGTTGTAATGTAGGCTCTTTGGAAAGGTGGGATATTTATGGATAAGAGTGACTAAGTAGTAGAGACTTGAATGTAAACTAATCCATACAATGCACATCTCTTCACTTTCATCTAGCAACACTCTTCCTTTTGAACTTCAATGATCATTCCACCATTCACTTGAGCTTTCTCTTTTTAAGCTCACAAATTGAATCTTTCTTTCTTTTCATTGTCACATTTTCACATTTCAATCTTTCACAACCTTTCTTTTCTTTAATGCTTCATTCATCACTTAGCTCATCATCTTCCCACACTTAGCAATCAAATCACCATTTTTAGCCAACATTCAAGCTCAACTAAACATAGGACAAGAAAGGTGATTGGAGTGAATTGATACATGTTTTTAGGGCTATTTTTAGTGCAAAAAGTGAGCTAAAGTGTTAGTTTTTGTGCCTAAATGTGAAAAGTATCACTCTTTTGCCTAAAAGTATTATTTGTGAGGTTTTGATGTATTTCACCCGCTTTGCAGGTAAATCGGTGGAATTTTGCCAAACCGAGAGTACCGGGATTCTTAGAATGAAAAGACGAACATACGGGACGAACGGTCGGGCCGGAGCCCTTCTCGATAAAAATTCCCCGATCTCGAGTTCGAGTCGAGGGTGCACAGACTCGACTCGAGGTTCATGCCGGAGGGAAATCATTTCAAAAATTGGCAAGCTCGACTCGAGGGAGGAGCCTCGAGTCGAGGGGACGAAAATTGCATCAAGCTCGACTCGAGGGCGAGGCCTCGACTCGAGGCCGGAGAGAAATTTAAAGAAACGTGTTAGCGACTTTAGGCCTCGACTCGAGGGCCTCGAAGCTCGACTCGAGGAGTGCCCAAAACCGAAAAATTCAGTTTTTAAGCCATGGAAAGCCAAACAGAGGGAGAGTTGATTCTAGCAGTTCAGAGCGCTTTCTAGGAGTTCCTTTGAGCGAATTTTACATTTTGTAGCTTGAATTTACTTGTAATTGCACTAGATTGTTAGAATTGAGATAGATTCCACATTTAGATCATTAGATTAGTAGATTGGTGATTGTAATTGAAGTTTGCAATGAGAATTGAGAAGAAGTGAAGTTGAATTGAAGCATTGTACAAGATTAATCATTCTTATTTTTGCCTATTGAAGCTTAATTGGTGATGTTCCTAACCTTTGATCTCTTTAATTCATTGCTTGTAGTGATTAGATTTTCAATTGCTTTCTTAGATTTTCTAGCCATGGATTTTGCTTGTAGCACCATGGGCTAATAACCTTGTGCTTGGGATAATTGAAATTAGGGATGAAGTGATTGCCTCATGCTATGATTGTTGACAATTGTGATCAATTGAATTAGATTGCTTCCTAATTGTGATTCTTAATTGTGCTTCATGAAAAATTGTCTCTTTTGATTAATGGTTGATTACCCTAGCAATAGGCGAGAGTTGAGCTAACGTGATTAGGTGTTAATCGGGTTTCAATTTTGCATGATTGTATGAATTGGGGACTTCTACATTGAGAGATGGGAAGAACTAAGGATACTCACATTAGGCATTGTGATATTAATGGAGTGATTAATTTCATGATGGTTTATGCTTTCTAATTTGATTGATTTGCATTTGGATACAATCATAGCTTGTTAATCGTGGATTCCTTGATGGAGATTATCCCTTGCACCCTATTCCCTCATTGATTTTAGACTATTTGATCTTGCATTCTAAGTGTTTGATAAATTGTTTGCATAATCTTGTCATTTAAATTCTTGCAATTTGTAGTGATTTAGTTCAAGAGCTTGCTGCAACTCTAGCCATTTAGAACTCTTATCCTTGAATTTCATTTGCATACTTTCTCCCTTGGGTTCGATATTTTTGTTGATTGGTCTTAATAACTCTTACCCTATACACTCCAATCAAAAGGCTCATTAAAATAGGCTAAATGGTTTCAATTTCACTTAGCTTGCCAAAGAATATGGATCATAGGCTCAACATGGCTCACTAAGGAAATCAAATGTATTTGGTAGGAAAGTATTTGGCAAAGTGACTCATCATTCCAAACATGGCCTTTTATCATTTTCAAAACATCACACAAAGATCAATATCAACAAGTCTAGTGGCAAGATCTAGCATACAAATCATGAATGATGCACTCACAAAGGAATCAAATCAACCGTATAAGATGTACGATTATTAGGCACAAAAGCTCACGGGCTTAACTTGAGCAATGAATCAAGTATCATCAATCACATTCATCTTCACATAATTAATCAAGCAACTAGCATCAAGCTACAAATCAACTAATGAGCATAACAAATTCCAACTAGTCTTACAACTCAAATGCACATGTACATAACCTCAAGCATACTCACTATATCAAGATGATACTCAAAAGTATGTCAATTAATCCACTATTAAGCTCAAATCAATAAATCTCAAAAGCCTAGGAATAAGGAATGTAAAGAAATTATCAAGGAATAATCATCAATAGACCATCAAACTCAAGAAGATCAAGATAATAATCACCATCAATAAAATCATCCAAAATCCAAAACCAATCATCACAATCATCACAATCATCAAGTCAAGAGTACAAGCACCATCAAAAGTACAAAGGAAAACAAGAATATCAGAATCTAAAGAACAACAAGAAGAGGGAATGAGGAACAGGGATAGCCCTAATAGTCGGACGGCGGCGGTGGAGGAGGGTAGTGTCCTCGCCCGAAGTTCCACGAGCTCATCTGGTCAAGAAGTGCATACATGTCATGCCGAGTCTTCGAGACTCCTCCTGCATCCTCCGAGTCTCCTCATTAAATCTGCGGGACTTCTCAAGCATCCGGTACATCTCATCCTGTCGGGTCGACTCTCTATATGCATCCTCTCGACTGCCGCCCACATCTCCTCCGTCGAGAACCCACGGTCTCTCGAGATGAACTCCCCGCCTCGTACTCTCTACTCCTCATCTCGTCCTGCCGGTACATATTAATCTCTGGCTGGTACTCCTCGTCCCATCTCGTACCGGCGGCTCCTCTTGCTCCGGCTCCTCATCATCCTCGTCTTCGTAATCATAATCTCCACCTCTACCTCTGCTCCTTCTGCAGCTCCATCACCCCGATCATCATCGTAACCCGACCGCCGACCCCCATCGTCATCATCAACCTCTCTAAGCACATCCCCATGCTCTCTAGTGTAAGCGTCGATCGCCTCAGCATGACGCCGTGACCACATGCGCAGATTGATAGTCACAAGGGCCTCGAGATCCGAAAATCGCCGCCAACCTCTTATTAGGAAGAGGGAATCGCCACCATGATGCCGCTGTAAGCACCACGCCCTACCGATGCGGTCTAGCGTCCTCATGCGCCGCATGGTATCAAGAGTAAGGTCGGGGCCCTCCACCGCTCCGAGGTTATGCGTCGGAATCCCAAAATGCTCGGCGATCGGTGTAATCATGCCACCGAAGTTAATCTTCTTGAACTTCGTGCTAGTGGCTCTCTCAAATAAATAGCACAGTAGGCGGCAGATTAAATCGACTCCATGTAAGAAGCACCAAATGACGTACAGCTCCTCGAAAACCACGGCTCCTCCCTCCGATCTCGCGAATATGGTACCCGCGAGAATCTTCTCAAGATATCGGATGACCGGGTTCGGATATGTGTGCTCTTAGACTTCCCGGAACAAAATTGGGCTGATTAGGAGCCCCGGAATCAAATCCTCCTCCAAAATCGCTTAGCATTATACTCCTTCCGGATGTTCAACGGTGATCGGCCTGGGTGTAGGTGCTCCAATAATCTCGCTGACCTCGCCCAGAGTCAACGAGTACTCATACCCCATGAGCTCAAATGTGATACTCCTCGGGAATTTGGCCCTCCCGGCCTTATCAACTCTCACCGTGCACAGGAACTCGAGAGTGAGTCCGATATATGTCCTAGGCCTCTTCATCAAGAAACTCCCCATCCCAACTTGCTCAAATAGGCGAGGAATATCCTCCTCGATCCCCATCGATATCATGCAATCTTGGTCCACTAGTCTCGTCTTGACCACCCGGTTATAGAGCTCGAATATAACTCAATATGAGTCCTCCACCGGTGATCATCCCACTGAATTCCGAGCTCACGGGTGTCCCGTGTGCACGCCGGATGGCAGCTTCTTTCTCGCGAATCTCCGCCTCGGAGAGGTTATATCTGTCGGCCCTCTAGACGTTGTTCCCGCAAAACATTCCCAAAAGCAAAAATCAATACCAACAAATACAATACGAGCTCGGAAAAAATATCAATCATACCATGAACGAGTCAACGATCAATAATCATCTCAAATGAACAAAATCCCTAGTAACTAGCAACTAAGCCTCAACAATGGTCAATGAGTCAACTAGACACATATATCCAATAGAAGTGCTCAAAATAATCCTAAAACATGTATACTTACTAGAATGGCCCCACAATTAATTCACAAGTGGCTCAACAAATAATCATGCAATTATGCTCACTAAAATCCCAAAAATCATAGGCCAATTAGCAAGTAATTCAACAATTATGCATCAACAATTCATACACTTCTCTATCAACACCATAATTCAACTTGACCAAATGATCCCAACAATTATACTAGGAATTCCTACAAATGCCATAATTCACAATTACAATCCCAATTCACAAATAAACGGGCACAATATCAAATTCAATCCTCAACATGCTCCTATTCTCATCAAACAATCCAAATATACTCATACAAGGCTTCAAATCATCCAAAATAATCATGCATAGAAGGTGTTTGTCAAAATGTCCATATGAAATTCCAATTTAATTAACAAATGGCCTAATTGAATCACCCATGCAATAATCACAATAACACTACGAAATTGAAGCCAAGATGAGTAGAAATTACGTACCTTGTTTGAAGAATTGGTCCAAAAATGGATTTGGAAGACACCCACTCTATTTCAACCAAAAATCCCCAAATTTGCTTCCAAAACCCTCAAGATCAATCTTTATTCAAGGTAAATGATAAAATGATGAAATGATGGTTGATATATGGTGCAATCGACGTGAAATCGCCGGAAATGGCTGGGGACGGGGCTGGAACGGCGCTCTCAAAACCCCTCGAGTCGGGGTTCTCGTGTTCTCTGCTGCGTATTTAAAAATAACACGCGCCTCGAGTCGAGGGCCAGGCCTCGACTCGAGGGATCCAAAATTCGAGGACCTCGACTCGAGGTCTCACGCACGACTGGGGATATGCGAAACCAACTCCTCGACTCGAGGTGGCACCCTCGACTCGAGGATGTGTCAAATTATGAAATTTTGCCTAAGTATAAATCCCTCGACCCGGGGCCATGCACTCGACTCGGGTCGAGTCCAGTGGAATTTTTGACGATTCCTGCCCAATCCGACCCCGAAACTTCTAAAAATGACCTTTATACCCCTAACAAACCCAAATATGCAAGAAATTACTGTTTTGGTCCTCGATTTAAGCCCGGTCGCTCATTCGATCGAGGAGACCGGGTTCTCTTCCTTTGCTCATTTTCACCAACTTTTAAACTCTCCTTTCCTTCTCGATTCCTCGATTCCTTTGCAAATTCGATCCTTTCCAATCCTCGTAGTGAGTATACCTACACACGGGCAAAACACTTCATCAAAATCATCACTAAGAGATGCATTTCTACCCTACATGACACACAACCCCAAACTTGAATGAAGACATGCATTCAAGTTTGGCTCCAAATATATGCAACTCATAATGATATCAACAATTAAGCACAACAATATATGAATCCCAAAGCATAGAGCATCATGTACCAAGAATAAGCAATTAAGTAGCAAGCCAAATCTCCTAAAAAACAAAAAACACTAATCTACCAAAAACACAAGAAAGAAAATAAAAAGGATGGGTTGCCTCCCATCGAGCGCTATTTTTAGTGTCCTTTGCCGGACTTATTCGTTCACATCCAATATCCTTCATCGGAATGGCCAAGGGTAGCGATCCTCCTTCCCATTGTATCTCGATCTTTGTGCTTCAAGGTCTAGGGGGTTCACCGAATAGATAGGACAACCACCTATAGAAATGCAAAGTGTCCATGGTTGTCCCCCTTTTTCTCTTGCCATCCTCCTCTTCCATTCTTTCTCTTCGAGGATGCCCAAGCGTTTCTTTAATTCTTCCCTATAGTCAAAATTCACAAGAGGCAAGATTACATCATTAGAAGCATCATTTTCAATTAAATCACAAATTGAAGAGTTAGAAGGTATAGAAATGCTCATTTCAATCTTCAAAGCTTCATTTGATGCTCTTAGATTTTCTTCCTCATTATAGCTCATGTCCATCAATGGACATTCCTCTTCATCACTCTTGATAAGGAAATCTTCCTTTTCATCCTCATAGCTTGGACCCTCTACCACATCTTCTTGCAAGTTAGCTCTCACACCATGGAGTCCCCATTCTTCAAATTTAGGAGAAGCTTGTGGCATTGGATAGTCATTCTCATAGCTCCTCCTTTCATCATAATAAGCTTCCTCTTCCGATGCCCCTTGAAATTCGAATCCCCAATCTTGATTGCATGCTTGATCATAAGGCTTATAGTATGGGAACATCTCTTGAGGTGGGGGAGAAATTTCTTCACTTATCCAATCTTCATAATTGGATGGAACTTGTTGCCATTGAGAATGATCTTCATAGTTCCTCCAATCATTGTAGCTCAATTCTTCAAAATGTGGAGAATACACCCTACTATCTTGATAATATTCTTGATTCCACAAGTATGAGTTGTATCCTTCCATCTAGACAAGATTTCAAAGTATCAAATTCAAACAAAAATAACAAAACAAACACAAACACAAAGGCAACAAATAGTCACTTCAAACAATTCCTAGGTCTCACTTAAGGCGCAAAAACTAATTCCCTGCAACGGCGCCATTTGGTTGGAGTGTATAGGGTAAGAGTTATTAAGACCAATCAACAAAATATCGAACCCAAGGGAAAAAGTATGCACATGAGGCCCTAGAAATACAAGTTATTAGTGACTAGAGTTGCAACAATGGTTTGGAACAAAAACAACAAAACACAAGCAAAAATACAAAACAACAACAAGCAAACAATAGATCGAACACTTAAGATGCGAGAACAAAAACAACAATAAATGGTGGAAGAGAGGTGCTAGGATTAACATCCGTCAATGAATCATCAATCAACAAGCTACAATTGAATCAAATTGCAAATCAACTAAGATAGAAAGCATAAACTATCATGAAATTAATCACTCCATTAAAATCACAATGCCTAATGTGAGTATCCTTAGTCTTTCCCATCTCTCAATGTAGAAATCCCCAATTCATACAATCATGCAAAATTGAAACTCGATTAACACCTAATCACGTTAGCTCAACTCTCGCCTATTGCTAGGGTGATTAACCATTAATCTAAAGAGACAATTTTACACAAAGCACAATGAAGAATCACAATTAGGAAACAAACTAATGTGAGTATCCTTAGTGCAACTAATCTCTCGAAAGCACCCAATCCACACATTCATACAAAATTATCACCCGATTAATACCGGATCACGTTAGCGCAACTCTCGCCTATAGCTAGGGTGATCAAACACTAATCTAAAGAGATAATTATGCATGAAGCACAAATGAGAATCACAATTAGTAAGCAATCTACTCAATTGATCTCCAATCATCAACAATCATAGCATCATCAATCAATTCATCATCAATTTCAATTAACCCAAGCACAAGAGAGTTAGCCCATGGTACCACAAACAATACCCATGGGAAGAAGATAGAATTGAACAAACATAAAGCAAATCACAACAATTAAGAAATTAAAGAGACAAAAGAGGAAAAACATCACCAAATGATCTTCAATTAACTAAAATAGGAATGCTTGAGTCTTCAACAACAATCTCCAAATGAATTACAAGCTTGAATTGAAAGGATTACAATGATCTAAAGCTAATCTATGGCTAATCTACCAACAATCAATGGAAATCTAAATCTAATTCTAATTTCTACTCTAATCTAAGATGGGAATTGGCTTGGGGCTTGAGAAATCGTCCCAAAACCGCTACTAATCTGCTACTATGAACTCCTCTTGCTCTCTCTCGAATCGTCCCGCTTTAAATACGAAATTTTGGAAAAACCTTCCCTCGAGTCGAGGGTCAGGCCTCGACTCGAGGCTTCGCAGAATTACCTCGCCCTCGACTCGAGGGTCATGTCTCGAGTCGAGGTTCCTGCCATTTTCCATTTTTGATCCTTTTCTCGCATAGCCCTCGACTCGAGGCTCTGCTCCTCGACTGCAGCTCGAGTTCAGTGGAACTTTTCTCGCACGGGGCTTCGGCCCCGACCCCCTCGTCCCCGGATGTCCGTCTCTTCATTCTAAGAATAATGGTACTCTCGGTTTGGCAAAATTCCATCGAATTACCTACAAAATGGACGGAAAACATCAAAATCTCACAAATAATACTTTTAGGCAAAAGAGTGATACTTTTCACATTTAGGCACAAAAACTAACACTATAGCTCACTTTTGCACTAAAAATAGCCCTAAAAACATGTATCAATTCACTCCAATCATTCAACCACCACAGTTAGTCTATTTAACAAGATTATTGGCCGATTGAAGGTCTAAATAAATTGGCTGATTGGAGGGTTAGTGTGAAAAAAATTCTCAAGGCAAAAGGGAATTTTGACGAAGAATGAGAAGATTGGGTGGTTGCCGATTCAGACGATGATTCCGATGAGGCGAGGAATCGAGGGTTGCTGCAGTCGAGGAGGCGCTTGTTGCTCCCGCAGCCAAGGAGGTGGCCGCTGTCCCTATAATCGAGGAGGTGGTGGCCGCCGCTGCTCCTTCACCGAGGAGACAGTCCTAAAGAAGCCGTTGTGGTTGAAAGACCACTTGAGAGAAGGACTCGTAGGAGTCTCGGTGAAAGCTTCGAGAGGAATACAGCGAAGGCTCATCTACCGCTCCACCAAGCCTTCGACGGAAGAAGTACAAACTCGGAGGTGGCAGCAGTAGCATTGGCCGAAGCCGAGGCACCTGGAGGAGCCTAGCTCAGAAAGAACTCAAACCGGCAGAGAAGGTAATCTCCTTCTAACCTCCTCCAGCCTTATCTTCCTCTGAATCTACCCTCCCCTCATCCGCCCACATTGGCAATGAAGAGGTGTGCCCGGCTGGCACCTCTGAGCCTCTTGAGCGACCCACGGTTGCCCGAAAAAATCCAAGCCTCAACCTCTCCCGAAACACCCAACTCACTACCCAATCAAACCATTCCAACCACCACCCCAACTCCACCGACCATCCCTCGTCTACCACCCCACCCACGATTAACCCACATCAACACCCACACCTCAACTTCCATCCTCATCTACTCAAACCTCGTCTCCCATTTCTATTCCACAAACTCAAACTACCCCTCCCCGACAAACAGTAACCAACCCCTCTTCCTCAAGTCCAAACCGCACCCCTCCCTACTATATCTTACTCTCTACTCCCAACCTTCCAAACTCACTCTCCTTCCCTCCACCTACTCGAGAAGACATCTCATCCTTTTCGTCCGAATCCTCCTCCGAGGATGAGGACAGTTATTTAAGCCGTAACGCCCGGAATTCGTAAAGTCGACCTTTGAGGTCTTGACGCCCTAAACCCGAGTCATCACTTAGTGAACCATAAAATCGAGCCAAAAATTTCTTTTTAGAAAGCAAAGCCATTCATTTAAGTTGCAGCGGAAGATTTCACAAACACTTATTTAAAATATTTGAACCATATTCATAACTAAACAAAGAGACTAATCGCTTTGACAAAAGCCACCCAAATGAGTCTAAGGTTCAACTCTTGGGAAAAATATAGTGACGAGTCTTTAACAAAATACAAATTTCATAGAGATCTGAAAATATTAAGCGGCATATTTAGATAAAGAGAGTGGAAGCGGGTCGCCTATTGCAGCTCCCGGGCCTCAATCTCGTGACACGAAAAATATTAGTTATAGGGCGTGAGATAAAATCTCGATGGATGATGATCTGTTATACTGATTGACAGGAAATCCCAAAATAGTTGAATGTTTTATTCTTTATTCTCATCTTCGTTATTTACTTCCTTATTATGGCGTTGTGTTCGTTTGTATTAGGTAATCTTCCGTTATAAGATTTTCATCCTTTAACTTTCGCTCGATTAAGAGATTCATCTTTCTTTACAACAATTAGTAAATAAATATAGCACATATGAGATGGCACATGATAGTTTCCTATCATATCCGATGTCCGTAATCACATTGTGGAATGGCACGTTTACACGTCCGAGACCCGTAATCATATGGGAGGGCACATGATAGTTTCCTATCACATCCGGACCCCATAAACTTTCATCAATGGGAGGGCACATGATAGTTTCCTATCACATCCGGACCCGTAAACTTTCATCAATGGGAGGGCACATGATAGTTTCCTATCACATCCGGACCCGTAAACTTTCATCAATGGGAGGGCACATGATAGTTTTCTATCACATCCGGACCCCGTAAACTTTCATCAATGGGAGGGCACATGATAGTTTCCTATCACATCCCGACCCCCGTAAACTTTCATCAATGGGAGGGTACATGATAGTTTCCTATCACATCCGGACCCGTAAACATTCATCATATCATATAGGGCTTGCCCTCTTTTCATAAATTTATAAATAAAAGTAAAATATAGCTCATCATTTGACGATCACACATTTAAGTTATACATTCACACGCTTTTGGTATTTGCATCTTTCGAGGAATCTGTTTATGTTTGATTCAGAAAACCGACAACAGTCCATATAACATTAACTAGCTATACAGATAGTGTCACCCACTGGAGAACTTTTAAGAGAAAGTTTAACTTCTTGATCGCTTAGGCCTCTCGTACAAACCTCCGGTCTCGTGTTCCGACCGTACTCTACCTAGCACAATCCGTATGTTTAGTTCGACAACTCTTTGTCCATTAGAAACTTATGTTCTTGACCCTATCGTGTCTCTCTAAGTCTAGGCTTTGGTATTTAGAAGTACTTGTTTCGTTATCCGATCTTATGGATTCAAACCTTTTGGTTTAAAAGTATTTCTAGTGTACTATCGGTTCAAGGTTCGGGATTTGGGTTAGTTGGTTTTATTCTATTATAATGAACCAAATACAACATTCATGGAGTATCACATAAATCATGCATCACATAAGGCATGCTTAGTTTTCTAAAAGTTAAGTAAATTATTTCTCCTAATACTCTATCATTGAAGAAATGACATGTAACCATGCATAAATAGAATAAAGTACTTAGACTCATCCAAAAATCATGGAATTTTAGTATGATATATATCTCTAAATATGGAACAAACTCCTTTTAGGGTCCAAGTTCATTTGAGTTATGAAACTATAGCAGATTTTGACATAAGGACTCTAAGTTTCTGTTTCGGCAAAACAGTGACCTCAAACTTATAAAATCCATAACTCTTTTTAGATGTATCTAAAAATTATGAAATTAAAACAGGTGATGCAATACTCAAGTATGAACAACTTTCATTCATGAATCCAAGCCATTTGACTTACGGATTTCGCCCAGAAAATTCGTGAACATTCAATCTATCATTCGGTTTGGTTACTGGACATGTCTTACGAGAAAATTCATAACTTATTGGATACTTGTTTAAAAATCACCAAATTTAAGGATCTTGTTATAAACAGGTTGTAGGACATTCATGAATTTTTCCATGATTTATACAATAGTCTATCTTGAAAATAAATTCATGCAACACAGAATAACCCTATGCGTCGAACATCGACCAGGTACTCAGAAAACGAATTTTATCTCATAAAGTACTAAACGAAAGGTCATGATTTTTGACTATGATTTAAAACACATCAAGGGGAACATCCCAGATTTTTCCTAGAATTTAATAACCATAAGAAAGGGAAGAAATAAAAGAAATAAGTCACTGCTCCCAGTTTCGGATTACTTCCGACACATAATCTTTCATGATTTTATTCTTAGTCTAAAAATATCCAGTGACCACGAAATTTTAGTATGTTATTCTACACTTCAAATACTAGATCTAGGAATTTTCTCATGATTTTTAAACGGGTGGAAAGGGTCCGATTGTATTTTACAAAAACGGGTCAGTGGTTGGGGCTTGATTTCGGCAGTTTCATGTTTCAAGTATAACTTCACCATTTTGACTCCAAACACCAAAATTCCAACTCAAACACTCCATATTGGATCATATTATGTAGGAAGGGGTTCTTAGGAGTTCCTATCATGCTTCTACTAATTGTTTAAAGCTCTTAAAACAAAACATAAGCTTAGAGGCTAACCTTTGTAGTTTCCTCCTAAGGACTTCTTGCTTGCTACTTGTTCTTTCCTTCTTTGTTGGTGTAGGAAATGAAGAAGGGGAAGAGGGGTATTTATAGGGGAAAAAGAGAGGGGAGGGGGCCGGTCAAGTGAGGTGGGGAAAGGGAGCAAACTAGGTGATTAATAGACATAAGGCTATAAGGCTAGTTTAGGAGCTAAACCTAAGATTTTGGCAAGATTTTTGGTTAATAGGTGCTAGCTAATCCTACTACTCTCACATGCCTTCACATGGCCGGTTGTTTTGGGGGTTTTGGGCTGTCCCTTTGGCAGCCCACTTTTAAAAACAGTATTGTGATCTTGACGTTGAATTTTCGGTATTATTCGGTTCGAGTTTCAGCTCCAAAATTTATTAAAACGCAGCGATTGGAAAACAAACATTTTTCTTAGGGTTTTCTTGAGTGTTTCCCACATTTAAAGGATTATTGGTAATTAATCATTATTAATCAAATCCGGATTACGGATATGGGTTGTAGAAGTATTAGTAGATTTTCAGTTCAAGAACCGTCACAATTGGAGAAAAATACACATAAAATTTTAAATCAAACAATAAAATAAAACAAACTTAGAAAATCAAATATAAAACTCTAGGTTTTTGGTTTTGGGTTATTACATCCTACACCCCTTAAAAGAAATTTCGTCCCGAAATTTACTTACTTATTTTAAAGGCATTGCGGGTTCTTAGCTAAGTACTCAACCTCTCTCTCTCTCTCTCTCTCGGAGCTCCATCCTTTCCGCGTTTGCTTCACCGTACTAGTACTATTGGCAAATTCTTAACTCCTCGAGATGTGAACCTTCCCTTCTAAGATTGTTGCACATATTTCCTTGTAAATCAACCCTTGAATTTATCTCTAAACTTCAAAAGAATCGATCGTGTCTTAGGTTGCTTAAGTACTTTCCCTACTAAACCACGGATGTTCATTGCATTCCCAAATGGAACACTTACGTCCAACGCTTCGTTAAAACTTTTCAACTGAGGTTTTCCTAAATCCTTAGATATGATTGCGAGGCTCCAACATTAAGTAATATATGAGCACGTAAACCAAGTGCTAGCAACGTACTTGTCGGGCCATATTCATTGGGAGTCGGATCCTCCATGTCATTTTCTATCATTATGGCATTTATCTCAGACGTCTCCTTTGTCCTTGAACGGGAATGCCTCCTCTTGCTGCCTGTAAGTGGTAGTCACCACTTGGAGGCTCGGTAGATGATAGTTGTTCACAAACGGCCGACGACCCTAATCCCATCTCTCTGGGGTGGCCCTTTGTTTAGTTGAGGGCACTCGGAGACTCGTGTCCCGGTTGGCGGCATACTGTAACATGTATTGGTCCCTTTAAGGCATGGCCCTACATGCGATTTTCCACAACTAGAGCAGGTAGTGGGGGTCTTGGCCCAGCCGAGTAACTAAGTTATTTTCCTTTTGTGGTCGGCTCGAGTTCTTAAAATTTGGAAACCAATTTTTGTTCGGCAGACGTAACAGGTGGGGTTTGTCTAAACTCCAGTCCTAGACCGATGGATACAATTAGTGCACGATCGAAGACTTCACCATAGCTTGAGAGCTTTAATCCGCCACGACACCTCCAATTTCTGGTCTTAGGCCTCTCTCAAATCTCCTTGCTTTTCTCTCATCTTCCTCCACCAGTGTGGAGCATAGTGAGACAGCTTTGTTAAACTGCCAGTACTCGATCCACGGAAAGGGTTCCTTGTTTGAGGTTCACAAACTCAACCTCCTTCCGATCCCGTAGGGCTTGGGGAAAATACCTCCTCATAACAACTTGCTTGAAATCTCCCAAGTAAAAGCTTCTTTTCACCGCAGTCATAATACGCTCATGGGCCTCCCACCACCGAGCGGCATCCTCACCTAATTGTAATTGGGCACACAAAATTTTTGTGCTTCACCAATGTCATATGGCGGAAAATTCTTTCCAACTCAGAAATCCACTCCTCCGTCTCCATAGGTCCTTCATTACCCTTCGCTGGGTGGTCGATCGTCGAAATTGCTCGATCGAGTTGGCGTGGGGGTGCCGGGGTGGTGCATGGGTAGGCGGCGGCAGCGGTGTTTGTTGCTGCATGAAAGTTTGTAGGGAAATGAAGAATTCTCGTGCCATCTCGGCTCGATGCAGCAGGTGGAGCTTGGCGCCCTACGTAACCCTCGAGATGGTTCTTGATTAGCACGGGTTTTCCTTCTAAGCGGCATCCTAGGGTGGTCTAAAGAAAATAAAATATTTTACATTATATACGTATGATTAAATTCAAAACAAGAGAATCCAATATTTAACAACACGGTATTAAGTCAATCATGCATGGGAGCACGCGGTAAACCGGAACATACCGTCCTGGACTCGACGATGCATGTTAGAGAGGTAATAACACATATTGTAAATATTAAGATAAAAATATAACGGATAGAATAGAATATCTCACAAAACTACGTGAGAATAACATACATATATAATTGACATGAGAAAGACAAGTTCTCAAAGTTTAAATGGAGAGTCAAAGAGGCTCCAACGAAAATTTTAAGATGCGAGGCTTTAAAACAAAATAATTTAACTAAAATAGACACTACATATATATCGCAAAGTTAACTACACGAGGCATACGAGGCTGCTATAAAAAGATTTGGCTTGCTAAACGAAAGGGGTTCCGGAGGTCTAAGTCCAAAAACAGGAAGAAGAAAATAGTAGTAGTGTATAAAGGGCAAAAACGAAAGTGCTCGCAAAAAAATCGAACATATAAGTAAATACACAAGTAGTCAAGTAGATTTCACACACATGCGCACAAAATCTGTTATGGCATGCATAATTCATTTTCTTGGAAATATATTTCCTTTGTTGTTTATTCTCATGTTTTATTTCTTGTTTGTTTCCGGTTCAAATTTGTAACGGTTTTGTTATTCAACGAATAATAAGACATTACGTACCTTGAGGCTTGTTTCCGGTTTGCTTACAGAGACAACCTCCCACAAGTAACATTTAGTCAGGGCTTTTATAAAATTCATTTGTTTCTAAGTGAAATTTCAAAATAAAAGGAAAAATAAATTATTCGGTCCGAAGTTTTGAACATAAGCTCGATACCACTGTAACGCCCGGAATTCGTAAAGTTGACCTTTGAGGTCTTGACGTCCCGAACCCGAGTCATCACTTAGTGAACCATAAAATCGAGCCAAAAATTTCGCTTTTAGAAAGCAAAGCCATTCATTTAAGTTGCAGCGGAAGATTTCATAAACACTTATTTAAAATATTTGAACCATATTCATAACTAAACAAAGAGACTAATCGTTTGACAAAAGCCACCGGTGAGTCTAAGGTTCAACTCTTGGGAAAAATATAGTGACGAGTCTTTAACAAAATACAAATTTCATAGAGATCTGAAAATATTAAGCGACATATTTAGATAAAGAGAGTGGAAGCGGTCGCCTATTGCAGCTCCCGGCCTCAATCTCGTGACTCAAAAATATTAGTTATAGGGCGTGAGATAAAATCTCAATGGATGACCAGACAAGAGTTATACGATTGACAGAAATCCCAAAATAGTTGAATGTTTTATTCTTTATTCTCATCTTTCGTTATTTACTTCCTTGTTATGGCGTTGTGTTCGCTTTGTATTAGGTAATCTTCCGTTATAAAATTTTCATCCTTTAACTTTCGCTCGATTAAGAGATTCATCTTTCTTTACAACAATTAGTACATAAATATAGCACATATGAGATGGCACATGATAGTTTCCTATCATATCCGATCTCCGTAATCACATTGTGGAATGGCACGTTTACACGTCCGAGACCCGTAATCATATGGGAGGGCACATGATAGTTTCCTATCACATCCGGACCCGTAAACTTTCATCAATGGGAGGGCACATGATAGTTTCCTATCACATCCGGACCCCGGAAACTTTCATCAATGGGAGGGCACATGATAGTTTCCTATCACATCCGGACCCGTAAACTTTCATCAATGGGAGGGCACATGATAGTTTCCTATCACATCCGGACCCCGTGAAACTTTCATCAATGGGAGGGCACATGATAGTTTCCTATCACATCCGGACCCGTAAACTTTCATCAATGGGAGGGCACATGATAGTTTCCTATCACATCCGGACTCGTAAACTTTCATCAATGGGAGGGCACATGATAGTTTCCTATCACATCCGGACCCCGTAAACATTCATCATATCATATAGGGCTTGCCCTCTTTTCATAAAATAATAAATAAAAGTAAAATATAGCTCATCATTTGACGATCACACATTTAAGTTATACATTCACACGCTTTTGGTATTTGCATCTTTCGAGGAATCTGTTTATGTTTGATTCAGAAAACCGACAACGTGATCCATATAACATTAACTAGCTATACAGATAGTGTCACCCACCTCGGAGAACTTTTAAGAGAAAGTTTAACTTCTTGATCGCTTAGGCCTCTCGTACAAAACCTCCGGTCTCGTGTTCGACCGTACTCTACCTAGCACAATCCGTATGTTTAGTTCGACAACTCTTTTGTCCATTAGAAACTTATGTTCTTGACCCTATCGTGTCTCTCTAAGTCTAGGCTTTGGTATTTAGAAGTACTTGTTTCGTTATCCGATCTTATGGATTCAAACCTTTTGGTTTAACAAGATTTCTAGTGTACTATCGGTTCAAGGTTCGGGATTTGGGTTAGTTGGTTTTATTCTATTATAATGAACCAAATACAACATTCATGGAGTATCACATAAATCATGCATCACATAAGGCATGCTTAGTTTTCTAAAAGTTAAGTAAATTATTTCTCCTAATACTCTATCATTGAAGAAATGACATGTAACCATGCATAAATAGAATAAAGTACTTAGACTCATCCAAAAATCATGAAATTTTAGTATGATATATATCTCTAAATATGGAACAAACTCCTTTTAGGGTCCAAGTTCATTTGAGTTATGAAACTATAGCAGATTTTGAAATAAGGACTCTAAGTTTCTGTTTCGGCAAAACAATGACCTCAAACTTATAAAATCCTTAACTCTTTTTAGATGTATCTAAAAATTATGAAATTAAAACAGGTGATGCAATACTCAAGTATGAACAACTTTCATTCATGAATCCAAGCCATTTGACTTACGGATTTCGCCCAGAAAATTCGTGAACATTCAATCTATCATTCGGTTTGGTTACTGGACATGTCTTACGAGAAAATTCATAACTTATTGAATACTTGTTTAAAAATCACCAAATTTAAGGATCTTGTTATAAACAGGTTGTAGGACATTCATGAATTTTTCCATGATTTATACAATAGTCTATCTTGAAAATAAATTCATGCAACACAGAATAACCCTATGCGTCGAACATCGACCAGGTACTCAGAAAACGAATTTTATCTCATAAAGTACTAAACGAAAGGTCATGATTTTTGACTATGATTTAAAACACATCAAGGGGAACATCCCAGATTTTTCCTAGAATTTAATAACCATAAGAAAGGGAAGAAATAAAAGAAATAAGTCACTGCTCCCAGTTTCGGATTACTTCCGACACATAATCTTTCATGATTTTATTCTTAGTCTAAAATTATCCAGTGACCACGAAATTTTAGTATGTTATTCTACACTTCAAATACTAGATCTAGGAATTTTCTCATGATTTTTAAACGGGTGGAAAGGGTCCGATTGTATTTTACAAAAACGGGTCAGTGGTTGGGGCTTGATTTCGGCAGTTTCATGTTTCAAGTATAACTTCACCATTTTGACTCCAAACACCAAAATTCCAACTCAAACACTCCATATTGGATCATATTATGTAGGAAGGGGTTCTTAGGAGTTCCTATCATGCTTCTACTAATTGTTTAAAGCTCTTAAAACAAAACATAAGCTTAGAGGCTAACCTTTGTAGTTTCCTCCTAAGGACTTCTTGCTTGCTACTTGTTCTTTCCTTCTTTGTTGGTGTAGGAAATGAAGAAGGGGAAGAGGGGTATTTATAGGGGAAAAGAGAGGGGAGGGGGCCGGTCAAGTGAGGTGGGGAAAGGGAGCAAACTAGGTGATTAATAGACATAAGGCTATAAGGCTAGTTTAGGAGCTAAACCTAAGATTTTGGCAAGATTTTTGGTTAATAGGTGCTAGCTAATCCTACTACTCTCACATGCCTTCACATGGCCGGTTGTTTTGGGGGTTTTGGGATGTCCCTTTGGCAGCCCACTTTTAAAAACAGTATTGTGATCTTGGCGTTGAATTTTCGGTATTTTTCGGTTCGAGTTTCAGCTCAAAATTTATTAAAACGCCGCGATTGGAAAACAAACATTTTTCTTAGGGTTTTCTTGAGTGTTTCCCACATTTAAAGGATTATTGGTAATTAATCATTATTAATCAAATCCGGATTACGGATATGGGTTGTAGAAGTATTAGTAGATTTTCAGTTCAAGAACCGTCACAATTGGAGAAAAATACACATAAAATTTTAAATCAAACAATAAAATAAAACAAACTTAGAAAATCAAATATAAAACTCTAGGTTTTTGGTTTTGGGTTATTACATAAGCCTTGCGATCGCCATTTCTTCGATCTTCAGCAAGATGGAGAAGAAGATGAAATCTTCCTTCAAGAGAAAAATGAAGAAGAGGACGAAGAAGATGGTGGAAGCGATCACGGAGACCATGATCCTCGGTATGAGAGAAGTCGAGGTAACACTCTCGAGATAAAATCACTTCTCCGACTAACTTTGTATCGGGCCGAGAAGGTAAAAGCTCTAGAAGAGGAGATGAAGGGATTGAAAGAGGAGGTGAAAGGATACAATCAGATGGTGGTGAACGAAATGGCACTTTGGACCCGGTCGACTTTCGAGTCAAATGCAACGATCTAAATACAAACCCGACAGACTAGGCTAGTGAAGTTAAAAAGGGGGAAAAGGAAGAGCAAGAAAGAAAACAAGCCCTCGCACTGTGGTTGAGGAGACCAGAAAGATTTGGGCATGAAGGCCAACACGCTTGACTCCGGGAGGCAGCCATGGAGGATGTCGACTTAAGTCTCGATGAGTTGGCTACTCTCCGGTGAGGGTGAGTCAATTAGAAGAAGCCCTCAAGGAGGACGAGGAGAAGAAGAGGAAGGAGGAGGAAGAAAGGTCGGAAAGACTCTTGGCCAGGCTAAAGGAAGGCTGAGCAGGCGAAGCCAAGAGCAAAGACAAAGGTAGCGGTGATGAGCCCAAATCTGCACAACATCTCACTCAGAGTGCTACAAAAGGAAAAGGAAAACGAGAAGCCGACTATTCTAATCTTTCCGAAGAACAGATCAAGAGGATCAGCCGAGAGAAAGAATTCTTCGGAAAGAAAGAGAAGAGAAGGCGTAAGAAGGAGAAGGGCGCCAACGTCACTGGAGCAAAGATCAACCAAAGTGGTCAGTGAAAGACCAGCGACGGGAACTTCGTGCCCTTTCACACCACGTCTGCCCCTCCAAAGATGGCTTGCGAAAATATGAGAAGGAGTACAGGGATAAAAACCTGGACGCCATGTGGATGTACTTTTGGTATATTCTCAAGGCCCTAGGAACTACTCAGCAAGATCCGGACCTCGCCCGGCATGAGTGGATTGAGAAGGTAGACGCGGACCTCTATCATCGGCCGCTTGAAGAAGCCGATGTTGAATTCAACGTTAACCTCGATCTCCCGGCCTTTCGAGTACGCAGTCCTCGCCAAGAAAGCTGATGGAACCTTGGACCTAGACTGGGTCAAAGGCATTGTTCAAAGGGCAGAGGCCGAGTCCAGATTAGCTCGGGAGGAGAACCTCAAGCGGCTTCGGAGGAGGGTGTTTAACTGGCCGATGGTGCTCGATGAAGACCAAGTGGGGTGTTTAGATAAGATTGAGCTTTTTTTTCCGTTTTTTATCTTATCTACACCAACTTGTAAATATGTAATCATCTCGTGAATATATTTGAACTTATCTCGATTTATCTTGTCTTGTGCTTTAAGTTTTCTTTTATCGCTTTCTAAGAAAACTCAAAATTTTTCTAAGTATTAATCATCTGAGGAAACTTCTATCTCGTATTAAAAATTTTCCTAAAATTTTCTAAGTCCTAAGACTTAAAATTTTTCTAAGTGCTAATAACCCGATAAAGTCTTTAAGACTTAAATTTTTCTATAAACTTTTAAATTTTTCTAAGTATGAGTTAAGTGCTCTTATGTGAACATATTTGAACTAAAATGCTTGTGTGCTTTAATGTGCTCATCTCGATTATCTTGAATAATCTTGACTAACACCACTGTGAGCCTGCTTTTCTTTCTTGCAGCTTTTAACTTCATCAAAAAGGGGGAAATTGTTAGATCTCAAGTAGTTTTGATGAGTTAAATTGTATAGATTAGGTTGAGCTCATGTATATAAGATGACCAATGAAAGTGTATAAAACAGCTAATGTAATGAATTCTAGTGCTAGGCTAATCAGATCGATGAGAGTGAATTGATGCATGATTTGATTTGGTATTTTTGTGCAAAAGTGGTGAAAAGTGTTAGTTTTTAGCTTAAAGGTGTAGAGTATCACTCTTTTGCAAATAAAGTATCACTTGTGTAGAATTAATGGATTTTATGTTTTTCATACCGCTTTCGTGGTTTTCGAGGAATTAGACCGAACCGAGTGTATCGAGTCATACGGCAAAGAGACAAACACGTGGGGTGAAAACGGGGTCAAGAGCGAAGGTTGGGTCCACAAAATTCCCTGGACTCGACAATTGGTCGAGCCTGTGGTGCCTCGGGTCGAGGTTGGTGCATAGGGAAGAAGTGTGAAATTTTGGGCGCGCTCAAGTGGGTTTGTCACATTCTAATTTTATAAATAATTTTAACGCTGACTTGACTAAAAATTTCCTTTCAAGAGTTCATAAAAATAATTTTTTTTTAAAACAATTTAATAAATACCATCAGCGAAACATGAATATGAGAATCTTTAATAAATAATAATAAAAAAATAATATCAACTAAAATAAATTGCATAAATTGTCTCAATTTTCTTAAAAACTTAATTCACTCCAAAAATAATCTTACGAAAAGAAATTTAATGTCATGCTATGAATTAAAAAAATGTTAAAATAAATAACACCAAACAATCCACCTTGCCTCCGCCGCGCCTCCGTTATTCTTAATCTGCAAAAGCATTAATTTGATTGGGGTGAGCAACCAACTAGCTCTGGGGTCCTATTTGTCACGCTTAAATATCCAACATAATCAAAATAGCAACTCACATACCACATAACCATAACGCTTGTTAGCAAAGCCAACCATAGAAACATAGCATCATAATCGGTCCTTTCCACCGAAACATAGTTTTTAAACTCATTATGTCACACGGTCCTTTCCACCGAACATAAATCATAGTCTATTATGTTGCACGGTCCTTTCCACCGAACATAAATCATAGCATAGTATGTAGACGGTCCTTTCCACCGTCATACACAAAAATAGTATGTTACACGGTCCTTTCCACCGGAACATACCCATATCATATCATATAGCACATAGCAGCAAGCAACAAATCTCAATCATGCAAGGGATTTAAAAGTGACAAATAATTACCAATCATATAGAGAAAACCCCACCTTAAACCTTGATTATTCCTTGGTGAATGTGTAGATATTTTAGAGCGAGGCCTCCTTGGCACCTAAAAATAATAATTAATAAATTTCGCCTTAGCATTATAATTATTAAACGAGTTCCATCTTTATTATTAGACTATTTAATATCATAATAATAAATTAATAAATAAATAAATAAAAGTATTCATGTTTTATTTTCTTATGCACAGGCAACTAATCTATGTTGCCGCCTCGCTAAAAAAAAATTCCCCAAAACATAACTTTGACCACACCATTATGTATATGGGGCACTCTTAGGTGAGACCGTCTCATGCATGAGACGGACATGAGACGGAGTCACTTTTTAATAAATTATTATCACTTTTTCATAATTTGTTATCATTTTTCATAAATTTTTATCACTTTTCATAAATTATTATCACTTTTTAATTTGTTATCACTTTTATACTAATTTGTATCACTTTTTAAAAAAGTGATAACAATTTATTAAAAAGTGATTCGGTCTCATGCATGAGACGGTCTCATACAAGTTTTTGCCTATGTATATATATATATATTAACTCACGCATGGGTATATACACACTACGCTTAATTAATAAAATAAAATAAAATAAATAATACCGAACCAACACCAACTAATCAGCACCTCTACTTTGGCTTGAGAAGGAAAAGGTCCAAGATTACATTTATGTTCATATATCGACGAAATTAACAGAATTCACATATATTCATATATATACAAAAATTATAAAAAAATAAATAAAATCTTAAAAGTTCCGTAACATTATTATAGGCCGATGCAAATTTTAAAATAGTTAGGATATGGGTTTTATGAATTATATGCCAAGTATGGGTATTCTTTATAGAATAGAAAAACTTGAGAGCTTAGCATAATGATCGGCCGCTTTGATATTTTGTAAACAACTAGTTGGAGAGTATATACTATTAAAACATGAAAAGAAATTTACAAAGGAGATACTAAGCATAATTTATCAAATTAACGAAGATGAGGGATTGAAATTATTACCGAAACAACAAGGAAATGAGAGAAGAAATGCTTTTGATGCTCCAGAGAAAACTTGAATTTATGGTGAATAATTTTTCCGTGGGTTTATTTTGTGAGATGACCGTGATTTATTAAAAAAATAGGTGGTGGAGATATTTTTGTTGAGATAAAAGGGAATTTGGATCTACAAAATCTCACACTAAAAGATAAGATTTTTAATTTAAAATTTTGAATTTTTGAAAAATTGAGAACTATATATTTTATTAATATTAATATAATTATTAATAAAATATAACATAAATAAGACTGAAAATATTAATAATTAATATTATAATTGTAACTTATTGAAAAATTTAATTTACTTATGGTGATTGATATTCTTGGGTATTGCATCCTACCCCCTTAAAAAAATTCGTCCTCGAAATTTAAAACGTACCATGGGCAAACCAATCAAAGATACTTGGCGCGTATCTCATCCTCGCGCTCCCAAGTCGCTTCTTTCTCACTATGCCGATTCCACTGAATCTTGATCATTGTAACATCTTTGTTCCTCAACCGGTGAACCTTTCTATCCAAAATCGCCAATGGCTTCTCCTCATAAGCTAAACTATTGTTTATCTCTAATGTTGAGTAGTCAATCACGTGACTAGTGGTCTTGCACATACTTTCTCAACATAGAGACGTGAAACACATTATGAACAACTGAAAATTTCTGGTGGTAAAGCTAAACGATAAGCTAAATCACCAACTCTCTCGAGAATCTCAAACGGCCTAACATACCTCGGCTTCAACTTTCCTCGCTTACCAAATCGTACCACTCCTTTAGTAGGGAGACTTTCAAGAACACTTTTTCTCCTTCTTCAAAATGCAAATCTTTCCTACGTTTATCGGCATAAGACTTTTGTCTATCTTGAGCTCGCTTGATATTCTCCTTTACTTTCTTCACCACTTCCTCTCGCATCCTTCAACATCTCCGGTCCTACTAATCTCCTTTCTCCAACTTCGTCCCAATACAAGGGCGATCGACATTTCCTCCCATATAATGCCTCATAAGGGGCCATCTCAATAGTTGACGGTAACTATTGTTGTAAGTAAACTCAACCAAGGGCAAGTAATACTCCCAACCGAGGCTCAAATCAAGTACACAAGCTCGCAACATATCTTCTAGAGTCTGACCGCCCTTTCCGATTGCCCATCGGATTGCGGGTGAAAGGCCGTGCTAAAATTCAACTTAGTCCCCATAGCCGACCGTAAACTCCTCCAAAATCGTGATGTAAACCTAGTATCCCGATCCGACACAATCGAAACCGGCACTCCATGTAACCGTACTATCTCCCTAATATAAATCTGTGCATACCGCTCCATCCTAAAAGTAGTCTTTACCGTAAGAAAGTGAGCCGACTTAGTCAATCGATCCACAACAACCCATATTGCATTATTCCCTTTACCGTCCTTGGTAAACCCGTAACAAAATCCATAGTTATATGCTCCCACTTCCACTCGGGATCTTAAGTGGTCGTAGTAATCCCGATGAACGCCGGTGTTCGGCTTTCACTTGCTAGCAAACCAAACACCTCTCCACAAATTCAGCAATGTCCTTCTTCATTCCATTCCACCAAAACATTTTTCTTAAGTCATGATACATCTTAGTGCTACCCGGATGAGCAAAGATAAGGTGTACTATGAGCTTCCTCAAGTATTATCTTCTTTAGTGCTGCCTCTTCGTGCACACAAATCCTCCCTTCATAATACAATGCTCCATCATCAGCCCACCGTAAATCCTTTTCCTTCCCTTTGAGAACTTTCTCCCTCTCTTTGCGCAGAAAAACATCATCGAGTTTAGCACTCATAATCTTGTCCTTCAAATCCGGTTGCACTACTAAAGTTGCTAAGACCATCACAACCCTTCTTGGTGGGGTAACCACCTCGATCCTCATATTTGCGAACTCCTTCACCAACCGATCTTGCTCGGTCAACACGCATAAACCGCTCCTCGTCTTTCGACTTAAGGCATCAGCTACCACGTTAGCCTTGCCTGGGTGATAGTGAATTGTACAATCATAATCCTTCACAAGCTCTAATCATCTTCTTTGCCTCATGTTTAACTCCTTTTGTGTGAAAAGATACTTCAAACTCTTGTGGTCGAGTAAATCTCACACCTCCCTCCATACAAGTAGTGTCTCCAAATCTTCAATGCGTGAACAACAATGCTAACTCCAAATCATGTGTTGGGTAGTTCACTTCATGCGTCTTCAATTGCCTTGAAGCATAGGCAATTACCTTACCTTGTTGCATCAAAACACAACCAAGGCCTAGCTTCGATGCATCACCGTAAATCACAAACTCCTTAGTTGAATCAGTATCGTCAAAACCGGAGTCAAGTGAGTCTCCTCTTGAGTTCTTGAAAACTCTCCTCACACTTCTTGCTCCATTCAAACTTCTCCCCTTTCCTTGTCAATCGTGTCATCGGTGCCGCTATCTTCGAAAATCCTTCAATAAATCTCCGATAGTAGCCTCGCTAATCCCAAGAAACTACGAATCTCATGAGCATTCGTAGGTCTACTCCAACCGTTAACAGCCTTCTACCTTTGACGGATCGACTTCAATCCCCTTAGCTGTAATCACATGTCCAAGAAATGCTACTTCCTTCAACCAAAACTCGCACTTACTAAACTTGGCGTACAACTTCTCCTTGCGAAGGGTTTCTAACACCACCCTCAAATGCTCTTCATGTTATGCCTCGTCCCTTGAGTATACCAAGATGTCATCTATGAATACTATGACAAACTGATCTAGGAATGGATGAAAAACTCGATTCATCAAATCCATGAACACCGCAGTGCATTGCTTAATCCAAAAGGCATCACCACAAACTCGTAATGCCCATATCGAGTACCGAAAGGCTGTCTTTGACACGTCACTCTCCTTGACCTTCAATCGATGGTAGCCCGATCGAAGATCAATCTTAGAGTATACTCCACTACCTCTCAATTGATCAAACAAATCCTCGATCCCGGGTAATGGATACTTGTTCTTTATGGTGAGTCGATTCAACTCTCTATAATCAATACACATCCTTAAAGTTCCATCCTTCTTCTTGACGAACAAAATCGGGCGCTCCCCACGGCGAGACACTAGGTCGTATAAAACCTAAGTCTAACAACTCTTGTAGTTGTACCTTTAATTCTTGCAACTCCTTCGGTGCCATTCTATAAGGAGCTTTTGACATCGGTGCCGCTCTGTGTCAAGTCTATGGTAAACTCCACTGTCTATCGGGTGGCACTCCGGGAGCTTTTCCGGAAAAACATCTAGATAGTCCTGAACAACCGGCACATCTCAGCCCTTACTTCCGATTTCTGGCTTCCCACAATGTTGACCAGAAATCCCATGCACTTATTCTTTCTCAACATCTTCATCGCCTTCATCGCATTAATCACTTGCGGTACGGTTTGAGACCGAACCCCATAGAGGGTAGTCTCCTTATCGGTGGGTGTAAGTAAAATTACTCTCCGCTCGTGGCACTTAATATCAGCTCTATATTTACTAAGCCAATCCATACCAAGAATAATATCAAAGTCCTTCATGTCTAGCACAAAAAGATCAGCCTCTAAAGCATGTTCATTCACATCAATTCTCACACCTCTAACCATCGAATGAGCACTAATAACTTTATCGGAGGGTATACTAATCATAAGTGGGTTCTCTACTCTTACACTTTTACTTTCGATAAAGCATGAAACTTTGCGCATATACACGAATGTGTAGCTCAAGTATCAAAGAGTACATATGCAGGTATATTTGAAACTCGTAAGCATACCTCGCCATAGTGCCCGGCTGCCGGCCACCTCTTCACATGTCATAGCGAACATGCGTGCGTTGCCACCTGCACCACCATTAGGCTTCCTTCCATCACCTATATTCTCGTGACAATGACAATTTGGAAGTATGTGTCCTGGCCGCTTGCACTTGTAATGCAGATATTCGCCCCGAAGACACTCTCCCAAGTGTTTCCTTCCACATTTAGCACAGACCGGTCTCTCAACAAATCCCTTTTGTGGAGCATCACTAGCAGTCCTCACTTGTTTGTTATGGGTAGGATTTCTACTCGATCCTCCTCCTGTTCCACTTCCTTTTCCCTGAATAAGTCACCTCCTTCCGCCGGAGCATCCATAGCTAGACTCGCAGCAACCTCTTCACCTCGCTCATAAGTTTCGGCCAAGGTAGTAAGTCCTCGACTGACAAAGACATTCCCGATCTCGGAGCGTAGTCCATTCCTGAACCTCCGTACTTTCTTAAGCTCTGTCCACTAGATGTTGGGCGAACCGACTCGCATCGCTAAACTTCCGTTCATATTCCGCTACAATCATAGTGCCTTGTTTCGTGTTGAAGAACTCGTTCCCTTCGAACCTCGAAACGATGGTGGATAGTATTTTTCTCGTGACTATCTCTCTCGAACCGTGCCCAAGTGAGATCCGCACGTTCAGCACTGGCCTCATACGCCAAAAGAGGGAAGTCCACCAAATTCGTGCGTCTTCTTTTAGCCGAAAGACCGCACATGCTACTTTCGTGCATCGGTGCACATCATCAGCTCCAATATGCTCTCCAATGCATCCAACCACTCTTCCAGAGCAGACGGTCCCTCTCGTCCATTAAACACAGGAGGCTTGAACTTGTGGAATTGCTCTACCACCCGAAGGTGGTTTTCTCGGAGCTTGCTGGTGTTGTGGTGCTTGACGTGGAGGCATCTTCCTATAAGAGCACAAGTATCTTAGATAACTAATCCATATGAGTTGTAACTTATCAAATCATTCATTCATCCAACACATAACTCATATTTTGTCCAAATACTTCCCATATAAAATTTATCCATAATTCAAAAGAAATGTAATAATTAATCCGTAATATGCTTAAATCCATTATGTCTCAAGAACCCAAAAAAAAAAATAATAAACGAAAGTCTACAACTTTAATCATCTACTATTCTTCCATAGACCACCGGGCCTACGTATCTACCATCCTCAACTACCGTCCTAATTATCGTCTCTCTTCTGGAATAGGCGGTTATGTGGCCAACGGCAACTCCTCTTCCGGTCATCCTCAATGCCTCCAGGTCTTAAGCCATCTATAGGCCAACTCTCGTAGCCACATCTCTAACTATCGTCTCCATATCTCGCTGCTCCCTGTTGGCTATGATTTCTCTAGCTTCCTTCTCCCATGCCGGAGGTAAGCGGTTCTCCATGCACTCAAGAAAATCTTTGGGGTTAGGCGGACCACGACCCTCTCTTTGCAGTGCACTACATCTACTAGGTACAAAACGGGGTAATTTCTAATGTCCGAAACTCTCTTAATATTCCCTCTAGCATCCATTTAAACTATCAATCACCACAGCTTGTTAAAATTAAAATTAATAAATGTGTACTTAACAATAATTCATCTTATTGTGCATAATTCATATACATAAAACTTCGCTTCTTTTTTTTTTCTTTTTTTTATTTACAACACAATTATCTTAGCACTAAACTTTCTTATCATACCTTGGAGTTGGCGCGGTGGCGGTGGATGGTGTACTTAAAAGTAATGAATGCATGCAAATAATTAATTTTTTTTTAACAAGTCAACAAGAACGTAGACCTGCTCCGATACCACACTATCACATCCTAATTTTATAAATAATTTTAACGCTGACTTGACTAAAAATTTCCTTTCAAGAGTTCATAAAAATATATTTTTTTAAAACAATTTAATAAATACCATCAGCGGAAACATGAATATGAGAATCTTTAATAAATAATAATAAAATTTAATATCAACTAAAATAAATTGCATAAATTGTCTCAATTTTCTTACTCCAAAAATAATCTTACGAAAAGAAATTTAATGTCATGCTATGAATTAAAAAAATGCTAAAATAAATAACACCAAACAATCCACCTTGCCTCCGTCGCGCCTCCGTTATTCTTAATCTGCAAAAGCATTAATTTGATTGGGGTGAGCAACCAACTAGCTCTGGGGTCCTGTTTGTCACAGCTTAAATATCCAACATAATCAAAATAGCAACTCACATACCACATAACCATAACGCTTGTTAGCAAAGCCAACCATAGTAACATAGCATCATAATCGGTCCTTTCCACCGAAACATAGTTTTAAAACTCATTATGTCACACGGTCCTTTCCACCGAACATAAATCATAGTCTATTATGTTGCACGGTCCTTTCCACCGGAACATAAATCATAACATAGTATGTAGACGGTCCTTTCTACCGGTCATACACATAAATAGTATGTTACACGGTCCTTTCCACCGGAACATACCCATATCATATCATATAGCACATAGTAGCAAGCAACAAATCTCAATCATGCAAGGTATTTAAAAGTGACAAATAATTACCAATCATATAGAGAAAACCCCACCTTAAACCTTGATTATTCCTTGGTGAATGTGTAGATATTTTAGAGCGAGGCCTCCTTGGCACCTAAAAATAATAATTAATAACTTCTGTCTTAGCATTATAATTATTAAACGTGTTCCACTTTATTATTAGACTATTTAATATCATAATAATAAATTAATAAATAAATAAATAAAAGTATTCATGTTTTATTTTCTTACGAGAATAGGCAACTAATCTATGTTGTCGCCTCGCCAAAAAAATTCCCCAAAACATAACTTTGACCACACCATTATGTATATATATATATCAACTCACGCATGGGTATATACACACTACGCCTAATTAATAAAATAAAATACCGAACCAACACCAACTAATCAGCACCTCTACTTTGGCTTGAGAAGGAAAAGGTCCAAGATTACATTTATGTTCATATATCGACGAAATTAACAGAATTCACATATATTCATATATATACAAAAATTATAAAAATAAATAAAATCTTAAAAGTTCGAACATTATTATAGGCCGATGCAAATTTTAAAATAGTTAGGATATGTGTTTTATGAATTATATGTCAAGTATGAGTATTCTTTATAGAATAGAAAACTTGAGAGCTTAGCATAATGATCTACGCTTTGATATTTTGTAAACAACTAGTTGGACAAGATATACCTTGTTAAAACATGAAAAGAAATTTACAAAGGAGATACTAAGCATAATTTATCAAATAAACGAAGATGAGAGATTGAAATTGTTACCAAACAACAAGGAAATGAGAGAAGAAATTCTTTTGATGCTCCAGAGAGAAAACTTGAATTTACGGTGAATAATTTTTATGTGGGTTTATTTTGTGAGATGACCGTGATTTATAAAAAAATAGGTGGTGGAGATATTTTTTTGAGATAAAAAGGGAATTTGGATCTACAAAATTTCACACTAAAAGATAAGATTTTTAATTTAAAATTTTGAATTTTTGAAAAATTGAGAACTATATATTTTATTAATATTAATATAATTATTAATAAAATATAACATAAATAAGACTGAAAATATTAATAATTAATATTATAATTGTAACTTAATTTACCGTGATTGATATTCTTGGGTATTACAGGGTTATGTATTAAAAATGGCGCCTTAATGACCAAGATCACACCCACCAAGGTGGTAAGGTGTCTCCTTATTGCGCGCATGATCCTCGTGTTCAAGCCCTCGGAAGTTGCGTTTATTTCTTGATTTTTTTATTAAGGCATGCCACACTTCAGATGATGAATATAGATAAAAAAGGCGTGTTTACACCAAGTTTGTGGCCTACCCAAGCGACAAAGCACTCGCCCATTCTTGTCATTGTCGTGGTATCGAACCCTCGAAGGTGGCTTTTTCCTGTTATTTTTAAAAGAACTTCAACACTCCACGAAGCTGAACATATACAACAACAAGTGGGATTGATAACAAATTTGTGTCTAGCCGAGACAAAGATGAGACTCGTCCTATTCGCCCACACCTCTAGTTCAAACCTTGCACATGTAAAAATTTTATTTTATTTTTTTAAAAGGCCCCAAGCTCGACTCGAGGCACTTAAAATTCAGATTTTTCTCTTTTAAACTCCCTTGGATGAAAACAGAGCATAAGTTAGTTTAGGGAGGTTACTCTACGGTTTTGGGCAATTTTCAAGCTTCCAAGCCAAACCCAAGCTCGAGTCGAGGTCCCCAAGCTCGACTCGAGGCACTTAAAATTCAGATTTTTCTCTTTTAAACCCCTTGGACGAAAAACAGAGCATAAGTTAGTTTAGGGAGGTTACTTTACAGCTTTTGGGCGATTTTCAAGCTTCCAAGCAAAATTCTCCTTCTAGGTTGATTAGATTGATAGTTTTAGATAGATTCCCATTAATTGTTGATTAGATTAGACTTTAATCCATTAGTTTTCTCAATTCAAGTTGTAATTCAAGTGAAGAGGAGTTTACATTTGAAGATTCAAGCATTCAATACATTGATCATTTTGGCTTAATTGGTGATGTTCTTCCTCTCTACTCATTTTAATTTCTTAATTGTTGTGATTAGCATTGTGATTATGCAATTAGATTTTGTATCCATAGATTTTGCAATTTGCTCCATGGGCTAATTCACTTGTGCTTGGGATAATTGAAATTGAGGATGAATTGATTGCTTGTGCTTTGATTGTTGATGATTGTTGATCAATTGAGATAGTTAGTGCCCTAATTGTGATTCTAATTGTGCTTCATGCATTTTTATCTCTTTAGATTAGTATTTGATCACCCTAGAAATATGCGACAGTTGAACTAACGTGATTAGGGATTAATCGGGTTATAATTGTGTATGATTGTATGAATTTGGGTGCTTCTTAATTGAGAGATTAGTTTCACTAAGAATACTCACATTAGACATTGTGTGATTAATGGAGACTTAATTGCATGATGGTCCTATGCTTTCTATCTTAGTTGAATTTCAATTTGATACAATCATAGCTTGTGATCATTGATTCCTTGATGGAGATTATCCCTTGCACCCCTATCCCCAATTGATTTTTGAGATTTTTAGATTGATTAATTGTTCTAGCCTATCTCTTGTTTAGATCATTGCTTTGTTGTTGTTGTTTGATTTTAATTATAGCATTGAGTAGTGTAATTGGTTCGAAACCGTATTTGCAACAATAGTCATTGAAAACTCACATTTCTAGGGACTCATGGCCATATTTTTCCCTTAGGTTCGATAAACATGGTTGTCTTAATATCACTTAACCAATTTTACCGCAATCAAAATAGCGCCGTTGGGGAATAGTTTTTGCGCCTAAAGTGAGACTTAACAATTTGTTTGAAGTGGCTACTTGTTGCTTTGGGTTTTTGTTTGTTTTGTTGTTTTTGTTTGAATTTGATACTTGAAGTTACATAGAAGTTACCTATTTTCAAGGGAGATGTGGAAGTTATCTTCAAGCATTAAGAGTCCAGATTTTATCTATATATACACTACTGCTATGAAGATTAAAACTTGAAGTGGAGGGAAACACAATCTAGCATAGTCTATTGGCATAGATTATAGAGTTTATTGTTCGTTTCATACTCGATACTTCCGTTGGTGAATGTTCCAACATTTCACTCAACATCGGGTCTTTATTTGTATTAGTGATAGGTTAGAT
The DNA here is from genome assembly GCA_030762865.1 of Paraleonurus japonicus. Taxonomy (NCBI): domain Eukaryota; kingdom Viridiplantae; phylum Streptophyta; class Magnoliopsida; order Lamiales; family Lamiaceae; genus Paraleonurus; species Paraleonurus japonicus. Next base: position 26,766,942 of record CM061052.1, on the reverse strand, counting down.
TGAATATTATCTAGTCACTATATACGTTGATCCATTCACGGTGTAGCTTATGTTTTCACCGATTGTATCACTTAACAATTACTAGTGATAATACGCCGATTGCAAGATAGACTTATTTATAGTCTATACGAAAATTTTGATATCCATCTTGCAATGAGTTTAAGACTTTCGCTTATACATTTACGATTATTTATTTGTCTGTGTTGCTCTTCGAATGTGCCAACATTCGTGACAACATTCTGCAAAACACGTACACACACCTTCAAGTGGTATCAGAGCCATAAAACTTCGTTATCCCGAGTTTAGATCCCGTGTTTGGTGTGATTTATTGCAATGGATTATCCTATGACAGCCCAATTAGGCCACCCGTTCTAGATGGTACAAATTATGCAACTGGAAGCCTAAGATGCGTATGTACATCAAGTCCATTGATGAACGTGCATGGAGGAGTATATTGACCGGATGGACTCCACCGATTGTTCCAAATGATGACAATACCGAAGCTCAAATCAAAAAGGAGTTAGAATGGACAAATGATGAGGTGACAACGGCCACTTCAATTCAAAGGCACTCAATGCCTTATTTACCTCTACGGATGTATCCATGTTCAAAATAATTTCTAATTGTGTATCTCGCAAAAGATGCATGGGAAAGATTACAAGAACATTGTGAAGGATCCGAGAGTGTAAGAAGGAAGAAGTTGAGGATGCTTGGAACCAAGTTCGAAAATTTAAGGATGAAGGAAGATGAGACCATATCCTCCTACAATGAACGAATCACCGAGATTTCCAATGAATCTCAAGCACTTGGTGAAGCTATATCCAATACAAGGTTAGTACATAAAATCTTAAGAACTGTTCCTAAACGCTTTGATGCTAAGATATGTGCTATTGAGGAAGCTAAAGATATCGATGCTATTACTCAAAATGAGTTGGTGAGTATTTTGAAAACGTATGAAATGAATTTTTCCCAAAGAGATAGTGAGAAATCCGAAAGGAAAATTTTGTTTTCAAAGGAGAGACTTCTTCATGTGTTGATAAACAACCGTTAGTTACTTGAAATAGATTCTCGATGAAGATGTTGGTGACGATTGTGCCGACAATGCCGAAAACATTGCTTTCTTAACAAAGCAGCTTTAATTCTTTTTGAAAAAGAGAGCAAATAGACTTAGAAATAATTTGCAAATTAAGAATCAAGAGAGAGAACAGATCTGGTAGTTCACGCCAATTGCACGATAGAAATCGGAATGTTAATCAACCTAGGCAATTTGATAGAGGTAACAAGATCAAATATGATCCGTAATATAGAAAAAATGTTAAATGTGATGCATGTTCTGGTTTTGGTCATTATGCTAATGAATGTGCCAACACTCTTTTGAGAAAGAGGGTAAATTTCAATGCTACCTTAAGTGATGAGTCCGATTGTGAAGAAGATTCGATAAAAATGAGGAGTTTGCTTTTTCTACAAGAATTTTGTATGATGATACTCTTGATGATTTACCTGGATGATTCGATGTTGAGTCAAATGTGCCAACATTTGAGGAAACATTGGAGGTTCCAGAATTTAATTGTTTCTCAAGTTCTTGTGTAGATGAAGCAGATACTTCTAATATTGTTTGCAAAGATTGTAAGTCCAGCTTATCTAAAGCTTGAAAAGGAGTTGGAATCCACTCGTAAAGCCTTAAGGGACATGACTATTGAAGAGTCATATCAAAAGGATTTGGTGATAAAGCTTGAGGTCATACTAACAAGGAAAGATCTGGAGTTATGCAACCTCAAAGAACAAATTAAAGGAACGACATCGAATTTCAAAAGATATTCGAAAGTTCAAATTAAACTTGATGAGGCACCGACAATTGTAAGTACAAGTAGACATGGTCTGGGTTATAATGGTAATATCACTCAGTTTCTAAACAATAACAAACTGTTGTGTTTACAAAACCTTCGTTGAAACCGAAAAGTCGAAAAATGATTACGAAAAGAAGGATGTTTGTCATTATTGTTTTACCGAGGGTCACAAACGACTCAAACTGCTTTTATAATGAGGCAGGATAAAATGTTTTCTAAAATGTCTTTGAAAATGTTGCCACATTCTCCTCAACATTCGAAACAGACTGTTCAAAAACATTTCAAAACCTCGTTCAAAAATCTACTTGGGTGAAAAAGTCACATACCGTATGTAATGTTGTCTATACATCTTTAAAAGCATGTGTTCCGGGACTATGGTATTTTGATAGTGGGTGTTCTAGACACATGACCGGTGAGCAAAGTTATCTCACCGATTATAAGATTTATGGAGGAAATGTTACTTACGGAGGAGGTTCAAAAGGTAAAATCATTGGGATAGGTACACTTTGAATGTTCCCGGTTTTCCAAACTTGACAAAAGTCTTACATGTTAAAGGTTTACTTGCAAATTTGATTAGTATTAGTCAATTATGTGATGATGACTTGCATGTGAAGTTTGACAAAAGTTCATGCTATGTGCTAAACAATGATTATAAATGTCTTATGGTTGGTAATAGATCGGTTGATAATTGCTATTTGATCGATTCAAATCAAGCATGCTTTAATGCTCAAGCCGATGAAAGTGTACTTTGGCATCAAAAACTTGGACATGCTCATTATAGAAACATAATCAAATTGTTAAAATTTGATGTCCGTTAAAGGTCCGCCTAAGTTGCAAGTACGCATGTCAAATATATGTGGATCATGTCAAAGTGGTAAGCAAGTCAAAATGTCACATGAAATGTTGACACAATGTACTACGAAACATTGCTTTGAACTTTTGCATATGGATTTAATGGGACCAATGGAGACTGAAAGCATTGGTGGTAAAAGATATTCTTTTGTCATAGTAGATGATTATTCAAGGTTTACATGGATCGAATTTCTTAAGGAAAAATCAGATGCTTTTGAAGTTTTCAAAATTCTTTACAAACGCTTTTAAAAATGTTTTTGACACTAAGGTTAAGAGAATAAGGTCTGATCATGGTAGGGAGTTTGAGAACAGTTTATTCACTAAATTTTGTGAAAACAAAGGCATAATTCAAGAGTTTTCTTCTCCTAAAACACCTCAACAAAATGGTGTAGCCGAAAGGAAAAATAGAACTCTACAAGAGATGGCTAGAGTAATGCTTTTATCCAAGAAACTTTCAAAAAGGTTTTGGGCTGAAGCTTTGAATACCGCCTGTCATATTTCAAATAGAGTTTATCTTAGACCTAATTCCACAAAGACACCTTATGAATTTTTGAATGACAAAAAGCCTAATCAAATAATTTCATGTCTTTGGATGTGTTTGCTACATTGAATGATAGAGACCAACTTCATAAATTTGATTCAAAGAGTGATAAGGGTTTCTTTCTTGGTTATGCTAGAAACAAGAGAGCTTTTAGGATTTATAATCTTAGGATCGACATCGTTTCAAGAGTCTATGAATGTTGTTTTTGATGATAATGCAAGTCTTGCAGATAATGCTATTGAAGAAGATGTAATCGATCTTATTGAGCAGATGCAAAGTTCGGAATTTAGAACCGATTGAGAATGTTGCTACAAATGTGCCCACATCTCAAGCAACATCACCTCAACATCCAGAAATTAATAGAACTATGTCTTATCCTCGCTACAGCATTCATCTTCTAGAATTCTCAAAAATCATCCACAACAACGAGATCATAGGTAAGCCTCAATCAGTGTACAAACAAGGAGGAAATTAAGTTTTGACGCAAGGCATGTGGTAAGATCGATTTGTATGACATCTATGTGTAACAAGGTGAACTTTGAATGTTTTCATTCTTTCAATGAACCTAAAAATGTTGATGAAGCTATGAAAGATGAAAATCGGATTAATGCAATGCATGAGGAGTTAAATCAATTTGAAAGAAATGATGTTTTGATACTTGTGCCTAGGCCTCGATAATGTGAATGTAATTGGTTCAAAATGGATTTTCAAAAACAAAACCGATGAATCTGGTAATGTTGTAAGAAACAAAGCTAGATTAGTAGCTCAAGGCTATATACAAGTGGAAGGAATTGATTTTGATGAGACTTTTCTCCCGTTGCTAGAATTGAATCCATAAGATCAAGTACTTGCTATTTCATGCTACATTGATATAAAACCGCATCAAATGGATGTTAAAGCCGCATTTCTAAATGGAATTCTTATGGAAGAAGCATATGTAGAACAACCTAAGGGGTTTGAGAATCATGAATTTCTGATCATGTTTATAAACTTAAGAAAGCCTTATATGGTTTAAAGCAAGCACCTAGGGCATGGTATGGTAGATTAACCGATTTTCTTGTTGAATTTTGTTTCTATAGAGGTGAAGATGATAGAACTTTGTTTATTAAACATTCTGGATATGACATTATGATTGCTCAAATATATGTTGATGACATTGTATTTGGTTCTACATGTGAGAAAATGCTTGAATTATTTGTACATGAAATGACCACTACCTTTGAAATGTCGATGGTTGGAGACTTGAATTACTTTTAGGTCTTCAAATTAAACAATGCAAAGATGATATTTTCTTTTGTCAAAGTAAATATGAGAAAAATCTTGTGAAAAGGTTTGGATTAGACAATGCTAAACACATGAAGACACCTATGGGATTGACACAAAAGTTATGTAAAGACAAAGATTGGCACAAATGTTGACCCAACATTGTATAGGTCGATGATTGGTAGTCTTTTTGTATCCGACTTCTAGTAGGCCAGACATCATGTTTAGTGTTTGTTTATGTGCACGTTATCAAGCTGATCCTAAAGAATCTCATATGAATTCGGTTAAGAGAATAATTCGATATGTGGCGTGCACATGTGATTATAGAATATGGTATAGCAAAGATACTAATTGTTCTTTGATTGGCTATAGTGATGCAGATTGGGCAGGTGATAGTGATGATAGGAAGATGTTGGATCAAGAGGTTTTGATGAATTAAAGAGCACTCGACATGATCACCAACCTCAAGAACAGTGAGGATATAAGCCGATCGACAGTGGTCATGCACCAACCTAGTCACCGAGGTCCGATATCATGCTAGTCATCTCAAGACAAGCTCAAATCTAGTCATCTGCAGGAGACAAATATGAAGAGCTCAGACGAGGTCAAGATAAGCCGAGTAGAATAAGAAAGGCGAAGTTTTCACCAAGTCACCGCAGATGAGTATGAAGAATCACCGAGGTCTAGAGTAGTTTACAAGTTTAAGTTTGTTAAGTTTCAAGTTTGTTAGAACTAACTAACAAACTAACCTGTCTTTCCGCACTTATAAATAGGTCTAGGTTTTTCATTTTTGATATATAGAACACTTATGCATATTTGATTTTTCACTCTATTCACTACTCGTATTTCAATCACAATCTTTTCACAAATATTTGTAGTGAGTTTTCAAAAAGTTCTAAGTGTTTTTAGAACACTTTTCTTGTAATCTTCAAAATCCAATACACACCGTAATAGTTAGATTTCTAGAAGAAGGATTTAGGAGATTGAAGATTTGAAGATTTGTACGAGTTGTAAGTTGTAAGTCGAAAGTAAGAAAGTAAGCAAGAGCAGAGTCCCTTCTTCAGATTGAAGAAGGAGAGTGGATGTAGGATTATTAAAATCCGAACCACTATAAATCCCGGTGTTATTTCTTGCTTTCTTTAGTTTCTGTTTGATTTACAATTCTCGTTTATTCAAGATTAAAGTTCAGAATCTTAACTAAAATCGAATATCAACCTTGCTTTTGATCTTATATAAAGTTGAGAATCCAATTATATTCCGCTCGTGTTTAATCGATATTTTGAATGGATTTTGAAAGATTTGAAAAATTTACAAAATCTATTCAAACCCCCTTTCTAGATTTTGTTCTAGGAAGCTAACTCAAGGTTCTTAATCAACTCAACTTTCCGGGACCAACAAGTGGTATGAGAGCAAAGTGTTAAGTCAGTTTCCGATATTGATTTTAGGTCTTGAACCGCATTCGAATTATCTTGATTTTCTTCATTTTCTTTCATTACTAACAGTGCTACTAATAAGCTTTTGTGGAGTATTTTGTCTTTGTTTCATCATGTCATCAGTAAAAGTAAAAGTCTAGGAATCTTCCTGAATTTTCCATTGAAGATTATGATTATTGGAAATTTAGGATGGAAAATCATCTCAAGGCCATTCATGATAGAATGGAAGAGGTCCTGAGGAAGGTCCTATAAAGTTTTATCATGGAGGCACCAAAGATCGGAGAAGAGACAATTTGAATCAAGAACTAGACAAGAAAAAAAGAGTTACGAATTGACTAATGATGAAAGGAAGGTCCACAATCTTGACCAAGTAGCTAGAACTGAAATCATCGAGACTCGAGTAAAGATTGGATAGAGAAGGTTAAGAGATGCAAAACAGCCAAAGAGATGTGACAAACTTTAGCCAATGTTTGTGAAGGATCCGATCAAGTCAAGGAAAACAAGCTACAACAAGATTGCATACATTTGAAACATTCAAAATGAAAGAAAATGAGTCTCGTGGATCACTTTGATGTTAGGTTGACCAATCTTCTCAACAAAGCAAATTGACCTTGGAAAGAATTATTCAGAGAAAGAGATTAATAACAAGATTCCGAGATCATTAACCAAGAGATGGAGGGAAAAATCCAATATCCTTAAAGCAACTCAAGATTTATCCTCTATTACTCACCATACTTTATTTTCTCATCTTAAAGCTTTAGAGTATGATATCCAGATAGAAGATGAGGAAGATGAGATGGAGTCAAGTACCTCATCCAAGTCTCGTTGCATTTGTCAAGAAGAAGACAAGGTGTCAACAGAGTCTCGTAGAGAGCCGATCTCGTCTCCTAAAGAGCAGATGGCTTTACTTAAAAAAGGTATGATAAATTGAGAATGAAGTATAAGAGAAATAAATTGAGATTTGCAGATAAAGATAGACAAAGATCCAGATCGTATAGGAAGGTGGATAAATCTTCAGATGATGACAATAACAAGAGTCGACAAGAAGATACAGATCACCCGTCAAGAAATACTTCTAGTCCCGCATCGACAGAGTGACATTTGCTATACATGCAACAAGCCAGACATTTCAGCTATGACTGTCCTCAATCGACTCCTAAAGAAAGGGAAGAAAAGAGGAAGAAAAGAGACAGGAGATTTGGCGAGATCAAAGAGCTTTGTTGGGTCAAGAAAAAGAGCCAAAGAAATCATCATCATCTTCATCATCCTCATCCGATTTTGGATCGATGATGAGATCTGTCTCATGGCTAATGAGGTAATCTACTATTCATCGCCGATAATGATTCTTGTCGACCCGCATCCGATCATGATCAAACCGTTATTCATGAGTTATTGGGAGATTTAAAGACATCTTTAGCCGCTTATAAACAGCTAGAGACAGAGAATTTGTTTTTAAAGGATCGATTCAAATTCTAAATAAAGGCAAGCAGTGATGAATCGTCCAGACCGAGGAAACATTCAAGGGGGAATGTTTTCTTCAGATCAAGCCGGTACATCACCAAATTTTACCCGAAAGGTTAGAAAATGAATTGAAAACTTTAAAAGATAAATTTGAAGTAGTCTCGTGCTGAAAATGAATTAATTAAGAAAGACAATGAGAAGCTTGTCTTCAAAATTAGTCACTTAATAATTCACAATCAAGTAATAGATCATATTTTTAATACTTCTCAAAAATCTCATGATAAGACAGACTTGGTTATGATAGGAACAATAAATTAGATGTTCAAAACCTAGGAAATTTGTGAAAGCATCTGTTCAATCAAAGGATATTAAAATTGGTCCATGGAAACCAACTAGTCGATAAGGACTACATCTTCCGATCTGAAACCAAGAACTCAGTGAAAACTCTCTATCGACTAGAAGGAATCCAAGAACCAAATTAAGAAGATTTTCTTATTATAATTCCTTTGATGGAAGAAACAAATGTTATCCTACATTTCCTAAGTTTAGGAAAATTACTCAATCTGAATACAACAAGTTATCATTTAAAAATGATATAATTGTAGATGATTTGGTAGAAAATCCGAGTCCGATTTATTGTTCGTAGATGAGATGTTTATTTGGATTCCTAAAGTGATTCTTGACCCAAAAGGACCCAAGATCACTAGGGTACCTCAAAACTAATCTGCTTTACAGATTCACAGGATCATCACTCAAGGAAGAGATCTTAGCTTCAATATGGTACATTGATAGTGGTTGTTCACAACACATGACCCATAACAAGAAGTTTGTTATCAAATTTTCAAAGTATTGATGGTCCAAGAGTTTTATTTGGTGATAATAATTGTGGTCGACTAAAGGTGTAGGTACTGATTATCAAGGATATTCGGTATCTCGAGGTATATTTTGTTGAAGGTTTGAAACATAATCGCTATCTGTTTCACCTTTGTGATAAAGGTTTTCTTGTAAAATTCTCAAGGGATAAATGTGATATTTTAGATAATTCCTCGATAAGGTACTATTAATCGGCTTCCGACATGGTAATGTCTATGTGGCCAACTTCAATAGTTGTCCCAATGATACTTGTCTGATAGCTAAGGGTGGAGAAGATATCACTGGCTATGGCACAAGAGGCTTAGTCATCTGAATTTCAAGACCCTTAGTAAGTCGGCTAAGAAAAACCTTGTCAAAGGATTACCTCGAAAACTTTTATCCACCGATCTTAAATATGATGCTTGTTAAAAAGGTAAACAGTCTAGACACTCATATAAGAGTATTAACTCCTCTTCATCCGAAAGAGTGTTGCAACTCCTTCATCCGGATCTGTTTGGACCTCGTTACACCTCTCGCCAAGTGGAAGGAAATATACTCTTGTTGTAGTAGATGACTTTTCTAGATACACTTGGGTTATATTTCTTTTCAAGAAAAATGAGACTATAAACAAGATTCTGATCTGTCTGCATGCATTAGAATGAAAAGGGTGTTAATATTATTAAAATAAGGAGTGATAAGGGCACGAATTTTGAATTCTTGTTTATCTAATTTTTTCAATGAGTGTGAAATTATTCATGAGACATCTTCAGCAAGAACTCCTCAACAAAATGGAGTGGTTGAAAGAAGGAATAGACCTTTGAAGGAAGCGGCCGGGAGCATGTTGGTGAGTATGATACCCTCATAGGTTACGGTCAAGCCATCAACACGGCTTGCTATACCCGAGCAGGTGCTTAGTTGTCAAAGACAAGGGTAAGACTCCTTATGAGATTTGGAAGGGTAAGATTCCAAGGATCTCATACTTCAAAGCTTTTGGTTGTAAGTGTTTCATCCATAACAATGGGAAATCTAAGTTAAGAACTTTTGATGCTAAAGCGGTGATGGAATATTCTTGGGATATTCTAATACTTCAAAGGCATTTAGAGTTTTTAACAAGACAACCCTTTGTGTGGAAGAAACTCCTCATATTGTTTTTGATGAGTTGTATTCCTTCTCGATAAAGTGAATCAAATTTCTCGAGAATCTAGATAAAATTGAATTGTCCAAGACTAAACATAGAACCGTCTATCTACCTAGTCTTGATTGAGAATCGAGATGAAGAAGAATCCCCATCTCGACAATCGAAGACAACTGCTTCGGACTCCTTCAGATCGGACACCTTTGACATCACCGATCGGCAAGGGTTAGCCGATGAAGGGGAACGTCACCGAGGTTGAGTCGGAAGAGTTGCCTACCGAAACTTAAGATGAGGATCCTTCTCCTCACATAGGCAAAAGGATGAGAAGCTATCATCCATCCGATCAGATTATAGGAGATCCATCTAGTAGTGTGCGGAACCACGAATGATGCTTGATTCGTAAAGTCTTTTCGGTTGTTATGTGTCGCTTCTTGAACCCAAGTCTATTGAGGAAGCCCTATCAGCACTCCAAACTGGATAATGTACCATGCAGAAGAACCGCATCAATTTGAAAGGCAAAATGTATGGGATCTAGTGGAAAGACCCTTACACAGTAAAGATTATAGGCACCAAATGGGTGTTTAAAAATAAAATGATGAGAACAATATTATTGTTCGAAATAAGGCAAGACTGGTTGCACAAGGTTATTCACACCGAGGGAATAGACTATGATGAAACCTATGCTCCAGCTTGCGATTAGAGGCAATAAGATTGTTTTTGGCATTTGCTGCATATAAATCTTTCAAAGTCTTTCAAATGGATGTTAAGTCTGCTTTTCTTAGTGGTGTGTTACTTGAGGAGGTCTATGTAGAGCAGCCTCCCCGGGTTTAAGACCAATAACAAGGTCTATAAACTCAACAAAGCTCTATATGGACTGAAACAAGCTCCCGTGAGCTTGGTATGATACTCTATCTCGATTTCTTGACATCAAATGGTTTTTCTAAAGGTAAGATTGATAGAACTTTGTTTAGAAAGGAAGTAGATGGCAACATCTTACTAGTTCAAATTTATGTAGATGACATAATTTTTGGTTCACCTAATCGAAATTATGTGAAGAGTTTAGCATTCTCATGAAAAATAGGTTTGAAATGTCAATGATGAGAGAATTAACATACTTTCTAGGCTTACTGATTAAACAGATGAGTAAGGGTATATTTATACATCGCCTAAGTATGCTAAGGATCCGATTGAGAAATTTGGAATGACAACTAGCAGAGAAGTTAAAATACCTATGGCAACTAACTTCTCAATGGATTCAGATGAGCGGGGATACCCACCGATGCAACGGAGTATCGTGGGTGATTGGATCTCTTCTCTATCTCACCGCAAGTAGACCAGACATAGCCTTTGCAGTTGGGGTATGTGCAAGATTCGAGTCTAATCCCAAGAAAACTCATCCGGAGACGGCTAAGAAAATTCTTAGATATCTCAAAGGAACCTTGCAAGTAGGGTTATGGTACCCGGTGATGACAACTTAGAGTGACAAAGTTATTGATTCAGACTTTGGAGGATGTAAGATTGATAGAAAATCCACTGGAACTTGTCAATTCTTAGGCAACAAATTAATTTCTTGGTTATCTAAGAAGCAGACATCGTTGCCACCTCCAATCGAAGCCGAATACATGGCGGTGGAAGTTGTTGCTCTCAACTCCTCTGGATTAGTCAACAACTTAGAGATTATAATATTCAAACATCATTTGTTCCTATTCTTGTGATAGTAATAGTGCAATAGCAATGACTTACAATCCTGTTCTACATTCTAGATGTAAGCATATAGATATTAGGCATCATTTCATTAGGGATCATGTGGAGAAGAATGACATTAGGATTGAGAAAATTGCCTTTGAATCACAAAAGGCGATATTCTTACAAAACCATTAATGAATCTAGGTTTAAAGAAATGTGTTTAGAATTAGGATTACTTGATGCATCTTTAGCTGGTTTCTAATTTGTGTGCATCTGCTTCCTTATTTCTTTTCTTTTCTTTTCTTTAAAATGTCTAGAAAGAATTATCGGACTAGATATGTGTCAAAGGACAATCGGGTAGGTGATATCATTGATCTCCTTTTAGGAATCAAGAATCAAGGATTAGTCATATTGACCTTATCTAAATTGATAATTACTTGTCCGACATTGAGTAAATCGCATAAGGACACAATAGTCACCGATCTTACGAGAAAATCGAGATGACTATTTACATCCTATCCGATTTATCTTAAGCTTCCGATGGTTTCTTTTGAGTATATGTTTTTGCAGAACAGTCACAGATCTTCTTGTTTCATTTCTTCTCGGTCAAACCTCATTATTCTCGTTTTTTTGTAAATAAACTGCATTTTTTTTTCCAAAATTGTTAAACAACCTTGTTTTATAAAAATAAATCTGAGTCTATTTTGTTTAAACTTGTTTTGAAATTAGTAAAAAGTTACATCTAAACTGTTGGTTTTCGTGATCGAGACAGGTTACTCTATCGAGATGACTTTCCAAAATCCATCCTGCTTTTAAACTAACTGCTTTTCAAACTCATCTGCTTTGAAAACCTTTAGTTGAAGTAAGATACCACTTGGTGACGTCAGGTATACTTACTTCTCTGCATAAAGTAACCTATATCGGTCAAATCAACGATCTATAAAGTAACTATTTACGCATTCCAAAGGCGATTACAATTCACGCGCTGAATCCTAATCGCTTATCTTAGTTTTTAACCGTTGATTAATACTCGGTAAAAACTTTTGAATAAATGGCTAAGATTAATTCAAGTTTTCAAAAATGGCGGTTTCTCTTTCCAATCTATTCCCTATAAATACATCTTCTTCTCCAAATTCATTCTTTTCACTTTGAGAAAATCTCAAAACTCTCTGCAAGTTTTCTTAAAACTTTCTCTAAAATCTGTATATGAGTATTTACGTAAGAGGAGTAACATCAACAATGGTGGATGTACATAATGAAACCTACGCGAAGAAGGTGAAGTCCGAGAAGTATGTCGACTTCGACACCACCACCGACGAAGAATCCAGGGAGATATTGTCCTTATTGGAAAGGGCTGGATTGAGGACTTTTTGCTCCAAGAAATCCCCTTCCAATAAGACATTGGATATGAGAGTTTTGGAGTTCTATGTCAATGGGACATATGAACATGGAGTTTTGAGAACCAGGGTATATGGAGAAGTTTTGACCGTTTCCACTGGCGGAGGTGGCCAGGATTTTGATACAAGCGGTGAGGGAGTGAACCCCCTCACCTACAAATCTGATGAATGGGTAGAATCATTTGAGATGATTGCCGGAATTCTATGAAGGATCGCCGATCGGAGTTAAAGAAGAAGATGCTCCGACGACGATATCGCCTTCTCGATGACCATTGTCACGAAGGTGATATTGGGAGAACAGAGCTCTCACGATGGGGCTGACCAGACCCAGGACTCTGCGTGATGAGAACTATTTTGGATGGGGTTCAGCCAATTGGGCTGGTCTTTTCTTGGAGAAGCCGGAGACGGAAAGGAAGCGTGCGGAGGTGGTGAATGGGAAATGGCAAAGGCGAAGTCGATCACCGGTCTTTTTAACAAAGTGACTGTGATTATGGAGGACTTGTCGGTCGAGATCAATTGGTCGACGGGGTCCGAAGCTTACGAAGCGTAAGGGGCTTCGACTAAAGATAAGCCACTCGGGGCTCCAGTGGTCCCGATGAGGGTGGAGCCGAGGCTGGAGCTCAAGCTCCACCTGAAGAAGAAGCCGAGGAGGAGGAGGAGAAAGATGTGGAGGCGGAGCTGCCAAGCGTGAGCTCACCGAGGCCGAATGCAGCCGATGAAGTCAAGGAGAAAGCGCCAAGGAGACGAAGGTTGGTGAAAACCTCCGAGTTGGGAGGATCATCTGCAGATCAGCCAACTCTTCTTCCCGAGGAAGTATCCACGCTGCAAATTGCAGCTCGTGTGGTCCAGTGGAGGAGGTCCAGGAAATCGATTACGAAGGGACCCCCTCCCGGCCGAGGTCGGAGTACATTTCTCCCCTCCCCATCTCCAACCCAAACCGGCAATGAAGAGGTGTCCCAGTGGCACCTCGAGCCTCTCAAACAGCCTACTCCCGAAATTGTCCAAAGTCCAACCTCATCTTCTCTCCCCCAAATCCAAACTTCATCTCCTCCACCATCCCCATCTCATATACTGTCCTTCTTATCTGGACCAAGATTCTCCCCAACCCCCATCTCCATATCTCCACCAGCCTTACCCACAACTTCTCAACCCCAACTCATCTTACTCCAATCACTCCAATCTCCTCCACCTACCACTTCACAAATCCCACCTTTACCATCATCTCCCCCACCATCGAGACACCCCCACCTCATCTATCCCGGCCGAACCTCATGTGGATACCTCAAATATCTTTGGGGATATTCCCATGAGCTCCCCTAGTCCAACTTCTCCTACCACCTCTTCCTCGTCGATTCGGAGGAAGAGGACAGACAATTCTTGCCATCTCCTCTCGCATTTGAACAACTCCACAGCAAAATCATTTTCCAAGTTCGAGAGGATGATGGAGAAGAAAACACGAAAGGTGATTCGAGCGATCCACGAGATACTATGCTCGCCAACATGCAGATTCTTGAGGTCAACATGACCAGAAATTTATCAGCCAATCTCAGCACTACCGTTGGATCCAGCCGAGTGCGCTTGAGAAGGAGGTCAAGGCACCGAAAGAAAAGACAAGAATGACAACGAGATCGTGGTCTCAACACTCACATCCGATCAACACGATTTCAGACGACGTTGTGCAGCGATAGAGGCCCAGCTTCAGTCCCTCAAAGATGAAGTTAAAAGGGGAAGGTGTCGAGAGCAGATTGGAAACCCTCACACTGGTGTCATGTCAATAACTCGATAAGCTTGATACAAAGGCAGACACGAGTGAGTTGGAGGCAGCCAAGGTGGAAATTAAAATCAAATCGACGAGTTGGCTGCCTTGCAACCGAGGGTAACCCAGTTGAAGAGGCCATCCGAGAGGATGAGGAGAAGAGAAAGAAGGAGGAAGAAGAGAAAACAGAGAAGGCTGCTGGCTCGCATGAAAGAATCTGAGGAACCGGAGCCCAAGGGCAAAGGTAAAGGGAAAGCAAGAAGAATGAGAAGTCTCCATCACCGAGCAGATGATCAGCCCTGATCAGCCAAGCGCAAGAGAAAGGAACCAGACTACTTCAACTTATCACCGAGCAGATCAAGAATCGGTCTTTGAAAAGGAGATGTTTGAAAAGAGAGAGAAGAAAAGGCTGAAGAAGATGGGAAAGGCTGAGATGAAGTGGGACAGTGGATACTCGGAAGTGGGTATCCAAAGCCGCAAATGAAGCGGACTTCCGCCCTGTCCATCGCACTACTGACTCCTCCAAAGATGGTATCAGGGAAATACACCGGCGAATATAAAAAGCAAGCCCTGGATGCCAAATGGATGTATTAATGGTACATCTTGAAGGCATCACCATCTGGAGCAGCCAACGAAGACATCTCACTGGCATGAATGGATGGAGAAGGAGGACGCAGATCTTTATGGGAAGTCGCTCGATGAGGCACATAATGTGTTCAATCGCGATCCGATCGCACCAGCCTATGAGCAGGTCACCCCCAAGCTTAAAGAAGATGGTTCTCCGATCCGGAATGGGTCGAAACAGATTGTGGCCAAAGCGTAAAGGGAATCCGAGCTCACATATGAGAATGATCTCAAACAGCTTAGAGCAAGGATTTTCTTGGCTAAACATTCCAGAGGCTAACCGATGGGGAATACGATAGAACAGGATTTTTCTTTCCTTATATTTTATTTTCTATCAGTTCTCTTATTTTTGTAATCAGTAAATTTACGTGAATGAATATATTCGGACTTATGTGAATTATGTGTTTCTTTAAATTTTGTTTAAAAATATAATAATAATAAATCATCTCGAGAAATTTTATATCTCGAGTTGAAAATTTTTGTAAAATTTTTTTCTAAGTATAAATCATCTCGAGAAATCTTATATCTCGGTGTTAAATTTTTTTAAGTACTTCTAAAAGAGTCTAAAAGACTTAAATTTTTTTATGTCTTGAATGTGGTGAATCTGTTGAAGTGTGAAAATGTCTTGTATCTATCTGATTGATTTAACTAAATCTAGTACTAACTTCATTGTAAGTATGTTTCCTTGTTATAGGTTTTAACTTCATCAAAAAGGGAAATTGTTGGATCAAGAGGTTTTGATGAATTAAAGAGCTTCAGATCGATCACCAACTCGAAGAACAGTGAGGATATAAGGCGATCGAGACGGGGTCATGCACCAACCTAGTCACCGAGGTCCGATATCATGCTAGTCATCGAAGACAAGCTCAAATCTAGTCATCTGCAGGAGACAAATATGAAGAGCTCGAGACGAGGTCAAGATAAGCCGAGTAGAATAAGAAAGGCGAAGTTTTCACCAAGTCACCGCAGATGAGTATGAAGAATCAGTGAGGTCTAGAGCAGCTTTACAAGTTTAAGTTTGTTAAGCGGTTTCAAGTTTGTTAGAACTAACTAACAAACTAACTGTCTTTCCGGACTTATAAATAGGTCTAGGTTTTTCATTTTTGATATATAGAACACTTATGCATATTTGATTTTTCACTCTATTCACTACTCGATTTCAATCACAATCTTTTCACAAATATTTCTAGTGAGTTTTCAAAATGTTCTAAGTGTTTTAGAACACTTTTCTTGTAATCTTCAAAATCCAATACACACCGTAATAGTTAGATTTCTAGAAGAAGGTTTTAGGAGATTGAAGATTTGAAGATTTGTACGAGTTGTAAGTTGTAAGGTGAAAGTAAGAAAGTAAGCGATAGCAGAGTCCCTTCTTCGATTGAAGAAGGAGAGTGGATGTAGGATTATTAAAATCCGAACCACTATAAATCCTGGTGTTATTTCTTGCTTTCTTTAGTTTCTTTGATTTACAATTGTTTATTCAAGATTAAAGTTAGAATCATAACTAAAATCAATATCAACCTTGCTTTTGATCTTATATAAAGTTGAGAATCCAATTATATTCTTTGTGTTTAATCGATATTTTGAATTGATTTTGAAAGATTAGAAAAATCTACAAAATCTATTCAAACCCCCTTTCTAGATTTTGTTCTAGGAAGCTACCTCAAGGTTCTTAATCAACTCAACTTTCCGGGACCAACAAGAGTACAAGTGGTGGATGTTTCTACATGGGTAACAATCTTGTTTCTTGGCATAGCCGAAAACAAAATTGTGTTTCCCTATCTACGGCTGAATCCGAATACATAGCCACGGGGAATTGTTGTACTCAACTTCTTTGGCTCAAGAAGATGTTCGATGACTACGGTTTGGAGAGCAATACTCTTACAGCTTTATTGTGATAATACAAGTGCAATTAATATATCTAAGAACCCCTGTGCAACATTCATTAACAAAGCATATAAGTATTAGACACCACTTTATTAGGGACCTTGTAGAAAAAGAAGTTGTAAAGTTGGAATACATTTCAACCGAGAAGCAAATTGCGGACATTTTTACTAAAACCCTTGATAATGAGAGATTTTCTTCTCTTAGAAAATCGCTAGGTTTATGCACTAATTAGATCAATATTTGCTGTGTGTTGTAACAAATGTGCCAACATTTGTAACAACACTAGAACAATTTATTTAAATTTTTCTAAGTATTGTAATATTTAGTGTTTTTGAACTCTCTTGTGTAAATAGTATTAGAACCTCGTGATAAATATAAATTGTCCTGGACACACTTCTCTCAAATGCAATTGAATAAACTCACAATTAGATGCTATGTCATTGAGTAACTATGGGACACGGAGTTGACAACTACGATGTTCTCTTTTCAAAAGATGACTTGAATGCATCAATATATTCACAATCCATTGAGTAATTATGGGACACGGAGGTCGACAACTACGATGATCTCTTACGGAAAAATGGATCAATGTGAATAAGTGGGTAAAACAAAGATAGTGCAACACAAATGATATTATATCATGTAAAAGCTGTGTTGAGAAGTGTGTGTGCTGAAATTGTGCGAATAACATTCTGGTTCTTGTATGTATATTTACCTCTATGAGTTTGATAATTTCTGAATATTATTCTATAAATAAATTATTTATTTTAAATTGTTCCCAAGCAATATTAGTTAATCTAATTTATTGTGCACGTTATTTTATCTTATTAAGCGGTTATTTGCATGTTTCTTTTATAACTTCCACACTATCGGTAATGCCCTATTTCTTAGGGATGTGATTAAATCCTTCTTCTCAACACCGATGTGGACACAACTTCTACATTCTTTCTTTTCCCTATTTAAGGTCCTTAATATTCAGTGTGCTCTACACATTGATCTTTGTTTTCGAATTTGATACAAGTGTTTGAAGGTATTACTTGTTGCACTTAATGGTATTAGTTAATAATCAGCCTTTATTTTTTGTAATTCAAATTGATTATTTTATTAATATAATTTTAATAGTGTGTGCAGATTATTAATTATCATGGATGATGGAAAGGGCTCTTCACCTTCACATTCGAAACACTCAACCTCTCTGCAACATCATCCTCTTCTCAAAACCTTCGACTCTTAGCTTCAATGGCGGCGAAAATGTTTCGGGAAATGTTGGCCCTTCTAACCCAACATCACCCTCTTCGATTAGGGTTGGCTCGGTTGATGTTCCTCTTTCAGCCTATGATATTCGTTACGAAATCCAAAACCACTGCTATTAAATCCTCGAGAATCCGATTTTGGGCGAAACGCCACAAAATCCAAATAGCGATGCACTCAAGAACAACCCGTCATTGAAACCTACCCTATGTCGGTTGATCTTGCCGAGAAAGCCACAACCGATCAAATCGTCCATGCTTTCAAGAATCTTGTCAAATTGACAATTTACCCAGTCTTCAATGTTGGTAATCGAGAGGTAAACTTTGACGATTATAGACACCGGTCTTTTTCTCCTACACACCGCCCAAGATACTCCAATGGAAGAAAATGCTTCGATTCTATGGACACCGGAGAGCTCACCGCCCGTTTTCAACTGCTCGGCAAAAGGCGGCGAGCTCAAGGGGACAAGGTCGAAACGACGCTCTTATAGGACAATGGATCGTCGAGTTGATTACTCCGAAATCGGGAAAAAGCAGAAGCATGATGATGGCGTTGCTTCAAAACCTCTCCGTATTCGACTCGAATCCTCCGGCGATGAAATGGAAGAGGCGAATCCGGAAAAAAGTGGCTAGTGAAGAAGGCGATGTTCCGGTGCTTAGCCCTAGGGGAGTGCGAGGACTCGAAATGGATCAAACATTGGCTCAAATGGCTGCTAGCTTGGAAAAGCGGAAAAAGAAGCAAAAAGTAACACAGGATGTGTCGACGATGTTGACACACCCTTGGCCACATCATCCTCGCAGTCAGAATCCCGAATCAGAACACACGGTCGGGAAAATGTTGCCGAGGTACATATTGACTCCTCTCTGCATATATCTTCGTCTTCGATTCTAATGATTATTATCATGGCATTGATAGTGATAAGTTTAGAACATTGAGGACTAGATTGATTGTTGGGGAAAGGATTATCAAAATGGATGATTTTGTGTCTATGAATTTAATTGGATATCGGTCGATAGATCCTTAATGCACTCTCTACAATTTGCTACTCCTTATATTGTGGATTGGATTTATGAGTTTTATGCAAATTTAAAAGTCGAGAGTTTACGAAGTTAATTCAAAGCACTTTGGAAAAGTGAAATTTAGGGGAAAGGTTATTGTGATAACTCCTACTGTTATTAATGAGGTCTTGAAAACTAGAGATAGTGATGATCCTCAAGTGGATGATTTGGATGAGGTCATAAAGGTGATCACCGGAGGAAGAGTTAATGTATGGAGATATAGGATGAATTCCTCGGTCTTAACAAGCCTTTACGGTGTTCTTCACAACTTAATTGTGTATAATTGGCTGCCTTCTTCAAACGAAATAAAATTATCAGCTCATTTGCACTTTGAGTTTGGGAATTTCTCATGTTACGAGAAGCTGGTCCAAGGGTAATTGACCTTCCAATCGAGAGATCCAAATGAGCGAGCGAAGCACTGCTGAGCAGACACTGATGTGCCGCTAAATGTTGGCACACACGCCGCCAACATTCCGCAACTCCAACCTCAATTCATTCAAGATCAGATTGCAATGGCGGATAATTCGATTTCTAACTTGAAATGTTTGTTAAGTAATCTTGAAATGCAGAAAGCGGATTTGGGAGAAGCCGCTTTCTCTGTCACAGGGGAGTAGGACTCGATGTTGCTGCTCAAACCGCCGATGATGTTGCTTCGAACCGCCGTCGATCTTTGGTGATGGAGATGCTGGTGGTACGAGTGTCGATGTTGGTATATCCGGAGGAGGATCGGATCTTGATATATCCGGAGCTGGAACAAGTGCGGCTCCCGATCTTTGGAATGGAAACAGAAACACGAGAATGTGCCGGATGATGTGCCGAAAAACCCGACCAACACTACCGATGGACCCAGCAGCTTCAAACATGGACGTGGATGCCGAGAGGATCGAGGCGGTAGGCTCGGGAAGATGATGACCTCGGTGTGCTGTATGATGATCTAGATGATTGGGGCCATCGGTGATCCGACTAAGGGAGCATTCAAGAATGAGGAAGCTTGAAGAAAGGGGGAGTTCGTGCGAGACTCTAGAAGATGCACTGTTATTTATTATCAGCCCAATCCTCTCCTAATCTTCATTTACAAGCTTTTTCTTATTTTTGTAATAGACTCATTTTAATTTCTGTTTTATGTGTTTAATTTCTATAAACTTATAGTAGTATAGGTTTGTGTGTTGATACCTATGCTTTTGATTTTCCGAACTTATTAGTTTAGTATGAGTTTGAGCATGTATGTTTATGTCTTCGTTTTATGCTCTGATTTTAGTTCTATTTAAAGTCTTATTTAAGTTCGTATTTTTGTCATATGTTCTTTTCATATTACGATTAATGTTTTCTTAGTTAAGTTGCTCTGGTTTAAGTTTTGTTAAGTCTAGTATTTTGTCTTTGTTTATTGCTCTGATTTTATATTGTTTTATGTTAGCTCGATTTTGTTTAGTCTATGTTTTGTTCATAGTATAAGTCCTTGTGATGTTAAGTGTTTATTGTTTTTATTTATGTTCGTTTTGGCTAAGTAAAAAGATGTCATTTACTTGATATTTTACTTATCTCTATTGTGTACACATTCTCGTATTTTGTTGCAACATCGTGTGTGTTCCAAAGAGAAAGGCCGAATTGGGGGAGATTGTTGATGTTATGACGAGTGTTACTCGCATGTGCCAACATTCAGTCACAACATCAAATTCGCCCTTCCACTTTCACTAACCCTTAACCCACGTTTTGTCTTGTTCATTGACTTGTTCTTTCAGATTGAAGACTTACGGCGATTCACCGAAGTCATGCGGTTGAAAGAGGCAAGCAAGAGAAGTTATAAAGATCATGGGAAAGTTACATCGAAGTTACCTATTTTCAAGGGAGATGTGGAAGTTATCTTCAAGCATTAAGAGTCCAGATTTTATCTATATATACACTGCTATGAAGATTAAAACTTGAAGTGGAGGGAAACACAATCTAGCATAGTCTATTGGCATAGATTATAGAGTTTATTGTTCGTTTCATACTGATACTTCCGTTGGTGAATGTTCCAACATTTCACTCAACATTGGGTCTTTATTTGTATTAGTGATAGGTTAGATTGAATATTATCTAGTCACTATATACGTTGATCCATTCACGGTGTAGCTTATGTTTTCACCGATTGTATCACTTAACAATTACTAGTGATAATACGCCGATTGGCGTATAGACTTATTTATAGTCTATACGAAAATTTTGATATCCATCTTGCAACGTGTTTAAGACTTCCGCTGTACATTTCGATTATTTATTTGTCTGTGTTGCTCTTCGAATGTGCCAACATTCGTGACAAGAAAATCATAAAGCATCGAATGAAGCATTGAAGAATGAAATGAACATTTCTATACCTTCAAATTCTTCAATTTGTACTTTAATTGAGATTGATGCTTCTATTGATTTTATTTTATCTCTTGTGAACTTTGATTATAGAAAAGGAGTAATGAAGTGCTTGGGCATCCTTGGAAAAAAGGAATGGAGAAGGATGATGGTGAGAGAGCAAGGGGACAACATTTAACAATGTGCATATATATGTGTGGTTGGCCTACCAATGATGAGAACCTCCAAGATTTTGAAGCTCAAAGATTGAAGTATTGTGGCAAGGAGGACCGATATCCTTGACCATTCCGATGAAAAGAGTTTACAATGAATGAATAAGTCCGGCATAGGACATGAAAAATAGCGCTAGATGGGAGACAACCCATCCTTTTTGTTACTTTTGTGTGTTTGTGTGCTTTTTGTGTGTTCTTGTGTTTTTGTTTTGTTTGGAGAATTGGCTTGGAATTTAATTGATGATGCTTAGGAGATTGTGATATATATTGCTATGGAATGATTGAGCTTATTTGATACCATTGAGAGTTGCATATCATTTAATCACTATTTTGTCAAACTTTGAATTTCATGCTAAAATTTAAGTTTGGGGGTGATGATTGTTTTTATTGGTTAACTTGCAACTTGTCTTGGTAAGGATTTAATTGGGTCTTGTGATCTTTGTAGGAAGTAGATTTGCTAGGAAGCTTGACGAGCCCTACACATGCTTGAAGGAAAGATGGAGTTTAAAGGCTTTATGGTACAACACTTCCTTTCATACTTAGACTTGTCTAAGTTTGGGGGAGGTGTTCTTCTTTTCTTGCCTATTTTTGTGCCCTCATATGATTTTGGGATTGATTTGTATTGAGCTTTTAATTGTGGATTTCTTGCATATTTTTGAGTGATAATTGTTGATGTAGTGAGTGTGCTTGAGATTATGTACATATGCACTTGTGCTTGATTTGAAAAGACGTACTGAATTTTGAAGTGATCATGAGTTGATATGTGGCTTAAAGCTAGCATGATTGATAATTGTGTGATGATGAATGTGATTGAAAATGTTTGATTCATTGCTCAATTTAGCCCGTGAGTTTTGTGCCTTAAAAATCGTACATCTTATACGGTTGAATTAATTTTTTGTGAGTGCATCATTCATGGATTTGTATGCTAGAACTTGCCTTTGGACTTGTTGAAATTAATCTTTGTGTGATTTCATGAATATGATAAGAGGCCATGTTTGTATTGATAAGTCACTTAGCCAAATTTTTCCCCACAAAAATATTTGATTTCCTTAGTGAGCCATTTTGAGCCTAGTATCCTTATTCTTTGGCAAGCCAAGTGAAATTGAAGTCATTTGCCTATTTTTATGAGCCTTATTGTCCTATGTTTAGTACAATTTGATTGTTGGCTAGAAGATGGTGCATTGCATGTAAAGTGTGGTGGAAAATTGATGTACTAAGTTGATTGATAAAGAAAAGAAAAAATGTTGAGATGAAAAATTTGAATTGAGGAGGAAGTGTAAAAATGAAAAGAAGAGAAATTCAATTTGTGAGCTTATAAGAAGAAAGCTCAAAAGAATGGTGGTGAATGAACTTTTGAAAAGCATGAAGGAGAAAAGAGTTGTTTGTTAAAGATTTGGAAGAGAAGTATAGTGAAGTGCTTAGTTAACTTTCAAGTTCTCTACTATTTGAGTCACTCTTACCTAAATTCATCCACCCATTCCAAAGAGCTTACATTACAACTTTGATGAAAGACCTCTTTGATTCTTGATTGAACACAAAAGAAAGTGATTGAGATTTAGTCCTTTGGCAAGCTTATGGTGTGCATGTTTGTGAATTTGATGATTGAGTGCATTTTACCTTGATACACTTGAGATATGAGAGAAACACTCCATGGAAGGAGCAATGATTTGAGTATTTGATGTTCCATTTGTTTGAGCATGATTCATCTTGATTGCTAGTTGAAAGTTTGCATAGATACTTGAGATCATTGATGAGTTTGATTGTCCTATTTTCTTCTATGGTGCCATGAGACATAATTGCAATCAATTCACTATTTTGTGCTTATTTGCTTCGTTGCTCGAGGACGAGCAACACTTTAAGTTTGGGGGTATTATGATGAGAGTGAATTGATGCATGATTTAATCTGGTATTTTTGTGCAAAAGTGGTGAAAAGTGTTAGTTTTTAGCTTAAAGGTGTAGAGTATCACACTTTTGCAAATAAAGTATCACTTGTGTAGAATTAATGGATTTTTGATGTTTTTCGTCCCGTTTTTAGGGTTTTCGGATGAATTAGACCGAACCGAGAGTACCGGGAGTCATACAGCGAAGAGACGAACACGTAGGGTGAAAACGGGGTCAAGAGCGAAAGTCGGGTCCACAAAATTCTCTGGACTCGACCATTGAGTCGAGCCCGGGTGCCTCGGGTCGAGGTTGGTGCATAGGGAAGAAGTGTGAAATTTTGGGCGCTCAAGTGGGTTATGTATTAAAAATGGCGCCTTGATGACCAAGATCGCGCCCGGCCAAGGCGGTAAGGTGCCTCCTTATTGTGCGCACAAGTCCCATTTTCAAGCCACGGAAGTTGCGTTTATTTCTTGATTTTTTTATTAAGGCATGCCACACTTGAGATCTTTGAATATAGATAAAAAAAAAAAAAAAAGGCGTGTTTACACCAAGTTCGTGGCTTTGCCCAAGCAACAAAGCACTTGCCCATTCTTGTCATTGTCGCGGTATCGAACCTTGAAGATGGCTTTTTCCTGATATTTTTTAAAAGAGCCTCAACACTCCACGAAGCTGAACATATACAACAAAAAGCGGGATTATTAGCAAAGTTGTGCCTAGCCGAGACGGCAAGAGACTTGCCCTATCCACCCACAGCCCCATGTTCAAACCCTGCACATGTAAAAATTTTATTTTAATTTTTTAAAAGGCCCCAAGCTTAGACAAAAAACAGAGCATAAGTTAGTTTAGGGAGGTTACTTTACAGCTTTTTGGCAATTTGATTGATAGTTTTAGATAGATTTCCATTAATTGTTGATTAGATTAGACTTTGATCCATTAGTTTTCTCAATTTAAGTTGTTTATTTTAATTTTTTAAAAGGCCCCAAGCTTAGACGAAAAGCAGAGCATAAGTTAGTTTAGGGAGGTTACTTTATAGTTTTTGGGCGATTTGATAGATAGTTTTAGATAGATTTCCATTAATTGTTGATTACATTAGACTTTGATCCATTAGTTTTCTCAATTTAAGTTGTAATTCAAGTGAAGAGGAGTTTACATTTGAAGATTCAAGCATTCAATACATTGATCATTTTGGCTTAATTGGTGATGTTCTTCCTCTCTACTCATTTCAATTTCTTAATTGTTGTGATTAGCATTGTGATTATACAATTAGATTTTGTACCCATGGATTTTGCAATTTGCTCCATGCCATTCACTTGTGCTTGGGATAATTGAAATTGAGGATGAATTGATTGCTTGTGCTTTGATTGTTGATGATTGTTGATTAATTTAGATAATTAGTGCCCTAATTGTGATTCTAATTGTGCTTCATGCATTTTTATAGTGTTTGATCACCCTAGCAACATGCAAGAGTTGAGCTAACGTGATTAGAGATTAATCGGGTTATAATTGTTTATGATTGTATGAATCTGGTGCTTCTTAATTGAGAGATTAGTTGCACTAAGAATACTCACATTAGGCATTGTGTGATTAATGGAGACTTAATTGCATGATGGTTCTATGCTTTCTAGTTGAATTTCAATTTGATACAATCATAGCTTGTGATCATTGATTCCTTGATGGAGATTATCCCTTGCACCCCTATCCCCAATTGATTTTTGAGATTTTTAGATTGCTTAATTGTTCTAGCCTATCTCTTGTTTAGATCATTGCTTTGTTGTTGTTGTTTGATTTTAATTCTAGCATTGAGTAGTGTAATTGGTTCGAAACCATATTTGCAACAATAGTCATCGAAAACTCACATTTCTAGGGACTCATGGCCATACTTTTCCCTTGGGTTCGATAAACTTGGTTGTCTTAATATCACTTGCCCGATTTTACCGCAATCACAGACTAGGTAGAGCTAGCATAGTCGGTGAAGTCAAGAAAGAGAAGGCCATCTCAAGACGATCTTGTGAAGTCATCTCGTTGGAGACAATAATGAAGAGCTCAAGACAAGGTCAAGACCAGCTGAGTAGAGTAATAAAGGCAAGTCTTCACCAACTCAGTGCAGACGACTAGTTCGAGATCACCTGAAGTCAAGACGGTTTTCAAGAATAAGTTTGTTGAACGGTTTTTAGTTTGTTACAACAAACTAACTGTTTCTGAGCTTATAAATATGTTTGAGCACGGTTAAGAAAAGAACAATTAACACTCATTTTAATACTCACGATTTTTAAAAGAGCACTCACTAAAGTTTTCAAAAGAATCTTCATAAGTTTCTAAGTGTATATAGAACACTCACTTGTACATCTTCAAACTTTACTGCACCTGTAACTTTCAAGTTTCTAGATAGTTTGATAGATTGAAGATAGAATTGAAGAGAAGGTTCTTCTGACATTGTAATTGTAACTCGGTGAGTAAGTAAGAAAGTAAGTCGGTCGAGGCCCTTCTTCAAGTTGAAGAAGGAGAGTGAATGTAGGATCGGTTTGATCCGAACCACTATAAATCCTGGTGTTCTTTACTTCTTGTTTTTACTTATTTGTTGTTAATCATTCGTTCAAGCTGATTAATTTGATTTAATTAATATTGCTTTTTGATCCTATAAAGATTGAGTTAAAATTTATTTCCATTGTTCAGCTTTGATATCTTGATTAGATAATCGATCTTTGAAAAAGATTTTGATAATCTATTCAACCCTCCCCCTTCTAGATTATCACTAGGAGGCGATCTAAGCTCGTTTTAATCACTCAATCTCGGGTCCAACAGCTTAGTTTTGAAGCACTTTGCCCCCATTGTACTCGAGCCTCTCTTTGGTTTCTTCCCTACTCTACTCGTCAAGTGTTGTATCTTATCGTCTTTTTTTCTCTCTTGTGAGAGTTATTACAATTGTAAATATGATAGCCGCACAATCTGTCACTTTTATCTATAGTGATCGACCGACCGTGTTTGTATGGCGTAAGATGGTGTATTTGCAATTGATTATGCTTTTAAGAAGTGATTTACGTTTATTTTTGTTGGAAAATCATGAGCACTTTGTATTTTTAAAGGAGTGACTAATGTTTATTTTTGGAAAATTATGAGCACGTAATGTATAAAGTAAAGTATTTACTGGTTGAAGTATTGCCTAAATAATCAGTTTTAAAGTTTTTTTGTACGGTACAAGGATCTAGTCCTTAGTCACACAAGGCCTTGGACCATAGATCTTGTATCCAGAATTTCACCGTAGAGCTAATCCAATCCGGAGAATCACCGGTGACTCGGTTGACTTGGCTAGAAGGTGTGCGGCTCCATTAAATTCTCTTCTAATATGAAAGAACCGTCAAGTTTCCCCTTTTCTAAATACCTTTCTAATCCTATGGAGAAAGTATCCACTCTGATTCCAAAGGTATTCATTTCTATTAAGGATCGAGATAGCTTCCAAACAGTCCGGAGAATAATATGGCTCTTCTTTTCCATCCTTCCGATTGTCATAACTCCCTCTGCTATCGCTGTCAATTACGCCTCAAAAGATGAATTCAAAATTCCAAGCGGCCTATTGGTGCATTTAAGAAGATTTGCAATTTCATCCACAATGACCACCCCATACGCATCAGTCCCTTTCTCACCGTTGAAGCTAGCATCAATGAACACTACAAGCGAATCTTCGAGACTCGAAATGATACTCTTGATGACTTCCCCCACTACCCTTTGACAATTTAGCCCTAGCTGTACTAAATTATTCAACCATGGCCCTTGTCCAACTGATTTGTGAAAGAAGAAAAGATGGCTTACCTTTTGACCCCCTTGGTCGAGTGCGCGAGATCACACAAATCGTTTCCAACCTGCGCCAAGAATAGGCCACGATATATTCTCTCGGAAACCCGGGTTAATATGATAGAGATGGTCGAGAAACTCCAACGAGTGTCCTTCAGGATTTACATCATTCGGGATAATAAGATCAAGCTCTCTCCATATACCTTTAACAAAGGGGCATGTAAAGATGGAGTGCACCATCGTCGCTCTGTGAAAACCGCACAGTTTACATGCTGGTAAAACAGGGACATGGTGCCTTGCAAGATTATCTTCACACGGTAGAATATCCCACGAGTTGCCACCAAAATATCTTGAGCTTTGGCCGGACGATCAGGTTCCATAAGTTATTCCACCAGCTTTTGTTCCCCACCGATGCTTCACGGTACATCCCTATCCCTCATTTTGTTAGACACTAGTGCACACCTCTAATATCCTCGTGCTCACCGTGTACGCCCTTCGGGTGGAATTTCCAATACACGGAATCTTTTTGTAAGTGTGCATTGATACTTGTTTCCAGAATATTTCTTACGCCTCAAAAGCTAAGAATTTTCGCCTAACTTTATCTTCATTCCACCCTCCACTCGAATTGATATATGCGGCAAGAATCGGCCTTGATTCGAGTAGGTGGAGGGCAAGGAAAGCCCCGTTTGGCGAACCAATCTCGACCCACCGCCTCAATATCCCGACCGTTTGCAATCCTCCACACAATCCCTTCTCTAATCAACTCCTGCCCCAGCATAAAGATCTCCAAACAAACGAAGGGTTGCTTCCTAAAGCTGCTTTCATAATATCTGCATTTCTAAAATAGCGAGCGTTGAAAACCAGGCTGGCGGTGAGTGCGGCTTAGCAATCATTCTCCAAACTTGCTTGGAAACAAGCGCTGGTTGAAAATTTGCCAAACCTCCAAAAGCCCAATCCCCCTTCCTCTTTCCTCTTGCAGAGCCAACTCCACGATTTCCGGTGAATTCCTCCTTTACGGGATGAATCACCCCACCAAAATCGTGCACAAATAACCTCAAACTCTTTAAAAAGAAAGGTAGGAATTCTAAAACAGGCCATCGAATAAGTCGGTATAGCTTGTAGCAACTTTGCTTTGATTAAGACTTCTTTACCTCCTTTGGAAAATTGTTTGTGGTTCCATGATTCAATCTTCTTGACATTCTATACTTAAGGAAGCTAAATTGGATCCTCTTATTTCGAAGAGAAAAAGAAGGGGCCCCTAGATATAATTCGTGGCAGGACTTTCCCCGATTTTTAGTACATGCTTAACCCTTTCTGATTTGGCTTCGAGGTATTGGGGCTGAAAGTGAGAGCCGATTTATCATAATTAATCATTTGTCCAGATGCTTTCTCATAAAGATCCAAGCAGTCTTTAACACTCCATGCAAGTGTTTGAATCCGCCTTGAAAAATATTAGGCTATCGTCGGTAAAAAGAGATGTATAATTGTTAGGCCTGCGAAGCCATCTTAAGACCTCCGATGAGACCACGGTTGTGATACCCTTTCAAGAGGGACGAAAAGCCTTGTGCACAGATAACAAAAATATACGGTGAGAGTGGGTCACCTTGTTTGAGTCCTACGGACGGAATAATTTCCTCGGTGAGGGAGCCGTTAATCTTGAGAGTGTACATCAACCGACTTAATGCACCGGAGGATTAAGCATATCCATTTCCTCAAGAATCCCATCCTACCCATGACTTCCTCGATTAATCTCCACTCTACTCTATCATAAGCTTTACTCATGTCGAGTTTAAGTGCAGCATAGCCTTCCTTACTCTTTGAGTGTTTAAGTAAATGCATACACTCAAATCCAATTAAGATATCATTTGATATCAGCCTGCCCAGGACAAACGCACTTTGTTCTGATCGATGATTTTCTCCATTCTTGCTCGAAGCCTATTAGTAATTGCTCTAGCAACAATTTTATAGCTTACATTGCATAGGCTTATCGGTGCGAAGTCTTTCATTCTTTCAGGCCTCTTCACTTTTAGGATGAGAGTTACTATCGTTTGGTTCCACCCTTTTAGAGAAAGGTCATCATTGAGAATGCCCTTAACTTCCTTATATAAGTCTTTCTCCAAAATTTCCCAAGTTTGGTGGAAGAATCCCTTGATGTAGCCATCCGGTCCCGTGGGCTTTTAGCGGGTTTAAATCAAAAGTTGCCTTCTTGATCTCGTCATGCAGTAAAGGCACTACCCAGGATAATCGTTCATTTTGTCATCTACCGTGTTCTCCACAAAGCGCAAGGCACAGTAAATGATCTCCCACGATGTCTCGGTCGATGCAAACAACTTGGCATAATAAGTCGTTGCACATTTAGCAATCTCTTCATCAGTTAGCCCATACCCTTCCTTCATCATCGATCAACCGATTTATGTAGTTTCTATAACGATGGGCTCTCGTGCATTGGTGGAAAAAGCCGGTATTTGCATCCCTCTATTTGAGCCATTGCTTCTTTGATCTATGTTGCCAATGAATCTCTTCCTGTAACATGACTTCTCAAGTTCCTTTTCTTTGCTATGCAAATCCTCCTCATCTCCAACCGAGTCATTATCCTTATGAAGGTCGTCAATCTCCTTGATCGGTTTCTCAATATTTCTCTTGGTGTTGCCCACCTCTTTATCTGCCCATTCCGGAAGGAAGTCTCCACAAGCCTGCAATTTCCTGGAAGATCATGCTTGTTTTTAAGCGGTCCCAATATTCTTTAGCTTTCATGAGAAAATTGTCTTCCTCCATCCATTTATTTTCAAAAGCAAAATTCTTAGTGGGAGGACTCTTTTGCACCCATCTTACGTGATTTAGAGTTAATTTAAGCGCTCTATGTTCAGATCCATAATAGCCACAATTGTGAGCATAAGCCTTGGGGAAACAATGCGGCCATTGATCATTTGCAAGGAATCGATCTAATCTTTCCTTAATGTTCTGGCTCCTCTTCATTTGTTTGTCCAGGTGAATTTGGGTCGATTGTGGGAATGTTTCTAACCTTAATATGATAACTTGACATGTATACAAATTATTTATTCTTGATCTTCTTTTGTTTCCCCCTTTTTTTTTTGAGAATCATAAAACACATCATTGAAGTCCCCTCCAATTAGCCATTTTTCAGTTATGTTGCTATTCATTCTATGAAGTTTTGAAAGTAAGTCCCAGAAGGCAATTCTTTCATCGAGGTATTGAGGGCATAGCAGTCCGTAAACCGCCAAAAGCGGCTCTCATTTAACATAAACATCTATATGGCTAAACGAATAAGAATGCAAAGTAACATCAATTTTATTGCTCGAGAATAACAAAAGGCCCCCTCTAGATCCTACGGGATCAACACCAAACACAGAATTAAAGTTCAAAAGATGAATCCAAGTGCGAGCAGTCTTACAAGTTATTACGGATTTAGAGACGAACGGTAAAGGGGTTTGAGGTTAGCCACCGATTCTTTGAAGATACCGGAATACGCACTGCACCCCAGGCCACGCGCATTCCACACGATAGAACTCATGGTCCTAAGTGGAGCTTATTCGTATCAGTCTTCATCTCTTGATCAACACTTTGTCGGCTCGCTTGTTCTCTTCTTCTACTTCGTCTTGGTTGTTCCCTGTTGTCCCACCTCCACAATGGACAAATAGCCGAGATCGTCACAGGAAGCTGGGCTTCGAAATAGAGTTGAGCGTCGCACCAAGGTCTTAGACCCTATAGCCTTTCTGGCCACGAATCGAATAATCGGGGAAGGATGAAGAGCAATTTTGCGAGAGGATAGAGATGGGAGGGATGTGATGCGGCTGTGAAGCCCCTGTCTAATCTCCTCTCAATTTAAAGGGGAAATCTGCAATCTTGACCCAAAACGCAAAGACTGCTCTTAGTTTATTTCGCCAAGCAACATATTTCTTGTAGTCGTCGGAGCGTAGCCGTAAAGAAAGACTCACACGGAGTAGTTTTCTAGAAAAACCCTAGAAACGCTCTAGAGAGAGAAGCTCCCGAGAGAGACCTTGCTTGCTTCTACGATTAATTGGAAAATAGTTTTAAAGTTTGTTAGAACATCAAGGGGATGGGATTTTCGATAATCAACCTTTATAAGGATGGTCTAAATATACTTTTGTGCTATATAGTAGAGGACATTGAAGATGTAATCATTCTTCACCCTGTGTTTTAGTTTCTTAAACTTCAAACTGTATATAAATGTGTATTTCAAGGTAAAATTTGATTATTAATTAATTAACAAATTATGTCCTTATCCCAATTAAGGAATTCATGATGATGAATTTTGTGATTTGATTAGAGTACAACCGAATGTTGTGATCCCTTCTTAGTTTGCCCTTCTTTTTGTATCATGATTCACAGTCACTTATGTTATTCTAATTACACCGGACTAGTGACTAACTAATATATAATCGGTTTACATACATTCTACTATATTCTTTATTTAATACTAATATATAATCATTTCATTCTTTAAATGCAAAATAAGATGTTCGAGTCCCCTTTTCGGCTCACACACGAAGGTTCATGCTCAAGTGTTGGTATGGATCAAATCAATGATAATGTAGAGCAAGAAGTTTGTTAGATCAGGAAGTAGTTTTGATGTGTTAAAATGTATAAGTTAGTCTTTGTAAAAGTAAGATAATAAGCTGAGTTGTATAGAGCAGTGAAGTAATGTAGTACTGTAAGTTGTAAAATTTCGACTAGGTTAGACTAAATAGACAACTTAGGTTCAAAACTCAAGGTTATATGAAGATTGTATTGAAGAAGTCATTTTATCAAGAGACAATAATAAAGAGCTCTAGATGAGGTGAAGATCGGTTGAGTAGAATAAGAAAGGTGGATCTCGGCCGAGTCAATCGAGAGGACACTTTAAAGAAGATCGGTGGGGTTGAAGTGGTTTTCAAGAGTTTGTTAGACAGGTTAGAGTTAGTTCTAACTAACTAACCGTCTTTCGTTTTCTTATAAATATGCCTAGGCACGATTACGAAAAGAACTTTTGGCATACACGCAATTCATACTTTTTAGAAGCACACTTAGCCATCTTAGCAAGAGTTAGAATATTTTTAAGTGTTTATAGAACACTTTGTTTGTATCTTCTTCTTCTACAACTACATTGTATTCTTAGTTTAGAAGAAGGAAGGAAGATTGAAGATCGAAGTCTTCAAACCGTGTACATGTAATCGAAAGAAAGTCGGTAAGTAAGTTAGTAAAGTCCCTTCCACAAAGTTTGTGAAAGGAGAGTGGATGTAGGATTTTATAATCCAAAGCACTATAAACTTGTGTTCTTTACATTCTCGCACTTTACTTTTCAATCTACTTATAGATTTTACTGCGCATAATCAAGTTTAGTTTTAAGATCCATGTTGACTAATAAGGTTGAGTATAAATTTCCGCTGTGAGCTCCGATTAATTTAGAAGATCACTTTGAATAGTCTAATCTGAAATTCGCAGAATTTTTGATAATCTATTCATCCCCCTTCTAGATTATCACTAGAAGCTCAACTTTGGGACCAACAAAGTTGAAATTGAAGCAAATGTGGATGAGATGAGTGAAGAAGAGTTGGAAAGAATAGAAGAACAACCCAATGAAGATGGAGAGAAGATCAAGGTGAAGATCCAACACTTTTGATAGAAAGAAATGGAAAAAAACTTCAATTGTATGGGACAATATGAAGATTGTGAAGTTGCGAGCGGAGCAGAGAAAAAGTGAAATGCAATCATTGTAAGGAGTATTTTACCAAGAGTGCAAGTGGAGCCACATCTCAACACAAGCGCCACCTAAGTTCATGTATTCAGAAAAACTTGGCACTAGGAGTGGGGATCAAAGCAAAGTAAAGCAACAAATATTATTTTTTACGGATGGACAATCCGATGGTATCGGCTCTATTACCAATTTTTCATATGACCATGCTAAGGTACGAGAGCTTGCTTCTCATATGGTTCTTGTACATGAATATCCATTTTTATGATGGATCATGTTATTTTTAATAAGTTCATGCAAGCCGCCACACCATTTTACAAAAAGATTTACCCATCAACAAGTTAGAGAAGATTGTTATACTACCTATCAACTAAAAAGAAAAAACTGAAATCTTTGTTGAAGGGTGTTAGTAGGGTTAGTATAACTAGTAATTTGTGGAAATCTGGTCAAAAACTTGAGTATATGGTTGTGACGGGTCATTTTGTGGATGTTGATTGGTTGTTACAAAAACGTGTGCCGGACTTTTGTAATGTTCCACCTCCACATACAAGAGTCATTATTCTTTGATGCTTTATGTAAATGTTTGATGATTGGGGAATTGTGAATAAAGTGTCTAGCATAATTGTAGACAATCTGCTTATAATGATATTTGCATTAGGAGCCTTAGACAGGATTTTGTTCTAAGAAAGTCCCTAAGTATTGGTGGAAAGATTTTTCATGTGAGGTGTTGTGCACATATACTCAATCATTTAGTGCATGATGGTCTAAAAATCTTGATGAGATGATTGATGTTAGGGATGGGGTCAAGTACTTGAAAAATTCGAGTCTCGTCTTATTCAATTGCAAAAATTGCAAAGCAGTTGCAATTACCCTCTCAAAAATTGATTCTAGATTGCCCAACTAGGTGGAACAACACATACCTTATGTTGTCTTCAACTTTAGAATTCAAGGATGTATTTTCGAGATATCAAGACATCGACCCATGTTTTACTTATGTTCCAAGTGAATTTGAGTGGATGAAAGTGGAGGAAGTATGCAAATTCTTTGCTATATTTCATGAAATAACAAACATGATTTTGGATACGACTATCCCACTTCTAACATTTTCTTGTGGAGCTTTATAGGGTGAAAGAGCTTTTAAATGAAAAAGTTGTTGATATTTATGATAATATTAGAGGAATGGCTTTGAGCATGTCGGAAAAATTTGATAAATATTGAGGAGAAAGTAATGTGTTATTGTCAATAGCTGTTATTCTTGATCCGAGGTATAAAATGGTACTTACCGATCATGCTTTTCCGTTTATTTATGGTGAGATAGAGTACGTGGCTAAAATTGTTTGAAATCAAAGTGCTTATTTATGAGTGAAGGTGTGTGTACGTGTTTTGCGAGAATGTTGTCACGAATGTTGGCACATTCGAAGAGCAACACGAGACAAATAAATAATCGAAATGTACAGCGGAAGTCTTAAACACGTTGCAAGATGGATATCAAAATTTTCGTATAGACTATAAATAAGTTTATACCGCCAATCAGCGTATTATCACTAGTAATTGTTAAGTGATACAATCGGTGAAAACATAAGCTACACCGTGAATGGATCAACGTATATAGTGACTAGATAATATTCAATCTAACCTATCATTAATACAAATAAAGACCCAATGTTGAGTGAAATGTTGGAACATTCATCAACGGAAGTATCAGTATGAAACGAACAATAAACTCTATAATCTATGCCAATAGACTATGCTAGATTGTGTTTCCCTCCACTTCAAGTTTTAATCTTCATAGCAGCCGTGTATATATAGATAAAATCTGGACTCTTAATGCTTGAAGATAACTTCCACATCTCCCTTGAAAATAGGTAACTTCTATGTAACTTCCCCATGATCTTTATAACTTCTCTTGCTTGCCTCTTTCAACCGCATGACTTCGGTAATCGCCGTAAGTCTTCAATCTGAAAGAACAAGTCAATGAACAAGACAAAACGTGGGTTAAGGGTTAGTGAAAGTGGAAGGACGAACCGATGTTGTGACCAGAATGTTGGCACATTACGAGTAACACTCGTCATAACATCAACAATCTCCCCCAATTCGGTCTTTCTCTTGGAACACACACGATGTTGCAACAAAATGCGAGAATGTGTACACAATAGAGATAAGTAAAATATCAAGTAAATGACATCTTTTTACTTAGCCAAAACGAACATAAATAAAAACAATAAACACTTAACATCACAAGGACTTATACTATGAACAAAACATAGACTAAACAAAAACAGAGCTAACATAAAACAATATAAAATCAGAGCAATAAAACAAAGACAAAATACTAGACTTAACAAAACTTAAACCAGAGCAACCAGAACTAAGAAAACATTAATCGTAATATGAAAAGAACATATGACAAAAATACGAACTTAAATAAGATTTTAAACGGAACTAAAATCGAGCATAAAACGAAGACATAAACATACATGCTCAAACTCATACTAAACTAATAAGTTCGAGAAAATCAAAAGCATAGGTATCAACACACAAACCTATACTACTATAAGTTTATAGAAATTAAACACATAAAACAGAAATTAAAATGAGTCTATTACAAAAATAAGAAAAAGCTTGTAAATGAAGATTAGGAGAGGATTGGGCTGATAATAAATAACAAATGCATCTTCTAGAGTCCGCACGAACTCCCCCTTTCTTCAAGCTTCCTCATTCTTGAATGCTCCCCTTAGTCGGATCACCGATGGCCCCAATCATCTAGATCATCATACGACACCGAGGTCATCATCTTCCCAGTCTACCGCCTCGATCCTCTCGGCATCCACGTCCATGTTTGAACTGCTGGGTCCATCGGTAGTGTTGGTCGGGTTTGTCGGCACATCATCCGGCACATTACGTGTTTCTGTTTCTATTCCGGCATCGGGAGCCGCACTTGTTCCAGCTCCAGATATATCGACATCTCGATCCTCCTCCGGATATACCAACATCGACACTCGTACCACCAAAGCATCTCCATCACCGGAAAGCATCAGACGGCGGTTCAAGAAGAACATCATCGGCCAGTTTGAGCGGCAACATCGAGTCCTACTCCCCTGTGACAAAGAGAAAGCAGCTTCTCCCAAATCCGTTTCTGCATTTCAAGATTGCTTAACAAACATTTCAAGTTAGAAATCGAATTATCCGCCATTGCAATCTGATCTTGAATGAA
Organism: Paraleonurus japonicus; assembly: GCA_030762865.1. Classification (NCBI taxonomy): domain Eukaryota; kingdom Viridiplantae; phylum Streptophyta; class Magnoliopsida; order Lamiales; family Lamiaceae; genus Paraleonurus; species Paraleonurus japonicus. The sequence goes on along the minus strand of CM061052.1, from coordinate 26,730,750 downwards.
TTGAGGTTGGAGTTGCGGAATGTTGGCAGCGTGTGTGCCAACATTTAGCGGCACATCAGTGTCTGTTCAAGAGTGCTTCGTTCTGTTCATTTGGATCTACGATTGGAAGGTCAATTACCCTTGGACCGATTCTCGGAACATGAGAAATTCCCAAACTCGGTGCAAATTGGTGATAATTTCATTTCGTTCTCTTTGAAATCCTTGAGCATAAATTAACATATGAATCAAACTCGGGGTATGGCGGCAACCCTTTGCTTGACACTCTCCACGAATATGTCATCATATTGTCAAAGATTGTTTTCCCAAGATTAAACTCCCTCGGATGTCCAATCTTGTACATTAAAATAGCCTCGCTCACCGGTCAAAGTGGTTGTGTTTGAAGAAGGCAGCCAATTATACACAATTAACTTGTGAAGAACACCGTAAAGGCTTGTTAAGACCGAGGAATTCATCCTATATCTCCATACATTAACTCTTCCTCCAGTGATCACCTTTATGACCTCATCCAAATCATCCACTTGAGGATCATCACTATCTCTAGTTTTCAAGACCTCATTAATAACAAATGAGTTATCACAATAACCTTTCCCCTAAATTTCACTTTTCCAAAGTGCTTTGAATTAACTTCAAACTCGACTTTTAAATTTGCATAAAACTCATAAATCCAATCCACAATATAAGGAGTAGCAAATTATAGAGAGTGCATTAAGGATCTATCGATCGGATATCCAATTAAATTCATAGACATAAAATCATCCATTTTGATAATCCTTTCCCCAACAATCAATCTAGTCCTCAATGTTCTAAACTTATCACTATCAATGCCATGATAAGAATCATCGAGAATCAGAAGACGAAGATATATGCGAGAGAGGAGTCGGTATGTACCTCGGCAATATTTTCCGACCGTGTTACGATTCGAGGATCGGACTGCGAGGATGATGTGGCCAAGGGTGTGTCAACATCGTCTGCACATCTGCGTTACTTTTTGCTTCTTTTTCCGCTTTTCCAAGCTAGCAGCCATTTGAGCCAATGTTTGATCCATTTCAGAATCCTCGGTACTCTCCCTAGGGCTAAGCACCGAACATCAGCCTTCTTCACTAGCCACTTTTTACGGATTCGCCTCTTCCATTTCATCGCTAGAGGATTGAGTCGAATACGGATAGGTTTTGAAGCAACGCCATCATCATGCTTCTGCTTTTCCCGGTTCAGAGTAATCAACTCGACGACCCATTGTCCTATAAGAGCGTTGTTTGACCTTGTCCCCTTGAGCTCGTCGCCTTTTGCCGAGCAGTTGAAAACGGGCAGGTGAGCTCTCCGGTGTCCGTAGAATCGAAGCATTTTCTTCCATTGGAGTATCTTGGGCAGATGTGTAGGAGAAAAGACCAGTGTCTATAATCGTCAAAGTTTACCTCTCGATTACCAACATTGACGATCGGGTAAATTGTCAATTTGGCAAGATTCTTGAAAGCATGGACGATTTGATCGGTTGTGGCTCCTCAGCAAGATCAACCGACATAGGGTAGGTTTCAATGACGGGTTGTTCTTGAGTGCATCGCTATTTGGATTTTGTGGCGTTTCGCCCAAAATCGGATTCTCGAGAGGATTTAATAGCAGGGTTTTGGATTTGAGAACGAATATCATAGGCTGAAAGAGGAACATCAACCGAGCCAACCCTAATCGAAGAGGGTGATGTTGGGTTAGAAGGGCCAACATTCCCGAAACATTTTCAGCCGACCATTGAAGCTAATAGTCGAAGGTTTTGAGAAGAGGATGATGTTGCAGGAGAGGTTGAGTGTTTCAAATGTGAAGGTAAAGAGCCCTTTCCATCAGCCATGATAATTAATAATCTGCACACACTATTCAAATTATATTAATAAAATAATCAATTTGAATTACAAAAATAAAGGTTGATTATTAACTAATACCAAGTGCAACAATTAATACCTTCAAACACTTGTATCAAATTCGAAAACAAAGATCAATGTGTAGAGCACACAGAATATTAAGGACCTTAAATAGGGAAAAGAAAGAACGTAGAAGTTGTGTCCACATCGGTGTTGAGAAGAAGGATTTAATCACATCCCTAAGAAATAGGGCATTACCGATAGTGTGGAAGTTATAAAAGAAACATGCAAATAATGACTTAATAAGATAAAATAACGTGCACAATAAATTAGATTAACTAATATTGCTGGGAACAATTTAAAATAAATAATTTATTTATAGAATAATATTCAGAAATTATCAAACTCATAGAGGTAAATATACATACAAGAACCGAGAATGTTATTCGCACAATGTCGGCACACACACTTCTCAACACGCTTTTTACATGATATAATATCATTTGTGTTGCACTATCTTTTGTTTTACCCACTTATTCACATTGATCCATTTTTTCAGAAGAGATCATCGTAGTTGTCGACTCCGTGTCCCATAATTACTCAATGGATTGTGAATATATTGATGCATTCAAGTCATCTTTTGAAAAGAGAACATCATAGTTGTCAACTCCGTGTCCCATAGTTACTCAATGACATAGCATCTAATTGTGAGTTTATTCAATTGCATTTGAGAGAAGTGTGTCCAGGACAATTTATATTTATCACGAGGTTCTAATACTATTTACACAAGAGAGTTCAAAAACACTAAATATTACAATACTTAGAAAAATTTAAATAAATTGTTCTAGTGTTGTTACAAATGTTGGCACATTTGTTACAACACACAGCAAATATTGATCTAATTAGTGCATAAACCTAGAGATTTTCTAAGAGAAGAAAACCTCTCATTATCAAGGGATTTAGTAAAAATGTCTCGCAATTTGCTTCTCGGTTGAAATGTATTCCAACTTTACAACTTCTTTTTCTACAAGGTCCCTAATAAAGTGGTGTCTAATACTTATATGCTTTGTTAATGAATGTTGCACAGGGTTCTTAGATATATTAATTGCACTTGTATTATCACAATAAACAGTAAGAGTATTGCTCTCCAAACCGTAGTCATCGAACATCTTCTTGAGCCAAAGAAGTTGAGTACAACAATTCCCGTGGCTATGTATTCGGATTCAGCCGTAGATAGGGAAACACAATTTTGTTTTTGGCTATGCCAAGAAACAAGATTGTTACCCATGTAGAAACATCCACCACTTGTACTCTTCCTATCATCACTATCACACGCCCAATCTGCATCACTATAGCCAATCAAAGAACAATTAGTATCTTTGCTATACCATATTCCATAATCACATGTGCTGCCACATATCGAATTATTCTCTTAACCGAATTCATATGAGATTCTTTAGGATCAGCTTGATAACATGCACATAAACAAACACTAAACATGATGTCTGGCCTACTAGAAGTCGGATACAAAAGACTACCAATCATCGACCTATACAATGTTGGGTCAACATTTGTGCCAACACTGTCTTTACACAACTTTTGTGTCGATCCCATAGGTGTCTTCATGTGTTTAGCATTGTCTAAACCAAACCTTTTCACAAGATTTTTGGCATATTTACTTTGACAAAAGAAAATACCATCTTTGCATTGTTTAATTTAAAGACCTAAAAAGTAATTCAAGTCTCCAACCATCGACATTTCAAAGGTAGTGGTCATTTCATGTACAAATAATTCAAGCATTTTCTCACATGTAGAACCAAATACAATGTCATCAACATATATTTGAGCAATCATAATGTCATATCCAGAATGTTTAATAAACAAAGTTCTATCAGCTTCACCTCTATAGAAACCTAATTCAACAAGAAAATCGGTTAATCTACCATACCATGCCCTAGGTGCTTGCTTTAAACCATATAAGGCTTTCTTAAGTTTATAAACATGATCAGGAAATTCATGATTCTCAAACCCCTTAGGTTGTTCTACATATGCTTCTTCCATAAGAATTCCATTTAGAAATGCGGCTTTAACATCCATTTGATACGCTTTTATATCAATGTAGCATGCAATAGCAAGTAATGATCTTATGGATTCAATTCTAGCAACAGGAGCAAAAGTCTCATCAAAATCAATTCCTTCCACTTGTGTATAGCCTTGAGCTACTAATCTAGCTTTGTTTCTTACAACATTACGATTCATCGGTTTTGTTTTTGAAAATCTATTTTGAACCAATTACATTCACATTATCGGGCCTAGGCACAAGTATCCAAACATCATTTCTTTCAAATTGATTTAACTCCTCATGCATTGCATTAATCCAGTTTTCATCTTTCATAGCTTCATCAACATTTTTAGGTTCATTGAAAGAATGAAAACATTCAAAGTTCACCTTGTTACACATAGATGTCATACAAATCGATCTTACCACATGCCTTGCGTCAAAACTTAATTTCCTCCTTGTTTGTACACCTGATTAAGGCTTACCTATGATCCGTTGTTGTGGATGATTTTTAGAATTCTAGAAGATGAATCTGTAGCGAGGATAAGGCATAGTTCTATTAATTTCTGGATGTTGAGGTGATGTTGCTTGGATGTGGGCACATTTGTAGCAACATTCTCAATCGGTTGAAATTCGAACTTTGCATCTGCTCAATAAGATCGATTACATCTTCTTCAATAGCATTATCTGCAAGACTTGCATTATCATCAAAAACAACATTAATAGACTCTTGAACGATATCAGTCCTAAGATTATAAATCCTAAAAGCTCTACTGTTTCTAGCATAACCAAGAAAGAAACCCTTATCACTCTTTGAATCAAATTTATGAAGTTGGTCTCTATCATTCAGAATGTAGCAAACACATCCAAAGACATGAAAGTATTTCAGATTAGGCTTTTTGTCATTCAAAAATTCATAAGGTGTCTTTGTGGAATTAGGTCTAAGTTAAACTCTATTTGAAATATGACAAAAGATTCAAAGCTTCAGCCCAAAACCTTTTTGAAAGTTTCTTGGATAAAAGCATTACTCTAGCCATCTCTTGTAGAGTTCTATTTTTCCTTTCGGCTACACCATTTTGTTGAGGTGTTTTAGGAGAAGAAAACTCTTGAATTATGCCTTTGTTTTTACAAAATTTAGTGAATAAACTGTTCTCAAACTCCCTACCATGATCGGACCTTATTCTCTTAACCTTAGTGTCAAAAATATTTTTAAAACGTTTGTAAAGAATTTTGAAAACTTCAAAAGCATCTGATTTTTCCTTAAGAAATTCGATCCATGTAAACCTTGAATAATCATCTACTATGACAAAAGAATATCTCTTACCACCAATGCTTTCAGTCTCCATTGGTCCCATTAAATCCATATGCAAAAGTTCAAAGCAATGTTTCGTAGTACATTGTGTCAACATTTCATGTGACATTTTGACTTGCTTACCACTTTGACATGATCCACATATATTTGACATGCGTACTTGCAACTTAGGCATACCTTTAACAAAGCATCAAATTTTAATAATTTGATTATGTTTCTATAATAAGCATGTCCAAGTTTTTGATGCCAAAGTACACTTTCATCGGCTTGAGCATTAAAGCATGCTTGATTTGAATCGATCAAATAGCAATTATAAACCGATCTATTACCAACCATAAGACATTTATCATCACTGTTTAGCACATAGCATGAACTTTTGTCAAACGTCACATGCAAGTCATCATCACATAATTGACTAATACTAATCAAATTTGCAAGTAAACCTTTAACATGTAAGACTTTTGTCAAGTTTGGAAAACTAAGAACATTCGGTGTACCTATCCCAATGATTTTACCTTTTGAACCTCCTCCGTAAGTAACATTTCCTCCATCATAAATCTTATAATCGGTGAGATAACTTTGCTCACCAGTCATGTGTCTAGAACACCCACTATCAAAATACCATAGTCCGGAACACATGCTTTTAAAGATGTATAGACAACATTACATACAAGTATGTGACTTTTTCACCCAAGTAGATTTTTGAACAGGTTTTGAAATGTTTTTGAACATCTGTTTCGAATGTTGAGGAGAATGTGGCAACATTTTCAAAGACATTTTAGAAAACTTTTATCCTGCCTCATTCTAAAACAGCTTGGTCGTTTGTGACCCTCAAGAAAACAATAATGATAAACATCCTTCTTTCGTAATCATTTTTCGACTTTTCGGTTTCAACGAGAAGGTTTTGTAAACACAACAGGTTTGTTATTGTTTAGAAACTGAGTGATATTACCATTATAACCTGCAGACCATGTCTACTTGTACTTCCAATTGTCGATTGCCTCATCAAGTTTAATGAACTTTCTGAATATCTTTTGAAATTTAGTGTCGTTCCTTTGGTGTTCTTTGAGGTTGCATAACTCTCCGATCTTTCCTTGTTAGTATGACCTCAAGCTTTATCACCAAATCCTTTTGATATGACTCTTCAATAGTCATGTCCCTTAAGGCTTTCTCGAGTGGATTCCAACTCCTTTTCAAGCTTTAGATAACTGGACTTACAATCTTTGCAAACAATATTAGAAGTACCTGCTTCATCTACACAAGAACTTGAGAAACAATTAAATTACGGAACCTCCAATGTTTCCTCAAATGTTGGCACATTTGACTCAACATCGAATCATCCAAGAAATCATCAAGAGTATCATCATACAAAATTCTTGTAGAAAAAGCTAACTCCTCATTTTTATCGAGAATCTTCTTCACAATCGACTCATCACTTAAGGTAGCATTGAAATTTACCCTCTTTCTCAAAAGAGTGTTGGCACATTCATTAGCATAATGACCAAAACCAGAACATGCATCACATTTAACATTTTTCCTATATTGGATCATATTTGATCTTGTTACCTCTATCAAATTGCCTAGGTTGATTAACATTCCGATTTCTATCAGAAATTGGCGTGAACTACCAGTCTGTTTCTCTCTCTTGATTCTTAATTTGCAAATTATTTCTAAGTCTATTTGCTCTCTTTTCAAAAAAGAATTAAACCTGCTTTGTTAAGAAAGCAATGTTTTCAAAGCATTGTCGGCACAATCGTCACCAACATCTTCATCGAGAATCTATTTCAAGAACAAACGGTTGTTTATCAACACATGAAGAAGTCTCTCCTTTGAAAACAGAAATTTTCCTTTCGGATTTCTCACTATCTCTTTGGGAAAAATTCATTTCATACGTTTTCAAAATACTCACCAACTCATTTTGAGTAATAGCATCAGTATCTTTAGCTTCCTCAATAGCACATATCTTAGCATCAAAACGTTTAGGAACAGTTCTTAAGATTTTATGTACTAACCTTGTATTGGATATAGCTTCACCAAGTGCTTGAGATTCATTGGAAATCTCGGTGATTCGTTCATTGTAAGAGGATATGGTCTCATCTTCCTTCATCCTTAAATTTTCGAACTTGGTTCCAAGCATCCTCAACTTCGTCCTTCTTACACTCTCGATCCTTCACAATGTTCTTGTAATCTTTCCCATGCATCTTTTGCGAGATACACAATTAGAAATTATTTTGAACATGGATACATCCGTAGAGGTAAATAAGGCATTGAGTGCCTTTGAATTGAAGTGGCCGTTGTCACCTCATCATTTGTCCATTCTAACTTCTTTTTGATTTGAGCTTCAGTATTGTCATCACCTGGAACAATCGGTGGAGTCCATCCGGTCAATATACTCCTCCATGCACGTTCATCAATGGACTTGATGTACATACGCATCTTAGGCTTCCAGATTGCATAATTTGTACCATCTAGAACGGGTGGCCTAATTGGAGCTGTCATAGGATAATCCATTGCAATAAATCACACCAAACACAGGATCTAAACTCGGGATAACTTGAAGTTTTATGGCTCGATACCACTTGAAGGTGTGTGTACGTGTTTTGCGAATGTTGTCATGAATGTTGGCACATTCGAAGAGCAACACGAGACAAATAAATAATCGAAATGTACAAATGGAAGTCTTAAACACGTTGCAAGATGGATATCAAAATTTTCGTATAGACTATAAATAAGTCTATACCGCCAATCGCGTATTATCACTAGTAATTGTTAAGTGATACAATCGGTGAAAACATAAGCTACACCGTGAATGGATCAACGTATATAGTGACTAGATAATATTCAATCTAACCTATCACTAATACAAATAAAGACCCAATGTTGAGTGAAATGTTGGAACATTCACCAACGGAAGTATCAGTATGAAACGAACAATAAACTCTATAATCTATGCCAATAGACTATGCTAGATTGTGTTTCCCTCCACTTCAAGTTTTAATCTTCATAGCAGCCGTGTATATATAGATAAAATCTGGACTCTTAATGCTTGAAGATAACTTCCACATCTCCCTTGAAAATAGGTAACTTCTATGTAACTTCCGCATGATCTTTATAACTTCTCTTGCTTGCCTCTTTCAACCGCATGACTTCGGTAATCGCCGTAAGTCTTCAATCTGAAAGAACAAGTCAATGAACAAGACAAAACGTGGGTTAAGGGTTAGTGAAAGTGGAAGGACGAATTCGATGTTGTGACCAGAATGTTGGCACATTACGAGTAATACTCGTCATAACATCAACAATGAGCTTTACAATGAATATGTTGAGGTTTATATCTCATCTCATGCCGAAGATCCAAAAAAGACATCAGCTAAATCGACAAAATAGAGACTTGATGAGCAAGAGGGCAGCCATTAAGAAATTTGGAGTTAATGTTCTTCTGGTAAGGAAAAGTTTCTTATGCATGTCACAAATATTGATAAGACTCCACCGGAGAAAATAGATTTGGATGTGTATTTAGAAGAAAATAGGTATAGGTGTGGTGATGTCTCTGCCAATGTTTTGGCTTGGTGGAAAACGGAAAGGTTGAGGTTTACGATATTATCAAGGATGGCAAGTGATATTCTATCTATTCCGGTTACAATTGTGGCCTCCGAATCTACATTTAGTGCTGGTGGTAGAGTAATTGATGATAGACGAGCTTCTATGACGGTGGAGACAGTGCATATGCTACTTTGTGGCAATGATTGGATCCACAATGTTTATGAAATAAAAATAGGCCTCGTGTAAGTGAAACAAACCTTTTAGTATTTTAATAATTTGTTATTGTTAAAATTTTTGCAAGTATTATATTGTCTTATATTTATTTATATATAGTGACTTTCTCGTTTTTATTTTGTAAGATTCATTAACCAAGGGGCTTAGCCCACTTGGCCACCGGGCTCCTCACTTAAGTGGGAGACTGGGTTCGATTCCCTTTGGGAACAAACTGGAGTGGGAGGTATAAGGAGGCTTGGAGAATTAGGAATTGTAAGTGGGCTTGGTGAACTAATTTCTAACCACTAACAACTAACATTTACCGATAAAAAAAAAAATTTGTAGGATTCATTGGATGTTGTTGAATCATCATACCATGAAGTTAAACTCTACGATCAAGATTGAAGTGGTGCAAGAAAAACAATGACTTTTGATGTGTTTGTGTTGATGTATTGCAAACTTGGATTTTATTTTGTTGATGTAATATGTAGGGGTGAGTATTTGGTATTCGGTAACCAAACCGAAATCGAATAGTGAAAATCGAACAAATACCGAATTAGCACTATAAGATACCGAAACCGAACCAAAATGTGTAAAAATCGATCAATACCAAAGTCAAAATTTTCAGTTCGGTTTCGGTATATACCAAATTCCATTTTTTATTTTATTTTTCTTTTAAATATGAGACCTTTTTTGGATCATTTTTAAAAATAATTTCTCAACCAAAACAAGTAAAAACAAGCAAGCATAAATCATTTATACTCTAAGGCCTCACTTGGTAGCAAGTCTTATTTTTGTATGGGTCATATGGGTATTATGCTTTGATTGGTAGCATGTAATACATCAATTAATACATTACTTGGTATGCAATATAAAATTTGTATAATTTTATGTTTTGCTTAGTAGCACATATAAAAATTGTATGGGTCTAATGTAGTTGCTTGGTAGCATATACAAACAATTAAAATACCAAATTTACCCTCAAATTAAAATACCAAAATTATGATCCTTCTTCTATCCTCATTTACCACAACAGTTGTCATTTCCATTTCTTCCTCTACACGCGGCGATGAACGGCTGAAGAGGGTTTTGTGGGCGAACTCCGGGAGACGACGATGGCGACGCGGCGACGACCGATTCACGGCTGAAACGACATTGGGTGGCAGCGTCACTCAACGGTATTGTTTACACGTTGGACGGTATTTTTGTCTTCTCCATTTTCGCTTATTTTTTCGAAAATCATTTACAAAAATTATTATGCGGCATATGTTTGAGTAAATTTCGTTTCTTTTTGTTCTTTTTGTGAAGCTTTTTCTCCACGTTTCTGTTCTTCTCCATGTTCTTCATTTGGGTATCCTGGGTTTTTCAAGATTTATTTCGAGTTGGATAATATTGTTTCTTTTTATTTGTTGTGTTGGGTCTTGTCTATTTCTGAAATTTTTGATTTTATTTAGTTATTTACATCGATATATATGAATGTCATTATGCGGCATATTTTTTAGTAATTTTCGTGTCTTTATTGTTCCTTTATCACATTTGATAAATCACTTTTATGTATTGTTGTACTACGAAATTGATAGTTGCAATGTAGGATTTTCTCTTCTCTTCGTTTCGTTTGGTATCATTAATTATGCAACACATGTTTGGTGGTTGTTTTAGTTCTTAAGCGATTCTACGTAGTAGATAGATTAGATATGTAGAGTGGTGACAGGTAGTCTATTCTTTTGGATTTTGTGTTGGTTTCATGTGTTACGGAAAATTCATACTTGCAATGTTGGATTTTCAGTTAGTTTCATGTGGTATATACGTGGGCATTTACTGTTTTCATTGATTCTATGTGTTACTCGATTCTTAAAATCATTCTATGTTGTACATAGATATGGAGAGTGGTGTGAGTAGTTTGGGTTTGGGAGCAAAGAAAGGGAAAGTATCGGTGGAAATAGAAGGTCTGGCACAATAATGAAGAACTTTTACTTATACAATGTTTGAAGGAAATTATTTTTGCGGGTTGGAAGAGCGACAATGGGTTTAGACACAGTTACCTAAAGAAAGCGCAAGATATGATGTGTCAAAAATTCTGGGACTGATATTCGTGGATCGCCCCATATCAACTCCAGAATAACTACATGGAAGAGACATCATGGGGCACTTCAAATAGAACTTTCAGAGGCTGGGGTGGGTTTAACACCGTAACAAAGGCCTTGGATGTCTCTCGATGAGGCTTGGTCTAAAGTGGTGAAGGTATGAATTTCTAATATCTGCAATCGATGTCTTGTTAATAATTTATTTGCATATATCTATTTTGTGTAATTTTTTTACAACGAAGGAACCAACAGTCGCTACAATGCGATACAAACCATGGCCTTTCTATGAGGATTGGCTTGAAATATTTGGAAACGATCGGGCTAACGGTGAAACGTCCGAGGACCTCATGGATGCTGTTAATCATCTTATTAGTCAGGATTTTCTGACAACTCCTGCAGCAAGTTTTCCCCAACCTGATGCCATGGAACCCGGAGCAAGGTTTTTCTCACGGAGGAAGATGATGCGATGGATGTTCGAGTGAAGCTGCTACTAATGCTGAAACATCTATACCTTCACCGCAAATTCCCTCCAACTCCAAGAAGAGATCATCACATTCTGTTTTGATCATATCAAAGAACTCATTTCTTCTCTTGGAGACTTGTTTCGAGCATCCGATGAGCGGAGTTGGAAACATATTCCAGTCTTCCCTTGGGTACGAGGCTCGAGACATCCAATTTTCGTAGCAAAATCTTGACATACTTGAATCCATCCCCGAGCTAACAAGTGGATGAAGTTTTTATGCCTTTGAGATCTTATTAAAGAACACACGCGGTTGGAGTTTTTATGACTGTTCACGAAATTCACCGGGCATGTTACGTGCGTCGCTTGCTAGCGGGGGATTTGACCATATTTGATCTTTCATAATGATGCATACACGTCTGTAATTATTTGTTGGTTTCTCAAGCCTTCTTTTGCTAAGTGTTGTGTATGAAAAAATTGAATTTAAGTTTAATTAGGATTTAATTTAGGTTGAATTTTAAATTGAACTGTATGGATTTTAAGGTTAATTAAGCCTTTTAATTTAATATCGAAATGTCATGTATAAATTTTTAATTGTTGATAGTCTTTATTCTTTGAAAATTGATTGTTGATTGTTCAAATTTGTATATATATATATATAAAAAAAAAGTAATTATGTCAAATATCTTGAAAAATATCGCAAATTTCAAAGCAACAAGAATTTTGATTTATCTTATATATTATGTCAAATTTTAATAAAAAGTGGTCACACGATTATGTCCAATTTACATAGATTTTAATATTATGGCCAATTTAATAGATCATATATTATGTAGAGCTATTCTAATAATTTATTTTAAATCATACATTATGTAGAGCTATTAATTGAAAATAATTTATTTAATAGGTTTAAATTGAATATTTTGTTCTTAATAGATTTGTTCTTAATTAAAATAGATTTGTTCTTCCTGTTTTATTAATTTAATAAATAGTATTTTTGCGTATAAAATAATAGATGTGGGGCGTATAAATTATATTGAGAATGATAGAAGTTTATGTTCTAATATAAATATTTTTACAGAAACCCACTCAAGGCCCACAACTAAGCCCATATATATGCCCACGGACCACTGGACGGGAAAACGAAAAGTCATCCTTATTTCTCTCTCCCACCTCCCTCCCCCAACTAACATCTCCACTCCCCCATTTCGAAAATTTCAGCTATTCACCATTTTTCTGCAAAATTTCGATGGGAATTTCTACGAAAGGGTACCGGTAAGGTCTTTATTCTTTGGAAGGAAGATTTGGCCCGTGTCTGTGTGTCCACATACTCCCAACAGGTGAATTCCGACTCGTGTGGTGTGCTTACCACGAAGATCCTTGAGTGTCTCATTACCGGGACATCCATCGAACAAATCGACCACGAGATGTGCCACCAATTCCGAAAAAGTATTGCTTAGAGTTATTTAGCAAAGACAATATACTATTGACAAAGTAGTTGTGTAAGGTCTTTTTAGGTGGTTGCGTGTTTTTGAACAAATGACTAATTTACTTTGCGTTGTAAAATGTTTGAATTGTTGCATTTATCTTTTGGGGTGTATTCGTGTTTTGATATATTTTATTTCAGTTAGGACTCTAGTTTGAGAGAGGTTGTGGTATCTCACGCATTAGTCCCACAAAAAAACCCACATGTATGCCCACATTTATATGATTATCACGTTTTATAGTAGTGGAGTATTTATGACTGATAAGAGTGAATTGTTGCATGAGTTTTGCGGGATTTAATTGCATAGTATGATGAATAGTGTTTTGGCTTTGACCTTTTAAAGTATAGTGTATCATTTCTTGTTCTTAAAGGTATTACTACTTTGAATTTAAAGAGTTTTGCTTCGTTTTGTCTCGTTTTCATGATTTCCAAAGTGGAATTTGTGAAAGCAGAAAGTACCGGGATTCATTGGTGATAAGACGAATGCGTAGGGGCGAAAACGGGGGTCGGAGGTGCGTATGGGGACCACAAAAATCCCTGGACTCGACCTATGGTCTAGCAAGGGAGACCTCGAGTCGAGGCTCAGGCGTAATCAAAAATTCGCCTAAGTATAGAACTCCTCGAGTCGTGCTTAATCCCTCGAGTCGAGGCTTAGGCGTTACCTCGAGTCGTGCGCTTTTTCTCGACTCGAGACTTGCTCCCATGCGACTTTATTAATTTTTTCGGCCAATCCAAGCACGACACATGGAATTAGTGATATATAAAGAATCAAACTGGAAAAATACTCGGTTTTCGGAGAGGATTTGATATAATTATAATGGCGGCGCAAAATAATTAGATTGAACATGGACGAATACATAAATATTAAAATATTCAAGGGGTACAAATAAAGTTCATGAAAATACATCAACCACAACAGAGTGCATGGAAAATTAAATTTGCAAGCTTACTAACCACAAAACGAGTTAGACCAAAAACTACCCCACAAAGTGCCCTAAGAACCACAATGACAACCACCACCTTCTACCCTGGTTGTCATCGTGTTGTCCACCGAAGTGGAACCATTTATAAGGGCTACTCAAGTCCGAGAGCCTTGAGTGGAGGGCGATGCAACATGAGTTGATATCGGCGCATTCAGGGCCTTCGTGGAGGGCATCTTGGGATGGTATGGCGACTAACGCAGCGTGCGGGAGCACCGATCTCATCAAACAATCTTCGGGCGGTGCTATAATGGTTCCCCATCGGAGGAGATACAACCTCATCGCTATCATCCGAGATAGCGATGGTCGATACCCTACGGCTTGGACACCCTCTCCCGTGGCTCACCGTATCATCGGAGATCTCGATGACTTCAGGAATTGGTGGTCTTTGGAGCTGGAGATGGAACCGGAGAGGGTTCGGGCCTCTCAAACAACATTCTCATGTTGTGGTATTCACGCTCCCCTTCATAGCGGTATGCCCTCACAAGTTTATTGTCTTTGTAAAAAATTAAATTAGCTATATGGAAGTCGTATACAAGTTTAGTGTGTTGTTGTACTAACCTTTTTCATAAAACGATATGATTTTTTATCAATTTGCATAACGTTGGAATGAGCGTCCCAAAGAGGTGTCCCCCATTTGCAACATGGCGTGGAATGCGTCGTGCCGATCCTCCAAGAACTGCCGTCGTGCCACAAAGATCCTCCCAAGATAGGCTCATACAGAAATCTTCGTTCACATTTTCAAGTACACATTTGCAACCGCATGAAAATTTAGCTCATGGCGACCACCCCAATGGCCCAATCGATTTTGTTCTAGAAGAGCTTGAATGAAACAATGGTCCATACCCTTTGACCAATTTCGATTGTAGAAGATTTGTTCTTGAGAAGACATAATTGCAAGAAAGAGAAACAACCTGAAAAAGAGCAAACGTGGGGAATAACTCGAAAAGAAGACTGACAAGTCATGACTTTTAAAATATAGCATCTACCGCCGTCACAAGGGGTCAAGCGTGGCTATGAACAGAAACAATTTATTTGACATGGCCACTAACAAAAATAAATCAAATAGATCATTTTATTCAACAAATGGAAGTTACGAGGAGTAGGCATACGCGTGGATATAAATGTGGGCAAATGTGGGGAATAACCTGAAAAAGAAGATCGACACGTCATGACTTTTAAAAAATAGCATCTACTGCTGTCACAAGGGGCTGAAGCGTGGCTATGAACATAAATAATTTATTTGACGTGGCCACAACAAAAATAAATCAAATTAATCATTTTATTCAACAAAAGCATGTTACTGTCACAGCCGACATAGTGTGGAAGCGTGGGAAATAACTTTGAAAAGAAGATTATCATGACATGACTTTTAAAAGATAAATCTAATGCCACAATATTTCTAAATTAAATAATCACACGATGAGTTGTTAAATTAATACTAATTACAAGTGCTTTGGATTTATTCGTCGTACTTTGGTTGAATTGCACATCGATCAAATGATATTGAAAACACAATTTTGAAAATTTATCAACACAATATTCATAAACCAATACCCCCCGTGTCCTTCATTCATCATCATTATCAACACAATATTCCAAAATCTATACTTCTCAATACTTTATTTTTGGTTGCATGTTGTGAAAGTTTCAAGATTTTTTTGGTGCATTTATGAAACTAAGAAAACCCTCTCTTTTTATTTCCAAAAATTCAGATACAACAAAAAAATTTGTTCAATACACCAAAAATATAAAAGTATTCCTCGATACAACAAATGTTTTGATATCCTAACCACAAGATCTCCGGACATTGTACATAGAGATAGACAAATCCTCCCGCCATTGATTAAATTCGGCCGACGACTCTACCGTATCAATAATTTACGGAGGTTAAGAACCAGATTCATGGGCTGGCTCACGGTCTACTCTTATTAATAATGGATCGTTAGGCATGTGAGGCCGAATGAAATTGTGGAGCAGGAAGCAAGCCATTATTAGCCTAATTTGAGTCTTGATCGGGTAAAAAGTTGGGCTCCTAAGGATTCCAAAGAGCATTTTTAAGACACCGAATGCACGTTCTATGACGTTACGTGCTCTTGTATGCCTCATGTTGAAATGTTCCCGATGATTAGTAGGGCGTTCGGTCGTTGGGCCCCATTCCTTTAGATGATATCTGCATCCTCTATAAGGTGTGAGAAAACCCTCTGAATTTGCATAACCATTGTCACGAGAGGTAGTAGTTACCTAATCAATGGTAAAAAGTAACAATTAAATAATTTGGGAATGTATATCTAAAAAATGATAATGGACATAATTTAAAAAGGTTGTGTACCTCTTGGAACTTTCAATCCGTTGGGTTGACAAACAGCATCTCGTAGAACTGCGGAATCATTTCTTGAACCTTCCCATCCAGGGAGGAAGTAAATAAATCTCATGTCTCTATCACACACTCCTAGAACATTTGTCGAGATACGGCCTTTACGAGTTCTATAACGAGGTTTATCGTGAGCCCAACATGAACATCAATATATGTTCCGTCTAATGCACTTAGGCGACCCTATTGTATTGAAAGAATACGTTGATGAGGAAAATTTGCATTATAATATTTTGAAATGAATAAAATGCGCAGAAATTTAAAATAAAATTTCTCTCTTATTACCTTGAACCATTTCCATCTTGGATTCGTTGAATCATCATGAACGGGAGTGGGATTAACCAAAAAAGTAATGCGGTTTTAAAATAGCCTTCAGGACAACGTGGATGTAGTGAGAAACAGTTTGACCAGACCTATTGTAGTCATTTTGTGATGGGCCAAAACAGCTAGGAACATTGCAACTTGTTCTTCAACCCCCAAGTACCTTTTACGGGTTAAGCCTCCTAATTCCCTCGATAAATAACACAATCGTGCAAACGTGTTTCTATCCATTCTTAGGTTTGATAGACAATCAACATCACTTACATTAAGCAATCGGTTCAACTCTTCTACTTGTTGAGGAATTCGTTCTCTCATACTATAAGCTAATTCATTGTTGCTTCTTCTTACTCTTCTAGCAGTTTGATTTACAATTATGTGTGCAATTATCATGGCCATAACTTTTTTCTTAAGAGATGACCGTTCTACCAATATGTTGATCAACAATTTCTTCTGTCCTCGGTCAAAATGATCCTACAAGATCGAAGAGATAAAGCAATAAGAGAAACAACCTACCCGACACCAATGCCCACTCTAGTTAAAAAATGATAGAGTACAAATGAATGCATCATTTTAATAAACCGAAATACAAAAGATAAACGAGAAAGACAACACCGTAAAGTGTAATAAAGCGAGAAAAATGAAGCGAAAGCTTGATTTTGCCCACATTGATGCCAACATATATGTTAACAATTACCACAAATCCGTAATGAAGCGAGAAAAATAAACAGAAATAGTTTTGCCCACATTGATGTCAACATATATGTCAACAATTACCACAAATCCGTAATGAAGCGAGAAAAATGAACGAGAAACAGTTTTGTCCACATTGATGCCAACATATATGTCAACAATTACCACAAATGCATAAGAAAGCGGTAATGTCAAACTCATAATAATGACCACAAATTCTTATATCAAATGCAACCAAATAATAATTACGTAATACATTAATCGATATCAAAAATGGTTTAGCGGGATCACTATTGCATAACAACATGTTTTGTAAAGAATATGGGTAAAACGAGAAAAAACAAAGGGATTAAAGAAAAGAACACATACACGAAGTCGTAAACAATAGACACGATGGTTAAAAAATGAATCGTTCCTCCCACGGTTTTGATTACGAACTATAAACAATCAAATATGTGTGAAATGAAACAATAAAGAAGTAAACCCACGAATAGCCCACACAAATGCCAACAATATATTCATATAGCGGGGTAATTCATACACCAGCTAAACCAGGATTGCGCAACCAACTAAATCCCACAAAATGCATAGAAAGACAAACTATTCTCATAGCTAAACCAGCTAAACCAGTCATCAAATAAAAAAGCCGCACAAATGTAAAACCAGAGTATTCAAAATCAACATCGACATTTACCCGCGCTTGCTTGGACTTCATATCGAAATGATAAGACCCGAGTAGTGAAAATAAGATTCACATAAAGTAAAAACGTCGCAATTTCAAGTGAACCTATAGCACGGTGAGAAAATACGATGGCGACGATTCAAGAATTTGTGTAATCCTAAAATAACATTGAAATTAACATAATAATCGCGAGGGCGTCACCGTAGTAATGGTCGATACCTCACCGACAGACGGCGGCGTCACACATCAAACGATACAATAATCACGACGGCAATGCCACACGCATCACGCGTCGAACGAGTTCACAATCGTAATGGCGGCGGCGCCCACGTCACGTGTCGAACGAGTTCACAGTCATGACGGCGATGGCACCCACGCCAAGTGTCGTACCCATTCACAATCGTGGACGGCGACAGGACCCACGTCACGCGTCGAACGATTTCTCAATCGCGGCGGCGACAAAGACAAACAGGGCAAAATTCGACTTACCCCCAAATCGCGACGGCGACAAACAATCCAATGCAAATTCGACATACCCCCAAATCATCCCCCAAATTACGGCGGCTAGGGCTTTTGTCAAAAGAAGAGAACAAAATGAGAAACACCCAAAAATGAATTCAAAAGTAAAATAACGCGCCTTGAATCATTGATGAGGGCAAATGGGGTAGAAAAATGATTGTAGAAGTCAACTTCGAACAAGAATAGGGGTCGAGGCCTTACAAATTGTGTAGAAGGGAATAGTGGCGTCGCACAAGAGGAAGCCCGGTCGACGTATTCGGCGGGTCGGCGGCGGCGGGCAAAGTGGCACCAAGCAGCTGAATACGACGCCTTCGCGGAAGAGGAGAGCGTATTACGGTCTTATACGTCAATGTAGGGCGTACCAAGTGAGGCCTAAGTTCTAAGTTACAAGTTCCAACTTCCAACATAAAATCCAAAATATCAAAACATCAACATAAAATTCAAAAACAAAATACTTAATTATATTTTAATATATATATATAAATATAAATATATATATATATATATTTTAAATTTCGGTTTGGTTTTCGGTTATACCAAAATTTTGTTCATAAAACTGATACCGATACCGAAATCGAATACCGAAATTTTAAAATTTTAAAACCGAATACCAAAATAACCGAACCGAATTAAAATTTCAGTTCGGTTTGGTTCGGTTTTGTGATACCCGAGACTCTCACTACTCATTGGTCAATATATTTCATGCATTGAGTGCATTTTAATTAATTATGTGCTACTTGTGATTTTTAATCATTTTATCTTGCATTATTTTATTGTGCTTTTAAATATTGAATTAATTACATATATCTTTATATGTTTAGTGGTGAGAAAATCAATTTATAAGTTTTGAGATTGTAGTGGTGTTTGAGTAGTAATACAAATTATATAATTATTATTGGTATTAATGGGATTAATTATAATACTAATTAATATATATATATATATATATATATATATATATATATATAATATAGGTTGTCATAGGAGTAACCGTGTGTATACATATATGTATAATATATAAGTACTAAGTTATATTAATATGGTAACTTGATAAGGATAGCATTAGTATTAATAGTTTTCTTTTAATAAAATAAAGAAAATTAGAAAGCTTACCTAGGAAGCTTTAGCTAAGGCGGTGGAAAGATTTTCCTTAAACCAACCATTGGATATATATGTTAAAGAGGGAGAGAGGCCGAAAATAAAAGAATGAAAAGTCTAGCTTATTCATTCACGCAAGAGAGAGAGAAGGTTGGAGTCGTGCGAGATTTTGAAGCATTTTGGTAAGTATTCGACTTCCGTCAATTGATAAATTTTAAACCGTTTTGAAGCTCTCAACGAGTAGAGCAAAATTCTACCCTCAAACTGTTAATATTTATTTTTATTTGATAGTGGAAAGGTCATAGAAGGGTTTAAGGGTTTGATTTAGCGACGTTTAGCGAAATTGAGGTAAGTAGAAATTCATTTGCACCTACAATGCATAAATATAGTGTTTTATGAATTATTTATGCTTAAGTGGTAATATGCGAATATTATGTTATTTGTGATATTTGATTGATATTCAATTATTGTGAAAGGAGTGCGTGGGCTCTGTTGATGTTAGTGACGAGTGTTACTCGGAATGTGCCAACATTCTGGTCACAACATCGATTCGTCCTTCCACTTCCACTAACCCTTAACCCACGTTTTGTCTTGGTCAATGTCTTGTTTTCTTTCAGAATGAAGACTTACGGCGATTACCGAAGTCATGCGTTTGAAAAGGCAAGCAAAGAGAAGTTATAAAGATCATGGGGAAGTTACATGGAAGTTACGTATTTTCAAGGGAGATGTGGAAGTTATCTTCAAGCATTAAGAGTCCAGATTTTATCTATATATACACGGCCGCTATGAAGATTAAAACTTGAAGTTGAGGGAGACACAATCTAGCATAGTCTATTGGCATAGATTATAGAATTTATTGTAAATTTCATACTCGATACTTCCGTTGGTGAATGTTCCAACATTTCACTCAACATTGGGTCTTTATTTGTATTAGTTGTAGGTTAGATTGAACATTGTCTAGTCACTATATACGTTGATCCATTCACGGTGTGGCTTATGTTTTCACCGATTGTATCACTTAACAATTACTAGTGATAATACGCCGTTTGACAGTATAGACTTATTTATAGTCTATACGAAAATTTTGATATCCATCTTGCAAAGTGTTTAAGACTTCCGCTGTGTATTTGTTCTTTTATTTTAGCTTTGTGTTGTTCTCGATTGTGCCAACATTCGTGATAACATTCGCAAAACACTTACGCACACCTTCAATTGGCACGAGTCGTTGAACTCGTTATCCTAAGTTTAGATCCTGTGTTTGGTGTGATTTATTACGATGGAATATCCTATGACGGCTCAATTAGGCCACCGATTCTCGATGGTACAAATTATGCAATTTGGAAGCCTAAGATGCGCATGTACATCAAGTCCATTGATGAACGTGCATGAAGGAGTATTTTAACCGGATGGACTCCACCAACAGATTCCAGCCACCGACAACATCGAAGCTCAAATCAAGAGGGAGTTAGAATGGACAAATGATGAGGTGACCACGGCCGGCTTCAATTCGAAGGCACTCAATGCCTTGTTCACTTCTACGGATGTTTCCATGTTCAAAATAATTTCTAATTGTGTATCTGCAAAAGATGCATGGGAGAGATTACAAGAACATTGTGAAGGATACCGAGAGTGTGAGAAGGACAAAGTTACGGATGCTTGGAACCAAGTTCGAAAATCTAAGGATGAAGGAAGATGAGACCATATCCTCCTACAATGAAAGAATCACCGAGATTTCCAATGAATCTCAAGCACTTGGTGAAGCTATCCAATACAAGGTTAGTACATAAAATCTTAAGAACTGTTCCTAAACATTTTGATGCTAAGATATGTGCTATTGAGGAAGCTAAAGATATCGATGCTATCACTCAAAATGAGTTGGTGAGTATTTTGAAAACATATGAAATGAATTTTTCTCAAAGAGATAATGAGAAATCTGAAAGAAAATTTACATTTTTTCAAAGGAGAAACATCTTTTAGTCTTGATAAACAACCGTTTATTCTTGAAATAGATTACGATGAAGATGTTATTGATGATTATGCCGACAATACGATAACATTGCTTTCTTAATTAAGCGAGTTTAATGCATTTTTGAAAAAGAGAGCAAATAGGCTTAGAAATAATTTGCAAATTAAGAATCAAGATAGAGATCAGATTAGTAGTTCACGTCAATTGCACGATAAAAATAGGAATGTTAATCAACCTAGGCAATTTGATAGAGGTAACAAGATCAAATATGATCGAGAATATAGGAAAATGTTAAATGTGATGCATGTTCTGGTTTTGGTCATTATGCTAATGAATGTGCCAACATTCTTTTGAGAAAAAGGGTAAATTTCAATGCTACCTTAAGTGATTAGTCTGATTGTGAAGATGATTCGATAAGAATGAAGAATGTTTTTTTCTGCAAGGATTATATATGATGATACTCTTGATGATTTCTTGGATGATTACTCGATGTCGAGTCAAATGTGCCAACATTTGGGGAAACATTGGAGGTTACTGAGAATTTAATTGTTTCTCAAGTTCTTGTGTAGATGAAGCGGTACTTCTAACAATGTTTGCGAAGATTGTAAGTCCAGTTATCAAAAGCTTGAAAAAGAGTTGGAATCCACTCGAGAAAGCCTTAAGGGACATGACTATTGAGGAGTCATATCAAAAGGATTTGGTGATAAAGCTTGAGGTCATACTAACAAGGAAAGATCCGGAGATATGCAACCTCAAAGAGCAGCTCAAAGGCACAACACCGAATTTCAAAAGATATTCAGAAAGTTCAGCCAAACTTGATGAGGCGTGACAATTGGAAGTACAAGTAGACATGGTCTTGGTTATAATGGTAATATCACTCGGTTCTTAAACAATAATAAACTTTGTTGTGTTTACAAAACCTTTTGTTGAACCTTTGAAAAGTTGAAAAATGATTACGAAAAGAAGGATGTTTGTCATTATTGTTTCACCGAGGGTCACAAACGACCAAACTATTTTAGAATGAGACAGGATAAAAAGTTTTCTAAAATGTCTTTGAAAATGTTGCCACATTCTCGCTCAACATTGAAACAAACAGTTCAAAAATCTTTTCAAAAACCTGTTCAAAAATCTACTTGGGTGAAAAAGTCAAATACTATATGTAATGTTGTTTACACCTCTTTAAAAGCATGTGTTCGGACTATGGTATTTTGATAGTGGGTGTTCTAGACACATGACCGGTGAGGAAAGCTATCTCACCGATTATAAGGCATATGATGGTGGAAATGTTACATATGGAAGAGGTTCAAAAGGTAAAATTATTGGTATAGGTACATTGAATGTTCCCGGGTTTTCCTAACTTGACAAAAAGTCTTACATGTTAAACGTTTACTTGCAAATTTGATTAGTATTAGTCAATTATGTGATGATGACTTGCATGTAAAGTTTGATAAAAGTTCATGCTATGTGTTAAACAATGATGATAATTGTCTCATGGTTGGTAATAGATCTGTTGATAATTGTTATCGATTGATTCAAATCAAGTATGCTTTAATGTTCAAACTGATGAGAGTATACTTTAGCATCAAAAACTTGGACATACTCATTATAGAAATATTGTCAAATTATTGAAATTTGATGCGGTTAAAGGTCTACCTAAGTTACAAATTCGTAGGTCAAATGTGTGTGGATCCTGCCAAAGTGGTAAACAAGTCAAAATGTCACATGAAATGTTGACACATTGTACTACGAAATATTGCTTTGAACCTTTGCATATGGATTTAATGGGACCAATGGAGACTGAAAGCATTGGTGGTAAGAGATATTCTTTTGTCATAGTAGATGATTATTCAAGGTTTACATGGATTGAATTTTTAAGGAAAAATCGAGATGCTTTTGGAGTATTCAAAATTCTTTATAAACGTTTTAAAAATATTTTTGACACTAAAGTTAAAAGAATAAGGTCCGATCATGGTAGGGAGTTTGGGAACAGTTTATTCACTAATTTTTGTGAAGACAAAGGAATAATTCAAGAGTTTTCTTCTCCTAAAACACCTCAACAAAATGGTGTAGCCGAAAGAATAAATAGAACTCTACAAGAGATGGCTAGAGTAATGCTTTTATCCAAGAAACTTTCAAAAAGATTTTGGGTGAAGCTTTGAATCTTGCTTGTCATATATCCAATAGAGTTTATTTAAGACCTAATTCTACTAAAACACCTTATGAGTTTTTGAATAACAAAAACCTAATGCTGAAATACTTTCATGTCTTTGGTTGTGTTTGCTACATTCGAATGATAGAGACCCTACACAAATTTGATTCAAAAAGTGATAAGGGTTTCTTTCTTGGTTATGCTAGAAAGCAGTAGAGCCTTTAGGATTTATAATCTTAGGGTGATATTGTTCAAGAGTCTATGAATGTTGTTTTTTATGATAATGCAAGTCTTGCAGATAATGTCATTGAAGAAGATGTAATCGAGTCTTATTGAGCATATGCAAAGTTCTAATATTTACGAATCGATTGAGAATGTTGCTACGAATGTGCCCACATCGAAGCAACATCACCTCAACATCCAGTAAATTAACGAGAACTATGCCTCCCGCTACTGATACCATCTTCCGGGATTCTCAAAATCATCCACAACAACAGATCATAGGTAAACCACAATCAGGTGTACAAACAAGAAGAAAATTGAGTTTTGATGCAAGACATGTGGTAAGATCGATTTGTATGACATCTATGTGTAACAAGGTGAACTTTGAATGTTTTCATTCTTTCAATGAACCTAAAAATATTGATGAAGCAATGAAAGATGAAAAGCTGGATAAATGCAATGCATGAGGAGTTAAATCGATTTGAAAGGAATGATGTTTGGATACTTGTGCCTAGGCACGATAATGTGAATGTAATCGGTACAAAATGGATCTTCAAAAACAAAATTGATGAATCTGGTAATGTTGTAAGAAACAAAGCTAGATTAGTAGCTCAAGGCTATACACAAGTAGAAGGAATTGATTTTGATGAGACTTTTGCTCTGTTGCTAGAATTGAATCCATAAGATGTTACTTGTTATTGCATGTTACATTGATATAAAGCGCATCAAATGGATGTTAAGGCCGCTTTTCTAAATGGAATTCTTATGGAAGAAGCATATGTAGAACAACCTAAGGGGTTTGAGAATCATGAATTTCTGATCATGTTTATAAACTTAAGAAAGCTTAATATGGTTTGAAGCAAGCACCTAGGGCATGGTATGGTAGATTAACTAATTTTCTTGTTGAATTCGGTTTTTATAGAGGTGAAGCTGGTAGGACCTTGTTTATAAAACATTCTGAATATGATATTATGATTGCTCAAATATATGTTGATGACATTGTGTTTGGTTCTACATGTGAGAAAATGCTTGAATTATTTGTGCATGAAATGACCACTACCTTTGAAATGTCGATGGTTGGAGACTTGAATTATTTTTAGGTCTTCAAATTAAACAATGCAAGGATGGTATTTTCTTTTGTCAAAGTAAATATGCCAAAATCTTGTGAAAAGGTTTGGTTTAGACAATGTTAAACACATGAAGACACCTATGGGATCGACACAAAAATTGTGTAAAGACAGTGTTGGCACAAATGTTGACCCAACATTGTATAGGTCGATGATTGGTAGTCTTTTGTATCCGACTTCTAGTAGGCCGGACATCATGTTTAGTGTTTGCTTATGTGCTCGTTATCAAGCTGATCCTAAAGAATCTCACATGAATTCGGTTAAGAGGATAATTAGATAAGTGGCGAGCACATGTGATTATGGAATATGATATAGCAAAGACACTAATTGTTCATTGATTGGCTATAGTGATGCAGATTGGGCGGTGTGAGTGATGATAGGAAGAGTACAAGTGGAGGACGTTTTTACATGGGTAACAATCTTGTTTCTTGGCATAGCCGAAAACAAAATTGTGTTTCTCTATCCACGGCTGAATCCGAATACATAGCCATGGGAAATTGTTGTACTCAACTTCTTTGGCTTAAGAAGATGTTCGATGATTACGGTTTGGAGAGCAATACTCTTACTGTTTATTGTGATAATACAAGTGCAATTAATATATCTAAGAACCCTGTGCAATATTCGTTAACTAAGCATAAAAGTATTAGACACCACTTTATTAGGGACCTTGTAGAAAAAGAAGTTGTAAAGTTGGAATACATTTCTCTTGAAAAGCAAATTGGAGACATTTTTACTAAAGCCCTTGATAATGAGAGGTTTTCTTCTCTTAGAAAATCTCTAGGTTTATGCACTAATTAGACCTATATTTGTTGTGTGTTGTGACAAATATGCCAACATGTGTAACAACACTAGAACAATTTATTTAAATTTTTCTAAGTCTTGTAATATTTAGTGTTTTTAAACTCTCTTGTGTAAATAGTATTAGAACTGTGATTAATATAATTTGTCCTGGACATACTTCTCTCAAATGCAATTAAATAAACTCACAATTAGATGTTATGTCACTTAGTAACTATGGGGCACGGAGTTGACGACTACGATGTTCTCTTTACAAAAGGTGACTTGAATGCATCAATATCTTCACAATCCATTGAGTAATTATGGGGCACGGAGTGACAAGTACGATGATCTCTTACGAAAAAAGGATCAATGTGAATAAGTGGGAAACGCAAAATATAGTGCAACACAAATGAATTTATTTCATGTAAAAGCGTGTTGAGAAGTGTGTGTGCCAACATTTAGTGAATAACATTCTGGTTCTCATATGTATATTTACCTCTACGAGTTTGAAAATTTCCGAATATTATTTTATGAGGATTTATTTATTTTAAATTGTTCCCAGCAATATTATATAGTCTAATTTAATTATTTGTGCAGTTATTTTATCTAGAATTAGACAGTTTTAGCATGTCATTGAAATAAACTTCCAACATTCGATAATGCCCTATTTTTTAGGGATGTGATTAAATCTTATCTTTTAACTCCGATGTGTTCACAACTTCTATAATCTTTCTCTTCCCTATTTAAGGTCCTTAATACTCGGTGTGTTCTATACATTTTTATCAAAGTTTGAATTTTAGCACAAGTATTTGAAAGGTATTATTAATTATACTTTGTGGTATTAGTTTTTTCTTCAGCCTATTTTTATTCAAATTTATTATTTTATTAATTTAATTTGAATAGTATTTCTGAGTTATTAATATGGCTGATCGAAAAGACCTCTCACCTTCACAATCCAAACACTCAACTTCTCCAGCATCATCTTCTACCTCGAGAAACCTTCGACTTCTTGCTTCAATGGCCGTCGACAATGTGTACGAGAATGTTGGTGCATCTCGCCCAACATCACCCTCTTCTATTAGGGTTGGCTCATCAACGTTCCTCTCCCACCTTCTAAAATTCCTTCGAAATCCTGAAACTCCGATTTTAGGCGGAACGCCATAAAATCCGATTAGCGGCGAAGCTAGTGAAGCCCCGTTCTCGAAACATACCCAATGATAGTTGAGCTAGCTGAAGGAGCCACTTACGATCAAATCGTCTATGCATTCAAAACCCTCACTAAGCGAGACGATTTACCCTGTTGTTAAGGTAGGCGACGTGAAGGTTGATTTGCAACAAGACAAACACCTAGTGTTTACACCGCCACAATCACCACACGATGCTCCATTAGAAGACCACAACCGATTCAACTGACACCGGTGAGCTCACCGCTCGCTTTGAAACTGCTCGACAAAAGGCGACGAGCTCTAGGGGCGTGGGTCGAAACGTCGTTCTTACCGAACCATGGGCAAAAGGGTCGACTACTCGGAGAAAGGGAAGAAGCGAAGCATGATGATGGAGTTGCTTCAAAGCCAATTCAAGTGTTTGACTCGACTCTTACGAAGAGGAAATGCAAGAAGCAAGCCGAGAAAAGGAAACAAGCGGTCAAGCCTGCATTGCAGTGCTCGGCCCGAGGGAAAGTCTTGAGGATTCGAAATGAATCAAACATTGGTAGAAATGGCTGCTCATTTGGAGAAAAGGAGCAAAAAGCAAAATGATCCGCAGGATGTGCCGAAGGATATTGGCACACCAATGGACACATCATCCTCGACTCGAGTCCTCTTCATCCGAAGCTAGTAAGGCAATATCCGATGAGGTACATACTAATTCCTCCTGCATATGTCTTCATCTCGATTCTCGATGATAGTTATCATGGTGTTGATAGTGACAAATTTAGGACTTTGAGAACTAGATTGATTGTTGGAGAAAGGATAATTAAGATGGATGATTTTGTCTCTATGAATTTGGTTGGTTATCTGGAAGAAAGGACTTTGATGTTTGCACTTCAATTTGCCACTCCTTATACCGATTGAATGGGTATATGAATTTTATGCCAACTAGAAGGGCGGTATTTCTAGGGTCAATTCTAAGAACTATGGAAAGGTCAAATTTAGGGGAAAGGTGATTGAGGTTACTCCTGCTGAGATTAACAGTTTTCTTAGAACTAGGGATGATGAAGATCCTCAGTTGATAACCTTGATGAAGTGATAAGTGTAATCACCGGAGGGAGACAAGCGGTGTGGAGGTATAGGATGAACTCATCAGTCCTCACTAGTTTGTATAGTGTCTTACACAAGTTGATTGTGTACAATTGGTTGCCCTCATCCAACACCACTACCCTTACTTGAACAAGCTGTACTTATGTACAAGATTGGCCACTTGCAAAGATTCAACCTTGAGAAAACAATATTCGACAATATGATGACATATTACGGAAGGATATCAAGTAAAGGACTATTTGCCATATCGGCTGATTTTTATGATGATCTCGGCTCTTGGTTTTCGGAGGAAAATTCGGAGATAATAAGTTTGTTTGCTGCGAGTTTAGGAATCTCACATGTACCGAGGACTGGACCACGTGTAATTGATCCGCCCTACAGAGATCCAAATGCCCCTGA
The DNA here is from genome assembly GCA_030762865.1 of Paraleonurus japonicus. Classification (NCBI taxonomy): domain Eukaryota; kingdom Viridiplantae; phylum Streptophyta; class Magnoliopsida; order Lamiales; family Lamiaceae; genus Paraleonurus; species Paraleonurus japonicus. The sequence goes on along the minus strand of CM061052.1, from coordinate 26,702,184 downwards.
AGTGAAGTTCCTGGCGATCAACCGGTGATGTGCCGAGAAATATTGGCACACACGCTGCCAACATACCTCAATTACAGCCAGCTTCATCCGAGATCAAATTGCTATGACAGATAATTCAATAAATAATGCCAAGTGTGCATTGAGCAATCTTGAGATGCACAAAAGGGTTTTGGAAGCACTCCTTTCTACTGTCACGGGGAGTAGGACCCGATGTTGCAGTTGCTCAAGTGCCCGATGTTCTTGATGTTCTTCTTGAACCGGCTGCTAGGGATGGAGATGATGTTGGTATGAATGCCGATGTTGATGTAACCGGAGGAGGACCAGATGTGATATATCCGGAGTGGAATAAGTGCGACTCCCGTACCGAAATGGAAAGCGATACCAGAATGCGCCGGAGAATGTGCCCACAATTCCAACCAACAATGATGATGGACCCAGCGGTTCAAACATGGACGTTGATGCGGAAAAGATAGATGCACGATGGGTGGGATGATGAAGATCTCGGTGTCTTTGTATGATGACTTGGATGATTGGGGACATTGATGATCCGAGCGAGGGGAACTTTCAAGATAGAGAAGCTTGAAGAAAGGGGAGTTCGTGCGAGACTTATGAAGATGCAACATTATACACGACCCAATCCTCTCCTAATCTTCATTTATAAGCTTTATCTGTTTTTGTAAAGACTCAAATTTATTTTCTGTTTTTATGTTTATGTCTTTCCGAACTTATCTTATATTTTAGGTATAATGTTGAACTTAATATTGGTTTGGTATTTAGTTAAGTTTATTTTGTTTAAGTCTAGTATTTGTTATGTTCTTTGTTTAGGTTTCTTATAGTTCTCGTTTTAAGCTACGATTTATTGTGTTATATGTTTTTGACCTATTACTACGATTCGTTTAGTTAGGTTATTTATTTTTATTTTTTATTTTATGTTTAAGCTACTGATTTTATTTTTATGTGTTAAGTCTTTGTTATGTTCATAATTTATGTCTTAGTGATGTTTTATGTTTAAGTGTTATTCATTTTGGCTAAGTAATAAGATGTCATTTACTTGATGATTATTTACGTATCTCTATTGTGTACACATTATGTACTTTGATACAACATCGGGTGTGTTCCAGTGAAAGGCCGGGTGGGGAGATTGTTGATGTTAGTGACGAGTGTTACTCGAGAATGTGCCAACATTCTGGTCACAACATCGAGTCGTCCTTCCACTTCCACTAACCCTTAACCCACGTTTTGTCTTGGTCAATGTCTTGTTTTCTTTCAGAATGAAGACTTACGGCGATTACCGAAGTCATGCGTTTGAAAAGGCAAGCAAAGAGAAGTTATAAAGATCATGGGAAGTTACATGGAAGTTACCTATTTTCAAGGAAGATGTGGAAGTTATCTTCAAGCATTAAGAGTCCAGATTTTATCTATATATACACGGCGGCTATGAAGATTAAAACTTGAAGTTGAGGAAACACAATCTAGCATAGTCTATTGGCATAGATTATAGAATTTATTGTAAGTTTCATACTCGATACTTCCGTTGGTGAATGTTCCAACATTTCACTCAACATTGGGTCTTTATTTGTATTAGTGATATGTTAGATTGAACATTGTCTAGTCACTATATACGTTGATCCATTCACGGTGTGGCTTATGTTTTCACCGATTGTATCACTTAACAATTACTAGTGATAATATCGTCGTTTGGCGGTATAGACTTATTTATAGTCTATACGAAAATTTTGATATCCATCTTGCAAAGTGTTTAAGACTTCATTTGTGTATTTCTGTTCTTTTATTTTAGTACGTGTTGTTCTCGATTGTGCCAACATTCGTGACAACATTCTCGCAAAACACTTACGCACACCTTCAAGCTCCATATACGAAGTGGAATGAACCTTTGAGTTTAGTGATTATTGTGAATTGAACATGTGAGTTCAAATGTTGCGGAATGAACCTATGAGTTCAAAGGTTATCGTGAAATGAATTGGTGAATTCCATGATTATTGTAGAAATGAAAAAGGTGTTTTGAGCATGTGGTTTTATTGTGTGTATATGCTACATTGCATCATGCATATCATGCATTAATATGAAAATATTTTATCAAATGGTGTGTTTGACCACTGATTATGCACCAAGGACGGCGAGGCGACCTAGGAGTTAAGGCGACCGGCAGATCCTGGCGTATGCTACCTAGAGTAGGCCACCGTCTCATATGTTATGCTGTGTGTATATTTTCGAGAGGACTTCCGAACGGACGGGGGTCGAGGTTTGGTGATGGACCTCGCTAGGCCGTTAGAGGGTAGGATCCTCACGGTATGGGTCGACGTGAAGGGATAACTTCTTGGTGGTCATGAGGGACGCGATGGGGGGACCTTCGATGGCCACAAGAGGATGGGCCTCACGTCGAGGTCATACATATAGTAGCCGCTTATATATAATTGAATTGAGCTTAGTGCTCGTGTGCCGGTGCATAATAGTGAGTCGGGGGCCCTAATGAGTGTTTCATAAATAAATTGATGATTTTAAAGAGAGTGCATTGTGCATTGGGAGGTTTTCAAACTAAACACCGCATCATGCATAATTTCGCTTCTTGAGATTTATATCTCACCCGGTTTATGCATTGTAGGTAATCACGATGATTACTAATGAGGCTACTGGACAAGCCGTGGCGCTCTTGCAGGTTTTGAGTAGTTGTGTACATAGATGACGACTGTTGGGCGTAACCGTGGCTTATTTTGCTTCGCTATTGTATTTTATGTCTGTTTTGGCTATGTACAGTATAAACAAGCATGTCTTGTTGTGTTTTGTGAATTAGGGTTTGTTAAGAACTGGTATGAATGTAAACAGGTTATGTTTTGAGTATGTAATAGTGTTGTATCATTTGAAAAGAAAAAAATGGAGCAGGTTTTCTTGGTTGTTTTATGTTTAAGTTCATATTATGATAAGTTGTGAAATTGTGGTCGTGTCGAGTGGTATCGAGCACGGTTCGCCCCGTAGTTTGTCTATGTACACGCGCTCGAGAATATGGAGAGCCCGGCTATTCCGGTAAGTGTTTATGTAAATTTTGCTTGTGTTATTTTCTTATCATGAACTATATTGGCCATGTGGTGTAGGACTGGTTGTGTGAGTGAATAGATATGGCGGGTAATGAGGGTGAGAGTAGTGGTAGAAAAAGAACTCTGAGCCGATAGCACCATGCTGGTGTTGATCGAGATAATGTTATTGCTCGTTTGGCAGTGATTTGGTTGAGCGTCGAGCCCAACAAATCCAACAACTCATCCAACAAAGGGATACGAGATAGGCAACATGAAGATGTGAATCGGCCACCGCGTGCGAGAACCTATTGACTTAGTTTCCGAGCGGTTTGAAAACTAAATCCTCCTACCTTTGAGGATGCTACTAATCCATTGGCTGCAGAGGATTGGCTGAGAAACTTGGATAATATGTTTCAATATAGTAGAATCCACGAGGTGGAAAAGGTTTTGTGCGCATCCTTCATGCTACGCGGTAGTGCCGGACATTGGTGGGACACTATTAAAAGTATCGAAGACATTACTTGCTATGACATGGGAGAGATTTAAAGAGATTTTGAGAAACAAGTATTTTATCGCCTATCGAATAATGAAAATGAATGAATTTATACAGCTAAAGCAGGTACCATGGTATTCTGAGACTATCTCCACAAATTCGAACAATTATCCAGGTTCGCGGAGCATATGGTAAGTACCGAAACATTAAAAGTGGAGAGATTTTTGGAGGGTTTGAGACCTGAACTATATAGGGATGTGAGCATGGCGGGCATTCAGGAGTGACCTATGCACAAGTTGCGGAGAGAGCCCAAATTGCCGAACAAGCTGAAATGAGAATAAGGCAAGCACAAGAAGCTCGGCGGCAGTTTCAACAAAGACAAGTACCGTCGTGGAGCGGGATAGTAAGAAAAGGCCATTGTCATTCCAAAACCAAGACCAATTTTTCAATTTAGACGAGGGACGGAGACCAGAACAAGAGGGTTCGGAAAACATTTAAAGACGGATCAAACTACAGTACCACCACCACCACCCTTTTGTTTGAATTGTGGTAAACCGCACGGTGGAGCTGTTTTCTTTCCCCCTAGAGTTTGCTATTCCTGTGGACAAAAAGGACATATAGCTAATATGTGTCCAACTAGTGGTAAGCAAAGGGAGCAAGAAAGAGTTCCGGTATGAGTGTTTACCACGACAAAGGAAGACGCGAAGATAACCTAGTGGTTCTTAGGTAAACTTTCTATTTTTGGTATTTCAACTTTTGTGTTATTTAATTCGGGAGCTACACATTCATTTGCATCCACCGAGTATGTGAGAAGGTGGGTAAACCACCTAACCTAATGAAGCCAAATTTGATGTGATGATCCCTTACGGTGATTCGAAACAAACCAATCAGATTTTACGAGAATGTGTTATACCCATAAAAGGTAGAGAACTATGTGCAAATTTGATTGTGTTAGACATGAATGACTACGATGTGATTTTGGGTATGGATTGATTATCGAAATATGGTGCCACAATTGATTGCGAGAAAAAGAGTATAACATTTCACCGGTAGGAGAGGAATCTTTTTCCTTTGTCGGAATAAAGAAGAGCTTTAGATTTCCGATGATATCATCAACCATAGCACAAATATTATTGGAAAGTGGTTGTGAGGGTTATTTAGTCGGTGTAATGAGTATTGAAGGGCAACAAGGTTCAAGCTGTTAGTGAGGTACCGGTGGTACGAGAATATCCTACGCTTGTTTCCAGGATGATCTTCGGGATTACCACCAGATCGTGAAATAAAATTTGTGATTAAACTACAACCAGGAGTCTCTCCTATATCTAAATCACCATATAGAATGGCACCAACTGAATTGAAAGTACAATTGCAAGAGCTACTTGAAAAGGGTTTCATTCGCCACTAGTTTTTCACCACAGGGAGCGCCGGTTTTGTTTGTTCGAAAGAAAGATGGTACATTGAGGATGTGTATTGACTCACGGGAACTGAACAAAATCATGATCAAGAATAAATATCCCTTACCTCGCATTGATGATTTGTTTGACCAACTTCAAGGTGCATCTATCTTTTTGAAGATTGACACGAGATCGAGATATCACCAGTTGAAAATAAAAGAAGAAGACATTCCTAAAAGCTGCATTTAGCACAAGATATGGGCACTATGAATCCTTAGTAATGCCATTTGGGCTGACAATTGCTCCGAGCGTTTATGGATTTGATGAATCGGGTATTTAAAGACTTTACGGACAGATTTGTTATTGTATTCATCGATGACATCTTGATTTATTCCAAGACTAAAGAAGATCATGCGGGGCATTTGAGGAAGGTGTTAGACATTTTAAAAGAAAAAGCAGGTTATATGCAAAATTCAAGAAATGTGAATTACGGTTAGATCGAGTTATTTTCTTGGGACATGTGATATCGAGGCAGGAATTTGATTGACCTAAGCAAAGTTGAAGCAATTAATAACTGGCCACAACCTACAAATCCGTCGAGGTGCGTAGTTTCCTTGGTTTAGCGGGTATTATCGCAGATTTGTTGAAGGATTTTTCAAAATTGCTTCTCCATTGACGCAGTTGACTAGAAAGAGCATAAACTATAAATGGACAAATGCGTGTGAACAAAGTTTTCAAGAATTGAAGAAGCGATTGACATCAGCTCCAATTTTGGCAATTCCAACGAGAACTGGAGGTTTTAAAGTTTACAGGTGATGCTTCAAAGAATGGTCTCGGTTGTGTACTAATGCGGGAATGATAATGTGATTGCATATGCATCTCGGCAGTTCAAAGATTATGAAAAGAACTACCCTACACATGACTTAGAGCTTGCAGCGGTGGTATTTGCACTTAAAATTTGGAGACATTACCTATACGGGGAGCATTGCGAGATCTACATTGATCATAAGAGTTTGAAATACTTTTTCACTCCAAAAGAACTGAACATGAGACAACGAAGGTGGTTGGAACTTGTGAAAGATTATGACCGTGTCATCAATTATCATCCAGTAAAGCTAATGTGGTGGCGGATGCACCGAGTCAAAAATCGGTAGAAAAGATGGCGGCTTTGACTTCGATTCGAAACTTGAACTTCTTGACCTACAAAAGATGAACATAGAACTTCGTTGAACATGGAACCGTGGATGACAAAGCTTGCAGCGCTAACACTTAAAACCCACTTTGATTGGAATTCATCAAGGGCGCAGAATGATGAATATTTTGCCAAGGTAAAGAAAGACCTCACTTGGCTACCTAACATTGACAAGACTCGTGAGGATGTGATGAAAGAAGCACATTCGACACCCTATTCGGTACATCCAGGAGCTACTAAAATGTATATAGACTTGAAATTGCATTATTGGTGGCTGTGCATGAAGAAGGATATTGCACAATATGTAGAATAGTGTTTGACCTGTCACAAATCAAAGCGAGAACATTAGAGGCCTACGGGAACTTTACAATCATTGTTTATTAGGAATGGAAATGGAAGAATATTACAATGGATTTTGTTACAGGATTTCCCAAGACAAGTTAAAAATTTTGATGCAATCGGGTTATTGTGGATCGATTGACAAAATCAGCTTATTTTCTACCAATTTGCACCACATATTCTATGGATCATTATGCTCGGATATATATACAAGAGATTATCGTAGACTTCATTGTGTACCACTCACCATTGTTTGAGATAGGGACTCGATTTTTATCTAATTTTTGGAAGAGCCTACGTAAAGCTTTAGGGACTCGGTTATCTTTCAAGATCTTTGCGTATTATCCACGAGACGGATGGACAATCGTAAGAACGATACAAATTCTGGAAGATATGCTTAGAGCTTGTGTGTTAGATTTTCAAGGCCGGTGGAGTAAATTTTTACCTTTGATAGAGTTCTCTTATAATAATAGCTATCAGTCCACTATCGGAATGGCTCCCTACAAAGCACTTTATGGTAGAAAATGTCGATCCCATGTACATTGGGATGAAGTCGAGAAAGAAAGATTTTGGGTCCAGATATGATTCGAGAAATGAGTGAAAAGAGAACAAATTCGAGAAAGAATGAAACTCGCCCAAAGTCGACGAGAAGAGTTATGCAGACAAAAGAAGAAGAAAGTTAGAATTTGAAGTAGGTGACCAAGTATTTCTGAAAGTTTCTCCAATGAAGGGAATAATGCGATATGGAAAGAAAGGGAAGCTAAGTCCGAGATACGTGGGTCCATTTTCTATCACCGAAAGAATTGGCGAGGTTGCTTATAAACTTGACTTGCACTGTGTCGATGTCTCGAGATATATAATGTGTTTCATGTGTCTATATTGAGAAAATATGTTTCAAATCCATCACATGTTTTACAAAGTAAACCCGTAGAGCTAAAAGCGATTTGAGCTATGAAGAGATACTAGTAGAGATTTTACTACGAGAAGTAAAACAACTCGAAACAAAGAAATTCCATTAGTTAAAGTGTTGTGGAGAAATCAGTCAAGAGAAGAAGCCACTTGGGAAAGAGAAGATGATATGAAATCTAAATACCCAGAACTTTTCATGTAAGTGAAATTTCGGGACGGAATTTTATAAGGAGGGAGGATGTGATACCCGAGACTCTCACTACTCATTGGTCAATATATTTCATGCATTGAGTGCATTTTAATTAATTATGTGCTACTTGTGATTTTTAATCATTTTATCTTGCATTATTTTATTGTACTTTTAAATATTGAATTAATTACATATATCTTGAGATTGTAGTGGTGTTTGAGTAGTAATACAAATTATATAATTATTAGTGGTATTAATGGGATTAATTATAATACTATTATATATATATATATATATATATATATATATATAATATAGGTTGCCATAGGAGTAACCGTGTGTATACATATATGTATAATATATAAGTACTAAGTTATATTAATATGGTAACTTGATAAGGATAACATTAGTATTAATAGTTTTATTTTAATAAAATAAAGAAAATTAGAAAGCTTACCTAGGAAGCTTTAGCTAAAGCGGTGGAAAGATTTTCCTTAAACCAACCATTGGATATATATGTTAAAGAGGGAGAGAGGCCGAAAATAAAAGAAAGAAAAGACCAGCTTATTCATTCACGCAAGAGAGAGAGAGAGGAGAGAGAGAAGGTTGGAGTCGTGCGAGATTTTGAAGCATTTTGGTAAGTATTCGACTTCCGTCAATTGATAAATTTTAAACCGTTTTGAAGCTCTCAACGAGTAGAGCAAAATCCTACCCTCAAACCGTTAATATTTGTTTTTATTTGATAGTGGAAAGGTCATAGAAGGGTTTAAAGGTTTGATTTAGCGACGTTTAGCGGAATTGAGGTAAGTAGAAATTCATTTGCACCTACAATGCATAAATATAATGTTTTATGAATTATTTAAGCTTAAGTGGTAATATGCGAATATTATGTTAATTGTGATATTTGATTAATATTCAATTATTGTGAAAGGAGTATGTGAGCTCCATATCTTAAGTGGAATGAACTTGTGAGTTTAGTGATTGTTGTGAATTGAACCTGTGAGTTCAAATGTTGTAGAATGAACTGTGAGTTCAAAGATTATCGTGAAATGAATTGGTGAATTCCATGATTATTGCAGAAATGAAAAAGGTGTTTTTAGCATGTGGTTTCTTTGTGTGTATATGCTTGATTGGAGTAGTTTTTCGGGTAAGCGTTATTAAGACCAATCAACAAATATCAAACCCTGGGAAAAAGTATGCACATGAGGCCCTAGAAATACGAGTTCTTAGTGACTATTGATGCAAAAAGGGATGACACTAACACTACCAAACACTTGCAAAATACAAACTAAAATTAAGCAAACAAATGATCGAACACTTAAAATGCGATAACAAAAACAACAATAAATAGTGGAATAGAGGTGCTAGGATTAACATCCATCAATGAATCATCAATCAACAAGCTACAATTGAATCAAATTGCAAATCAACTAAGATAGAAAGCATAAAACATCATGAAATTAATCACTCCATTAAAATCACAATGCCTAATGTGAGTATCCTTAGTCTTTCCCATCTCTCAATGTAGAAATCCCCAATTCATACAATCATGTAAAATTGTAACCCGATCAACACCTAATCACGTTAGCTCAACTCTCGCCTATTGCTAGGGTGATCAACCATTAATCTAAAGAGACAATTTCACATGAAGCACAATTAAGAATCACAATTAGGAAACAAACTAATGTGAGTATCCTTAGTGCAACTAATCTCTCGATTCCGAAGCACCCAATCCATACATTCATTCACAATTATAACCCGATTAATCCCGAATCACGTTAGCGCCTCTCGCCTATAGCTATGGTGATCAAACACTAATCTAAAGAGATAATTATGCATGAAGCACAATTGAGAATCACAATTAGTAAGCAATCTACTCAATTGATCTCCAATCATCAACAATCATAGCATAGTCAATCAAATCATCATCAATTTCAATTAACCCATGCACAAGAGATTTAGCCCATGATGAAATCCATGGGAAGAAGATAGAATTCAACAACAATAAGCAAATCACAACAATTAAGAAATTAAAGAGACAAGAGAGGAAAAACATCACCAAATGGTCTTCAATCAACAACAATAGGAATGCTTGAGTCTTCAACACCAATCTCCAAATGAAAATACAAGCTTGAATTGAATGGAATAACAAGATTAAAAGCTAATCTATGGCTAATCTACCAACAATCAATTGAAATCTAAATCTAAATCTATCTCCAATCTACCTACAAGGAAGAAATTGCTTGGGGCCTGAGAAATCGCCCCAAAACCGCTCTTAATTGCTATTATGGATTGTTCTATATGGAATGCTCTACTTTAGCCCCCTTAAATAACGAGTTCTGAAAATCCTCCCCCTCGAGTCGAGGGTCAGGCCTCGACTCGAGGCTCTTGCTTTTGTCCTCTCCCTCGACTCGAGGGTCAACCTCGAGTCGAGGCTCCTGCCTTTTCCAATTTTAGTCCTTCTCTGCACAGCCCTCGACTCGAGGCTCTTGTCCCTCGATCGAGCTTGAATCCGTGGCACTTTTCTCGCGCGGGGCTTCGGCTCCGATCCCTATTTTCGTCCGATATGTTCGTCTCTTCATTCTAAGCTCACCGGTACTCTAGGATTGGCAAAATTCCACCGAATTACCTACAAAATGGATGAAAAACATCAAAATCTCACAAATAATACTTTTTGAGCAAAAGAGTGATACTTTTCACATTTAGGCACAAAAACTAACACTTTAGCTCACTTTTTGCACTCAAACAAGCCCTAAAAATATGCATCAATTCACTCCAATCATACCCCCAAACTTGAAGTGTTGCTCATCCTCGAGCAACGTAGAAACTAAGAACAAAGGAGTGAATTGATTGCAATTATGTCACATGGCACTTTAGGCGAAGTATAAGACAATCGAACTCATCAATGAACATAAGTATCAATGGAACTTATCCACTAACAATCAAGATAGATCATGCTCAAATAAATGCTCAATCAAACACTTAACACATTGCTCCTTCCATGGAGTGTTTCACTCTTCACTCAAGTGTATAAAGGTATGATGCACTCATTCATCAAATTCACAAACTTGCACACCATATGCTTGCCAAAAGACTTAATCTCAATCAAAATCATTTGTGATCATTCAAGAATCAAAGAGGTCTTTCTTCTAGGTTGTAATGTAGGTTCTTTGGAAAGGTGGGATGAATTTGAATAAGAGTGACTAAGTAGTAGAGACTTGAATGTAAGCTAATCATTACAAAACACATCTCTTCTCTTTTCATCGAGTAACACTCTTTCTTTTGAACTTCAATGATCAATCCACCATTCACTTGAGTTTTCTTTTCACTTAAGCTCACAAATTGAATATCTCTTTTCATTCACTTCACACATTTCTTCACATGATTCAATTTTTCTTCTTCACAACCTTTCTTCTCTTCTTTCAAGCATCATCACTTAGCACATTATTTTCCACCACACTTAGCAATCAAATCACCATCATTAGCCAACAATCAAGCTCTACTAAGCATAGGACAAGAAGGCTCATAAAAATAGGCAAATGGCTTCAATTTCACTTAGCTTGCCAAAGAGTATGGAATATAAGGCTCAACATGGCTTAATAAGGAAATCAAATGTATTTGGTGGGAAAAATTTATCAGTGTCTAAACAAAGCAAACATGGCCTCTTATCATATTCATGAAATCACCCAAAGATCAACATCAACAAGTCTAGTGACAAATTCTAGCATACAAATCATGAATGATGCACTCACAAGGAATTATATCAACCGTATAAGATGTACGATTATTAAGGCACAAAAGCTCACGGGCTTAAATTGAGCAATGAATCAAGCATTATCAATCACATCCATCTTTACACAATTAATCAAGAATGCTAGCTTCAAGCTACATATCAACTCATGATCAAATCAAAATCCAATATATCTTGCAAATCAAGCACAAGTGCACATGTACATAAATCCAAGCATACTCACTACATCAAGAATGATACTCAAAGATATGACAATAAATCCACAATGAAGCTCAAAACCAAAGAATAAGGAATCCAAAAGATCATCAAGCTCAATAGAATCAAGAGAATAAAAATCATCATCAAAATCATCAAGTAATCCAAATCATCACATCAAAGAGTACAATCAATAAAAAGACAAGAAAGACAAACACCTCCCCCAAACTTAGACAAGTCTAAGTTTGAAAGGAAGTGTTGTACCCCTAAGCCTTCAATCTTCATCTTCCTTTAAGCATCCAAGAGCTCCTCAAATTCCTAGCAATTCATCTCACCTACAAGGATCATAAAACCCAATTTATTCAAAGCAACACAACAAAGAGAAAAAGAATGGGTTGCCTCGCATCAAGCGCTAGGTTTAACGTCCTTTGCCGGACGGGACTCTAAGAGTTCACACTTCCCTTTCACTACCTAAACAAGGCACATCCTTAAGATCAAGGGCATCCAACACCTCTTTTTGTGATGGAACATGATAAAGCTTCAACCGATGCCCATTCATTATAAACCTCTCATCCTTGTCATTCATCACTTCAAAATATCCATTCGGAAAAACCTTAACAACACGGAAAGGGCCACTCCATCTCGATTTGAGTTTACCGGGAAAAGCTTCAACCTTGAGTTGAAAAAGAGCACTTGATCTCCTTCTTTGAACTCCTTCCTTCTAAGCCTTGCATCATGCCACTTCTTGGTCTTTTCCTTGAAAATCTTTGAACTCTCATAGGCATTCATCCTAAATTCGTCCAACTCATGCAATTGGAGAGCCCTCTTCTCTCCCGCAAGCTCTTCATCAAAATTTAACTTTTGAGAGCCCAAAATGCTTTATACTCTAACTCCACCGGAAGATGGCAAGCCTTCCCATACAATAATTGATAGGGGACATATCAAGAGGCATCTTGTAGGCGGTCTTATATGCCCATAACGCATCATCAAGCTTTGTTGCCCAATTCTTTCTACTCGTCCTCACCGTCTTCTCAAGATACCCTTGATCAAGCGATTAGACACCTCGGCTAAGCCATTAGTTTGCGGGTGGTAAGGAGTAGCAACCTTGTGTTTAACATCATACCTTAACAAAAGCTTCTCTATAGCCTTATTAACAAAGTGGCTTCCACCGTCGCTTATCAAGATCCTTGGAACCCCAAACCGTGTAAAGAGCCTTTTCAAGAATTCTATGACCACCTTGGAATTGTTGCTTTTGGTAGGAATGGCTTCTATCCATTTGGACACATAGTCAACCCCTACAAGGATGTATTGATACCCCATCGATGGTGGAAATGGGCCCATGAAGTCAACTCCCCATACATAAAAAATTTCCACTTCTAAGATGTTGCTCAAGGGCATCTCATCCCTCTTGTTAAGGTTTCCTATCCGTTGGCACTTGTCACATTCCTTGATAAATTTCTCGCAATCCTTGAATATAGGCGGCCAAATGAATCCCGACAATAAAATCTTCCTCACGGTCTTGGAGGTGTTATGATGGCCTCCACAAGGTAAAGAGTGGCAATGTTTCATGATCTCCTCCCCTTCCTTTCTCGTCACACACCTCCGAAGGACTCCGTCCACACCTACTTTGAAGAGATACGGATCATTACATATGAAGTGCTTAACCCGATTGTAGAAAACCTTCCTTTCATATGGATTCATCTCCAAGTGATAGCTTTCCACTTGCTAAGAAATTTGCATAGTCCGCAAACCATGAAGTTTCACCTTCCTTCACCACACACATTACCTCTTCAATGCTCAACAACCCTTCGGGGAAGGTCTCTTCAACTTCTTCAACATCCCTCTTCATCTCTTCTACACCTTCAAGCCTAGAAAAGTGGTCCGCTATGACATTCTCACTACCTTTCTTGTCTACTATCTCCATGTCGAATTCTTGCAACAATAATATCCATCTAATCAACCTAGGCTTGGCATCATTTTTCGACATAAGGTACCGAATCGCCGCATGGTCGGTGTACACAATAGTTTTCGACCCTACAAGATAGGGTTGAAACTTATCAAAAGCATACACCACCGCAAGCATCTCTTTTCGGTAGTGGTGTAGTTGACTTGTGCCGGGTTGAAAGTCTTGGAGGCATAGTAGATGGCATGGAACCTCTTCTCTCTCAATTGTCCTAAAACGACCCCCATAGCAAAATCACTCGCATCACACATGAGAATGAAGGGCTTTGTCCAATTCGGAGTAATGAGAATGGGAGCACTCGTCCAATGCTTCCTTCAAGGACCTAAAAGCAATCAAACAATCATCATTAAAATCAAATGGCACATCTTTTTCTAAGAGATGAGATAAAGGTTTAGATTTTTGAGAGAAATTCTTAATGAATCGCCGGTAGAACCCGGCATGACCAAGGAAAGATCGAATTTCTTTCTCATCCTTAGGCGGGAGCAACTTCTCAATAGCCAAGATTTTGGCCTTATCCACTTGCAAGCCTTTCGAGGACACATGATGTCCCAAAACAATGCCTTCCTTGACCATGAAATGATACTTTTCCCAATTTAGCACCAAGTTTGTATCTTCACACCTTTGCAAAACAATGTCAAGATTAGTAAGGCAATTATCAAATGACTCACCAAAAGCAGAAAAATCATCCATAAATACCTCCATGATTTTCTCAATTAAGCCATGAAAAATTGACATCATGCATCTTTGGAAAGTTGCGGGAGCATTGCAAAGACCAAATGGCATTCTTTTCCAAGCAAACGGCCCATACGTGCAAGTAAAAGTAGTATTTTCTTGGTCTTCGGTGCAATCATAATTTGATTGTAACAGGAATAACCATCTAAGAAACAATAGTACTCAAATCCACTTAACCTATCAAGCATTTGATCTAGAAAAGGTAAGGGAAAATGGTCCTTGCACGTGGCCTTATTAAGTTCTCTATAGTCAACACAAACTCGCCACCCCGTAGCTACCCTAGTTGCAATTGATTCATCATTTTCACCCTTAATTACCGTAATCCCCCTTTCTTAGCTACAACATGCAATGGAGAGACCCATGGACTTTATCGGAAATAGGAAAGATCATATTAGCATCTAACAATTTAACCACTTCCTTCCTAATTACTTCTTGTATGTTAGGGTTAACTCTCCTTTGTGGTTGCACTACGGGTTTATGGTCCTTTTCAAGCCTAATCCTATGCATACAAATTGAAGGATTTATACCTTTTAAATCATCAATAGACCAACCTATAAGCGGATTTGTGCTTACGAAGCACATCAAGTAATTTAGTTACCTCATCGGATGTAAGATATGATGATACAATTACCGGGCAACCTTCATTTTCCTCCAAATAAGCATACTTTAAGTGCTCGGGTAGTGGCTTAAGGGCTCCTTTCACTTTCTCTTCAAGTGGCTTCCCCTCTTCATTGCTCTCCCAAGGTTGAGTTGGAAAGCCTTCAAACTTTATCTCTTTCACTTCCTCCACTTCCAATGCATCCCTATCACAATCATGAGAAATACAAGATTCATTAGGCACATTATCATAAGAAGGAATAACATAATCATTAGAGAGAAGGGTATAAGAAGAGTTCTCCCAAGCCTCTTGAAGGCATGAATCAATCACATCCAAAACATGGCATTCCTCCTTCTCCATGGGGTGCTTCATCACATCCTTCATTGAGAAACTAAGCTCTTCATCATCTAGCTTCAAAGTAAGCCTTCCTTCATTCACATGAAACACCGCTCTTGCTGTAGCTAGAAAAGGCCTCCCAAGAATCAAAGGTACATCCTTGTCTTCCTCCATCTCAAGAACTACAAAGTCCGCCGGAAACACAAAATCTTCTACCTTGAATAAAACATCCTCCACAACACCTTTTGGAATAGTGGTTGACCCATCGGCAAGTTGAAGAGTTACGGTGGTAGTCCCTAGCTTTCCTTGGTTGAGTCTCTTGAACATGGATAAGGGCATCAAGTTGATACTTGCCCCCAAGTCACACAAGGCATGCTTCTCCAACCATTACCAAGATCACACAAAAGAGTAAAGCTACCCGGATCCTTCAACTTTGGTGGAAGCTCTTGTTGAAGCACGGCACTACACTCCTTGGTCAATTTCACTAACTCCGTCTCTTCAATCCTCCTCCTTTTTGCTAGCAAATCTTTGAGAAACTTAGCATAGTGGGGCATTTGCTCAAGAGCCTCCGAAAATGGAATGTTGATGTACAAGGTTTTGAAAACCTCAAGGAAACGAGCAAACTTCTCATCTAATGCTTTCTTCATGTACCGTTGAGGATAAGGCACTGGAACAACCGTCTTTGGAACCCCTTTTTCATCCCTCTCAACAACTTTTGGCTTCTCCCTCTCTTCCCTTGCCATCAACCACTTTGGCTTCTTCTTCTCTCCCTCCTCCATTACCTCTTGCTTTTCTTCATCACAACTTTCATAATGCTTCTCCTCTCCATCCTCATCATTAGAAGGCATTTTTGGTCCTTCATATCGTGCACCACTCCTAAGCTCAATAGCTTGACAATGCTCCCTTGATCCTTTCTTTTGCAAGTCATCCACCGTAGGCGAGAGCTTCCCAACCGTAGTAGCAAGTTGCCCTACTTGATGCTCGATCGTCTTGAAACGAGTGTCCATTTGCTTTCCTATGTCATCAAGCATTGAGTCATTAGCTTCCAACTTCTTCACTATCAACCCCAAAATCTCATCGGTGGTAGCCTTTCCTTCATTGTTAGGAGCCTTGGCACCGGATCAAATCCGGGAGGAAATTGAACGGCGGCTCTAGGATTGGCATAAGAAAAATTTTCGTGTCTCCTCCATGTATTCCCATTAAATTGAGCTTGAGGTTGAGGTTGGTAGCTTCCTTGTGGCCTATTTTGGTAAGGAATTTGGTAGGGCCTTCCTCCTTGATAATTTCCTTGAAAATTTCCTCCTTGATAGCCTCCTTGGAATGGAGGCTTACACATGTAGCTAACTTCTTTCACCGGCATAGGACTTGCAATCATATCAACATGAGAAACGGATGGACTAACACTTGCTTGGCCTTGTGAAGTAGTAAGAGCTCCCAAACGGTCCATCATAGTCATCATCATGCTCTTCATAGATTCAATCTCCTCAACTTGTGACACCCTATGGTGTGCTCCCGATTTACCGACACTTGAAATGAATCTTGGGCTATGTTCTCCATTATTTCATTCATTTGCCCCACGGTTTTAGACCAAATCGATCCATTTGCGCAAGCATTTAAGAATGACCTATCCCCATCCGTCAAACCATTGCAAAAGTACATAATGGTTTGTTCCTCCGAAAACCGTGTTGAGGACAATTGATAAGTAACATGCCATACCTCTCCCACGCCTCCGGTATGGTCTCCCCATTCTTTTGGCGGAAGTGGGAGATTGCCTCCTTAGCTTGAACGGTCTTGGACGGTGGGTAGAACTTCATTAAAAATCTCTTGGACAAATCCTCCCATGTACGGACGGTCCCGGGCGGTAATGAATTAAGCCATGCTTTAGCTCTCCCTTTCAATGTAAAGGCAAAGAGCCTCAACTTCTTCGCATCTTCGGGTACCCGTTGTACTTCGTAGTATCGGCAATCTCAAGAAATTGTGCCATATGTTGATGTGGGCACTCATTTTCATCCTTGCCTTCAAATTGCTTCTCCTAAGCATTCTCACTAGAGCGGGACTTATCTCAAAGTTATTAGCGTCTATCCTCGGCCTTGCTATCCCGTCATAGTGCTCTCTAAGTTGTGGCTCAAAAATTCTCGCAAAGGCCTCCCTTGAGGTGGTGGCTCATTCACGGGTTGTGGTTGGGCATTTGGTATGTGAGGCGGCTCATGATATCGTGGCTCTTGGTTGTACGGCATATGGGGATAGTATGGTGGAAATTGTTGCGGATGAGGTGGATAGTAGGGATATTGATGAGCTTGTGGAGGGTAAGGATATGGATTTTGGTAGGGATAATTTTGTGGTCGCATCCCTTGAGGGAAAGGGCCAACTTGAGCATGGAAATGGTTCTCATTACCTCCACGTTCTACTCCTCCTTCTCCTTGTCCATGTACCTCCTCAACTTGAGGTTCTCCCACTATTCTCTCCTCATTTCTTTGATCTTCTCCTTCCATAGCTTCCCTTCTTCTTCTCACACGATTCCTTCTCAACGTAGCCTCAATCTCCGGATTTAGTGGCAAGGGTGGAATAACACTTGACCTTGTTAACATGGACCTACAATGCCACAAATCCAAGTATCAAATTCAAACAAAACAAAATCAACAAAGACAAAAACAAAAGCAACAAATAGTCACTTCAAACAATCCTTAAGTCTCACTTATAGGCGCAAAAACTAACTCCCGGCAATCTGCGCCATTTGATTGGAGTAGTTTTTTGAGTAAGCGTTATTAAGACCAATCAACAAATATCGAACCCATGGGAAAAAGTTTGCAAATGAGGCCCTAGAAATACGAGTTCTTAGTGACTATTGATGCAACAAGGGATGACACTAACACTACCAAACACTTGCAAAATACAAACTAAAATCAAGCAAACAAATGATCGAACACTTAAAATGCGATAACAAAAACAACAATAAATGGTGGAATAGAGGTGCTAGGATTAACATCCATCAATGAATCATCAATCAACAAGCTACAATTGAATCAAATTGCAAATCAACTAAGATAGAAAGCATAAAACATCATGAAATTAATCACTCCATTAAAATCACAATGCCTAATGTGAGTATCCTTAGTCTTTCCCATCTCTCAATGTAGAAATCCCCAATTCATACAATCATGCAAAATTGTAACCCGATCAACACCTAATCACGTTAGCTCAACTCTCGCCTATTGCTAGGGTGATCAACCATTAATCTAAAGAGACAATTTCACATGAAGCACAATTAAGAATCACAATTAGGAAACAAACTAATGTGAGTATCCTTAGTGCAACTAATCTCTCGATTCCGAAGCACCCAATTCATACATTCATTCACAATTATAACCCGATTAATCCGGATCACGTTAGCGCAGCTCTCGCCTATAGCTAGGGTGATCAAACACTAATCTAAAGAGATAATTATGCATGAAGCACAATTGAGAATCACAATTAGTAAGCAATCTACTCAATTGATCTCCAATCATCAACAATCATAGCATAGTCAATCAAATCATCATCAATTTCAATTAACCCAAGCACAAGAGATTTAGCCCATGATGAAATCCATGGGAAGAAGATAGAATTCAACAACAATAAGCATATCACAACAATTAAGAAATTAAAGAGACAAGAGAGGAAAAACATCACCAAATGGTCTTCAATCAACAACAATAGGAATGCTTGAGTCTTCAACACCAATCTCCAAATGAAAATACAAGCTTGAATTGAATGGAATAACAAGATTAAAAGCTAATCTATGGCTAATCTACCAACAATCAATTGAAATCTAAATTTAAATCTATCTCTAATCTACCTACAAGGAAGAAATTGCTTGGGGCACGAGAAATCGCTTCAAAACCGCTCTTAATCGCTATTATGGATTGTTCTATATGGAATGCTCTGCTTTAGCCCCCTTAAATAACGAGTTCCTGAAAATCCTCCCCCTCGAGTCGAGGGTCAGGCCTCGACTCTAGGCCCTTGCTTTTGTCCTCTCCCTCGACTCGAGGGTCAGCCCTCAGTCGAGGCTCCGCCTTTTTCGATTTTAGTCCTTCTCTGCACACCCTCGACTCGAGGCTCTTGTCCTCGATCGAGCTCGAGTCCAGGGCACTTTTCTCGCGGGGCTTCGGCTCCGATCCCGTTTTCATCCGATATGTTCGTCTCTTCATTCTAAACTCACCGATACTCTAGAATTGGCAAAATTCCACCGAATTACCTACAAAATGGACGAAAAACATCAAAATCTCACAAATAATACTTTTTAAGCAAAAGAGTGATACTTTTCACATTTAGGCACAAAAACTAACACTTTAGCTCACTTTTTGCACTCAAACAAGCCCTAAAAATATGCATCAATTCACTCCAATCAATGCTACATTGCATCATGCATATCATGCATTAACATGAAAATATTTTATCAAATGGTGTGTTTGACCACCGATTATGCACCGAGGACGGCAGGGCGACCTAGGAGTTAAGGCGACAGGCGAGATCTGGCGTATGCTACCTAGAGTAGGCCACCGTCTCATATGTTATCTTTTGTGTGCATATTTTCGAGAGGGACTTACGAGACGGACGGGGGTCGAGGTTTGGTGATGGACCTCGCTAGGCCGATAGAGGTTAGGATCCTCACCGGTATGGGTCGGCGTGGAGTGATAACTTCTTGGTGGTCATGAGGGGCGCGATGGGGGTGGACCATCGATGGCCACAAGAGGATGGGCCTCACGTCGAGGTCATACATATAGTGGCCGCTTAAATATAATTGAATTGAGCTTAGTGCTCGTGTCTTTGGTGCATAATAGTGAGTCGGGGCCCTAACGAGCGTTTCATAAATAAATTGATGATTTTAAAGAGAGTGCATTGTGCATTGGGAGGTTTCGAACTAAACACCGCATCATGCATAATTTACTGCCATCGAGATTTATATCTCACCCAGTTTATGCATTGTAGGTAATCACGATGATTAATGATGAAATTTCTGGACAAGCCGTGGCGCTCTTGCAGGATTTTGAGTAGCCGTGTACATAGATGACGACACATGGGGCAAGACCGTGGCTTATTTTGCTTCTGCTATTGTATTTTATGTCTGTTTTGGCTATGTACGGTATAAACAAGCATGTCTTGGTGTGTTTTGTAAATTAGGGTTTGTTAAGAACTGGTATGAATGTAAACGAGGTTATGTTTTGAGTATGTAATAGTGTTATACCGTTTGAAAAGAAAAAAAAATGGAGCAGATTTTCTTGGTTGTTTTATGTTTAAGTTCATATTATGTCTAGTTGTGAAATTGTGGTCATGTCGATTTTCGCTTAAAAACCGAATAATGCACACCCCGGTAATATGGAGTTTCTAGAATGATGGATTGATGTATCATGTTTTAATTTGATGTTTGTTAAGCTGTTAAATTCATGAATCGATGATTTATGTTTTAAGTTCGATTCTATTATAGTATTTTGCAATTTTAGGTTAAGCAATTTTGAGCTCGAGCTCTATCGAGCTTAGCTCGTTTGTTAAACGAGTCGAGCTCGAGTTTAATTTTGAGATAAACGAGCTCACCTAGCACGAGAAGCTTAACGAGCAAGCTCGAGTCTAACTCGAAACCCGATCGAGCCGAGTTCGAACTATTGGTATTCGAGCTCGCTCGGGTCGAATAACCGCACTACTCACAAATTTATGCCAAGAAAATAAAGTCATAGGACTCGACCCGTTCATACCA
This sequence comes from Paraleonurus japonicus, assembly GCA_030762865.1. NCBI lineage: Eukaryota > Viridiplantae > Streptophyta > Magnoliopsida > Lamiales > Lamiaceae > Paraleonurus > Paraleonurus japonicus. The sequence continues at coordinate 26,681,329 of CM061052.1, read as the reverse complement.
CACTGACCCGACCCGTTTATCTCACCATATTATTTTATTAAAAAATATATGTAGTTCTAATTTGTAAATATCTTAGACAATTTATTTATTTTTAATTACAAAGGCATCTGCTGCTGCGCTGTGAATTGAATACGCAGTTTCTCGATCCACCAATTCGCCGGCGATTATTGATATTCAAAGCCCTTGGTGTTAGGGTTAGGGTTTCGTAGGGTGTTTGCCATACGATGTACGCTGATCGGGAAGAGGCTCAAGCTAGCAGGTCAATTAAGGAGCGTCTCAACGGTGATTCACTTGCCGCTTCCGGTCGTCGGCGGCCTATAGCCGGCAAGAGGTCGACTTCTCTTTCACCTATTTCCGCCTTTTTTCCATGTTTGCTTTAGTGTTATAATCTATACTCTCTTTGGTATTATTTATGCGTACAAGTTGAATGAACTGACATTTCCTTCAAAATTTGATTACAAGTTTTCTTTAGCTTCTATATTCACGTGCTTACCGTCTTCTTTTCTTGCGTGAAAGAGTGAAGTCGAGCTGAACATTGAGCTTGATTGTTAATTGCGTTTGTCTTACAACCTTTAATCATGTTGAACAGAAGTTGAATTCCCGAGCTTGCATATATTGATATTTTTACATATTTTTGTATTTAAGGTTAATCGAGCAGGGAGCTCAAGTATTACCCCACAGAAAATTATATTGAGTTTGGTTTGTTTGCTTTAAAAACTAAGTTATAGTAAGCGAGATCTAGAGTTAGGTTTCAAGCAGTTTTGTTTTACTTTTAACCGTAGTTCTTTTGAGACATGGCAAGGTGTGGGTCGTGTGACACTGCTCTTGCTAGGGTTGTTACAAAAGTTTACTGGAATCTTGCTCTCACATATCATTCCAGATACCATAGAACAATTTCACTTGATAACTTGGTGAGGTAGGTTGTTGTGGTCTGATAGCATTCCTCTAGTTTCTCACTTATCTGCTGGCCCATTTTATTAGCATAGATTAATAACATAATTTTCACTTGATAACTTGGTGAGGTAGGTTGTTGTGGTCTGAAAACATTCCCTCTAGTTTCTCACTTCACTAAGAAGCTGCATGAGGCCAATATATCTGTTGGTCCATTTGTTAGCATAGATGAATTAACATAATCTCTAGCTAATATGACAAAGATGAAGTGTGTAAATATATAGTATTAAATTGGATGGGGAAGGCTGAATTACACTAAGTGGGTCCTAGGACTCGGGGTCTCTGGAACCAGGAGTAACAACATGATGCTTTATAGATCAGGAGTATTGAGTGACCAAGTATAGGAGTTGGAAAATAAGAGGGTAGTGGAAATAAGTAAGTTGAGATAGATGTGTTGACATGCCAGATTAGATGGAATAAACATTGAATGCATTTGTTAGAAAGAAGTGTGGGCTAAGGGTTTGCTCCAGTAAATGAGGAAAAAATAGAGAATCATTAACTTAAATTAGAAGGGATAGGAGAAGACCTAAATAGGATTGGAAATGAGTTACTCAAAAGGATATGATACTCAAATATTAACAATAACATGCACCCTATAGCTAAATATGATGCATATAGCTGAATCCACATAGTGGTGGGTTGAGGATTAGTTGTTGTTCTTGTTGTAGGAGTAAGAATTCTATAGGAATCCGATGTGGAACAGGGTGTTCTTTTCATGAGGTTGAAGTGAAAGTTCTCTCCACTTCTCCTTTTTCCTGGAGAAAAAAAAATACCCTTAATCCTATCAAACTAAACTTTCTTCATGCAGACAGAGAGAAGATGATGACAAATGGGAACATGATCTTTTTCAAGACGGTGGACCTCAACTCTCAAGTATGCAGTGTTTCAAGTGCAATTGTATTAATTTTTTTTTTTTTTTTTGTTTGTGATACAGAGTCATTACTGTATTCACTCAGCTGAGGTGGCTTTGACTTTGTATTCATGACCTCCATAGATCGCAGTGTTGGCTCAAAGGATCTACGTTTGAAGCTCCAAAGGAGGAGTATTGAACAAGCTACACAAAGTGTGAGGGGATCTGTTTCTAGGGGCTCAAAGGATCTGCGTGAGAAACTCTCTGGGACATCCTATTCTCGTCCTATTGAGTCTGGGCCTCGTTCATTGAGACCTAGGCCTGCAGCCGACACCAGTAAACCTCATAGTAATAATGTTGTAGCTGAAGCCTCTGACCAAGGAAAAAGATCAGTAGCTCCGTATCCAAGAAAAAGACTCAACAGCAGGTTAGGAAACTACCAATAGCCTCTATTTTGTTCTGATATATTTGATTTCTGTCTTTAGCCTCCCTTCCCCATAGTTTTTAAAATTATTGGGGTCAACATGTTTCCCAGTTAATAGTCTCTTTAGCAATATCCTACCCCTTTTAATATTTATATGTTTTTGCAGGCTGAAACCATAGATAGCTTCCTGCAGTCCATAGGTCTTGAGAAATACTCGATTACATTGCAGGCTGAGGAAGTATGCTGTTCAACTCTTTCGCTGATGTTTTTATGCTTGATTTATAAGAATGTTACAAGTATAAAACTATTTTTGAAAAACTGGCAGGTCGATATGACAGCTCTAGAACACATGGGTGATGAAGATCTTAAAGCCTTGGGAATACCAATGGTGTGATTTCTCTAATAGTTTTATTGCCTGCAGCTATTGCTACTATTGTCATTAGCATTAATTTATGCAGTAAGGATGTTGATCTTTCCTTATTCGTATGTGTCTTTGTTTTATTAGAAATATTGATAGAAGAAGATGATTGGTAACAAGGGATGTGAGAGCAGTAGGAAGATTCTTAGAGCTGCTTTTTTTTCCTCAGAAGTATAAGATATCTTTCTATAGTATTTTGTCAGTCTAGAACTACCACAGGGATTGACATCTTTCTCTTGACATGTATTCCTGTTGGACATAGCTGCTTACGATGTTCAAATTCGACTTCCAAATTTTACAACTGACCCGAGCCTTGTTCTGACAGGATCAAATATGAGGAAAATGTTATTGCTCTTTTTCTTTTATGCTCAAGAAACCTGATTGTCCTTGTTTATATATATATATATATATATATCCCTTCTCAACTGGAGAAAGTCTCGTTCAGGTCAAACAAGTGATGTGCTTAAGCATAACTTTTAGTATGATGTAGAAGAAGACAATGATATCTGAGTGGTCCAATCAATTCAAAGATTTCACGAAGTACTATAAGTGAATCAAAATGCATATCCTGATGGAATGATTGCCTCTTTGAAACCAATATCAATTTAGAAGAAATAGCTCAAATGGTGCATGCGATTTGATATTCTGTTTCTTCTGTACGATGCATATGAGAGAGATGCTTGGAATTGAATTATCCTGAACCTTGTTGTTATGCTAATTAGAAATAATCCTGAGCACTTCATTCATTGCTACAATTGTTGTAAACTTGATTTAAGTAGAGACTCCCATCATTTTTGCATTGTGAAGCTCTTTTGCTCTATTTATTAATGCAATCCTCATAATTTGCTATTGTGTTTCAGGGCCCCAGAAAGAAGATACTTCTGGCACTTGAATCAAAAGTTTGATAGTAGATTGCGGTATGCTATCTTGGTACTTGGACTAAATATATGTATCGTTGATCGCAACATTTTTCGCTTTTCCGAGTTCCCAAATGGCTCATTCTGAATTGCATTGTAGATTATGGATTGAATCTTGTTGCAGTTGAAACACAGAATTTAAGAACTTTATGATCTGAGTTTTGTGATTGTATCCCTGTCAATTGCATTGCTTAATCCATTTGTACGTGCATGAAGCATCTACTGTTTGCTTGCTCACCAATCTCTAGGGTTCATTTGCTCACCAATCTCTGGATGTAAATGAACCGAACCGTGTCTGACAATCAACTCGATTAGAAAACTCGAAGTTTTTATTTTTAAGCTCGAGCTTGACTTGACAACATTACATAACCAATGCATCTATTCAACACATTAAAAGAATATCATCTTTTACAAAATACTCTTTTAACTCTTTATTTTCTCATTTTCCGGGTTTATTTAATTGAATTTGGGTGAGAGGTCTGAACGACTTTGATTTAAAGAAATTAATTTGTTTCATGCTTGTAAGAATACAACCCAGCTGTCTTTAAGTTTGGTATCGACCAACTGCTATTTTTTAGCTTCTTCACTTTAATCTTTCTTAGCTTTCCAAGCTTTGTATTTTCTGCTCTCCAATTTATATCTCTTCCATTCTCTGAGGGCTGCCAGAAGCACATGCAGTGAAACCGGCAGAAAGAAGGGCTGGCAAACAACACAACAATAAACTCATATTTAATGATTTATTAAATTTCTCATATGAATGAATGACTACAAATAAACATTGATTTCTACTTTCTATGGAAATAATCATATGCCCACAAGTTGGGAGGTATAAGGAGGCTTGGAGAATTTGAAATTGTAAGGGGATTTGGTGAACTAATTTCTAACCACTAACAACTAACATTTACCGATCAAAAAAAAAAAAATCATATGCCCACAAGTGGCCACAAATTTATATGTCCTATTATCATGTGATGCAACATTAATAGAAGAGTCCGCTTTTATTTAATTAATTATTTATGTGGCATCACATAATAGGCGAGTGGGCAAATAAACTTGAGCCCACCTGTGGACATATGATCATTTCCGCAACTTTCTAATCAAATATGAATATTTTGTCGAATTTGAATAGAATATTATAATACTCGTTTCATTTATCACTCTAGTTGTTATACACATGTCATTTCTTCTATATTTCATCAGGTATAACATAAACCGATGTAGAAATACTTTACGCTAACATGTTGCTTGTTTATTTTCTCTGGAAATTTAGTTATTTTTCAACATCAATTACTAAGATAGCAGATGATTTTATGTGTGTTGTGTATAAAGATTTAGCCCAGAAAAACCTTATTAGCTCAATTATCTTAGAGCTACTCGTCAACTACGATAGAACTTATCTCAGAATCAAATATAGAAGTCAGAGTCGAAGAGCAAACCGAATAAACAGCAAAGCAGTGCTCAAACGAGTAGTAGCTCACGGACATCATAGACGGGTGATAAAATGCATCCTCAGCAAAGGACCTGGCTTGCCTTGAAGACACTGATGCAAAAGATAAAAGATATGGAATCTGCGTGTTAGCAAATATCTGTAGATATTTTCTCATGCACAGTTTAACCATAATTATATAACCATACCAGCAGACGCATCATAAACTCCAACAGACACATTGCTTAAAGCCAATTTTGCAGCTTCAAGAGAGTACCTCACCTGCTCATTAATATTGCAGAAAATAAGTATTGTGTGAATTTATGCCACAACTAAAAAAACCCAGCAAGATATTAGAGTAATACATTCCACATAAACGACCCTTGGATGTAAGAAAAATCATACCTACAAATAACAACAGAACTAAAGTATCATTTCCAGATGGAAAATGGGAAGAGGAAATCCTGATGCGTAACTAGTTGACAGGGAATTGTCAAATGTGTAGTGAAGATCTGATGTAGTGAGGTTGAACCTTTTGGGTTTACTTTCGCACTCTCCCTGAAATGAAATTCAGAAACCAAATTTGCATATCCCACCCCACCCCACCCGGTTCTCTCTGACTGTGAGACTATCAGGAAGCAGTATGTTAAAGCACTACCAGAAGAGTGAAAAACCATGAATGTTATCATTTTATGAGATATAATTTGGATGAAACTATTCTTCTGATTAAACAGGGTAGGCTGAGTAATGCACAATGCTTGTTAACACAATCATACTCCAAGACTAACTACAGAAAATATCAAGACCAAGCAAACTGAAACTATCTCAGTAAATGAAAATGAACGAATATACATACTTTGATAAAATGGAAACCAGTATAATCAACATGCAAAGAATTATTCACCTGTTTTCCTATTTCTTCTTTAATAATCATTCTTGGAAGTGACTGGACCTGCACAATATCTTGGTTGTAGTACAGTGAAGGACATAAATTAACATTATATAATAGTAACGGAACTGACATACCAGTCGAGAAAGTGATCCAAGAGTTGTGGTGCATTGAAGAAGATTAAAACATGTGTGTTGCTGTGACAAGACATCCAATTCCCTTGGAAGAAGAAAATACTTGTCATCAGTTTCCAAACAAACAATTAATCATCAAATAAGTAATAATTCTAGAAATTCATTTGGGATGGGTTCCTATAAGTATGAAATTGGAATTCAACAACCAGCAGTAAAGAAATCACATCTCATTCACAAACTCCACATATTTCTATTGCCAAGTTGTGCATAAACCAGCTTAGTGCCTCACCATTCTGTGAAGCCTCTTTGACTGGTCAATAGTCGTATTGTGCCTGATGCATCACGAAAGAGGCCTTTGGACTTCAGACCAAGGAGTTGCCGCAGCTGGCCCACGAGGACTTCAAAAATTCTGCTCAACTCCTGTTTTACAAGGAGTATATTAAGCTCAAGTTAAAGGCTTCCTATCTAGAAGTTGGCTGAAGAATTACATAGGCAAACTTCAGCCAATGATACTTCGAACTTTACTGTCCTTGGCAAAACATCAACATAAAAATAAAACATTAGTGAGATAAATGAGTTTCAGAACAATCAGCAGCGCATCAAGTGGTCTACATTCAAGGTTAACTTTTCAAAATCAAGTGATCTTGATAAATAATGAATAGTATATAAATTCACGAACATAGCTTGTCTGCTAAATGTTCATCTGGCATAAACCAGACACCACCAGTCTCTTAGCCAGTGATATATTTTTTTTTTTTTTTTTACTTCCACCAGTTATACATTAGCAGGACAGAAACTGAGAAGGCTGCATATAAATTCAGCAGCAATGGGATTGATCCCAGAAAAAGAACAATATTTAGATTCAAATAAAAACTGAGCCTTGCAGAGAATCATTGTCTCTGCGAACCCTTTATCTTTAACAATGGCGACATAATGATAAAGTAAACATCAAGAAGCAAAAAGCCTGCGTATCAGTAACCATATATTTTATCACTACAAGTCTACAAATGAAACTGACCTCAGAAGAAATCTTATTTCTGACACGCGCCTCCATTTTGGAATCATTGAAACAAGCTGAAGGGTTCCAAACAACTACACTTCCCCACATCTAAAATTTAACATACAAAGAAAATGAGACTTCATGGGCACAACATAACCAAAAAAACAATCATTTAGAAGCGCACAACTTGCTCCCAGGTTGTTTTAGAAGCGCACAACTTACAGGAGAAATAAAACCGTTTGACGTGGAAATTTTCCCATTTGGGAGCTGTAATAGAAGTGGACACTCTGATGCAGATGGCACATATCTGGTGAAGTGAATAGACGAAAAAGAAAAGGCAAATACATTTAGTAATTTCTGTGGCAAATACATTCAGTAATTTCTGTAACAAATTACAGACTAATCAATGGCACAAAAAAATAATCAGATAAACAAGTAGATGTCTTCAATCATATGACCCTTGTAGTTTGTACGAGCTTTTTTCAGTTATAGTCATTATGTCATGGTTGGTAAGATAATCCCAAATTCTTCCGAAAAAACAAGTGTGGGATTACATATAACTGAAATACTTCAAGATTGTAAATTACAATTAAAATTGGCAGCAATTCCATCGATACAAGTAATTATGAAGAGCTAGAATGAGTTAAAGATTATACACCACAAAATGGAGGATCTTTGAACGCCCTCCGGCTGCAATTGACGTATCCAAATGCCATTCATTTGAGTTTACCTACAAGATATAGACAAATGAGCATTTTAGAGAAGTTAAAAATAATTACTTTTAATTCTTCCAACAGCAGAGTAAATAACCCAATTTTTGTTTTGTTTTATTTTATTGTGGTAATCATGACATGGACTGATAACACAAAATAATTAATAGATACAAACAGAAATAACCAGAGAGCTAAATGGTTTATAACAGCTGACAAAGAGCAACACTATGTTTAGCAGTAATTATTGGAAGATATAGTAGCATCTTTCAAAGAAATCAATAATAAATGCAAAAGTAATCTATTTTTAAGGCCCTAGGTCCTCTATATGTATCAAGTTTTCATGAAATGATACAAGTAGAATTTATACTGCAAGCATGCATCATTTGACTTTGTTAAGTATTATCACATAAAAGGGAAAGTATGATAATGAACCCACATATATACAGCAAACATCAACTGAGATAAATTTCTTGCATTTTGGAGACTCAATGTGCAGATAAATTAACAGTCTGTTAGAAACTCAATGTTTTCAACAAGATGTTATGTGTTGCTATCATCTTACACAGTATTTCATCATCGAAAGTTTTCAAGTAAGAGGGCTGAGAGAGCATACAAAGAAAGGAAGATCTTTCGTAGTGAAAATATAGCTGCCCCGCTTTTCATTCCAATAGGAATATGAAGATTTTGGAGTGTGGTATAAAATCTGTGCATTGACCAAAAACAATACAATATGTTAATCAGAAGCGAGCAAGGATTCCAACTGGTGTAAGTGTAAACTAATGAACTTTCCATGAGCTTTCTCTTAAACACTAATTAAATACAAAACATGGGGAAAGAGAAATCAGCTTGAGCATGACCTGACTCTCCACCCTAATATCCGCAAGAGGCTTCAGAGCCTCAAGTATTGGAGCCAAGAGGTTATCATCTATCTCTTGGAAATCCCTGCGAAACAAGTACTTTAAATGGATATTCTTCCGTATAGAAGAGGAATAAAACATAAGCTAGTCAAACGCTCTCGAGTCTCTAACATGACGTTTATTCTTTTTCAAAGACATTTTTTTAATTGAAAGAGAATTCATGTTGAATGAAACTATCACCCCAGAAATCAAAGAGGAATCAAAAGAATCTAGAACAACAACACATTTTAAATCAGAAATCAGCTAAAAAGTTTCCTAATTAAGGGAGATCAATAGCTAGTAAGAATAGAGAACTGCAACACTTTTTAACAAACTAACATTAAATCAGCGCCGTACCAGTCATAAGTCCAATCGTGTGGATCAGCATTTAGCAAATTGAATGAAAGAACAATCTTCCCATCCGCTCCCACCGGCATAAACTCCCCACCGATTGACCCTTCCTCTTTTCCACCATTAACGAATGCTTTCACAAAAACCTCCGATACTTTCTTCACAGCCTCCTCCTCTGGGATTCTACCCACAATCCACGCATGCCTATACTTCCCAACAACCGCACTAACGTCCTCCTGTTCCTCCTTCCTCACCACCACCACCGTATAAACCTTTCCACTATTGCTATTGCTATGGCTAAGACTAGCATTATCATCCAACAACGAGTGCAAATAGTCATCAAACAACTCATCGTCATATTTGTTAAGCTCATTCAGCGCTCCACACTTCCAGTTAAGATAATTGTCACTGTGGACACAATCAGGACCGGATTCTAGAACTACAGAAACATGGGCATTATGGCTACAAGCGCCGCAAGATGCTGAATCTTTCGAGGCAAGTTTTCGCATGTGAGATTCAATCAAAACTGATAATTCATTAGCATCAAATGAAGGTTTACCAACACCAACAAAAACTGCTTGGAATCTGCAAGGGAACAGCAGAGGATTCGACTCAACCGCAGCGGATAAATTATCTATTTCTCGAAACGGCAAGGATGATCTGTAAATTTCTACTGATTTTAACAAAAATGGAAGACCTGCACTTGCCGAAAAAGCACAATATTACACGAAATTACATCGAGGCGATTCAATTAAACGGTAGTAATTGCGAGAAAAATGCGAGGATTTTCACCTAAAAGGAAAGAGAATAGAACAGTGATAGTTAGAGCCAGGCGCTTCAGGCCGGGTTTTGTTAAGCGCATGGTTTCCGGGTCAAAATCAGGTTCTGATTTGTTGAGCTCGGCGGCTGAATTCGGCGGAGCTTCGAAGATTTCGGCCGTCGCCGGCGCACTTGGAGCATTGGGCGCATCCATTTTCTTTCTACTCGAGCTTTCCCCAACTGTGAAATGCATTCATTTTCTTCAGTTGTTAATTAGATTGAAGCTAATAATTTAAACCTAAGAAAATTTCATAGTAGTTATCAATTTTTTTGGTTGAGGCTCAATTTAGAGTTTAAATTTTGAGGTGTCTCAAATTAGGCCTAATTTTTATTTTGTTTAATTTAAGATCTAATTTTTTTTTTTTTGTCTCAATTCAAGACCCGATCAATTTATTTTTATTTCAGCTTTTTTTATAAAATATTCAAAGTATTGCTAATCAATTTTTTAATATAATATGTTAAATTAAAAAAATTATACTTAATTTTTATTTGACACTTGCATTAAATTTATTTAAAAATAAACAAGTTTTTTTATTTTTTAATCTAGGTGATGAACATGAATATTTATAATATATGTGGTTAGAATAATATAAAAAATTAAAATGTAAAAATATATTTTAAAATGTAGATAAGAAAATTTAAAAATAATTCTTTATAAATGAAAAAATAAAAATAAATTTTGGGCCTTGAATTGAGACATAATGAATAAAATTGGATCTTAAATTGAGAAAAAAACAAAAACAAAAATTAGACCCTAAGTTGAGACACTTCAAAATTCAAGAGCTAAAATTGAGACTTAATCTAAAAATTGAGTCCTAATATGAAATTCTTCCAAAATATATTACTCCCTCCGTCCCGACTATTTACGCATACTTCTCCGGCACGGGATTAAGACAATTTATCTTTATTGACTTTTATGATCATAAGTGTAGGAGAGAGAATAAAGTATAAGAGTATTTAGGGTGATTTAATGAGATAAAATAGGAGAAATAATAAAGTAGAGTAGAAAAAAGTGATATTTTTTAAATTTAAATGGCATTGTGAGGGTGTTAAGATTGTGAGATGTTTCCATTTTAAGGTATGCAAAAAGAGTTGAGACGAACGGTTAAGAAAAAGAGGTGGTCTTGTGTGAAATATTTTACCGTGAAATTAGGTTAAATGGGAACGTAGAAATCTTGCGAGTCATGCCGCAATCTTTTTCTTCTTCAAAGAACACAAAAACACCGGGAGTTAGGAGATGATTCAACAACAAACTCCTCGCGAAAATAACAATGGGATTCAACAACGATATCAAATTGAAGTAAAACACGCAAAGATACATGAATAAAGAGAAAACATGGATGTTTTTTTCTTTTAAATTGTCGAGAGAATCGAGTTATTAGATGGTCCAAATATTGATGAAAACAGTGGAGAAAACTCAAATAGCAATGAATACAAAGTTTATGCAAACTTTTGATGATAAATTTATGTTTCGTTTAAACCGAAATTAATATCGCAATTGTTATTCTCGCTTTTACGATCTATTCATATGGTAGCACATCTTTCTCCATTGATGACATGGATAATGTTGAGGATGATGTTGAGTCTCTATCTGAAGGTAGCTCGAAAGACGACGATAATAATGATGGTGACGGCGGTGAAGATGGTGAACTGGGTCCCGAATTGCAAAATTATATATCTCAATTCTCAAGTAATAAACCAAACAATGAAGAAATTCAAAGCTGAAATCATGGTTGAGGTCAATGTTGTGAACAAAAAAATGGGCGAGTTGATCGATCCTATAACCAACATGAATCGTGAAAACCCCATACAATCTAAGAAAGATGATGATGATGACCAGATGGTGCTGGTGATCACAATGATGTTGGTGCTTATGACCAAGATGATGTGATGCCCATGATGATGATGATAATGATAATCAAGAGGATAATAATGACAAAAAGAATGTCGAGAGGATTCTTTAGAAAATATGCGAGTTCGGTTGAAAAATCTCCTTTTATTTGTAATCCAATTTTATGTTTAAAGATTTATTATGATATTGTAATTTATAGATGATGGATATAAAGATGTGGATGAGAACATGACCCAATATTAAAAAATTGGTGGTAGTTATGTTTCACAATATAATTAATTATAATTGTTTTGATTACTTATTTTTAACATTTAATTTTGATGCATAAGTAAGATCGAACACCTGGAACGGAAGAAGATGAAGTATTGGTGGGTAAGACAAAAAGAGGGTACGCAGCAAGTGCACGAGGATGTTGGAACTAAGGGTGCTATTATTAGAATGTTTTAGTTTTATTTAATTTCCTACTTTGTGAAATTTATTTTTCGTATGTTGGTGAGGTTAGAGGCAAGGTTGTTGAATTAGTTGAGGAAGCAACTAATGAATGACACTATAGATTTAGCGAAAATACGGGTCAATAGTAAGACGAGGTTGGTGCATTTTGAAAAACACTACAATCAAATCATAAATTCATATTAAATTTACTATTTTTAGCCCGATATATATATTTTTTTTTTGTCATTGGTAGCAGGTGAGGCTCAAGTAAGTCATTGTTAGGACGGTGCCATAGAAAGCACAAACCTGAACTGCCTAAATATTTGTCTTTCATAGATCCGTTAAAGCGCATAAAATTAGTAAGTGACACACAAATAATGCACATAGTGTTGTTGACAAGACCATAAAGCAGAGTCTTGATAAATGGCTAGAATCAAACAAAAGGTAATCATATTTTCATGCTTTGAACATGGAAGTAGTATTTCATATAAAGTTTGTAACAATAAGTATATTTTCATGTGCATAGTGAATGATCGAGTATGCCGACTTGTAATGTAACGATAATTTTTTTGATGACATCCCGGTAATGCATGGCTTACAAGTGATGTAAGTTCATCGACCATTCATGTTTATTTGCATTTGAAGGTGTGCGTAAGTGTTTATGCAGAATGTCTGAATGTTGGCACAATCGAGAACAACACGCATTTAAGATAGATGAACAGAAATACACGAAAGTCTTAAACACTTTGCAAGATGGATATCAAAATTTTCGTGATAGACTATAAATAAGTTTATACCGCCAAACGGCGTATTATCACTAGTAATTGTTAAGTGATACAATCGGTGAAAATATAAGCCACACCGTGAATGGATCAACGTATATAGTGACTAGATAATATTCAATCTAACCTATCACTAATACATATAAAGACCCAATGTTGAGTGAAATGTCGGAACATTCACCAACTAAGTATCGAGTATGAAACGCATAATAAATTCTATAATCTATGCCAATAGACTATGCTAGATTGTGTTTCCCTCAACTTCAAGTTTTAATCTTCATAGCAAACAGTGTATTTTATAGCTAAACTGACTCTTAATGCTTGAAGATAACTTCCACATCTCCCTTGAAAATAGGTAACTTCCATGTAACTTCCACATGATCTTTATAACTTCTCTTTGCTTGCCTTTTCAAACGCATGATTTCGGTAAGCTGCCGTAAGTCTTCATTCGAAAGAAAACAAGACATTGACCAAGACAAAACGTGGGTTAAGGGTTAGTGGAAGTGGAAGGACGACTCGATGTTGTGACCAGAATGTTGGCACATTCCGAGTAACACTCGTCACTAACATCAACAAAGCATTGTTATAATTTATATATAATTTTCATGTTTTGTACAACATATTAATCTCGCCATGTATTGTATACGAGAGCAAGCCGCCAAATACCCCGAGCAAGATTCATGTATTATTAACATATATTTTTATAAACTTGTCGTTGATGTTGATAGAATGATGAATGAAATTTCCATATAAATGAAAATGAGAAATTGATGATAGATAAATTCTTTTTAACATTTATTGTGATGAAAAATATGGAGAACATTTGATTAGATATGTTGATAGAAATTCACCAGAGTTAGGAAAGTGTTGGAAGGGTTGTAGACCCAACATCGAAGAAAACCCAATTGACTTCACCGTCTTTCTTTGCTCATCTTTTAGTGTAGTCTTTACATTGCATAGTAAAGGGATTGAGGTTACGTGTTCTAATTTAATATGTTTGGAACTGGGTTTTTTCCTTTTTTCGTGTGGGGAACCAAAGCTAAATATGGTTGGTCCAGATGGTTGATCTGGGGATTAGAGGTCCTCAAAGTTCCTCTTGCTTGTCTTGGACTTACATTGTAACATGTTTCAACTTTTACGCAAAAATTAATATTGTTGAATATAATATATTTTTATCCATTGTATTTATATTTCCACATTCTTTGGTGGACATGAAGATTGTTGGTCCCAGGATTGAGTTGAATTACTAGAAATAATCTAGAAAGGGGGTTGAATAGATTATTCAAATTTCTTACAAAATTCAGATGAACTACTCAAACTAATCTTCCAAATTATTGTGAGTACCCAAATGGAAACGAATTATACTCAATCTGCTTTTTGAATAGATCTAAAAGCTTGTTGATCGAATTAAAAACCCAAAGAAATCGACAGAAATTAAGAATAAAAGTAAAGAACACAAGATTTATAGTGGTTCGATTGGAAAATCATACATCCACTCTCCTTCTCCAACTTAAAGAAGGGTCTCTTCTTACTTCCTTGCTTACTTACTTCTTTCTCGATTACATATTTCAATGGTGAAGATTTAACTCTACAAATCTTCAATCCTCCTTCTAATCTAATCTTCTATACTAGGATTACGGTGCGAGAAAATATCGTGTAGAAGGAATTACAATGAAGTGTTCTCTAAACACTTAGAAATTCTATCAAATATCAAATGTAACTTGCTATGAGTACTCGTGGAAAAATGTAAGTCTCGGAATGTGCAAAAGGCCCTCTAAGGATCGTGCTTAGGCCTATTTATAAACCTATAAGACGGTTAGTTTGTTAGAACAAACTCTAACCGCTTAACAACCTTTCTTGAAAACTCGACATGACCTCACCGATCTTCTTGAGTTAGTTGAAATCGCCTTTCTTATTCTACTCAAATTTTGATTTTCACCTTGTCTTAACTCTTCTGTTAGATCAGTTTTAGTTTTGATGAGTTAAAATGTATAGGATAAATAAGTTCATGTAAAGTAGGATGACCAACTGAAATTCTATAGATCGGTTGAAGTAGTACATTTCATTAGTAAGTTGTTCAGACTAGGAGAGATGGGTTAAGTCACCGAGGTAAAGAAGCTTGGAGGTCATCCGAAGACAGTCTTGAAGAGGTCATCCGATTGAGAGGAGTATAAAGAGCTCAAGACAAGGTCAATGCCAGTGAGTAGAATAAGAAAGGCAGGCTTTCACCAAGTCAAAGTCGATGACAAATTCAAGATCTCGCAAAGGTCAGTGCGCTTTAAAGAAAGGGTTGTTAAGCGCTTTTAAGTTTGTTACAACAAACTAACCGTCCTTACCTTTATAAATAGGACTAAGCACAGGCCTTAGAAGGACTTTTGCACTCACTTCTAAGAACACATTCTCAAAAGAGCACTCTCTAGTTTTAGATCTAAACTCTTGTGATATTTTTCTAAGTGTTTGAAAAACACTCTCTCTTGTTGTATCTACACGTTATACATCTGTATTTTAGATTGATAGATACACCGGTAGATAGAAGAAGATTCAAAGACAAAGATCGTCTCAATTTGTAAACCGTAAGCAAGAAAGAAGGAAAGTAAGTAAGCTAGTGAAGACCCTTTCACAAAGTTTGTGAAATGAGAGTAGACGTAGGATTTTTACAAATCCGAACTACTATAAACCGTGTGTTCTTTACTTTTCTCGTACATCTTTAATTCATTTTTCAGCTTTACATTCAATCTCGTTTATAAAAATATTTATTCAGAGAATTATCAATCTAATTAAGTATAAAAAGAAATTACTTACGTTGTGTAAATCGATACTTGAATAATCCAAGGTTAATTTGGATTGTCTTGGTTTAATTGAAAGGAAAAATTGAGTAGGTTGAAAATCTATTCAATCCCCCTTTCTAGATTTTCTATTTGTATATCACTTGATCAATCGGGACCAATAAGTGGTATCAGAGCAAAGTTGTTAAACTGCTTCGATATATTGGAGGTCTTGATAATTCTTGAATTGTGTTTTTGCAATTATTCTTCGTCTTTGATTTACTAACCCCGCCGATAAGTTTCTATTAAGTTTTCTTGATCATCATGTCTGCGATTAAGAGCAAAAAGACCAGGAGTTTGCGAATTTTCCATTGAAGATTATGATTACTCGGAAGTTTAGGATGGAGAATCATCTAAAGGCTATTTATGATCGAATGGAGGATATTCTCGGAGGAAGGTCCAATTAAGTTTTACCATGGAATTGTGAGCGATGGAGTGAATCTTCTCAAGCTAGTGGTCAGCGTGAAAACAAGGGTGCTAATTTGACAAATGATGAGAGAAAGATCCATAACTTGGATCAAGTTGCAAGAACCGAGATTATAGAAACCTTGAGTAAAGATTGGATATAAAAAGGTAAAACGTTGCAAGATAGCCAAAGAAATGTAGGAGACATTGGCAAATATGTGTGAAGGTTCGATCGAGTCAAGGAAAATAAGTTGCAATCTGTTCTACATGTATTTGATACATTCAAGATGAAAGATGGAGAATCGGTTGATCACTTGGATATTAGGATGACTAATCTTCTCAACAAAGTCACGACCTAGGAAAGTCCTACACCGAAAAAGAAATCAATAATAAGATTCTTAGAGCCTTGAGCAAGAGATGGAGAGAGAAAGCAAATATTCTGAAAGCTACTCAGAACTTATCATCAATCTCACATCATACATTATTTTCACATCTTAAGGCATTAGAGTATGATATTCAGATTGAAGATGAAGAAGATGAAGCTAAATCATCTACTTTTGGGAAAATCACGCTTTTTCTTCATCAAGAAGAGTCGACAAGGTATCCAAGGCATCCGATTTGTCAATTAAAGAATAAATGACTCTATTGATAAAAAGATATGAAAGGCTCAAAATGAAGTACAAAAGAAATAAACGGGATAAATCAGGTCGAAGGAATTACAAGTCGGATAGAGAAGATAAGGGATCGATAGTGAGAAGAAAAAGGATCGACTAGGAGATTCGAGATCGCCCGTCGACGAGGGGATAGTAGTCCAAAATCTAATAGAGGAGATAATTGTTATGCTCGCAACAAACCCGGTCACTATAGCTATGATTGTCCTCGCTAACCCTAAGAGAACGTGAGGAAAAGAGAAAGAAACGTGACAGAGATATATAGATCGAGAGCTCTTCTAGCGTAAAAGGAGGAAGTTCAAGAAACATCATCGTTCTCATCCTTGTCTTGGTTTGGATCAGATGATGAGATATGCCTCATGGCAAAAGAGGTAACCTACTACTCATCTTTTGATAATGATTGTGAGAATCTATCTCAATCGATCAAAGTCTTATCAATAAACTTTTGAAAGATCTAGAGACTGCTTTAACTGTTTACAAAATAGATAGAGATTGAAAATTTAAATTTAAAGGATCAAATTCTAAGTCTAACCAAATAAAGTCTCTGATCGGGAATGGTGAGAAATCGACGGCTCATTCAAGAGGGAATGTCACTAAGATTATCACTAACTCCTCATCCGAAAAGACTACCGAGTTAGAAAAGGAATTGAATTCTTTAAAACTTAAATTATCAAATGTCTATTATGAGAATGAGAGTTTTAAGAGGACTAACAGAGAATTAAATCTCAAGTTGAGACTTCTTAGTAACACTCAATCAACAATAGATAAAATCTTCAAGACTTCTAAAAAAATCTAAAGTGATAAGACAGATTAGAATTTGATAGAAACAAGAAAGATGATACTGTAAAACCAAGGGTTTTTGTTAAAGCTACTAATGCTAAAGAGGAGACTAGATTTGGTCCTTGGAAACCTAAAGAACAAATCAACTTATCCGATGTTTCGCAAAGAAAGTACAGATGAAGAGAAATGTTCCCAAGGTCAAACCAAAGATTAAGTCAAAGTCTCATCCTAAGTATAATAGTTTTGATGGAAGAAGCAAGTCATATCCTTTATTTCCTAAATATAAGACAATCACTAAAGATCATTTGAATAAGATTGATCTTGATAGTCTTATATTAGCCGATAGATATGGTTGCAAACTTCAATCACCGGTTTTAAGGAACATTGATAAGTTTATCTGGATTCCTAAGTATCAACTTAACCGTAGAAAGGACCCAACTTACAAAGGGTACCTAAAATCTAATCTTTGATTGCAGGAAGATACAAGTATAGTGGAAAGGGTAGACGTGCTTGAGGTCATCCGGTACATTGACATGAGTGTTCAAAACACATGACCTTTGAAAAACGTCTACTCTCGAACTATCACCTATAGATGGACCATGAGTCATGTTTGGAGACAATAATTTTGGGTGACCAAAGGAGTTGGAACCTTGATGATTGGTGATATTCAAGTTAATGAGGTTTACTATGTTGAAGGGTTAAAACACAATCTGTTATATCTGCTTCACAATTTTGTGATAAGGGTTTTAGTGTAAAATTCACCTGTAATGCATGTTATATTTTAGATGGTCTCATTGAAAATATTCTATTAATGAGTCGACAAGGTAACATTTATGTTGCTAACTTTAAAAGTTGTCCTAAAGATACTTGTCTCAGTTGCGAAGAGATCGATGATTTAAGCCGCTTTGGCATAAACGTCTTGACCACTTAAATTTCAAGACTCTTAACAAATTAGCAAGGAAATCTTTAGTCAAAGGGCTTCCAGATAGAGTATTTTCAAAGAGTCTTGTCTGTGATGCTTGTCAAAAAGGAAAGAGACCAAATCTTCTTTTAAAACAATAAATAGTCCTTCTTCGATAGGATTCGGAACTTCTTCATATGGATCTTTTTGGTCCAGCCACACCTCTCAACTTCGGTGGAAGAAAATATACCTTGGTAATAGTAGATGATTTCTCCGCATTTACCTCGGATTATTTTCTTGTACAAGAAGAATGAGACTATGACAAAAATTTCATAATTTCTTAAAAGAATTCAAAATGAAAAAGGGCTAAGTATTTTTAAAATTAGAAGTGATAAAGGTACTAAATTCCTTAATACACTTGTTGCTAACTATTGTATTGAGAATGATATAGCTCAAGAAACATCAGTGCGAGGACACCTCACAGTAATGAAGTTGTTGAAAGGAGAAACAGAACTCTTAAAGAAGGTGCAAGGACTATGCTATCTCGAGTACAACACTCCATACGAGGTTTTGGGCAAAACCATTAATACTTACTGTTTTATTCAAAATAGATGTCGATTGTTAAAAACAAATGTAAAACTCCTTATGAAATTTGAAAAGGAAGATCTCCCAAGATTTCATATTTTCATATCTTTGGATGCAAGCGTTTCATTCACAAAGAATGATAAATCTCATTTAAAAACTTTTGATGCTAAGATTGCAGATGGGATATTCTTAGGATATTCCACTATATTTAAGGCTTATAGAGTTTTTAATAAGACAACCTTGTGTGTGGAAGAAACACCACATGTTGTGTTTGATAAATCTACTTTTGAGTCCAAGGATGCAGATGACATCACAAAGATTTGAGATGATCTACATAAGATGACTATTAAGAGATCAACAATAAAGTTCTATGAACCAAAATCGACTTAGACGAAGAAGAAGAATCGAGACTCAAACAAAGATAGAGAGCCTGAAAGTTCTTCAAAGCCACCGGTGATCGTACAATCACCTTACCGGACAATCGGAAGAAGCTTCAAGGTAATACTGAGAATCATTTGAAAAGGATATTTGAGAAAAGTCTTCATCCTTGGTAAGAGACGAAAGTAAAAAGATAATGTCTTATCATCCAAACTAAACAAATAATTGGAGATTTATATTCGGAGTCCAGACTAGGACACAGCTAAATCTAGATTGCATGTTCAGTTGTTATGTTTCATTACTTGAACCTAAGTCAATTCTGAAGCTCTAATCGATTCTAATTGGATTAATGCTATGCAAGAAGAACTTAATCGATTTCAAAGACAAGATGTATGGGAGCTTGTTGAAAGGCCTCATCATAAAAAGTCATTGGAACTAAATGGGTCTTTAAAAACAAAAGGGATGAGAACAATATTGTGGTAAGAAATAAAGTCAAACTAGTTGCTCGGGGTTACTCGCAATCGAAGGGGTTGATTACGATGAAACCTTTGCACTGTAACTTGTCCTGAGACCATAAGATTGTTCTTAACCTATGATGCTTTTAAAAGATTTGATTTTTCAAATGGATGTAAAATCAACATTTCTAAATGAAATCTTGGTGAAGAGGTTTATGTAGAGCAACCTCCAGGCTTTATCAAGGAGACAAGGTCTATAGGCGAGGAAAGCTCTATATGGACTTAAAGCTGGCCCCAAGAGCACAGTATGACACCTTGTGCGATTATTTGATCCAAAATAGTTTTGTAAGGGTAAAATAGATAGAACTTTATTTCAAAAGAATTTGATAATGATCTTTTATTAGTACAAATTTATGTTGATGATATTATTTTTGGATCTACTAATCTATCTTTTGTGAAGAATTTAGTCATCTCATGAAAAGCAGATTTGAAATGTCCATGATGGGTGAGACGACATACTTCCTTGGATTACAAGTCGAGACAGGACTAAGAAGGGGATTTTCATCAACCAAGCAAAATATGCAAAGGATCTTATTGAAAAGTTTGGAATAGGAACCAGGTAGAGAGGCTAAGATACCTATGATGACAAACTTCTCCGTGGATCCAGATGATAAGGGGAAGACACCGATCGAGACGAATACGAGGAGATTAATAGGTTCTTTATTATATTTAGCTGCTAGTAGACACGATATTTCTTTTGCGGTAGGTGTCCGTGTATGCGTTTCCAAGCTAAGCCAAAGAAGAGTCATCTTGAAGCAACTAAGAAGATTCTCAAATTCTTGAAATGTATAATAAATGTAGGACTGTGGTACCCAATCGATGATAATTTTGAGTTGTCGGGATACTCGATTTAGATTTTGGTGGGTGTAAGATAGATAAAAATCTACTCGGAACTTGCCAATTTTTTAGAAGTAAGCTGATTTCATGGTTGTCTAAAAAACAAACCTCTTGTAGTTACTTCCACTAAGCCGAGTATATGGCACCGTGTAAGTTGTTGTTCCCGATCCGGATCACCAACGGCTAAGGGATTATAATATTATCACTAGAGATGTAATAATCTTTTGTGATAATAATAGTGTCATAGCTATTACCCGAGAACCCAGTCTTACACACTCGTTGCAAGCATGTTGATATACGACATCATTTTATTCGTGATCATGTAGAGAAAGGTGATATTAGATTAGAGAAGATACTAATCTGATTTTCAAAGAGTGACATACTTACTAAACCATTAGTGAGACTAGATTTAAAGAATTGTGCTTAGAATTAGGATTACTTGATGCATCTTTAGTTGACTTATGATTCTCTATTGTGTGTATCTTGTATTTCTTTCTATCTCGCTTTCTTTGCTATGTCTAGAAAGAAATATCGAGACTTGATATGTGTCAAAGGGCAATCACAGAGTGATATAATTGATCTCCTTTCTAAGGAATCAAGAATCAAGGATTAGTCATATTGACCTTATCGACTTGATATTTTCTTATGTAACATTAAGTAAATCAGACAAGGACACGATAATCGGTGATTTTCTTAAAAGTCAGATGAGTATGTGCATCTTGTCGACTTACTCTAAAAACTAATGGTTTTCCAAGTTTGTGTATCTGCGAGGCAGTGGTCAAACAACATTGTTAGATCAGATTAAACTTTCTCTTCCGAAAAATTTTCTCTACCTAAATAAAACCAAAACCTTGTTTTCAAAAGTATTTTCAAAAATTACTCTCACAACTCATCAATTTCAAAATTTTCAGATGAGTTGTCCTTTTGAAAAATCTCAAATTTGAGTTGAATATCTTTATATACTTGGATATATGAAGGTATGAGACTCGTTTATTTAAAATAATGACTCAAAATTAACTCAGACTTAAAATATTTTGTTTTTAAAATAATCAGTGACTAGGAGGTATTTTCAAAATCCTAGACATAGTCATTTTCAGACCAAGTCATTCAAAACCCGATCTGGTTTAAGAAAACCTTTATGCAAAGAAAGGTATATTTCGGTTTACGTCAGGTATACTTACTACTCGCATAAAGTGCCCCTAAAATCGTCTAATCAGTAGGTTGGGTGGTTACTTTTACGCATTTTAAAAGCGAGTTAATGCCACGCGCTGTATTCCAAACATCTAAATATAATTAGCCATTGATTCGAAATAGTGCGATATTTAAATAAAGGGTCCAGATTCAAATTACCTTTACATGTGGACCACTTATCCGATTTTCCTCCTTTAAACGTTCATCTTTCTCATTTCACCAAATTACTTGAAAACCCTTATTTTTACTCTCTGCTACTCTAAAAATTTACAATTCCTCCTTAAATGACCGTAACACCCACAAAGCTTATAGCAACAATGATTAGATTCAACAAAGAGGCATACTCAAAGAAAATAAAGTCGGAAATGTATGTGGATTTCGACACCACTCAAGACAGAGAATCAATCAAGATTCTCCGATTGCTTGAAGGATCACGATTAAAGGTATTCTACTCGAAGAAATTCGAGAATAATAACTCTGGATATGAGAGGCATAGAATTCTACACAAATGGAAAGTATGAAGATGGAGTATTCACAACAACCTGTTAATGGTGAAATCCTCTCTATTTCGAGGTCGGTAATTGCAAGAGTCTTCGAGACCAATGAAGAGGGTGTGGATCCATTTACATACAAGGAAGATGATTAGGTCGAATCCTTCGAGATGATGGCACATTCTTCATGCAAGGATCGAAGAAAGGAGTTAAAGAAAAACTCGTTAAGAAGAAAATATCGCCTTCTCGATGACGATACTCACGAAATCCATTCTTGGTGAGCAGAACTCACACGATGGATTGTCAAGGCCAAGGCTCTGCTTGTTTGAGAGCGATTATAGATGGGGTGCAAGTAAATTGGGCAGAGGTTCTAATGTCCGTAATCAGAGATGAGAAAAAGAGGTTGGTATGCAATGATGGAGAGTGATGCCAACACAATCACTAGTCTGTTCAACAAGATTACAATCTTGCTTGAAAATCGATGCTTGGAGCAATCAACTGGCCAGACGGGGTCGAAGCTACATGAAGCGAGAAGGGGCTTCGGCGAAGAATGAGCAGGTGGTGGGCCTCCGGACATCGATGACGAATCAGATGAGGCTAGGCAGCAAGAGAAGCTGAACCAAAGAAATGAGGCGCCTCAACCTTCAAGTGCAGCAGCTCACCGAGGCTTCACGGCCAAGGAAGTCAAGGCCAAAGAACAAGTCCATAAGAGGAGACGACCGGTGAAAGCGGCATCGAAGAAGGCAGCTGGGAATCTTCTATTCCTTCTCTCGATCTGCTACTCGAGGAGTCCACCGCTCTTGTGATACCTACTGCAGTGGTCGACGAAGCAAAGGCATTAGAGGACCCCGGTTTAGAAAGAATTGTCTCAAATGAGAGAGCAGTCCTCTAACGAGAGGAAGGTACATCCTCTAACTTGTCTATGTCGATGAATCGCCCTCTCTCGCAATGAAGAGGTAGCTATGGCTGATACCTTAGAGCCTCTTATCCACCACCCTCCCAAGAAGTCCAATCGAAACCCCTCCACCGTAAATAACTCCCACTCTTCCAACCCCTTCTTCATCTACACAAATACCATCCGAACCAACACCAACTCCAACTCCCATTCCCACTCTCATACCCACTACTATTATCATCCAAACCCCAGTTGAACCCACACCGAATCCCATACAAACATCCTGCTCCTTTGAACCATCTGCCTCTTCATCTCAACCTCCCACAACATTCCCTACTCAACCTCGTACTCTCCCAACAATCCCTCCTATCCAAATTCCACAAATCTCGCACTTTCTTCCGGGAAGACATCCAGATGCATTCCTCTTCCCCTCAAACCCCCTCATCTCGAGCAGTCATCCTCCTCGTCCGAATCCTCCCAAAAGGATGAGGACGGTGGCAACCCTTCATCGGCATTCTCATCGGCATTCAAAAGCTTACAAATAAAAATGGAGGCCAAGGTTGAGAAGTCTGATGCAGAAAAGAATGAAGAAGATAGTGAAGTCATCACATACACTATGATCGCAAATATGAAAATAGCCGAGGTAAACATAGTGCGCAATATTTTTAATGTTACTAACACCCCTCGGCTGATAGAATAAGTGCGTTGGAGGATGGCTGAGGAAGTTGAAGGAGCAAGTGGCACAAGATAATGCGATAGTCGTAGATGCAATTGCACTCGACAAATTAGACTTTCGTGTCACACTTTGCTCGAGCATGGAAACTATCCGAGGGAACTGACTGATGAAGTCAAAAAGGGGGAAATATCGAGAAAGAAAAGAACGAGTCCCTCATAGCTGAAGTTGAGGCAACAAAAAGAGAAGTAGCCCTCAAGGCGAACCAGTTGAGTTGGAGGAAACCAAGGCAATTGAAGGTTAAATCGAGACAAACTTGCTGCACTCTAGCTCGGGGTAAATCAGATTGAGGATGCTCGAGAGAAGATGAGGAGAGGAAGAAGAAGGAGAAGGAAGAGAAGTCGAGAGAAGTTGTTGGCTAGGGGAAGGAAGCCGAAAAAGATAATTACGAGGCCAAAGGGAAGGGAAAGGGAAAGGCGGTTGAGGAGACACCATCTACCGAAGTGATTCCAAGTCCGGGCAAGGGAAAAGGAAAAATAGAGCCGATTATTCGAACTTGTCCGAGGAGCAGATCAAGAGAATCAAGCTTGAAAAGGCAATGTATGGAGAAAGGGAAATAAAGAAGCTAAGGAAGCGAGAATAAAGATCTCAACTTCATGTGGAGCAGGATGTGAGGAAATGGGTCATGAAGACTAAGGATGAGGATACATTCGAGACCCTACCACAGATCGGCCGCACCTCCAAAGATCACAGTGGCCAATACACTAAGGAATAAAAGGAGAAGAACCTGGATGCTAGATAGATGTACTACCGGTACATTCTCAAGGCTCAGTACTTCTACTCAAGACGAAGATTTGGGATGGCACGAGTGGATAGAGAAGGAAGATGCTGACCTCTACCACCGGCTGATCGATGAGGCAGCAGAGTGTTCAATGTTGATACATGCTCGCTCCGCTTTTGAGTTAGCACGGCCAAAGAAGAATGCAGACGGAACCATCGATCTTAGTGGATAAAAGAGATCGTGAATAAAGCGAGAGAGGAGTCGGGACTCGAAATGAAGATGAATTAAAGCGGCTAAGAAAACGAGTCTTTGGTAGTGGTGGTTACGGACGAGATCAATGGGGAGTTTAGATAAGATCTTTTTCACTTCCTTATTTTTTTCTTATCTCGAGCTATCTGTAAATGTAATTTTGTTGTGTATAAATGAAATATTTGAACCTATTTGAATTACAACTGTCTTATTTTTCTAAGTTCAAATTTTTTTAAAAAATAGGTCGTAAAGTTTGTAAGGAATCCGTAAGAAATTTTTCTAAGTGTTGATCCTCCGATAAAATTTTGTAACTTAGAATAATCTCTTAATTTTTTTTTATGAAAATTTACTTAAGTGTGAGTAGTTGCTCTTATATGAACTTATCCGATTGAGATGTTGTTTTTGTGCCTAAAGTGCTTATCTGTTTATCTTGAATAACCTTGACTAACACTAGCTGTGAGTTCATTTCTTTCTTGTAGTTTTAACTTCATCAAAAAGGGAAATTTTTAGATCGGGTTTTAGTTTTGATGAGTTAAAATGTATAGGATAAATAAGCTCATGTAAAGTAGGATGACCAGTGAAATTGTATATACCGGTGAAGTAATACATTTCACTAGTAAGTTCGGACTAGGAGAGATGGGTTAAGTCACCGAGGTCAAGAAGCTTGGAGGTCATGCCGAAGATAGTCTTGAAGAGGTCCCGATTGAGAGTAGTATAAAGAGCTTAAGACAAGGTCAAGGCCAGTGAGTAGAATAAGAAAGGCGAGGCTTTCACCAAGTCAAAGTCAGACGGCATGATTCAAGATCACCAAGGTCGGGACAGTTTTAAAGAAAGGGTTGTTAAGCGGTTTTAAGTTTGTTACAACAAACTAACCGCCTTACCGCCTTATAAATAGGACTAAGCATAGGCTTTAGAAGGACTTTTGCACTCACTTCTAAGAACACATTCTCAAAAGAGCACTCTCTAGTTTTAGATCTAAACTCTTGTGATATTTTTATGTGTTTGAAGAACACTCTCTCGTGTTGTATCTACACATTCGCACTTTATTTTAGATTGCTAGATACACCGGTAGATAGAAGAAGGTTTAAAGATGAAGATCATCTCGGTTTGTAAATTGTAAGCAAGAAAGAAGGAAAGTAAGTAAGCTAGTGAAGACCCTTTCACAAAGTTTGTGAAAAGAGAGTGGACGTAGGATTTTTACAAATCCAACCACTATAAACCGTGTGTTCTTTACTTTTCTCGTACATCTTTAATTCGTTTTAGTTTACATTCAATCTCGTTTATAAAAACTTTTATTCAGAGAATTATCAATCTGATCAAGTATAAAAAGAAATTACTTTACTGTGTAAATCGATACTTGAATAATCCAAGGTTAATTTGGATTGTCTTGGTTTAATTGAAAGGAAAAATTGAGTAGGTTGAAAATCTATTCAATCCCCCTCCCCTTTCTAGATTTTCTGTTTGTACATCATTTGATCGACTAGGACCAACATCTTCATTATTCTCTCTATCGATGACTTCTCCAAGATGATCTTGAAGACCTTCGAACATAAATCCTTAGCCGTTGGTCTCGAGGTTGCGTCAAATCTACTAGAAATAATCTAGAAGGGGGCTTGAATAGATTATTCAAATTTCTCAGAAATTCAGATGAACTACTCAAACCGATCTTCCAACTTATTGTGAGTACCCAGCGGTAACGAATTATAATCAATCCTTTAAGAATAGATCTATAGGCTCCTTGATTGAATTTTGAAATCAAAAAGTAATCGAGAAAAAAATAAAAACAGAAAGTAAAGAACACAAGATTTATAGGGGTTCGGATTGGAAAATCCTACGTCCACTCTCCTTCTCCAACTCGAAGAAGGGTCTCTTCTTATTTCCTTGCTTACTTACTTCCTTCTCGATTACAGACATTGGCGAAGATCTTCAAATCTTTAATCTTCCTTTTAACCTAATCTTCTAATCTAACATTATAGTGCGTAAAACTATTGTGTAGAAGAAATTACAATGAAGTATTCTCTAAACACTTAGAAAAATATCAAATATCAAATGTGACTTGCTATGATTGCACGTGAATTGTGTGAATCTCAGAATGTGCAAAAGTTTTTTTCCCTAAGGAATGTGCTTAGACCTATATAAACATATAAGATAGTTAGTTTATTGTAACAAACTCTAACCGCTTAACAACTTATTCTTGAAAACAGTCTCGACCTCACTGACCTTCTTGAGTTAGTTGTCTGAATGACTTAGTTGAAATCTGTCTTTCTTATTCTACTCGGCTGATTTCTACTTCGTCTCGAGCTTTTCATTATTCTCTCTATCGATGACTTCTCCAAGGTTGTCTTTAGATGACCTTCGAACGTAAATCCTCGGTGACTAGTCTTGCTCACCTAGTCCGAAATTCTAACTAGTGAAACAACTACTTCAGTTGTTCTATACATTTTCAAATGGGTCATCCTACTTTATAAGAGCTCAACTAATCTATACATTTTAACTCATCAAAACTAATCTCCGATCTAACAATTTTCCCCTTTTTGATGATGTTAAAACTATAAAAACAAACTCAACAGCTAGTGTTAGTCAAAGTTATTCAAGAAGAAAAAGTTTCAAGTAAGCACATTAGGCACATAAGCTTTCTTATCAACGGATGAGTTCACACAGGAGCAACTACTTAGAAAAATTTTATACTTTAAGTCTTTTAAGAAATATTCTAAGGCATGAAATTTTATCACTTATGAATTACTTAGAAAATTTACGTAAACACTTATAAAAAATTTAATGAAAGTAAAGCCGAACTTTATTAAAACCGGATAAAACAACAAGAATCAAATAAGTTCGGATAAGACAATTCATTCATTCGGATAACTTACAAGGCATACCAGATCGCATAAAAACATGTATATGATGAAAAGTAAAGAGAAAAGCTAATTTATCTAATCCTCCCATTTATCTGCTTTGAGTAGTTGCATCCAATCAAAGAAACATTTTCTTAGCTCTTTTATCTCCACCGGATCAGATAACTTCATTATGGTTTGACCAATAGTGATAGTCTATCTAATCCAATCCTTATCAATTGATCCATCTTCCGTGACTTTGATCGGAATGGCGGTGTAAGTCGGGTGACAAGATCGACGTTGAACCATTCGCCTCGCTTCTTCGATCGGCTTCTAGTACAAGGTTGGATTCTCCTTCTCCGTCCAATCGTGCCATGCAATATTTTCATCTACTAACGAAGCTCCAACTCCCTACGCATACATGCCGTAAAAATGTCCACTTGGCATCGTACTTCTTGTACTCATTTGCCTGTGCTTGATTGACTATCATATTTAGGGAGCATTTCCTCTATGCGGTGGTCCGACAAATGCCTTATCGCCTTCCCCAAAAGGTCCAGCAGCAGATGCAGTAAAACCCATATCTTATATGCTCGATCAAACACCGACCGCTTCCTTCTCCGCCTTAATCTTCCTTCTTGCATCCCTTCGGCCATAAGATTTTCTCAGCCTTTTATCCGCTTTTCTCTCGGCTTCCTCTATCCTTATCTCGCTCAATCGATCTCTCCAAAGGATGTTTTCCAACCGCTTTGATAAAGTGAGTTGGGAAGATTGACTAGTAGGAGATAAGACCAACTCGGCTACTTTGGATGTCACGCTTTAGATCTTTCACCTTCTTCTTTTCTTTCCCTTATCTTGGTCATGTATTTTTCAGATTTGATCTTAGCTTCCCTTTTTTGGCCTGCTCATCTGCCTTGATTGCTTCTTCTATCTCGGTCAATCCAAATTTTCAAGGCGATAAGCTCATCTGTCTCGGCTACTAGTTGAGCTTTTTACTTGGTCTAACTACGATCTCGATTGACCATATCTTTCCCCTTTTTAACATCATCAAGAAGCGTCTTGAGTTGCTCCTTGACAACATTAAAATAGGTGGAAGAGGTGGTTTGCTCTCTCAATATCTCGTCACCAAGATTCGATTATCTCGTAGCAACTTTTGTCTAAAGCCTCTCCAACTCTTCTATAACCTCAGCTACCTTTTCACTCACAGACAAGTTAAAAGAATTTGATAAATTATATTTACAACGTTTACCTCGTATGCTTTCAAGCATGTCCTCCATCGTGATGCTTACGTAATCCACGATGTTAGCTATTTTGGATTGAAGCATCTCGAGCAAACCGTTGTGACCAAGATTATTATATTTGTAAATACCAAGGTTAGGAGCTAGGAATAATAGTTTTATATTTTATAGAAGAGATGAGGGCAAAAATGTTAAATGACGAGGAGGCGAGCTCCATCAAGCTTCGGCGAGGATTGAAGGGCGAGCAGCAAGCTTCGGCGAGGAGGAGGTGTATCCATGCGAGCATCCGATCCTCGCCATTTAATGTGGTCGGGAACACATGTGCCTCGATCGAAGGCCAATCTCATCATGCCAATGGACATTCCTATTGTCGATGGAGTGGCTCACTCCCATTGGTGGAGAGGCCCATCACCGACTTGTCAAGGAAAATGAGGCCCATGCATTTAATGCATGAATTAGATTTTCCTTTTAATAATGATTTAGGGCGGCATATTTGTAGTATAAATAGATACCGTTGGTGATAATAAAAAGATCGAGAATCCAAAGGAAAAATACTTAAGACTCGAGCCAAAAACCTCAACAATTTGGTGTGTGATATTTATTGTTCTTGTTAGACTCTTGAATATCGTTAAATCACCCTATTATTGGTATTTGATCCAATAATAAGCAATCACTGTTCAAATCAAACCATTATTCTTATAAAATCAGATATATCCCGAGTGATTATTAAATACCATTTTATTTGTGCAACAATATTTGGCGCCGTCTGTGGGAAACTTGCAAAAAGTCATCAAGGGAAATTCAGAGTGAAGGAATCGGTGACTTCCTATTGGGAATCTCTGTTTTCAGTTCTGGAAATTTAGTAATTTCTATCAATGGAAATGTCAAAATCTATTGCACGAAGCACCTGGTGGAAAATTTGGTTGATCAGTTCCCGAAGCTAGGACCCCAAGGCGTGGCACTAGTGTGCTACAACCGATTCCAATCCAGAGTACCAGATGCCCGAGCAGTCACAACTACCATCGACAACTCGAAGTGAGGGGTCGGGAGCTGACCACCCATCACCAACCCGCAGAGGGTTTGGGGGCCCCACACGAGACCAACGGGGTAAAAGGCCCATGGTCGAAGAGGTGGCAGAGAGTGGCCATGCTAGAGCCGGATCCATGGAAATTTTGGGACAACGATCAGTTTTCCATCGCCTATGTTCACCTCCTCAACCTCGAGAGAATGCGGAAGAGGTTGAGGTCAACTCTCGAGCCCCGAATCCTCGTGCAAATTCGGATCTCGTCCGACGTCCCCCATCCAGGACAACATAGGTCCACCGGCAAAAGATGGTCCCCACGAATCGATCCTTGGCCGTTTGGGGCGGCGCCATCGGCCCCAAGAGGGAACTCTCGCTACACCTGCTGGTTGCGATGCAAAAGAAGATAGACGACATGGAAGGACGATTCGACGCCGGGAGGGGCTTTCCAGAGAAATATGGCCTCGAGCCATTATCGATGTATATTTAGCGAGCCCCAATCCAATCCAAAATCATCCCACTCCAAGCTCGGTTATACGAAGGAAAGTCGAGACCCAGAGACTCACCTTAGTAAATTTAATATCTACATAACCGGGCACGGGGCATCGGACGCGACAAGATGCTACCAGTTTCCTTTGACTTTGAGCGATCTAGCCCACAAGTGGTACGTAAATCTTCCCAATCCATCAACAAATTTGAAGAACTAGGCGGCCGGGTTCGAATATTTTGCTGCCAAAATTGTGAGACCGAGAAAACCGTCGAGACTCATGGTTGTAAAATAGAAGAAAGAGGAGAGCGGCGAAGTGTATCTCAATCGCATTGATGGAATCATCCTCTCTGGAGAACCTATTGGAGATGAGCTCTCGCTGCATGGAGCAATGAGCGGGATCGAGCAGATTCACATTTGTTTCGCCACCGACAAAGAAGTACCCGGTGACTTACTCGAGTTCGAGACACAAAGATGGGGATATGATTACCCGGCAGAAGCTCCTCGCCCGAGGTTGGGGAAGGAAAAGAAGAGGTTGGCGAACAAGTGGAGCAGCCTAAAGCTCCACCGGCAAAGAAAGGCTCGGGCCATGGCAAGAAATCAGGTGGGAATAAAGCCCCATGCACATTTAAAAGCTTTGAGGCTCCACCTCCTGGACCGTAAATGCAAGTGCTCGAGGTCCTAGGAGTTAACCCACTTATGTCTACCATGAAATCTTCCTCGGAGTCTTCCATAAACCCCGCCCATCAAGGCCGATGCGAGCCAATTAAATGGAAACAAATTCGTGCATTTCACGATGTCGGGGCACAACACGAGTGAATGCAGGACCTTTTGAAATAAGCTGTGGCGAATATACGAAGCGGGAAGTTGGAAGACTTCGTGAAAAGACCGCCACCCAGATCGATCGAGATAAGAGGGGACCTCCACGCAAACAGAGGGAGCACGAGGAGCGAGGAGCTCCTAGGCGCGAGCCGAGGATTGAGGTCACCGCTCTAGTGGGCGTGTGGTCGAAGACATTTATAGCGACAAAGATGAGCCACCGAGAAAATCATCAAGGTGGCCGCATTCATGTGATTACCCACAGTAGTAGCTTGGGGGATTGGTCCCAGTTGGACACCTTTCCAACAAAAAGCGCAAGGCCAAAATTCGGTCGATCAACAATATTCACCTTGTAGCTCCCGGACTCGACAATCTCAAAGGTGGCTATCACTTTTCCAACTCGACCGAGAAGGCCTCCTCCTCCCGAAAGATGATGCCTTGGTCATCTCGGTGAACATCCTGGGGATGGCCATTGTGAGTCTTGATAGAAAATAGTTGCTACTGCAACATCATCTTTAAAAGCGCCTGGACTAGCTCGAAACCTCGCAAAATTCATCAAGCCTTACGACACTCAAGCTGCGAGGATTTAGCGACAACATGGTCAAAGCATACGGTCGGGTCAAACTATCCGTGGAACTCATCGACTTCCGTAACCCGAAAATCAAGATCACTAGTCCTTTAGACTTTGTAATAGTTGACCAACCGAATATCTATAACAATTTTTAGGTCGACCCTTTTTAGACTTTTGAGGCGGTAGCGTCATCGTACTTTTATTGTATCAAGTTTCCCACTAGTGAAGGGGAAATCGGTATGATCAAGGGGGATAAAAGCGGCAAAGAAGTGTTTGAACTACTCTCTTGTTAATTTCAATTCAGCTTTCGATTTAGGCTCAAGATATCATACTCTCACCATTTCGCAAGAGTTGGGCTCGTTGCCGAGATAGGTCCGACCTGGTTAACCCAAAGGAGCACAATGGGAGCGAGCTCGACGCTTCACATGAACAAGCAGAAATTGAACCCGTTTAGGAATGAAGCGACATACATGGATGTGGATCCACGGGAATGATATGCGATCCACGGGATATAAAGAGAAGTGCTCTAGTTGAGGAACTTGAAAATATTCCCATCGACCCTATTCGATCGGATCTCGAGGTCACTATTGGCGTTAATGTGCCAACAGAATTAGGGAGGAGTTAATCAACTTCCTCAGAGACCATATAGACGTCTTCGCATGGTCACACAAGGACATGGTGGGCATCGATCCCGAGCATGCTTGCCATCACCCGAAGATTGACTCCAAAATGAAGACCAATCTCCCGAGAAGAGAAGGAAATTTGGTCGAGAAAAGTATGCGGCCTGGTAGAGGAGGTAAAAGCTATTGGATAATGATTTAATCGAGCAGGACTATTGATGAACCACAATGGGTAGCCAACGCTGTCCTCGTTAAGAAGGCGAACAATTCATGGAAGGCTGTGCATAAACTTTACAGATCTTAATGCGGCCTGCCCTAAAGATCATTTCCCCATGCCACATATTGATCACTGTGGATAGCACTGATAGGCACGAGATGATGTCATTCATCGATGCCTTTGCGGGATATCATCGAGATCCTAATGGCGGATGAAGATATTAAGCACATGTCTTTCCTCACGAGAAAAGAATACGTACTCTAGCGCCGGATGCATTTTGGTCTAAAATGCAGGGCAATGATTAGGTGAATTATAGCATATTAATTGTGTGCTTAATTGTCTCAAATTGATATGATTTTCAGGATAATTTACCATTAGTTGTTCCAATTGCACTTAATTGTTTGATTTGATATTATGTGTTTAAATTGCAGGTTTGAGGTCAACTTTGAGCGCAAATTTGAGGAAATCTATTATATTCATTTCAACTGGGAAATTACATGGTATGAAAGAGGGTCGAGAGACGGTCGTAACGCAACAAGAATCGGGCAAATCGGAGTTCGTATGCAAAAGATATGACCGAACGAAGTGGAGGTGGCACACAAGGAAGGGTGACTCGGGCAACACAAGAAGTGACTCGCCCGAGTCACATAAAAATCACCCGAGCTCGAACCTTTTACGTAGCTAAGTGACTCGGGCAACCCAAAAGTGACTTGCTCGAGTCACATGTGAACTACCCGAGTCGGAGAATTGACGTGACTACATGACTCGGCCTCAAAAACATGACTCGGCCTCAAAAACATGACTCGGCCAGGCCCGAAGTGACTCGCCCAAGTCACCTTCGAAAGCACACGATCTTGACTCAAGGCGCGTTCCCAGCAGAATTATCTCATTTTTTCGGCCAATCAGAGAGGAGCACATGAAAATCGATATATATATATATATATATATATATATATATATATATATATATATATCAAGAAACACGAATTGAGCAAAGAGTTTTTTTAGAGGAAATTAGATAGAGAGAAAAGGGGATGAACCCCAACACACACTATACACACTTTCATACACACACATAGCTAAATTCTACTTTTCTTCTTCAATTTGGATGATCAAGACAAGGATTCTTAATGTTGGGATGCTAATTAGGTGAAATCTTTCATTTATTTTCAGTTTTATTGGTTTAATTTCTTGTAATGATGAATGCTTATTTTCTTAATGTAATGGGTTTATTTCAATTTGCTATGAGTGACTAATTTCTCAAGTGTTTGGGTGTTTTGAGGCTATGGATGATTGAATTATGTTGATTAATTGAGTGGGTAATCTCAATTGAAGGTTGATTGATTGAATTGATGAGTTTTGCATGATCTATATGTTTGATTGAGCTTGAATTCCATGTTTAGTGTTTAATTATTGCAAGTATACTTGGATGATTAGGTTTCTAGCTTGGTTGAAGAGTTTAATTGGATAATTAGAGTGGATATTGTGTAACGCAAGGAGACTTGGTTAACTACATTAGAATTACATCAATTCACATTAATTGCTTAGATTAATAGTCGGGTGATTAGTGAGGGGACAAAAGGGACGTACCTTAGTAGCAAAGATTAATCACGCTAGGAAAACCTATTGTGGAGATCAAAGCAACCGTTAGAAGGAGAAACCGAGAGAGAAATCGTCGAAGGGCTCAAGCTCGAGCAAGAGCAAGGGAACGTGAAATGGAGAACAATGACCAAAATGTGGTCGAAAGGAGAGATAACCAAATAGAAAGGCCTATTAGGGAATATTTTGAGCCTCCCGTCCAACTCCACTACGGTGGAATTGCTTGTCCACCATTGCAGGCAAATAACTTTGAAATCAAGCCGGCTTTGCTACATATTCTTCAAAGCAAGCAATTCGGTAGAGACCCAAAGGAGGATCCCAATCGCCATATCGCCCAATTTTTGCGGTATGCCGATACGGTCAAAATGAACGGTGTGACCGAGGATGCTTGGAGGGCTCGAATTTTCACATTCACATTAAGAGATCGAGCCAAGGATTGGATAGCCTCTTTACCCCGTGATAGCCTTGACTCTTGGGATGCATTGAGTAAGAAATTCTTGTTGAAAAATTCTTTCCACCTTCCATGACATTACATTGCAAGGCGTTGATTGCCCAATTCCGTCAATTGGAGGACGAAAATATGCATGAAGCGTGGGAGAGATTTAATAGTCTATTGAGAAAGTGTCCTCAACACGGTTTTGTTGACAAGCAAATAGTAAGCTTCTTCTATTATTGGCTCGATCCTCCATCTCGAAGAATTCTAGACTCAAGTGCGGGGGATCACTCTTTGACAAGTCCGGAAGAGAAGCCAAGGAATTGATTGAGAACATAGCTTGCAATACGGCTAGTTGGCCAACCGAGAGGAGAGGTCATTTCAAGATTTCTCAAGTTGAAGAGAATGAAACGGTGCAATCACTTACTCAAGTGATGAAGGCATTTATGACCAAGGTGGAAGGAATGTTAGAGAGCATCAAGAAGAACACAATGGGGGTAGTAGTGAAAGTACTCATGTGGTAGATCAAGTTGAGGAAGCACATTGCATGGGAAGACAACCTTATCAACAAGGGAATTTTCAAGGTAACCATTCGTTTACCCATCAATCTCACCACCAAAACTACCAAAACCGTTATCCAAACAACCCTCCACCTAATTTCCAAAATCAAGCCTCTCATCCACCTCCTTATCAAAACAATCCTCCCTACAACCCCTAATTTCCGGAAGCATGAGAACTTCTCGTATGCTAACTAAAAGGCCGCCATCACATTGCCACCGGGATTTGATCCGGGTACTAGAGCTCCTAACAATGAAGGAAACCCTAGCTTGGAGGATTTACTAGCAACTTCGGTGACTAACATGAACAACTTCATGTGGCATGCTAAGTAAAAATTTGATAAGATGGAGGACTTTATGGGGTCTTTAGCCACTCAAGTGAAGAACCTCGAGTTTCAAATTAGTCAAGTAGCTTCCTCAAGTGGAGGAAATCAAAGGGGAAAATTTCCATCAACAACGGAGGTGAACCCGAAAGAGCATTGCAAGACCATCCAATTGAGGAGTGGAACACAATATGAAGGGCCACCAATGCCAAATGAGGAAGAGGAGAAAGAGAATGAGAGTGAAGAAGTCAAAGAAGGAGGTGAGTTTGAGATGGTGGATGCTCAAGATACTCTAGAAGAGCAAGTTGAGGCTAAAGATGAAAAAGTTGAAGAGAAAGTTAAAGGAGAAAAGAGTGAAGAAAGAGTACCCAAGTGGAAGAAGGCTAGAGAGCTAAGGAAAGAGAAGGAACAAAAGGAGCTAGAAGGAGCAAATGTTAAGTGTGATGAATGGGGGTTCCCAAAACCTATGTCCCTCCACCATTTCCTCAACGATTTATGAAGCAAAAGCTTGATGAAAAGTTCTCTAAATTCCTTGAGATTTTCAAGAA
This sequence comes from Paraleonurus japonicus, assembly GCA_030762865.1. NCBI lineage: Eukaryota > Viridiplantae > Streptophyta > Magnoliopsida > Lamiales > Lamiaceae > Paraleonurus > Paraleonurus japonicus. The sequence continues at coordinate 26,645,034 of CM061052.1, read as the reverse complement.
GGTGACCATTAATGTGCCTTTGTTGGAAGCACTTGAAAAGATGCCTACATATGCAAAGTTTTTGAAGGACTTAGTCTCAAGAAGGAGAAAAGTTGATGAAGTAGAGATGGTGAGCCTATCAATGGAGTGTAGTGCCCTACTACAAAGAAGTCTACCTCCAAAGAAGAAAGATCCGGGAAGCTTCACTCTCACATGTGAGCTTAGCAACAAGGAGAGAGGAGGAGAGCCTTATGTGATTTAGGGGCAAGTATCAATCTTATGCCCCTATCCATTTTCAATAGGCTAGAGCTTGGTGATATGAAGCCTACATCCATGACTCTTCAACTTGTGGACAAGTCATATACCTATCCAAGTGGTATTGTGGAGGATGTATTGGTGAAAATTGACAAGTTTGTTTTTTCGGCCGATTTCGTAGTTCTAGATATGGAAGAAGATGATAAAGTGCCATTGATCCTAGGCGTACCCTTCCTAGCAACCGCAAGGGCGATTGTGGATATGTTTTCGGGAAGATCACATTGAAGATGGATAAGGAGGAGCTTACTTTTGATATCTATGAGGCTATGAAGCACCCTAAGGAGGAAGGAGAGTGCAAAAGCATTGATATAGTGGAAGAATGTGTCATTGAAAAACTTGAAGCATCTCTTGACCCTTACTCTAATATTTTTATAATCTTCTTTATGATAATTGCTATGAATTTGATGATGCTTTTTCTTGCTTTGATGATAGGAACTCCACAAGAGAGGAAGAGGCAAAATAATTATGGGAAAGAAAAGCTCAAATTCTACCACTCCGTGAGCCCGTGCAAGGAGTTGTGCCCGAGGAAAAGAAAGAAGGTCTCAAGCCACTCCCAGAGCACTTGAAGTATGCTTATCTTGAGGAAGGTAACAAGTATCCGATTATAGTTGCTTCTTCTTTGAATGATCATGAGTTGTGTGCATTGTTAGAGGTCCTTAGGAAGCATAAAAGTGCCTTAGGATGGTCTATTCATGATATTAAGGGCATTAATCCATCTATTTGCATGCATCACATTCTCCTTGAGAAGGATAGGAAGCCTATAGTTCAACCCCAACGTTGTGTGAACCCCGTTATTCAAGAGGTTATTAGGAAAGAGATTATTAAATTCTTGGATGTTGGTATGATTTTTCCTATTTCCGATAGCGAGTGGGTTTCACCTTTGCATGTTGTCTCTAAGAAGGGGGTATGACCGTGGTTAAGAGTGAGAATGATGAGCTTGTAGCTACTAGGCTTGCTACCGGGTGGAGAGTTTGTGTTGATTATAGGGAATTGAATAAAGCAACATGTAAAGATCATTTTCCCTTGCCTTTTATGGACCAAATGCTTGATAGACTTAGTGGTTTCTCACACTATTGTTTCTTGGACGGTACTCGGGTACAATCAAATAATGATTGCACCTGAGGACCAAGAAAAGACGTCCTTTACATCTTCTTATGGCATTTTTGCATGGAGGAGGATGCCGTTTGGGCTTTGTAATGCCCGGCTACTTTCCAACGTTGCATGATGTCCATTTTCCATGGTCTTATTGAAAATATAATGGAGGTGTTTATGGATGATTTCTCGGTTTTTGGTAATTCTTTCCATACTTGTTTACATAACCTTGAGATTGTTTTGCAAAGGTGTGAGGACACTAATTTGGTTTTAAATTGGGAGCGGTGCCACTTTATGGTGAATGAGGGGATCGTGCTTGGACACCACATTTCATCGAAAGGCCTACAAGTGGACAAAGCAAAAGTGGTAGCCATTGAAAAGCTTCCACCTCCATCTAGTGAGAAGGGGATTTGATCTTTCCTAGGCCATGCGGGGTTCTACCGCCGCTTTATTAAGGATTTTTCTAAGCTTTCTAAACCCCTATCTCGATTGCTTGAAAAAGATGTGCCTTTCAATTTTGATAATGAATGTTTGATATCTTTCAGGTCCTTGAAGGAAGCTTTGATCTCCTCGCCTATTCTTGTGAGCCCCGATTGGAAGGAGCCTTTCGTGCTAATGTGCGATGCGAGCGATTTTGCTATGGGGAAAGTATTGGGCGAAGTGAGAGAAAGAGTGTTCCGAGCCATCTACTACACCTCCAAAACCTTCAATTCTGCACAAGCCAACTACACTACCACCGAGAAGGAGCTCTTGGCCGTAGTCTATGCCGTAGACAAGTTCCGTCCTTATTTGATAGGGGAAAACGATCATCTACACGGATCACGCGGCTATTCGCTACCTCATGACCAAGAAGGATGCCAAACCACGCTTAATTCGGTGGGTGTTGTTGTTGCAAGAGTTTGACATAGAGATTCGTGATAAGGAGGGTAGTGAGAATGTCATAGCCGACCACTTGTCGAGACTTGAGAGAGGGCAAGAGTTCATAGAAGAAGGTGGTGATGTGAAGGAAGAATTCCCGGATGAAAAGCTATTCATGATTGAAGAGTTGAATGTGGTGGAGAATGATTCAATGAAGGGAGCAAAGGGGTATATTCCATGGTATGCGGATTTTGCCAACTACCTAGCTTGTGGGAGGTTCCCTAGTGAGATGCCTTCTTATGCCAAGAAGAAGTTCTTAAAGGATATGAGAAGTTTCATATGAGAGGATCCATTCCTTTTCAAAAGGGGGTTGGATTCGATCATTAGAAGATGTGTACCCGAAGGGGATAGAAGAGATCTTAAGGCATTGTCACTCTATGCCAAGTGGAGGCCATTTTGGTGGATCAAAAGCGGGGATGAAGGTGCTCCAATCGGAATTTTATTGGCCAACAATCTTCAAAGATAGCAAGGATTTTGTAGCAAGATGTGACCGTTGTCAAAGGATGGGGTCTATCACGAAGAGGGATGAGATGCCTATGACTATCTTCATTGAGGTTGAGCTATTTGATGTTTGGGGATTGGACTTCATGGGGCCATTTCCACAATCTTTGGATACCTTTACATCTTGGTGGGGGTAGATTACATTTCAAAGTGGGTGGAAGCTATCCCATCAAAGACCAATGACTCGAAGGTAGTCATGCAATTTCTCAAGAAGAATATATTTTTCCGTTTTGGTGTGCCTAGAGCCTTGATAAGTGATGGTGGTTCACACTTTGTGAACAAATGGATGGAGAAGCTACTTGAGAGATATGGAGTGAAGCACAAGGTGTCAACCGCCTACCATCCTCAAACAAATGGCTTGGCGGAGGTGTCGAATAGGCAAGTGAAGCAAATATTGGAGAAGACGGTCAAGATAAATTGGAAGGATTGGGCTACTCAATTGGATGATGCTTTATGGGCCTACCGAATCGCTTTCAAGACTCCATTGAACATGTCTCCATATCAACTCGTGTTTGGAAAAGCTTGTCACTTGCCCGTAGAGCTCGAACACAAGGCATATTGGGCTATTCACAAATTGAATCTTGATGAGAATGCTGCAAGAGAGAAACGAATTCGCCAACTTCATGAGTTGGATGAATTTCGTGAGAGTGCATATGAAAGCTCAAGGATTTTCAAAGAGAAGACCAAGAAGTGGCATGACCAAAAGTTGAAGAAGAAGGATTTTAAGGAAGGAGATAGAGTGCTTTTGTTCAATTCAAGGTTGAAGTTGTTTCCCGAGAAGCTCAAATCTCGATGGAGTGGACCATTTGAGGTGGTGAAGGTGTTCCCTAGTGGTTACTTGGAGTTGAAGAACAAAGTTGGAGATCAATTCATTGCTAATGGGCATCGGGTTAAGCATTACTTGCTTCCTCCAAAATTTGTGTTCTTGATGACTTGAAGCTTGAGGAGAGTTGAGCATCTCAAGCTCCGTCCGGCATAGGACGTTAACTAGCGCTAGATGGGAGGCAACCCATCGCTTTTCTTGCTTTCTTTGCTTTTGTTTTATTTTGCTTTCAATAAGTGTGTGTGATCATTTTTGTGACCCTTTGTAGGAGGTCGAGGTGTACAAGTGAAGCTTGGTGAGTTACAAGCTTGAAGATGAGAGGAAGTTGAAGACCTTACGGTACCACACCTTCTCTAGACTTAGACTCGTCTAAGTTTGGGGGAGGTGTGCCTCTTTTCACCCTTTTCCATTTGCACCGGCGCACCTCGTTTGGGCTTATATGATATATTTACTTGTACATGAATTTTGTGATGAGCTTACTTGTGAATATGCTTTTTGTTGGAATAGTTTTGGATTTCATAGTGGGTAGTTGTGTGCAACTTCACCTAACTAACTACATTTGCCAAACTTTTAATTGCTTTGCAATGAAAAAGTTTGGGGGTGTGTGTTAGTTAGCAATGCTTGTTGCACCAACTTGCCTCTCATTTGTAATGAGAAAATTGTTTGGAAATTTTTGTGAATATTGAGCTTAATTGTGGATTTCACTCTTATCTTTGAGTTTATTTGATGAGAATTTGATGTGGTGTTATGCTTGGAGGTATGTACGTGGCATAGTTGTTTTGATTGATGGACATGGTGAACTTGTGATGTGGGATGAGTTGATTTGTTGCTTGATTCTAGCATGAAAAGTTGTCTTGTGATGATGAGTGTGATGTAGAATGCTTATTCTCTTTGCTAATTTTAAACCCGTGAGTTTTTTAGCCTCTTGAATCGTGCATGAAAAAAAAACGGTTTGATTCCTTGTTGAGTGCATCATTTCCAATTGTGCATGCTAGAACTTGCCTATAGACTTGTTGAAGTTGAGTTTTGTGTGGATCTATGAAGATGATTTGAGGCCATGTTTGATTTGTTAAGCTACTTAGCCAAATTTTACACCACCAAGGTCATTGATTTCCTAGTAAGCCATTTTGTGCCTTAAAGCCTTATTCTTTGGCAAGCTTGTGAAATTAAGTCATTTTGCCTATCTTTATGAGCCTTTGTTCCCATATGTTTAGTAGAGCATGATTGGTGGCAATGAATGGTGAAGTGAAATTGAGAAAGTGTGGTGGTATGTTTGGGATAAGTATGTTGAGATTAAAAGAAGAAAGAAAAGAAAAGAGGAAGGAAGAAAAATTGAATTGAAAAAGAAGTGAAAGAAATGATGAGAAGAAAATTCAATTTGAGCTTGAATGAAAAAGAAAGTCTCAAAAGTTGTTGGTGGTGAATGTTATGTAAAAAGATTGAAAATGAAAAGAAAGAGTGGTGTTTGTTGAAATGAGGTGAAAATTGCATTGAATTATATGTTCAACTCTCATTGCTCTACTATCATTGAGTCACTACTTCCCAAATTCACCCACCTCATCCAAAGAGCCTTCATTACAATCTCTAGAAAAGACCTCTTTGATTTGTAGTTGATGCACAAAATGAATGATTGAAATTGAGTCTTGTGGCAAGCATGTGGTGTGTATGGTTGTAATTTGATGATTGAGTGCTTAATTGCCCTTATACACTTGTGTGATGAGAGATACACTCCTTGGAAGGAGCATTGAGAAAGCATTTGAGTTTGCATTTTGTCAAAGCATGACATTTTTGAGTGTTAGTTGAAAATGACATTGAAAACTTGTGTTCACTAATGAGTTTGATTGTCCAAATTTCATCTTTTTGTCATGTGACATAGTTGCAATCAATTCACTATTTGTGCTTATTTGTTTCGTTGTCCGGGACGAGCAACACTTTAAGTTTGGGGGAGTTGATTAGGGTGAATTATTGCATGTTAATTGTGTGCTTAATTGTCTCAAATTGATATGATTTTCAGGATTATTTACCATTAGTTGTTCCAATTGCACTTAATTGTTTGATTTGATATTATGTGTTTAAATTGCATGTTTGAGGTCAACTTTGAGTGCAAATTTGAGGACAACTATTATATTCATTTCAACTGGGCAATTACATGGTATGAAAGAGGGTCGAAAGATGGTCGTAACGCAACAAGAATCGGGCAAATCGGAGTTCGTATGCAAAAGATATGACCGAACGAAGTGGAGGTGGCACACGAGGAAGGGTGACTCGGGCAACACAAGAAGTGACTCACCCAAGTCACATGTGAACTACCCGAGTCGGAGAATTGACGTGACTACATGACTCGACCTCAAAATATGACTCGGCCAGGCCCGAAGTGACTCGCCCGAGTCACCTTCGAAAAGCACCATCCTCGACTCGTGCGCTAGCCCTCGAGTCGAGGATCAGCCCAAACTCGAGTCGAGCTCCCGACCTCGACTCGAGGTGCGTTCCCAGCAGAATTATCTCATTTTTTCGGCCAATCAGAGAGGAGCACGTGAAAACATATATATATATATATATATATATATATATATATATATATATATATCAAGAAACACGAATTGAGCAGTAGTTTTTGAGAGGAGATTAGATAGAGAGAAAAGGGGATGAACCCAAACACACACTATACACACTTTCATACACACACATAGCTAAATTCTACTTTTCTTCTTCAATTTGGATGATCAAGACAAGGATTCTTAATGTTGGGATGCTAATTAGGTGAAATCTTTCATTTATTTTCAGTTTTATTGGTTTAATTTCTTGTAATGATGAATGTTTATTTTCTTAATGTAATGGGTTTATTTCAATTTGCTATGAGTGGCTAATTTCTCAAGTGTTTGGGTGTTTTGAGGCTCTGGATGATTGGAGTATGTTGATTAATTGAGTGGGTAATCTCAATTGAAGGTTGATTGATTGAATTGATGAGTTTTGCATGATCTATTGTTTGATTGAGCTTGAATTCCATGTTTAGTGTTTAATTATTGCAAGTATACTTGGATGATTAGGTTTCTAGCTTGGTTGAAGAGTTTAATTGGATAATTAGAGTGGATATTGTGTAAAGCAAGGAGACTTGGTTAACTACATTAGAATTACATCGATTCACATTAATTGTTTAGATTAATAGTTGGGTGATTAGTGAGGGGACAAAAGGAACGCACCTTAGTAGCGAAGATTAATCACGCTAGGGAAACCTATTGACTCGTGAGAGAATCGGGAAGAACGGGACGTTGGCCTAATCAATTCTTCATGCTTTAACGAAATATGACTCCTAGGCTTACCAAGTACGGTGTCATGTTTTCTTACTTGAATTGCCCTTATCAATTTGCCGACGAGAGAGTTACTACTTGGTTTTGATTCGTGTTTCATAGTCCATAGCCGAAGAACACCCGAACACATCTTTTATCTTGCTTGAATTTAATTGTCTTTGCAGAACATAGTTACTTATTAATTGTTGCTTGAATTATTGAACTCTTTGAATGGTTTGTGCTACATTTATGACTAAACTAGTAGATTTAGGGCTATCTCCCACTTGATTCCCGCGGATTTGATAATTTAACCCGGTACTTGCTCGCTACACGATCCTCCTACACTTTGGAGGTGAGTGTTAGTTTGCTCCTATCGTGCAACATACCAAAGGTTAGTAAACAGGATATTCGCGAACAGATCGGGAACAAAATGGAAGTTTATATCGACGACATAGTTATCAAAAGTGCTAAGAAAGAGGACCATCCGAGGGACCTTGGTGAAGCATTTGCCATCCTCGAAATTTCAACATGAATTACAAGATTACAAAAGCCCGAAGGTAAGAACTAAACCCTAAACCAAGGTTATTATTATATTAGAATTGAGAGGACAATTCACTGGAGAGCCGCCTTGATTAAATCGGCTTTAACTGTCATTACTCTCTTCGTCTTCTCAGATCGGTGAGGCTATCCTTCATTTCTTTACTGCTCCTCTTTCCCTTTTTAACAAAGATCAAACACGTCCTTCGGTTGTGCTTCCAGAGAGTCACATTGAACTTCGGTAGTCATTTTTGTCAAAGGCAATCTCGTCAAAAATAGATATTATGTAAGATAAACAATCAAGTTCATAATGTACAATGTCATAAGTATTTGGCACACAAGAATAAATATTTAGCACAAAAGTATAAATATTTGCACAATATCATAAATATTTGGAGCACAAGCACAAAAATTTACACACCCTACAAAGTATAAATTGCACTTTTTTAGTATAATTTGCACAATAAATAGAAATAATTTTCCCCTTTTTTAAATAATATATTCACTATATAAATGAGAATGGTAGAATATAAACAGTGGCAAAGAACTTTAGTTGTTCCATTAATTCTCATCCGTCCATGTAAAACAACTATAATCATGAGTTAGAATAACAAACAAGACAATAAGTTATGAAGTCTGAATTAGGATAACAAACAAGACAATAGGTTATGAAGGAAATACAATGTCAAACACGGTTTGACGATTAAAAGCAAAGCGTCAACACTAGCAAGATTACTCTACTAGAAATGCATTGCTAAACTTCAAATAAACTAAAATTTTCAACACCTTCTTCATTGCAAAATTGAAATTTACATATCTAACATTATAAATTTAAATGTAAAATTTTATAATACTTTGATTCATCCTTCGCAAAAATTTAGTATCATGTTCTCTAGACTTCCATCGGAAGATCCTGCAAGAAATTTTGTCAACATTCAGATTTTACATGAGTACAACTAATACAAATTTTAAAAATTTATTTTAATTTGTACACTACTTAGAAAAATATTTGCACAATCTATTTGGATTAGTCGGTCGACTAAATCCATGCTAAGAGTCCTTGGACAAAGATGGTTGAAGAAGCAAGTTCCCGATCTGGTTTAGGAAAGAGAAATTATAAAGGAGTTAGTGATGTCTAGCTCCTAAGGGAACTCAGATCGAATACTTTGAGGAGACCACACCGATAATTGCTTAAGTAGGAGGACATAACCTGTCTATCCGGCGAAGGTAGTTCTTAGGAGTCTGGGATTATATGTCGAGGAAATTTTCTCGGAAGAACAATTCCTTGCCTTCATCAAAAGAAAGCTAAAGGGTAAATCGGTGAGGAGGTAGTGGAACAACCAGGTGAGGAGGCGTAACCTCCTATGATTGAAGTTGAACCAACTATAGAGGAGGTACCTAAGGCTATTCAGATCGAGTCCCCCATTCCTTGTCCTTCTCTTGAACGAGCTCGAATTACCTACATCATTTGCTCAAGAGGAGCAACAACGAGCGGCTACACTCTTGGCAGACCGAAGGGTTAAACCTTCTTTCTCTCACTCTGAACTGGGTTCTTCTAATCGCCAAATGTTTTTGATGAAATATAGAATCTAAGGATATCCTTTAAGCTTCCTACACGGTAATCCTTAATTTGGTCAACAACATTGTTGATGACAACTTGTCTGCAAGAATATATGAAAAAGATCTCTAGGACCATACTAAATTTGATGTGCGAGATCAAGCCCGGTGAACAAACTTGATAAGCTCATGTCTCGAAAATGAAGACAATATAATCAGACAAGTGGAAACATTTGTCTCAAGCAAGATATGTTGCAAAAGAAGGTCGAAGACAGAGTAGCTCAACTTTTGGCGTAGAAAAGGAGGTCGAAATCCTAGAGAACATTAGAAAAGCCTGTCTAAAGAAAAGAGCTTCACGGAAAAACTCAACTTTTCCACCGTCGGCATTGTGAATGAGTTCAAGCCGAGAATTGGAATCGGACAAAGCCTTATCTCTCAAGTTAGTTGATCTTCTATCTCGAAAAGGTCAACAAGCTCGTACAAGAACATATCTCCTGCACGAAGATCATCTCAACCATTTGCAATACATGCTTTGATGATGTTAAAAAGAGGGAAATGAGCTAAGAAGAAGAAATGATACGACAAATTAGCTAATTAAGGAGATAATGAAAAAGACAAATGAGCACACTAACTAGATTTTGGCTCTGAAGGCTGCGAGTTGATGACATTGCGAAGAGCTTATGAAGGAAGATGAGAAAAAATAGAAAGCGACAAGGATAAATCTCAAAAGGTGGTCAAAAGACTTCTTGTTTAGAAAAATAGACAAGAAGAATCAGGCGAGGAGCAGCAGATAACTCCAACTTCAAGTCCAGCTCGGACTCCAATTGAAACTCGAGACTCTAACTACTTTCTCTACTCCAATTCAAGCTCGCGAGAAAACTCAACCTCACCCGAGAAGACAAATTCGAGAAACACAAGCCGAGATTGATGCTCAGGGAGAAAATAAAGAAAAGAAAGAGGGAAGAGTTGGAGGAATATCGTGAGAAAAGACTTCGAGAAAAGGTGAAAGAAAGAAAAAATAGCTGGAAAGGAGTTCGATCGAAAAACCAGACGATGGGTAAAATCTACAAGGAGATGTCATTGTCGGGCCATTTCCACGAAGCGAAGGCATTGTTCCCAAGGAGATTCTTCCATTACATATGATAGATAAGTGAAGACCTTATGAGATCGAGATAGATTTTCTTATTCCATGTCCGGAAGAAAGCTTCACTAGGAATAGACGAAAACATTGCATTTCATGAATGATCCAGATTTGTATCAAAAGTTGGTCGACATAGCAGATGCAGAGTTCAATGTAGACTTGGTCTCACCACTATATGCTCAACCGCCGCCCCAACAACCGCCGATGAAAGATTAGATCGTGAACAAATGAAGCAAACGTTGATCCATGCAAGTAGAGGCGAGACATGGTGAAGGAAGTGAATTAGTCGGCTGAAGAAAATGGTGTTTGGATGGATGAACATTCACGAGGAGGATTGGTATGATTAAGTTTATCTTTTCTCTTTATTTTATTTTTTGATCCACTATGTCTTTCTATCTTATTTTTGTGATCATCTTATTTTTGAAATCTTGTACTTGGTGATATGTTTGACAAATTCATGAAATCATATGAAGTACTTGGTTATCTCGATATTCTGAATTTATTTCATTTCATATTTTCGAAAGTTCTAAAGTTATCTAATAGACATAGAAAATGATTTTCTTTATGTTTAAGTGTTTAAGACTAGGTGAATTATTGTATCCATCTGTTTTAGCTTAAGTTTCTGACTTAGTCTATATTCGAAATGTTTGTCTTGTTTATAATGTGATTATACGATTGATCATATATATGTCTATTTTACAAGCTCATTTCTTTTCTTATAGTAGTTTTAACATCATAAAAAGGGAAAAATTGTTAGGATATAAGTTTTAGTTTTGATGAGTTAAAATGTATTTGAATGATTTATAAAATAGGGTGACCAGTTGAGATGATTGTATAGTTTGTTTAGCTAAGTATTGTAAAAATTTAGTTAATTAAGTTAGACTTATAAGTAGACTAGCCGGAAGAAGATAAGGTGAAAGAAGACTATCGATAAGACTTGGTGAGTTAGAAGAAAGCAGAGACAAGGACAAAGAGTTGAAGAACTTAGAATTGTGGAATAGCTGAAGATCGGACTAGGTTGATGATCGAAGATTAGACGAGATAATTAGTTGAAGATCGGACTATGAGACTTACGAATGAAGATTGAAGACAAGGTTAGAATAAGAAAGGTTTGTCAAAGTTAGAATCATAAGAAAATTAAGCTATTCTAAGCAGTGTTCAAAATAGACGAGGTCAAAGACGATTGTAACATATTAAGTCATTAAAGAATTCAAGATGCAGTTGCAACGGACTTTGGAAAGCGGTTAGACGGTTGGAGCAGATTGAAGAACAACAAGTATAAAAGGAATATTTGTTGCGAAAGAGAAGTAACAAGAGATCAAGCAATCAAAAAGTTTACTAATATTTTCAAGTGAGTTCAAAAGAAATTTTATTCGTTCTTTAGTGTTTATAGAATATTGTTCATAATTTTTTTCTTTCATAGTTTTCAGTTTTGAAGATTAGATAGAAGAAGATCGGAAAGATTTTAAGAAGATTGTATCAAGTTGTAAGTATTTAAGTAAGAAAGTGAGTAAGTGAAGTCTATTTCACAAGTTGTGAAATAAGGTGAATGTAGGATATTCAAATTCGAATCACTATAAACCTCGAGTTCTTTACTACTTTCATTTTATCTTACTTATCTACTTACCTTATCAAATTCTGTTGAGATGAAATTTCTAAAAATTGAGTATAATAAAATTTCACTCTGTACATTTTATTTTAGAAGTAGTTTTGAATGTTTTCTTTAAAAATAAAGAAATTTATTCAACCCTCTTCTAGATTTCTTCTATACGTATAAAACTTCAATTTTGGGACCAACAAAAACCCTAATAAGAATTGCTTAATGCATGATTATTTTCGTTTAAAAACTTTCCATAATACCCAAAATGACTCACTACATTTACTTATTATGACATATACTTATAAATTAGAATATTCTTTTTTAAATTAGAATTAGATGAGTGTCCACGTATTACGAGAATTTTTCGTAAAAGTCAATTAATATCATAATTTATCATGTATATATAAATCAAGTTATCCATCCTAAAATAATATAGTTATATTGTATAATAAATATGTTGGTCCCTAGATTGAGTGGTTTTGGAGTTTGAATGTCCTTCTAGAGATTTTCTAGAAGGGGGTTGAATAGATTATCTAAACCTTTTCGAATTTAGATTATCAAACAACTTGTAAACTCACAAATCAAAGTTATTCAGCGGAAACGAATTTATACTCAATCAATAAAGGATCTAAAGCGTTACGAAATCTTGTTTGATCGAAATGTAAGTAATAACGAAATAAGAAACTGAAAGAAAGAACACCAAATTTATAGTGGTTCGGATCGAAAGATCCTACGTCCACTCTCCTCCTTCAACTTGAAGAAGGGCCTTGACTCACTTACTTCCTTTCTTCCTTACTTACTTACGGTGCAAATCTTCAACCTTACAATGATTCTTCCTAACTTCCGGAATTTATTGGCTTGAAGATATATGTGAAAAGTGTTCTATAAACACTATGAAACTATGAACGAGAAGAACGTTCGTGTATGTGGGTACAACTTTCGTGATTGTTGATTGTGCGTAGAGAATGCTTGTGAATTATTGAAATTGTAAAAAATTATTCTATCCTAATTCTTGAATCTATTTATAGAGAAAGCTGTTGTGATTGTAACTTCCTTGCCGATTCTTCTCTTGTTAGTTATAACCAACTAATCGAATCTTGTAACTTCTTCTTGATTAGTTGTAATCGTTCTTGAAACTACTTGATTTATCTAACACTTTTTCACCATCTTATTTACTCATTTTCAGACGTGGTCTTCTTCGTCCGTGTCTTGCTTTTCGATCTTGGTGTTTATCGTCTGTTGTTCTCGATCTTTGATCTAGACCTCGTCTTTCTCGTCTTACGTGTCTTTGTCTTCATCGATTACTTGTGCTCGTCTTCGTCGATCTCTTATACTTATCTCGATTTCTTGTAGTTAGTCTATTACAAGTCTTTACTACATCAATCGGCTATACAAGGTTTCAAATTTGGCCATCCTATTTTACATTTAACTCATCAAAACTAAATACAATTTTCTTCCTTACAATTTTCCCCTTTTTATGATGTTAAAACATAGCTCAAGAAAAGAAATGTGTTAGTAATCTTTAGAAGATAAATATTTCACAAAGTAGACAATTAAGTCACTTAGTCAATTAATCGAGCAATACAATTAAGTCATGATCGAGATGATCATAGTCGATAATTAAGACAAAGACAGATAATCAAGATTAGTGAATTATAGACGAATTAGTGTTATACAATTTTTAATCAAGTTTATTTCAGCCCGATTATATCGGGAATTAGTTGATTAGAAGATTAAGTCAAGCAAGTTAGTTTTCAACAATGGTTTCATCGAGAATAGGTCAAAAGATATTCACATATATTTCATGTATACAATTTCGCACATTTTCGGACATTCGGACATAAGGGTCATAAAAGGATAAGACTTAGTCGTACTATCTTTCTTCTTCCGGTATGCTTAACCTCGAAAACCCTCTTCTTAAGGGACACCGTCTCTCCTCCTTCTGCAAGGTCAGAGTTTGTAGCTTCGGCTTTAATCGGAGGCTGCTTTAACTTTTCATGGTCCAAATGACCATCTTTTGTTGTGGGAGGAGACATCGGCGAATAAGCCGGTGCGACTATATCTGCGTTGAATACATCGCTGGCCGATTTATCGAGATACGATAGAATGTTGGGTCCTTCTCTTCCAGCCATTCATGAAAAGCGATGTTCTCATCCAAGCCCCATTTTATCTTCTTGCAGACGTGGAAGGCAAAAATCCATTCGGCTTCGTAGGACCTCCATCTTTCCCGATCTCCCATCAGCAAGACTTCCTTGGGCACCACGCCGCCTGTGGTATGGTGATTAGGGTGAATTAATGCATGTGTTTTGAGGGATTTAAATGCATAAAATAATGAAAAGTATTCTTGTTTAAGCTTAAAAGTATAGAGTATCACTCTTTATGCTTAAAAGTATTACTAATGCATTCCGTTCGGTTTTTGTCTCGTTTTAGAGTTTTTGGTGGAATTTGACGAAATGGAAAGTACCGGGATTCATATGGCGACGAGACGAACGTGTAGGGCAAAAATGGGAGTCGGAGGTGCCTTTTGGGCCAAGAAAATTCCACAGGCTCGACCTTGGGTCGAGCTTGAAAGCCTCGAGTCGAGGCTCAAGCCAAAACTAAAAATTGGATTTTAAAGATCCCAGTCGAGGTCAGGACCCCGAGTCGAGGGATGCGCAGACCCCAGTCGAGGTCGGACCCCGGGTCGAGGTATGTGCCAAATAGGATTTTTTTGAATTTTTCGACCAATCTGAGCGTGACACGTGGCAAGATGGTTATATACATATATATACATGAAGATACATGATTTTCAGAGGTTTTGAGGGTTTTTTTATCAAGAGTGAAAGAAGAAGATCAAGAACACACACTTTCACACACACATAGTTAGGGTTTCGATTTCTTTTTCAATTTAGACGATCGTTGGATAATTTCTTTATGCTTGACGCCAATTAGGTGATATTCTTCATTTAATTTCAGTTTTCTTGATTCAATTTCTTGTTATGACACTTGGTTATGAAATTAATTTCATTGATTTATTTTCTCTAATTATGTGTAGCTAAATTCGTAGTGCTAGGGTGTTTTGATACTTATGGGTTATTGATTTCGTGAGGAATTCTTATGGGTTATTTTGATTGTTGATTAATTGATTGGATTGATGAGGTTTGATTGATTTATTTATTTAATTAATTTCTAATTCCATGCATAGTTGTTTGATTATCGCAAGGAGACTTGGGTAGTTTTAATAACTCATTTGGGTGAGGGAATTAATTGGGTAATTAGAGTTAATATTGCGTTCACGCAAGGAGACTTGGTTAATTCCATTAGAAATACATCAACTCCACACTATTTGCTTAGATTAGTAGTCGGGTGATTAGTGAAGAGACCATAGGTAAGGTGCCTTAGTATCGAAGGGGAGACACGCTAGGGAACCTATTGACTCGTGTTCTTGCCCGGGAGGAAAGGGTGACTTAGTCCTTTCAATCTTTTGTGCTTAAATTGTAGCGTAATTCTTAGGCTTACCCAAGACGGGATTATTGCTTGTGTTAAAGATTGCTCTTATTAATTGATTGACATGATAAATACTCATTTGAATTCGTTGCATAATTGATCCCCATTAGTTGATAAGTACCCGAGCACGTCTTCATTATTGATTGCATTTCGTGCTAGTTAGTTAGTGAATTGTTTTTGCTATTTATTGTTTGAATCACCTTAATCCTATTATATGGCTTGTGCTACAATTATGACTAAATTAGTAAATTTTGGGCTATCTCACACTTGATTCTCGTGGATCGATAATTTAACCGGGTGACTTACTAGCTACACGATCCCTTTACACTTGAAGGGTGAGTGTTGGCTTTTAAGCCTATCAAGTTTTGGCGCCGTTGTCGGGAATTAGTGTTTGAGATAACTTAGATTGAAAGTTGAAAGTAGTTGATAGTGCCTTTTATTTTTGTTTTATCTTGTTCTTGCTTGCCTCGTGAGAATTTGATACTTGGTTGTTTTCTAGGTGTGTATGAACACAAGATCACGTGGAATAGAACCAATTCCCTTGAACTTGGAGATCGAAGGCACCGCAAGGAGAAACCGAAATCGTCGAAGGGCTCAAGCTCGAGCAAGAGAGAGAGAACGTGAAATGGAGAATAACAATGAAGATGTGGTCGAAAGGAGAGAGAATGGAAGAGCAAATCAAAGAGAGCCTCCAAGAGAGAATCCTAGGGAAAGACCAATCCGGAGTATTTTGAGCCTCCACCAAATCCACTATGATGGGATAGCTCGTCCACCATTGACGGCTAACAATTTCGAAATCAAGCCGGCATTGCTACACATTCTCAAAGCAAGCAATTTGGTGGAGATCCCAAGGAGGACCCGAATCGTCTTATTGCTCAATTTCTTGAGTATGCTGATACGGTGAAGATGAATGGAGTGGCCGAGGATGCATGGAGATCTCGTCTCTTTACATTTACTTTGAGAGATCGAGCAAAGGATTGGATAGCCTCTCTACCACGAGATAGCTTGGGTTCTTGGGAAGAGTTGAGTAAGAAATTTCTTTTGAAATTTTTCCCACCATTAATGACCCTCCAATGCAAAGCGTTGATTGCTCAATTCCATCAAATGGAGGGGGAGAATATGCATGAAGCTTGGGAGAGATTTAATAGCCTACTCCGGAAATGCCCTCAACATGGATTTGTTGATGAGCAAATTGTAAGCTTCTTCTATTATGGACTTGATCCTCCATCTCGGAGAATTCTTGACTCAAGTGCGGGTGGATCACTCTTTGATAAGTCCGGAAGAGAAGCTAAGGAGTTGATTGAGAACATAGCTTGCAACACCGCAAGTTAGCCAACCGAGAGAAGGGTCATTTTAAGATTGCTCAAGTAGAAGAGAACGAGGCGTTGAAGGTGCTAGCCGATGTGATTCAAAAATTGGCTACAAAAGTGGATGGGATTGTAGAAGGTGGCATGAGAAGTGGAATGGGGGTGGCAATGAAGCTCACCAAGTTGCTAATCATGTGGAAGAGGCGAGCTATATGGGAAGACCGTCATATCCTCAAGGACATTTTCAAGGTAATCAATTCCCTAACCAAGCCCCTCCACAAAATTTCCAAAGCCGATATTCCAACAATCCTCCACAAAATTTTTAAAACCATGCCTCTCAACCACATCCATATCCCTCAAACAACCCTCCATATAATCCAAACTTTCGAAAGCATGAGAACTTTTCCTACGCAAACCCGAAAGCCGCCATTACTCTACCTCCGGGAATTGATCCGGGTGCTCATGCATCTAACAATGAGGGAAAGCCAAGCCTTGAGGATTTGCTAACAAGTTTCATGGGAGCCCAAAATCAAAAGATGGAGAAGATGGAGAGCGTTGTGAGTTCTTTGGCCACTCAAGTGAAGAATCTTGGGTTTCAATTTGGACAAGTTGCTTCTTCAAGTGGTGGAAACCAAAAGGAAAACTTCCCTCTACTACGGAAGTGAACCTGAAAGAGCATTGTATGGCAATTAAACTTCGGAGTGGTACTCATTATAAAGGGCCAAGCATGCCGGTGGAGGAAGATGAAGACAAAGTTGAGAAGGAAGTTGGTGTTGAAGATGAGAAGGGAGTTGGTGATGAAGAGAAAGAAGAGTTGAAAGAAGAGAGGAAAGTAAAGAGAATTCTTAAGTGGAAGAAGGCGAAAGAGTTGAGGAAAGAGAAAGAGAGGAAAGAGCTAGAAGGTGCCAATGTTAAATGCGATGCATGGGGGTACCCAAGACTTATGTCCCACCACCATTTCCTCAAAGGTTCATGAAGCAAAAGCTCGATGAGAAATTCTCAAAGTTCTTGGAAATTTTCAAGAATGTGAATGTCAATGTACCTTTGATGGATGCTCTTGAGGAAATGCCTACTTATGCCAAATTCTTCAAAGAGTTGATCACCAAGAAGAGAAAGATTGATGAAGTGGAGATGGTGAGTCTATCTATGGAATGTAGTGCTCTTATTCAAAAGAGTCTACCTCAAAAGTGAAAGATCCGGTAAGCTTCACATTGACTTGTGAGTTGGGTAATGGTGAGAAGAAGAAGGCCTGTGTGACCTTGGAGCTAGCATTAATTTGATGCCATTATCTATCTATGACCGTTTGAAGCTCGGTGATCTCAAACCAACCCACATGGCCCTACAACTAGCCGATAGATCATTCGTTCATCCAAAAGGAGTTGTAGAAGATGTGGTGGTGAAGGTGGACAAATTTAGCTTCCATGCGGACTTTGTGGTGATGGAGATGGAAGAGGATCCCAATATTCCTTTGATCCTTGGGAGACCATTCTTGGCTACTAGTGGAGCTACTATTGATGTGAAGGAGGGGAAGATCAAGCTCAAAGTAGATGATGAAGAAATCTCATTCGCCATGAACATTAAAGATCCTCCAAAAACTAGCTCCATACATTCTATACTCTCTATTTCTCATTTCATTGATGATTCTCATTTTCGAATATATTTGATGATGTTAATGATATCTCTTTTTGTGTGATAGGAAAGGAAGAGGAGAAGGATTGGTTTGACAAGAAGAAGAGACGAAACAAGAGAGGGAAACATCATCATGCTTCATCCTTTATGGAAGTGGGTGGAGTGAATATGAAAGGGATTGAGGAAAGTTGAGCGACTCAAGCTCCGTCCGGCATAGGACGTTAACACTAGCGCTAGATGGGAGGCAACCCATCATTTTTCTTACTTTCGTTTATTTATTTATTTATTTATTGCTTTCAATAAGTATGTGTGATTTATTTTTGTGTTTCTTGAAGGAGATCGAGGTGTGCAAGTGAGGCTTGGTGTGCTACAAGTTTGAAGACCTTACGGTACCACACCTTCTCTAGACTTAGACTTGTCTAAGTTTGGGGGAGGTGTGCCTCGTTTCTTCCTTTTTCTTAATTTTGTGCTAATTTGGATTGCATAGTGGGTAGTTGTGTGCAACTTCACCTAGCTAACTACCTTTGCCAAACTTTTAATTGCTTTGCAATGAAAAGTTTGGGGGTGTGTGTGTTAGTTAGCAATGCTTGTTGCACCAATTTGCCTCTCATTTTTAATGAGAAAATTGTGTGAAAATTTTCGTGAATATTGAGCTTAAATGTGGATTTCACTCTTATCTTTGAGTCTATTTTATATGAAGTTGATGAGGTGTTATGCTTGGAGGTATGTACGTGGCATATTTGTTTTGATTGATGGACATGATAAACTTGTGATGTGTTGATGAGTTGATTTGTTGCTTGATTCTAGCATGAGAAGTTGTCTTGTGATGATGAGTGTGATGAAGGATGTTTTCTCGTTGCTAATTTTAAGCCCGTGAGCTTTTGAGCCTTTTAAATCGTGCATGAAAAAGCGGTTTGATTCCTTGTTGAGTGCATCAATTGCAATCTTGCATGCTAGAACTTGCCTAGAGACTCATTGAAGTCGAGTTTTGTGTGGATCTATGAAGATAATTTGAGGCCATGTTTGATTTGTTAAAGCCACTTAGCCAAATTTTACCCCACCAATGCCATTGATTTCCACTAGTAAGCCAATTTGTGCCTTAAAGCCTTATTCTTTGGTAAGCTTGTGAAATTAAGCCATTTTGCCTTTCCTTATGAGCCTTTGTTCCCATATGTTTAGTAGAGCATGATTGTTGGCAAATGAATGGTGAAGTGAAGTTGAAAAGTGTGGTGGTATGAATTGGATAAGTATGTTGAGATGAATAAAAAGAGGAAAAGGAAAAAATTGAATGAAAAATGAAAAATTTTGAGAAGAAAATTCAATGTAAGCTTGAATGAAAAAGAAAGTTTCAAAAGGAGTTTGGTGGTGAATGTTATGTGAAAAGTAAGAAAATAAAAGAAGGAGATATATTTGTTGAGATGATGTGTAAATTGCATTGCATTATTTGATCAACATTCATTGCTCTACTAACATTGAGTCACTATTTCCCAAAATTCACCTACCTTATCCAAAGAGCCTCCATTATAACCTCTTGTAAAGACCTCTTTGATTCATAGTTGATATTCAAAATGTCGATTGAGATTGAGTCTTGTGGCATGCCTATGGTGTGTATGTTTGTAATTTGATGAATGAGTGATTAATTGCCCTTATACACTTGAGTGATGAGAGATACACTTCTTGGAAGAAACATTGAGAAAGTATTTGAATTTGCATCATATCGAGCATGACAATTTTTGAGTGTTTGTTGAGAGTGACATTGAAAACTTGTAGTCACTAATGAGTTTGATTGTCCAAATTTCATTCTTTATGTCATGTGACATAGTTGCAATCAATTCACCCTTTGTGCTTATTTGTTTCGTTGCTGGACGAGCAACACTTTAAGTTTGGGGAGTTGATTAGGGTGAATTATTGCATGTGTTTTGAGGGATTTAAATGCATAAAATAATAAAAAGTATTACCTGTTTAAGCTTAAAAGTATAGAGTATCACTCTTTATGCTTAAAAGTATTACTAATGCATTCCGTTCGGTTTTTGTCTCGTTTTTAGAGTTTTCGGTGGAATTTGACAAAGCGAAAAGTACCGAGATTCATATGGCGACGAGACGAACGTGTAGGGCGAAAATGGGAGTCGGAGGTGCCTTTTGGGCCAAGAATATTTCCACAGGATCGACCTTGGGTCGAGCTTGGAAAGCCTCGAGTCGAGGCTCAAGCCAAAACTAAAAATTGGATTTTAAAGATCCCCGAGTCGAGGGTCAGACCGGGTCGAGGGATGTGCCAAACAGGATTTTTTGAATTTTTCGACCAACTGAGCGTGACACGTGGCAAGGCGGTTATATACATATATATACATGAAGATACACGATTTTCAGAGGTTTTGAGGGTTTTTTTATCAAGAGTGAGAGAAGAAGATCAAGAACACACACTTTCACACACACATAGTTAGGGTTTCGATTTCTTTTTCAATTTAAGCGATCGTTGGATATTTTCTTTATGCTTGGACACCAATTAGGTGATATTCTTCATTTAATTTCAGTTTTCTTGATTCAATTTCTTGTTATGACACTTGGTTATGGAATTAATTTCATTGATTTATTTTCTCTAATTATGTGTAGCTAAATTCGTAGTGCTAGGGTGTTTTGATACTTATGGGTTATTGATTTCGTGAGGAATTCTTATGGGTTATTTTGATTGTTGATTAATTGATTGGATTGATGAGGTTTGATTGATTTATTTATTTAATTAATTTCTAATTCCATGCATAGTTGTTTGATTATCGCAAGGAGACTTGGGTAGTTTTAATAACTCATTTGGGTAAGGGAATTAATTGGGTAATTAGAGTTAATATTGGGTTCACGTAAGGAGACTTGGTTAATTCCATTAGAAATACATCAACTCCACACTATTTGCTTAGATCGGTAGTCGGGTAATTAGTGAAGAGACCATAGGTAAGGTGTCTTAGTATCGAAGGGAGACACGCTAGGGGAACCTATTGACTCGTGTTCTTGCCCGGGAGAAAAGGGTGACTTAGTCCTTTCAATCTTTCATGCTTACATTGTAGCGTAATTCCTAGGCTTACCCAAGACGGGATTATTGCTTATATTAAAGATTGCTCTTATTAATTGATTGACATGATAAATACTCATTTGAATTCGTTGCATAATTGATCCCCATTAGTTGATAAGCACCCGAGCACGTCTTCATTATTGATTGCATTTCGTCTTTAGTTAGTTAGTGAATTATTTTTGCTATTTATTGTTTGAATCACCTTAATCCTATTATATGGCTTGTGCTACAATTATGACTAAATTAGTAAATTTTGGGCTATCTCACACTTGATTCTCGTGGATCGATAATTTAACCGGGTGACTTACTAGCTACACGATCCCTTTACACTTGAAGGGTGAGTGTTGGCTTTAAGCCTATCTTATGGCACGAAGACCTCAACACCCTTCTCATCTGTCCCCTCCGAACCCATCTCCTTTGTTTCCGGTCATAGAATATTCCTCTGACTTTCTCCTGCTCCCTTCTCTTCTTCGCATCTCTTCTCTTATGCCTCTCCATGTCTTCCCTCTTCATTTTCTTTATCTTCTCTTCCTCCTCAATCTCGGCTGGGTTTTTCGTAGTTGGCTTAAGGCTTTAGACTTCCCAGTGGCATAGATGAAGATGAGGGAGACCAGATAATCGGGGATAAGGACAGGGTCTTGCACAAGAAGTTCTTCTTCTTGAGTTCGGTGGGTTCGGTCATCTCGACCCTCGTCTCGAGTCTTCTCGGCACTCTACGAGACTTTACCTCCTTATTTTTCTTCCTGCTCTCCTCGGCTTTCAACAATTCTTGAGACGGCTCCTCAATTTTGATTTAAAGCTAGGATCTTGTCATCTTGGGTGTCTATCCTTTTCTTGAGCTCACCACCTTCCCTTTTTAGCATCAGCAAATCTTGTGTTGCGAGATGGTGGCTACTTGCTCGATTTGTCCCCAAGAGTTCTTGTCCGACAAGACCCGTCTTTTGATCCGGTGATCGTATCTTTTCTTCCGAGCCGCTTCCAATGTTCTCAATTCATTGTCAATGAATTACTTAATTGGTTAGTCCGGAGGTTTTTCTCTATGGCCATTGTCATCCTCAACACTTGCATGAAAAAGGCTTCTTTGTCTGTCCAAGACTCCTTGACTCGATCTTCAACAGCGTCTTTGATTTGTGTGAACGCATTTTGAACATACCTGTTGAACCTGTGCCCCATGAGCTTTCTCCTCTTGCCGATTTTCAGGTTGACAATGCTCCTCATGTTTGATTCTTGAAAAATAGAGGTCTATCTTCGTTTTCTCATGAATTGCTTTGCCTCTATGTTCTCCTTGGTAGATGAGGTGATCAAGCTCGGAACAAGTCGAAGAGCACTTAAACACGCAGCTTCTTCGGACTTGACACCTCTTCCTTCAATGCTTCGAACTCGGATACGCACACGAGATGGGGATGCCTGTGCGAGTTCGACTAATGGAGAAGATTGAGTAAGATCAATCTCCTCGTTTGGAGAAATGATATCCTCGCACGGTTGGTAGGGTGTACGCGGTGAACTCCCGAGTTGGCAAATCGACGCCACCTCCATTTGCTCTGTTTGTGCCTCCTCCATTGTATCCATCCCAGCGGGCTCATCGGCAGCTCCACCAACTGCTTTCACATGCCTCTACCACTTCTTCTCCTCTTTACTGTCTCCCATCTCCACAACCTCTACTACCGCCTCTTTATGTACTTCTCCTTTCTCTACCTTATCTCCTTTTTCCGCTTCTTTTTTAGCTTCAATCTCCTTCTCTCCCTCCTCCTTTGCCTCAATTGGTTGTTCGGACACATCTCCCAGATATACCCTTTGAAGAATGTAATCGACAAATTGGTCCTCAGACAGGATCTCCGGGAAAGATTTGAGGACAGCCTTCTTTAGGACCTTCTTTTCCCAGATAGAGAGGTTATTTCCACCGGCTACTCCTATGAGGATAGCTATCTCCTCAAAGGATCCTGTCCTAATCCTCCTTAACAACCAGACGTCCACAAGCTCTCCTAACAGATCGGGTTCATATGCTAGAGCCAACTCTTTCCTTAGAAGATATATCTTTCCTAGGGATCGAAGGGAGAGTTCGATTGCTCCCATATCTCCGGTGGGGTTGGGAAGATTAAGATATAAATTGGGTTCAAATTGGGTTGTGGATAGGAAGGAGAAAGGGTCATCTGTCTGTTGGGGATGTGTTGGACTTTTGGGAGTAGGCCGTATTAGAGGCTCTAAGGCAGCGACCTTGTACGCCTCTTCACTACCAAGGTGGGATGAAGATGGTTCGG
Source organism: Paraleonurus japonicus (assembly GCA_030762865.1). Taxonomy (NCBI): domain Eukaryota; kingdom Viridiplantae; phylum Streptophyta; class Magnoliopsida; order Lamiales; family Lamiaceae; genus Paraleonurus; species Paraleonurus japonicus. The sequence goes on along the minus strand of CM061052.1, from coordinate 26,621,543 downwards.
GATTTGATTCATCTTCGATTAAAGATGATAATGATGATGATGATGAGTGTGCGGCTTCTTCCAACTCCTCTCCCGAGGATATCCGGATCCTCTCCTCTTGCCCCGAGGTTCCAAAGAGCCTCCGCCGAGACACCTCCCCCTTGGGAAGTTGCCCCGTCCATTCTTTGCTCCTCTTCCTCTTCGCCTCCTCCTCGATGAGGACTCATCTTCCAACACTGTCTCCACCCTTTTTGTCTTAGCTTTTACAGCCTCTCTTCCTTAGTGCGGGTGGCGCAGCTGGTATATCCTCATCTCCCTCCGAATCGAGGGACCAAAGACCTTCTCATCCTTGGTGAGCAACCCCTTCTGTTTTGTAAACTTTTTAACTCCAACCTCCCGGTTGAGGTTCTCTGCTCCTAGCTTCGTCTCCAGGATAATGGTTATCCTGGTCATCATGCTAGTCATGGTTTTCAGCATCCACCTCAACAATGTCCGAGAGATTTGTATCTTCACAAATCTCTTCCTCTCCTCCACCAATCTAGAGAATAATAATCGTGCCCGATTGACCTCGACTCCATCCAAGATAGCCCTAAGACAACAGAGTCTTGGCTTGGTCAATCCATCGTGGCTCTGCTGCTCCCCAATATACACTTTGTCAAAATCAACATTAATAATCGATATTTCCTCTTGAGCATTGGAAGCTTGATTCGTTATTGTATTTTGATACGACCTTCTCGCCATGAATTTAAAACTCTCCACATAATCGTCATTCTTGTAGGTGAAAGGGTTTGTACCCTCCGTACTTAGCCCAAAAATCTCCCCCAAATCATCCACCGATACCACCACCTTCTCCTTTTTCCCATTTGAGCGAACTCGGGATTCAAATGAGTTAGTTTTCAGTTTTGCTCGAGTTAGAAACTCCACGGCTAGATCATCGAGAGTTTTGTTCCTTGAAGGTTTCATCGAACAGTATTGCTTCAAACCTCTCGATTCTAAGAGTTGCGAGAATCTCTCGTGATTCAGGATCTCGTAGTTGTATCCCAATCTACGTACATCTCGATTTTGTCCGTTCTCTCGATGTTCTTCAAATCATACTCAAACTTCACCTTAGGTTTCTTTGAATCCGCCATTGTTGAAGGTTTACGGGTTTTGGGAGGGAAAAGGAATTTTAAGAGTAAGAGTAATATGAACAGGTTTTATGTGCGTAAGTAATAAAATGCACACGAACTCCTATTTATATGGAAAGAGATTTGATTAAAATATTATAAAACTCATCATTGGTCGATAAAGTGTAATTTTAGATTTTTGTGTCATCATAAATGCAATTATGACAATTTATTTTGAAAAGTGTAGAGAATAGAATAATAGTCATATTTAATATGTCGCACGTGGTATTGACGGTTCATATTTCGTAAACCGCCTCCAATTTGAGCGCGTGAACAACACTCGAGCGTTTTCAAAATTCAATTTGATAAAAATTTCGGATCTCGTAGTAACTTCTCGACAAGAAGTAACTTATTTTTCTTTACTTTTCAGATAATTGGAGAGATAAATTGAAAAGTATATATATTTTAATAGAAAACAAAATTGGAACCCTTATCTTTTTATTTTGGAAAACAATTTTAAACAAAGTAATCGAGTGAATTTATTTTTGAATAAATAAAACAATTACGATATTAAATTCACACATTATGTGAACTAATATTCATAATTTCATATATTAAAAACAAACAAAGGTTAGAAAATACTTCCTGTTATCTTCACATTATGCGGATTAATTTATAACGTTGTTCATGCCTTATGATTATTTAGATAAGGAGTACTTCATTTTATCTTGTGATGAATGTGTCAGCCATATTTGAATTTTCACGAGAACAGAGATATCAAAGCAGACCATTAGTAACCTTTGTGAGTAACTCGGACAAGGTACATATACATAATAGTTTTGTTTTAACAGACGACTATTATGTATTTGTCTGAATTACTTCATGTCGACAAGTAAGTATCAAGTTAGTCTAAGATCAATATATTAATCCTTGATTCTTGATCCCTTTAGAGCAAATCAATGATATCGAGCTCTATGATTATCCATGTGATCCTCTACATGTACGATACTTCTTTCTAGACATAGTAAAATAAGTGAGAGAGACAAAGAAAGAGAAACAAAGGATGAGATTATAGATTAACTAAAGAAGCATCTAATAATCCTAACTCTATAGATAGTTCCTTGAACCTTGTCTCCGCTAAAGGTTTTGTCAAAATATCGGCTCTTTGAAAATCGGTCAAAATCTTTTCTAGTACCGATGTCACCTTTCTCAACATGATCTCGTATGAAGTGATGTCGTATGTCAACATGCTTGCACCTAGTATGTAAGACTGGGTTCGGGTAATGGCTATGGCACTATTACTATCACAAAAGATTGGTACATCTCTGGTGATAATGTTATAGTCCCTTAGCTGTTGACTAATCCAGATGAGATGTGAACAACAACCCCAGTGCCATATACTCGGCTTCGGTAGTAGAAGTAGCTACGAGAGGTTTGTTTCTTAGACAACCATGAAATCGGCTTACTTCCCGAGAAATTGGCAAGTTCCGTAAGTAGATTTTCTATCTATCTTACACCCACCAAAGTCTAAATCGAGTATCTGACAACTCGAAATTGTCATCAATTTGGATACCATAGTCCTACATTTATTGTACCTTTTAGAAACTTGAGAATCTTCTTGGCTGCCTCAAGATTACTCTTCTTTGGCTTTGCTTGAAACCGTGCACAAATACCCACCGCAAAAGATATGTCGCTCCATCTTGGCGGGTAAGTATAATAATGAACCTATTAGATCTCGATACTCTGTTTGATCTGTATCTTCCCACTTATCATCTGGATCCATTGAAAAGTTTGTCATCATAGGTATCTTGGCTTCTCGGTGGTGCCTATTCCAAATTTTTCAATAAGATCCTTTGCATATTTGGCTTGACTTATGAATATTCCCTTTTTAGTCTGTTTGACTTGAAGTCCAAGAAAGTATGTCATTTCACCCATCATGGACATTTCAAATCTGTTCTTCATGAGATGACTAAATTTTTCACATAAAGACATGTTAGTTGATCCAAAAATAATATTATTAACATAAATTTGAACTAATAAAAGATCACTACCAACCTCTTTCCTAAACAAAGTTCTATCAATTTTACCTTTCACAAAACTATTCTGAATTAGATAATTAGACAAAGTGTCATACCATGCTCTAGGTGCTTGTTTAAGTCCATATAGGGGTTTCCTCAATCTAAAGACTTTGTCTCCTTTGACAAAGCACGGAGGTTGCTCTACATAAACTTCTTCAGCTAAGATTCCATTTAGAAATGTTGATTTTACATCCATTTGAAAAACTATGAATCTTTTAAAAGAATGAGCTAAGAACAATCTTATGGCTTCCAGACGAGCTACTTGGTGCAAAGGTTTCATCATAATCAATCCCTTCGATTGTGAATAACCTTGAGCAACTAGTCCGACTTTGTTTCTAACCACAATATTGTTCTCATCTCTTTTGTTTTTAAAGACCCATTTAGTTCCAATGACTTTTTGATGATGAGACCTTTCAACAAGCTCCCACAAATCTTGTCTTTGGCTGATTCGATTCTTCTTGCATAGCATTAATCCAATTGGAATCGGTTTGAGCTTACGTAATTGTCTTAGGTTCAAGTAATGACACATAACAACTAAACATACAATCTTGATTTAGCCGTGTCCTTATGCGGACTCCGGAATCTAAATTTTCAATTATTTGTTCAGTTGGATGATAAGACATTACCTTTTACCTTTGTCTTTTACTATGGATGAAGATTTGTTAAGTGTCTATTTCAAATGATTATGTGTTACCTTGGATGCATCATCTTGATCATCCGGTATGTTGGTAGTCCGATCGGCCGATCTTGAAGAACTTTCGATTCTTTTTCTTTATTTGAGTCCGGCTCTTCTTCCTCGTCTGAATCTGATTCTTGTTCATAGAACTTTACTACCGATCTTTTAATAGTTAATTTATTCAGATCATCGATATCTTTGTAACGTCATCTCGCATTACAAGACTCAAAAGTAGATTCATCAAATACAACATGTGGTATTTCTTCCACACACAAGGTTGTCTTATTAAAAACTTTATATGCTTTAGATACGGATGAGTATCCTAAGAATATCCCATCTGCAATCTTAGCATCAAAAGTTTTCAAATGAGATTTTCCATTGTTGTGAATGAAACATTTGCAACCAAAAATATGAAAATATGAAATTTTGGGAGATCTTCCCTTTCAAATTTCATAAGGGGTTTTACATTTATTTTTACTACTAGGCATCTATTTTGAATAAAACAGTTTGTATTAATAGCTTCGCCCAAAACTGTGTGGAGTATTATACTTAGACAACATAGTCCTAGCAGCTTCCTTGAGTTCTCGTTTCTCCTTTCAACAACTCCATTCTCGCCGGGTGTCCTTGCGGTGATGTCTCATGAGCTATGCCATTCTCAAAACAATAGTTAGTAACAAGTTTATTAAGGAATTTAGTACCTTTGTCACTTCTGATTTTAACAATACTTAGCCCTTTTTCATTCTCAATTCTTTTAAGAAATTCGGAATTTTTGTCATGGTCTCATTCTTCTTGTATAGGAAAATAACCCAGGTAAATCTTGAGAAATCATCCACAATTACGATGGTGTATTTCCTTCCACTCGAAACCGAGAGGTGTGGTGGACCAAAAACCCATATGAAGAAGTTCCGAATCCTTTACGAAGAAGGACTATTTATTGTTTTAAAAGAAGTTTTGGTCTGCTTTTCCTTTTTGACAAGCATCACAAACATGGTCCTTTGAAAATATTTTATGCGGGAGTCATTTAACTAAGGATTTCCTTGCAATTTTGTTAAGAGTTTTGAAGTTTAAGTGACCAAGACGTTTATGCCACGGCCGACTTAAGTCATCTCGAACTCTTTGCAACAAGACAAGTATCCTTTAGGACAACTCTTAAAGTTAGCAACATAAATGTTACCTTGTCCGACTCCGCTAATAGTATATTTTCATTGATACCATCTAACACATAACATGCATTATGACACTAAACCCTTATCACAAAACCGTGAAATGCAGACAACAAATTATGCTTCAATCCTTCAACATAATAGACCTCGCCGACTTGAATGTCACTAATCATCAACGTTCCAACTCTTTTGGTTAATCCAAAATTGTTATCTCCGAACATGACTCTTGGTCCATCTATAGTCCGATAGTTAGAAAGTAGACGTTTCTCATAGGTCATATGCTTTGAACAACCACTATCAATGTACCAGATGACCTCAAGAACATCTGCCCTTTCTACTATTTTTCTCGTCTTCCCGCAATCACGATTTAGATTTTAGGTACCCTTTGTAACTTGGGTCCTTCCAGTTAAGTTGATGCTTTGGAATCCAGATAAACATATCTATATTTCTTAAAACCAATGATTGAAGTTTGCAACCATATATGTCTACCAATATAAGACTCTCAAGATCAATCTTGTTCAAACTGATTTTTGTGATTGTCTTATATCGTGGTAAGAATGGGTATGGTTTGCTCCTTCCATCAAAGCTATTATACTTTGGATAAGGCTTTGACCTAGTCTTTGGTTTTTCCTTAGGAACATTTCTTCTTATCTTTGTTTTCTTTATAGAAATATTAGGTGAGGTGATTTGTTCTTTAGGTTTACAAGGACCAAATCTTGTTTCTTCCTTAGGTTTAGTAGCTTTGACGAAAACTCTTGGTTTTATAGGATCATCCTTCTTATTTCTATCAAATCCCAATCCTATCTTATCATTAGACTTTTGTGAAATCGAAGATCTTATCTATTATAGATCGAGTGTTACTAAGAAGTCCTAACTTGAGATTTAACTCTCTGTTAGTCCTTTTATAACTCTCATTCTCTCAATGTATACTTGAGAATTTAATTTTTAAAGTATTCAATTCATTTTCCAACTCATCAGTCTTTTCGGATGAGATATTAGTAATAGTTTTAGGCCGACATTCCCCTTGAATGAACAGTCTAATTCTTCACTAATCCTAGTCCTGTGACTTTGGTTAGATTAAGAATTTGATCATTTAAACTAAAATTTTCAGTCTATCTGTTTATATGCAGATAGAGCAATTTTCAAATCCTTGAAGTTTATTTATAAGACTCGAGATCTAATTCGAGATAGGTTCTCACAATCATTATCTCAAGAAGAATAATAGTTTACCTCTTTAGCCATCGGACATTTGTCATCGTCGATCCAAATCCAGATAAAGATGAGGATGATGATGTCTCTTGAGCTTCATAGCTATAATGACCAGGTTTGTTGCAAGTACAACAAATATCTCCTCTATCTCGATTTTAGACTATTATCTCCTCTCCCGATTGGTGATTTGAACCTTCTTTTTGTCATTATCTGAATTCTTCTCTTCTCTGTCGACTTATAGTTTCGCCGACTTGATCGATCTCTTTTGTTCCTTTTGTACTTCATCTTAAGCCTTTCATATCTTTTCATTAAGAGAGTCATTTCTTCCTTGATTGATAGATCTGATGCCTTGGATACTTTTTCGACTCCTCTTGATGAAAAAATGCAATCTGTCTTTCCAGATGTTGATGACTCCTTCGTCTTCTTCATCTTCAATTTGAATATCATATTCCGAGTGCTTTAAGATGTGAGAATAAAGTATGATGGGATATTGAGGACAAATTCTGAGTTGCCTTAAGAATATTGGCCTTTTCTCTCCATCTTTTACTTAAAGATCTCGAGAATCTTGTTATTAATCTCTTTTACGTGTGTAAGTCTTTCCCAAATATGCAACCTTGTTGAGAAGGTTTGTCAATCGACATCTAGTTGATCAACAGCCTCGCCTTCTTTCATCTTGAAAGTATCAAATGCATGCAATATTGATTGTAGCATGTTTTCCTTAACTTGATCGACCCTTCACACACATTAGCCAACGTTTCCCACATTTCCTTTGCGGTTTTACATCTTTTAACTTTTTCGATCCAATCTTTACCGAGCGTCTCGACTATCTCAGATTCTTGCCACTCTGATCCAAGTTGTGAATCTTTCTTTCATCATTTGTCAAGTCAAGACCTTTCTTTTCTCGCCTAACCCTTGTTTTTGAAGTTACGCTCCATCACTTATACCTCCATGATAGAATTTTATGGGACCTTCTTCTAGAAAACTTCTTCCATTCGATCATGAATTGTTTTCGGATGATTTTTCATCCTAAATTTCCAGTAATCATACTCTTCAATGGAGAATTCTCGTAGGCTCCTAGTTTTCTTACTCTTGATAGTTGACATAGTGAATCAAGAAACTCAACAAAGACTTATCAAAGAATGTTAGTGAATCGAAAATAAAGAAAATGATCTAAACACAATTTCGAAACTTCAAGACCACAAATATATCGTAAATAGCTTAACACCGCTCCGATACCACTTGTTGGTCCCTAGATTGAGTGGTTTTTAGAGTTTGAATGTCCTTCAGAGATAATCTAGAAGGGGGGTTGAATAGATTATCTAAACTTTTTCGAATTTAGATTATCAAACAACTTGTAAACTCACAAATCAAAGTTATTCAGTGGAAACGAATTTATACTCAATCAATAAAGGATCTAAAGCATTACGAAATCTTGTTTAATCGAAATGTAAGTAATAATAGAAATAAGAAACTGAAAGAAAGAACACCAAATTTATAGTGGTTCGGATCGAAAGATCCTACGTCCACTCTCCTCCTTCAACTTGAAGAAGGACCTTGACTCACTTACTTCCTTTCTTCTTTACTTACTTACGGTGCAAATCTTCACCTTACAATGATTCTTCCTAACTTCCGGAATTTATTGGCTTGAAGATATATGTGAAAAGTGTTCTATAAACACTATGAAACTATGAACGTGAAGAACATTCGTGTATGTGGGTACAACTTTCGTGAGTGCTGATTGTGCTTAGAGAATGCTTGTGAATTATTGGAATTGCAAAAAATTATTCTATCCTAATTATCGAATCTATTTATAGAGAATCTGTTGTGATTGTAACTTCCTTGCCGATTCTTCTCTTGTTAGTTATAACCAACTAATCGAAACTTGTAACTTCTTCTTGATTAGTTGTAAGCTGTTCTTGAAACTACTTGATTTATCTAACACTTGTTCACCATCTTATTTACTCATTTTCAGATGTGGTCTTCCTCGCCTCGTGTCTTGCTTTTCCTTGGTGTTTGTCGTCTGTTGTTCTCTCGATCTTTGATCTAGACCTCGTATTTCTCTGTCTCGTGTCTTTGTCTTCATTTGATTCCTTGTGCTCGTCTTCGTCGATCTCTTATACTTATCTCGATTTCTTGTAGTTAGTCTATTACAAGTCTTTACTACATCACCGGCTATACAAGGTTTCACTTGGTCATCATATTTTACATTTAACTCATCAAAACTAAATACAATTTTCTTCCTAACAAAATATGTTCAAATAATATATATGTATAAGAGTATGAGTTAATTTTTATTAATTCAAGACATTTAGACTCAATCTCAATTTAATTACGGCTTAAAATATTCTTTTGAAAATTCACCAGTTCTTTAGTAATTTTAATTTGGTACATGCTTTTAAATTATGCATGATTTTTTCAACCATGCGATGTATAATTCTCTTGTCCTCTCTAAGACGATTTCATCCACGTAGGGAGATCTCAAATGCAAGCACTAACGCACTCTAATGCATTAATTTTTTTCTAAAAATGCAAATATATCTTGTGTCGATTAAAACAACTAAATAGGTGATAATTATCATAAAAATATTGAAAGTTGTGATTAAATTGAAATTAAACCTAAAAGTCATAAATTAATATATTTAACCCTAAAATTATTTGTATTTTAAAGTTTTTTCGAATATATTAAATATATAAAGTATTTAAATAATACATTACACGATATAAATATGTAATTTATTGTACATTTATAAAGTATTTAATTTAAATATATGTTATTTAAATTATATAATATAAGTCCAAATTATTAGGCTTATTAAGAACACAAGCTAATCATTAATGGTTGTTAATACGACCCTTTATTTAAAAAAATATTTAATAAAATAGATATTTAAAACATGTAAAGATTCCATGTGACTGTATTTTTAATTAGATTCAATACTATTATACAAACATATATAATGTCACATGTTAAACACACAATTAAAAAAAAAAAAAAAAAAAAACTGACATATATATCAAAATCATTTTGAGATAAACAAAATTAAATAATTAGATTTTTTTACTGTATTTTTTAGACAATAGTCAATTAAATTTTAAAATTTTAAATAATTAGAATTTTTAAATTTAATTAACCATTTAATCAATAGAATAAATCAAAATTATTTAATATACTTATTAACATTTTTAAATTTTTCACCAAATGTAGTTGGACAGTAAAAATAATTAAGTCAAATAAATATTAAAATTTCACATAATTAGAATTTATATAATTTATTAATTTAGTGATAGTGGAATAAATATACCGATACGGATAAAAATGTCGGGCCCAACCGCACGTAGGGCCCAAATATGACCAGCCCAATAGGGTCCAATGACGTTATTAGATACCCTAGATAAAGGGAGGAAAACCCGAGATGGGCTCGAGCCCAGATCGACCGCAGAGAGGGCTACGAAGCCTTAACCCACCTTCGTGGGGGCCACGAGGCCCAAGCTCGTATGATGAGGGGCCACGAGGCCCAACCTCGCTATAAATAGGCCACGAGGCTTAAAATCGAATGCAGGCCGCGAGGCCCAAAACCCGACTGCAGGTGGGCCGCGAGGCCCAAACCTAGCAGGTGGGCCGAGAGGCCGAGGCGAGATTTGAAGAGTACGTGAGGGTTTTTGATCGAGCCCATAACGGTTATTTATCCGATAAGATCAAGAAACGCTAGAAGGAATGAGTAGTTGAGATAATTAAGGCCCAAGTCGAGGAATATCTCCTATATTCCTTCATTGATCGGGTCTCGACCTCCGTCTGTGGGGGAAAATTCGTAGATCTAATATAGATTTCTTGAGGAATAAGTTATTTACACACGACATCATGGCAGTAACGTGTGGGATAATGCCTTAAAACCGTAATGACGGTTATTACTTTTAACTTACGTATAAAGGACACACCCAGCAGGAGGTAACGGTGTCGAATCACTATCACTCTCACTTAGCTACCTTATACGTACTTTCTTGAGTGTTTTCCGGTGACCTCGACTTGAGCGTCGGAGTGCCTACGCCGGAGAACCCTCCGGCGTGTTTGCGGTAGGTTTGTTCGAGGGAAGCTAAGGATCTTAAGTGCGTAAAGGCTTTACCCCGTGAACCCGTGGGGAAACGAGGCCGGAGTCAATTTTTACGCATCAATTGGCGCCGTCTGTGGGAAAAGAAGAGCCGAGACGTGAGTTTTAACTTCTTTTCTTTTCTAATTATCCGTAAGAAGGACATCATGACGGGTGAACGTACACCCATGAGACCGATTGCACTAGTACCACCTGGGGAAGGATAACCTCCGCAAACCCAATGCAGTGGTGAAGCCGTGCCCCACCTCGTGCCCCCGGTGGCTACGCCAAAGATTGGAGGACCGCCACCGGTTACGGTGGCACAAGGTGAGAGCTCGACTCGGCCAACACCATCTAGGAGTAGGAGGCTGGCATTAGAGAGGAAGGAGGGAACATGCCTTCCTCTTCTTCCGCAATACTAGAAGGAATACCTATGGTAGGAATCCCGGTGCGGCCAATGCTCCGGCCAGGGGATACCTCGAGAATCCTGCAACCAGTGCCTCTGTCGCTCTAACCCGGGAGCAGCTGGATGACATGATAGCTCGAGTTGTTGCTGTGGCAATGGCTGGAGGAGGAGGACCTCCACTGTAGGGAGGACCGGAGAACCAGTGACCGGGAATCTGCCTCGCTCGATCCCAACCAGGGGGAGCAAACAGGATGAGTATCAAGAAGAGAGAGAAGGAGAGAGGTGGAGTCCAGAACCAGGAGGAGGCCCCGGGAGCCGAAGGAGCCCAAGAGAGAAGGTCGAGTCCCTCGGCCGAGGGAGGCTGGCCCCGAGGAAGCCGCACGGGGAAGGAGACAGCCCGCCGCAATGAGGAAGTAAGATCGAGGACCAAGAAGAGGGAACAGGGGACACCTGGCCTGAGGCCATGAAAGACCAGATCGAGATCCTTGAGGAAACAAATGGACAACATGAAACATCGATGGAAAGTCGAGTTAGTATGCCTCGACCTGCTACAGTTGCCAATTTACCGAGAATATCTTACAAGATGAATTGCCTAGCAATTTTAAACCTCTTAATTATGAATATGATGGTACGACTGACCCCTATGATCATTTGGTGAGGTTTGAAAATTCGGCCCTCCTCCATCGATATGGGGAGGGTGTGAAGTGCAGGTCTTTCTTACTACTCTATCTAAGGCAGCCCAAAGAAAGTGGTTTAGCCACCTAGAACCCAATTCCATCAACTCCTTTGAAGCGAGTTTGGGGAGCTCTTCTTGCATCAATTTGCCAAAGTGCAAGGAGGCAACCCGTGAGCTACACTAACGTTGTTTAACATGAAGCAAGGGGAGAATGAAAGCCTACGGGCCTTCATGAAGAGGTTCAATCGGCGGCACTAGAGGTTCCAACCGCCACCCCAGAGGTAAAATTTAATGCTTTCACTAGTAACCTCCGAGATGGAGACTTGTTTTCCTCCCCGGCTAAGAAGCCCAGACGTTCGATGAACCGCTAAGGAGGGCGGAGAAGTACGTCACATTGGAGGAGGTAAGAAAGGCAAAAGAGCCGAGGTCAAACCAAGTGGACTCGAAAAGAAGAAGGAATCATCGAAGAAAAGCTCAACAGCAGAACCCGAGAAAGGCTGCGAACTGGACCTCGCTCCAGTTCGACAAGTATACCCCTCGAAGCTTGAACCAACCAGAGCTACTCCAAGTGGCATCGACCATCCGGAAATGAAGTTTCCATGGACACGGTCCAGGGGCCTCAAAAACCTAAGTCGATAAGTTTTGTCGTTTCCACAATGAATATGGACATGACACTAACAATTGTTTTCACTTACGTGATGAGATTGAAAGGATGATCCAAGCCGGACATCTTAAAGAGTTTCTTTACGAGAGATCGAGTTAGCTCTAGAGGTCAAAAAAGAAAAGAAGCCGATGATAAAGCCGAGGAAAAAGGAAGGATGGTCGAAGGGAGGCAGGAGGAGAGACCCTCCCGGAAGAGAGGACTTATCCAGATGATAGTCGGGGTCCGAGCAGAGGGAGACTCCTTCCGCGCTAGAAAAGCTGGAGAGAGGACCCTCGGGAGAGAGGTAGGAGAAATGTCCAGAGAGGTGGATCACAAAAAGCTATCCATACACCTCGGATTCATTTTGGCCTGAGGATGGAAGCTTAAGGAAGGAGGACCACGGTGATGCAATCGGTCATCACAACAGATGTAGCGGGATACACGGTAGCACGGATCTTCGTAGATACGAGGGAGCTCGCAGACATCATCTTCCCGGAGTGCTTCAAGAAGATGAATTTGAACATAGAAATGCAACCAAAGTGGATACGGCGTTGTACGGATTCACGGGAGGAGCAAAGACACCCTCTGGGCCGAGGTAACCCTCCGGGTGGGGCTAGGTGAAGCTCCACGGAGGAGGGTAGTTATGGCAAATTTTTGATTGTGGATGTACCCTCATCCTACAACATGATTTTTGGTAGACCCGTGTTGAACCTATTTCGTGGTGGTTATATCAACTTATCACATGAAACTCAAGTTTCCAAGTGAATGATGAGGTGGGTAAAGTAGCCGGAGATCGTTGCAATCCAGGAAATGCTACGTGGAGGCGGTAAAGATAGCCGATAAAGAGTTGCATCACAGGCACGAAAAGAGACAAAGAAGTGGACCGAGAATCCAAGAGGTGTAAGATTTCCGAAGAAATTGATCCTCCAAAGATGGAAGCTGATGGAGAGCCGATTGGTGGAGTTGTATCCCGAAAAGAAAGGATACACCATGAAGATTGGAGCACAAATTTGGAGCCGAGTTGGAAAAGGACCTAGTAGCGGCTCTACGCAGTAAATGCGGACGTTTTTCTTTTTCTTCCTCTCGACATGACGTATCCCGAGGAGGTGGCGATGCATCACCCGAACGTGGACCCTAAAGCTAAACCAAGAAGCAGAAATTATGGGTCTTTGGACCAGAGAAAGATGCCATTACAAAGGTGGAAGTAGAAAAGGCTGGAGGCAGTGACATGTCAGCGAATACAATTCCCCACCCGGCTATCCAATGCTTTGTGTTGGTGGAGAAACCAGGGGGAAATGGAGAATGTGCATAGATTTCCGAGACCCGAACAAGGCTTGTCCTAAGGATCATTACCCCTTGCCTAGGATTGACCGGATGGTCGACTCTACATCGGGATTTGAGCCGCTAAGTATGATGGATGCCTATCAAGGCTATCATCGATACAAATTTTCCCTCCGGATATCCCAAAGGTTAGTTTCATTATTGCTAGTGGAACTTTCTGTTATATTAGAATGCCACTTTGGGTTGAAGAATGCAGGAGCTACCTATCGAGAGAATGAGTGGATAAAATGTTCCGAGACCAAATAGGAGGAAGCTGTTAGGATGTATACTATAAGCCTAACTTTTGTATGAACATCTTTCTTGAGTATGAACATCTTTTTCATATGAGATTCATTATGATCAAAATACTTATTGTTTATGATTGTTATATATATCATTATTATGTTCGATTAATCTATACCGTAGATAACATGGTGTGTGGTGTCACACGAGAAGATCATGTTATCGGTGTCTTATAGATTGTAAATAATAGCTCACAACCAAAATGGATTTGGACAAATCATTGGAACGGTTGTAGTGTAATTTGGTATTAGTCTATCTTGACTATAAAGTTACACTAGTACATTTTGTATGTATTGAGCGGGACCATATGAGGTTGTTCAATTTGTACTTGACTATATAAAAGAACAAGACCTGTTGTTATGGATGTACGCCTTCTTAATCCCTATATAATAATGGGCACGTGTACTCAATGTATGTTTCTTTGATTTACCAATGGGTGAGATTTATTAAATCAATAGGCTCGGTGAATTGGGAGATAGCATTGTTTATATGGTGTGGCTGTTGATTATAGAAGGAATCCGTGTCCTAATTATTTAGGATGATGATGTCCCCTTGAGGAGCTCATAAAGATTATTATGTAAACCCCGCAGTGGATTTAATCCGACATAATAATAAAGATGAGTGGTACTACTCTTGGAATTAGATATAAATTAATTAAGTTGTCAAGAATTTAATTAATTTATGGACATTCGATATCTTAAACACGGGGAAATAAACGTACACATAATAAAGGAGCCCATATAATAATATGGGATTAGGACGGTAATTCTATTATAACTCTTTAGTGGACCGAGTTATAATTGATGGGCTTAAGTAAAGTGTTCTGACCGAACACAGGATATTTAGGCCCATCAGGAGGCCCAACCCTAATTCCTCCTTAGGGTCCCCGTTGTAGCCTATAAATAAACCCTAACATCGAGTCTCAGGCGTGTGAAAAAACGTGAGATCGAGAGGGAGGCGGATTCGATTCCTTGGAGGATCGTCGACCACTCGACGCCCAAGGGAAAGGGATAGGAATACGGCAGAAGACCGTGAGGTTCGAGGCTCATCCTTCGATCGCAGATTCCGACCTTAGAACTGGTTTGTCTTCACCTATTACGGTGAATAAAGGTACAATTCTTTCCGCTGCGTTTGTGTGATTATGATCCCGAGTCCGATAGTTTCGTAGAGTCGGCGATCGGTGGTTCCAACAATTGGTATCGAGCCGTGTTTTCCGACTCTATGCAATTGATTCGGCTTTTCATAGATCTGATTTATTTGGATTGCATGATTATTGTAAATCTATTATAATAGGGTTTCTTGATCCGTTATAATAGGGTTTCTTGATCTGTAATAATAGGGTTTCTTGATCCGTTATAATAGGGTTTCTTGATATGTTATAATAGGGTTTCTTGATCCGATATTGAATAAGATTGCATGGTATTTGTAAATCTGTCATATTAGGGTTTGCATGCTTATCATAAATCATTATATTAGGGATTAGATGTTAATCGTAGTCTTTTTGGGTATGCGAATATTACGATAATTTTTGCAGAACCCTAAATCCAACTATTATGGTCAGTATGTATGTTTATGTATGTATTAAACCCTCGGACTGTCGAGGTTTTTGTTTTGGGTTGGTGAATGATTGTAATAGTAATTACCACACGGCGATGCAGCCGTGTAGGTTTTATTTCGATCTATATGATGTATAGGATCGTTGGATAAAACCGTAATAGAAACAGTTAGGATGGTCGTTGGAGGAACCAGTTCGATAGCAAAGGTCGATTCCCGTATTGCATGGCGCTGCCTCGCACCCGTTTGACGGCGAACATTCAAGCACATGGGAGCATGAAAGAGGCCATAATAGTTGGAATTTTATTTTCCATGTTTATTCTTTCTCATATGTGTTATTGTGTTTAGCATGCTTTATGTCTTTCATATTTCGTGCATATTAATATCCCTCATGTTAAATAACTAAGTGGGAGAGGGGTTATTTTTCAACAAATCCCATAGCCTCCATTTACGGTTTGTAAGTGATGCATTCAAACATGAACGTTGGTTTTAAGTGCCTTCTTCCATATCGGGTGTGTTTGTTTATGCGGACCACTAGATCAAACTTCCTTATGGATAATTATAAGTAAGTTATTTAGGAGCGTGTTATCTTCTCCATCGGAAGAGGCACAAACCTAGGTAATTAACTTGGTATTAAGAAATGGTATACACTTAGATGCATATAACGATATCCTCCCCATCGGAGTAAGTGTTGTTATTTGTATGGCTAAAGACAAACCAACTATTAATTTTTATTTTGTTTGACAAAATGATGAAATTAATGGTTAAAACCTCCTCTTGCAAATGATTGAATTAGTATACGTCCACACTATTGTGGCATACAAACTTCACGGTGTTTTGAGGTGTTGGTGAATTTAATTGTATTGTTTGAGGGAAACAATATTGATTTAAATTCTTAATTTTGATCATAATGAATTTACGTGTTTCTCGGGATTTATCATGGCTTTCAATCCACTTGCCGTTATTCTTAAAGAAAACAAACTTACTGGTCCTAATTACATTGATTGGAAAAGAAACTTGGACATTGTCTTGATTCTTTGAAGAGTACAAGTTTGTACTCACCGAGGTTTGTCTGAAAAACCCGATGAAAACTCTAGTGAAGAGGAGAAAGAGGCTTATAAGAAGTGGGTCAAGGCGGATGAGATGGCGCGGTGTTACATTTTGGCTTCTATGTCAAATGTGCTGCAACATCGGCATCGAGCCATGACCTCTGCTTATGAGATGATGCTCAATCTCAAAGAACTCTTCGGACACCGAGTCGGGCTGCCGAGGCAAGAAGCCATGAGAAACTTAATGGCGACCACCATGGCCGAGGGGACACCCGTAAGGGATCATATCCTCAAGATGATGGCTCATTTGAATGAGATGGAAGTCCTTGGAGCTGAAATCGATGGGGAAACCCAGTCGATATCGTTCTCCGAGACAACGCCTAAGAGTTTTGGCGATTTCGCACTGAACTACAACATGAACAAAAGGTTGTATTCGATGGCGGAACTTCGAACTCCAAGCAGCGAGAAGGGTTATTTCGTCAAGCTTCTCAAGCTTATATTGCTGAAAATGTTTCTACATCTAAGCCAAAAGGCAAAGTGATGAAGAAAAAGAAACAAGCTGGTTTGGCAAAGAAAGCGGGTGAACCAAAGAAAATTGGTCCACCAAATGGCGTGAAGAAGCCTAAGGGCAAATGCTTTTTGTGCAAGCGGCGGGACATTGGAAGGTAGATTGCCTCGTAAAAAGAAAAAAGAAGGTATATCTTATTCACTAACTATTGAAACATGTTTAGCGGTGTTATCTACCGGCACTGGTGTGTAGATACGGGAGCCACTGATCATGTCCTGCAATTCTTTGCGGGGGTTCCAGGAAACCAGGCGGCTTAGTGAGGGTGAGATTACCATCTACATGGGCGACGCTACGAGAGTAGCAAATTTTGCGATGGGAGATGTTTATTTATTTTTTAATAAGAATAAGACTTTGGTTTTGAGAAATTGTCTTTACGTACCTTGTTTTAGAAAGAACTTGATTTCAGTTTCTAAGTTATTTTTGGATGGATATTCTGTTTCTTTTGATAGCAAAGTGGTTGTCAAGAAAAATAGTGCTATTATACATTGCAGTACGTTGATTGGCAATTTATATACTCTTAATCCAATAACTCCCACAAAGCAACAAATGGAAATTAATAGTACATCTTCTAACTCAAATAAGCGAAAAGAACCTTCAAAAATGAACCAAACATATCTTTGGCATCTAAGATTAGGTCACATTAACTTGAGTAGGATTCAAAGGTTGATAGCCGATGGACCTTTGAGTTCGTTGGAAGTGGAAAACTATCCGACCTGCGAGTCTGCTTGGAAGGAAAAATGACCAAAAGGCCTTTTAAAGCCAAGGGTATAGAGCCAAAGAAGTGTTGGAATTGGTTCATTCTGATTTATGTGGTCCTATGTCTACTCAAGCAAGGGGTGGTTTCGAATATTTTGTCTCTTTTATAGATGATTATTCGAGATATGGATATATTTATTTGATGCGCCGCAAGTCCGAGTGCTTTGATAAATTCAAAGAGTACAAGGCTGATGTGGAGAAGCGTCATGGTAAATATATCAAAACACTACGATCCGATCGTGGTGGCGAGTACCTCTTAGGAGAGTTTAGGAATTACTTATCGAAGCCGGGATTCAATCCCAATTGTTCAGACTGCACACCCCAAATGTAATGGTGTGGCGGAACGAAGGAATAGGACACTCTTGGAAATGGTTAGATCGATGATGAGCTATTCGAATTGCCGAGTTCGTTTTGGGGTATGCCACAGAAACGGCAGCGTACATTTTGAACTTGGTTCCTTCTAAGACAAGATCTTCTACTCCCACGGAATTGTGGAATGGGCGTAAGCCTAGTCTCGAAACATATTCGGATATTGGGGTAGTCCAAAGACATGTGCTGAAAGGAGATCTTGATAAGTTGGAATCTCGTACGAAGTTCGGCTGTTTGTGGGCTATCCTAGAGGAACGAAAGGTGGTTTGTTTTATAGTCCTAAAGATCGAGAGGGTAATTGTTAGCACAAATGCCCGATTTTTAGAAGAGGACTATGTAATGGACCACAAGCCCATGAGTAAAATTATTTTAGAAGAAATAAGGGGAGAAACTTCTACCTTAGTACCAAGAGTACAAGATGAGATACCACATGTGTCAGCACTATCTGCTACTAATGATACACTATTACCACAAGTGCCTCGTCGTAGTGGGAGGGTTGTTAGACAACCCGATAGATTCATGTTTTTGGGAGAGTCTTCGGACTTAGTACAGTGAACACGAATCGAGATCCACTGGAGCTATGACGAAGCACTCCAAGATAAAGATGCAGAATCTTGGGAAAAAGCAATGAAATTTGAATTAGAATCTATGGATTCTAATCAAGTCTGGGAGCTAGTAGAACCACCAAATGGTGTAAAAGCCATCGGTAAGTGGGTCTACAAAAGAAAAAGAGGATCGACGGGAAAGTAGAAACTTTCAAAGCAAGGCTTGTAGCGAAGGTACACTCAAAAAAAGAAGGAATCGATTATGAGGAAACCTTTTCGCGGTAGCCATGCTTAAGTCTATCCGGATTCTTTTGTTTATTGCTGCTCATATGAATTATGAGGTTTGGCAAATGGATGTCAAGACGGCTTTCCTTAATGGAAGTCTTGAAGAAAACATCTATATGAAGCAACCGAGAAGGATTCATCGCAAAGGGCAAAGAGCATCTTGTGTGTAAGCTTAATCGGTCCATTTATGGGTTGAAACAAGCTTCGAGATCTTGGAACATCCGTTTTGATGAGGTAATCCAGTCTTATGGATTTATTCAATGTCCGGATGAGTCATGTGTATACAAGAAGAGTAGCGGAAACGTGGTGGTATTTCTTGTACTATACGTAGATGACATCTTGCTCATTGGCAACAATGTCAAGGTGTTGTCGAGGCGTAAAGGTATGGTTGTCCAAGCGATTTGATATGAAGGACTTGGGACAAGTTGGACATATTCTTGGGATCAAAGTTATAAGGGATCGCAAGAAAAGAATGTTATGCTTATCTCAAGCTTCATACATTGATACTATCTTGCCTCGTTTTAGCATGCAAAACTCTAAGAAAGGTTTTCTACCTTTTCGACATGGAGTACCTTTATCTAAAGAGATGTATCCTAAGACACCAAAGGAGATAGAGGACATGAAGGATTCCTTATGCTTGTCAGCAGGAAGCCTAATGTATGCAATGCTATGTACGAGGCCGTATATCTGTTTTGCCGTAGGCATGGTTAGCAATATCAAAGTAACCCAGACAAGGACATTGGACTGCGGTAAAGCATATTTTAAAGTACGAAAAGGACTAGAAATTATATCTTTGGTTTACCAAGCAGATACTTTACTTCTGAGGGTTACCACAGACTACGATTTCGATCGGATAGGGACAACAAGAAATCTACCTCGGGTTATGTGTTTACCTTGGGAGGTGGAGCCATAGTATGGAGGAGTGTAAAGCGTAAATGCGTTTCGGACTCCACCATGGAAGCCGAGTATGTAGCGGCCTACCGAGGCGACCAAAGAAGTCTGTATGGCTCGAAACTTCTTGATGGACTTAGAAGTGATTCCTAGTTTGCCTAAAGCTATCACAATTTATTGTGATAACAGTGGTGCGATGGCAAACTCGAAGGAACCACGAGCCCACAAAGCAAGCAAACACATTGAGCGCAAGTACCACCGATACGAGACATCGTAAAGCGAGGAGAAGTTGTTGTCGCCAAGATTGCATCAGCGGATAACCTAGCAGATCCTTTCACAAAGGCTCTTCCAAAGCTTTTGATGGGCATGTTGAAGGGATGGGAATCGGATGTATGGCAGCAATTATGGAAGCATAGTCTTTTAGTATAAGTGGGAGATTGTTAGGATGTATACTATAAGCCTAGCTTTTGTATGAACATCTTTCTTGAGTATGAACATCTTTTTTCATATGAGATTCATTATGATCAAAATACTTATTGTTTATGATTGTTATATATATCATTATTATGTTCGAGATTAATCTATCTTGTAGATAACATGGTGTGTGGTGTCACACAGAAGATCATGTTATTAGTGCCTTATAGATTGTAAATAATAGCTCACAACCAAAATGGATTTGGACAAATCATTGGAACGGTTGTAGTGTAATTTGGTATTAGTCTATCTTGACTATAAAGTTACACTAGTACATTTTGTATGTATTGAGCGAGGACCATATGAGGTTGTTCAATTTGTGCGACTATATAAAAGAACAAGACCTCTGTTGTTATGGATGTACGTCTTCTTAATCCCTATATAATAATGGGCACGTGTACTCAATGTATGTTTCTTTGATTTACCAATGGGTGAGATTTATTAAATCAATAGGCTCGGTGAATTGGGAGATAGCATTGTTTATATGGTGTCTTTGTTGATTATAGAAGGAATCCGTGTCCTAATTATTTAGGATGATGATGTCCCCTTGAGGAGCTCATAAAGATTATTATGTAAACCCCGAGGTGGATTTAATCCGACATAATAATAAAGATGAGTGGTACTACTCTTGGAATTAGATATAAATTAATTAAGTTGTCGATAATTTAATTAATTTATGGACATTCGATATCTTAAACACGGGAAATAAACGTACACATAATAAAGGAGCCCATATAATAATATGGGATTAGGACGGTAATTCAATTATAACTCTTTAGTGGACTCGAGTTATAATTGATGGGCTTAAGTAAAGTGTTCGGATGAACACGGGATATTTAGGCCCATCGGGAGGCTGAACCCTAATTCCTCCTTAGGGTCCCTGTTGTAGCCTATAAATAAACCCTAACATCGAGTCTCCAGCGTGTGAAAAAACGTGAGATCGGAGGGAGGCGGATTCGATTCCTTGGAGGATCGTCGACCACTCGGCGTCCAAGGGAAAGTGGATAGGAATACGGCGAGTAAGACCGTGAGGTTCGAGGCTCATCCTTCGATCGCGATTCGACCTTAGAAGCTGGTTTGTCTTCACCTATTACGGTGAATAAAGGTACAATTCTTTCCGCTGCGTTTGTGTGATTATGATCCCGAGTCCGATAGTTTCGTAGAGTCGGCGATCGGTGGTTCCAACAGGAACATGGAGGTCTACGTTGATGATATGCTTGTGAAAAGCGTAGAAGGCTGGAAAACACGTGGCGGAGACTTGGAGGAAGCTTTCTCGGTGCTCGGGAGGAATGGCATGAAGCTGAATCCGGCAAAGTGTTCTTTTGGAGTGAGATCAGGAAGTTTCTCGGATATATGGTGACCCGGCGGGAATCGAGGTTAACCACTGCTAAGGTGAAAGGCGTGCTTGATATGCAGCCCCCACCAATATCAAGGAGCTGCGAGAGACTTAATGGGAGAATTACGGCATTGAGCAGATTCATAGCCAGATCTGCAGAGAGGAGCCATCCCTTCTTTAAAATCTTAAGGAAGGGATCTAAGTTCGAGTGGAATGAGCAATGCCGCGAGCGTTTGAAGAGCTTAAACAGCATCTAGCCCAATTACCTACATTAACGAAGCCTATACCGGGGAGACACTCTACCTCTACCTCTCTGTAGATGGGGTCTCACTCGGCTCCGTCTTTGGTGAGGGAGGAGGGGTCAACCAAGAAACCTGTTTACTACATTAGCAAGCTCATACGAGTGAGGCTGAAGTGAGATACTCGGATATAGAGAAAGCAGCCACGACTATAATGGTCACGCCGCGGAGGTTACGACCTTATTTTTTGTCACATAAGGTCATTGTTCGGACTAACTACCTTTTTGAAACAGGTGATCGGGAGAGCCGAACTTTCAGTGGAGGATGGTCAAGTGGGCCGTCGAATCGGGAGAATATGATGTGGACTTCGAGCCACGGAGGACCATAAAAGCACAAGCCCTCTCGACTTCGTCCGGGGAGGGTACATGTGCGTTGGAGGAAGGAGAATGGAAGGTATATGTTGGCGGCTCTGTGTCTATGCGGGGTTGTGGAGCCGGGATCGTGATCATTGATCAGAGGGCCAGAAACTTCAGGTGGCGGTGAGGTTTGAATTCATCACCTCCAACAATGGAGCCGAGTATGAGGCCCCGATTCGAGGAATGGAGATGGCCGCAGACCTAGGAGCGAGTCGGGTGGTCATGTTTTCAGATTCCCCTTGTAACCCAGTAGGTTACGGTGGAGTACGAAGCCAAAGATGAGAAGATGGTAGCCTACCTTGGCGAGTAGCCGAGCTACGGGAAGGTTCAGCTCCTTTGAGGTCAGCGAGATACCTCGAGAGGAAAATTCCGTGAGCGGATAGCCTTTCAAAGGCTGGCGAGTTCGCAACACTACCGGGAGGGGGAAGATCACCTTGGTGACTGCAAGGCTGAATCAACAAATCCCTCGGTAGGGGTCATCGGAGTGAAGATGATTGGAGAACCGGTATTTATCGAGTGTTGCAGAACCGGAGAGCTGCCCAAATAAAAGGAAAGCTCGAATTGGAGAATCCGATACACGATGATCGGAGACAAGATGTACCGACGATCCTACACGCAGCCTTACTTGAGATGTTTATCCCCTCAAGAAGGGAGGTACGTAATTAAGGATATACACGAAGGTTGTTGTGTTGACCATGCGGGAGCTCGGGCAATAGTCCTAAAACCTTGAGGGCTGGGTACTTACGGCCTACCATGACCCGGGACGCCAAGAGCCGGGTGAAGAAGTGCGAGAAATGCCGAAGCATGGCCGCCTCATCCACCTCCTGCGAGAGGAGATGGGTACCATGCACTCTCCATGTCCCTTTGCGAAGTGGGGGATGGACCTGAGTGGAGTCCATTCCCAATTGCGATGGGCGGCGAAAGTTTCTATTGGTGGCATTAGACTACTTGACAAGTGGGTGAAGCTGTACCTCTAGCGAGGATAGAAGAAGGTAACATAATCAAGTTTTTATGGAGATATATTTGCCGCAGGTTTGGTATACCTAGAATCACGGTATCGGATAATGAAACCCGGTTTATGGGAAACATGGTACGGGAATGGTGTGATAACACGAAGATTGTCCAGAGGTTCACATCGGTGGCGCACCCCCAAGCCAACGGTCAAGTGGAGGTCACCAACGAGAACTATTGTGAGCGGGATACGTGCCCGGCTGGACAAAGCTGGAGGGAGGTGGAGTCGGCAGTGGAGTCGGTTTTGTGGGCTTATCGGACCACCCCTGTGGAGCCAACGGAGGAGTCCCCCTTCCACCTAGTGTATGGGGAAGCCGCGATTATACTGCAGAGGTGGGGATGGAGACACATCGTTTAGCCCACTTCAGGGAGGCTAGAAATGAAGAATTGATGAGAGAGAACCTAGACATGCTAGAGAAGGAGCGCGAGATCGCCCACCTGAAAAATGAGAAGTATAAAAGCCGCATAAAGGCTGTTTATGACCAGAAAGTCGTAAGTTGGAGATTTGAAGAAGGAGATCTAGTCTTGAGGCAAGGCGACGCGTTGAAAAACATTGGAAAGCTCGATCCCAAGTGGGAGGGGCCGTACAAGGTGACCGTGGTCCTCCGAGGAGGAGCTTACGAGCTACAAGACATGGAAGGAAATCAAGCGGCTAGACCTGGAATGTCTGTCATTTGAAGAGGTTTTATACCGAAGAAAGTACCCGCCTCGCTGCAAGTAGGTGGTTCTTTTTATGCTAGAGTTGTTTTATTTATGTTACGAATAAATTGTAATTTCGCTCCACCGGTACTCTTTTTCCCCTCCTGCGGATTTCCCACCGGGTTTCTTGTAGGGAGGTTTTTAAAGAGGCGAGGCCAAGTTAATTCTTAACTTGCGTTGATCGATTATGGTCAATGGGGTAAATTTGTTTATCAATTAATGAAAGCGATTTTTCATTATGTATGAGTTTATGAGTTCATTCTTTCGTTGAGTACGATTGAAATAATATAATTACATGCTATTGAAACAATTGCATCACAACACTCGATTGATTACATGAGAATTAATAACTTGCGAGAAAGTTAGACAACGAGATAAAATGCACGCACTGACATTCCACGAGAAATACGATGAGCATTCACGAAATGAATTCGCATCAAACGAAAAAAAAGCTAAGAGATAGCTTCAAAACACTAAAGTTAAACCTACGAGAGAGGGTTTAACCCACCTAAACCTAGAGAGGGGTTATGAGAAAGAAGCTAAGAGATAGCTTGAAACACTAAGGTTAAACTGCGAAAGGGTTTAACCTACCTAAACCCAGAGAGGGGTTATGAGAAAGAAGCTAAGAGATAGCTTGAAACACTAAAGTTAAACTGCAGAGAGGGTTTAACCTACCTAAACCAGAGAGGGGTTATGAGAAAGAAGCTAAGAGATAGCTTGAAACACTAAAGTTAAACTGCAGAGAGGGTTTAACCTACCTAAACCCAGAGAGGGGTTATGAGAAAGAAGCTAAGAGATAGCTTGAAACACTAAAGATTAAACCTGCGAGAGAGGGTTTAACCTACCTAAACCCAGAGAGGGGTTATGAGAAAGAAGCTAAGAGATAGCTTGAAACGTTAAAGATAAACTGCGAGAGAGGGTTTAACCCACCTAAACCCAGAGAGAGGGGTTATGAGAAAGAAGCTAAGAGATAGCTTGAAGCGTTAAAGATAAACTGCAGAGAGGGTTTAACCCACCTAAACCCGAGAGAGGGGTTACGAAATACAAAGCTAAAAGATAGCACTAAAATTAAACCTACAAAAAAGGTTTAACTTACCCAAATCGAAAAGGAGATAGTGAAAGAAGTTAAGAAATAGCTTCTAAAAACCAAATCGGGACCCTCAAGAGGGGGTTAACCTATCTGAGACCCGAGAAAGGGTGTAATAGTTAAAAGCGAAAGATGGCTTTAAACAGCTGGTTAAACCTACGGTAAGGATTTAACCGACTAAGTTTAAGACATGAGTTGGGGCTTTCAGAAAAGCCTTGACCAGGCCACGAGAAGGGTTCGGCTAAACTCGCACCTAAGAAAGGTCTTGGGGTGTGGAAAAGCGCCAAAGCTGCGAAGTCGTTAAGTTAAACTTGTAAAGTTTAGCTAAACCCTTAAGTCTATGAAAGATTTAAAGCTAACAAGTTGGACTTATGAGTGTCTGGCGAGGTTAGTCCCAAGAAGGGGATTACGAGGCGAAACTAAGGCATATTTGGCTATGGGTTTAACCCGCCTAAGCACAGTGAAGCCTAAGATAAGAAGCTAAGAAATAGTTTCGGAATCTCAATAGAAGCCTAAGGTAGGGTTTTGCGGAAGAGAAAGGCTAAGACCCTAGAAAGGGTGTGACCAGCTTCAAAACCCCAAAAGGGGCGAGGAAAGCTAAGTCCATGGAGCTCGTAGAGCTTACTTGCTCCTCGAAGGAGTGACAGAAAGCGGAAATTGACCATTGGCTTCACGCCGGCTAAAGCGGAACATGCGAGAGGGTATTCGATCGGCTGAACCCCAAAATGTTTAAGAAAACGAGGCGAAAGGAAGTCTCTGAAGCCAACTCGACTACATAGCAAGAGCCCAATTGGCTAAGTGAGAAATCTGAGACGTAAATGACAAAGCCTACGGGAAGGGCTTAGATAGATAAAGCACCTAAGAAGGGTGAAAGGATCGAAGCTACGAAAAGTTTCAAAAGTATTGAAGTCAAACATGCAAAGTTTGGCCGAACCCATACCCGGGGAAGATTAGGGAAGTTAGGCATACAGTCTAACTAAACCTAGATCTATGGGGCAACATATGAAGCAAAACTAAGAGATAGCTTGAGAGAATTCAGGTGAGCCGGTGGAAAGAAGGTTTGGTCGCGATAAAACCTAGAAGGGGCTTCGGGAGCAAGAAGCTTAAAAACCCTTTGAAATACTAAGTTTAACCTACCAAGCAAGGTTCTAACTTATGCAAGCAGGTGAAAAGTTATACGGAGAAATCCTTAGGCTATGAAGTCAAGGGAAACCCGGAAAACCTAAACCATGAAACCCTAGAGGGGAGAAAGGGAGTTTCTCAAACAGAGATAAAAGTTTCGCATATAAGAGAAAGGATACATTTACGGGGCAAGCCAGCGTGATGTTCCTAATGACTAAGTGTTGTATGCAAGCTAAGCGGCTGATTGGAGTGTATAGGGTAAGAGTTATTAAGACCAATCAACAAAATATCGAACCCAAGGGAAAAAGTATGCACATGAGGTCCTAGAAATACAAGTTATTAATGACTAGAGTTGCAACAATGGTTTGGTACAAAAACAACAAAAACACAAGCAAAAATACAAAACAACAAGGAGTAAGCAATTGATCGAACACTTAGAACACGATAACAAACACAACAATAAATGGTGGGATAGAGGTGCTAGGATTAACATCCATCAATGAATCATCAATCAACAAGCTACAATTGAATCAAATTGCAAATCAACTAAGATAGAAAGCATAAACCATCATGAAATTAATCACTCCATTAAAATCACAATGCCTAATGTGAGTATCCTTAGTATTTCCCATCTCTCAATGTAGAAATCCCCAATTCATACAATCATGCAAAATTGAAACTCGATCAACACCTAATCACGTTAGCTCAACTCTAGCCTATTGCTAGGGTGATCAACCGTTAATCAAAAGAAACAATTTCACATGAAGCACAATGAAGAATCACAATTAGGTAGAAAACTAATGTGAGTATCCTTAGTGCAACTAATCTCTCGATTCCGAAGCACCCAATCCACACATTCATACACAATTATCACCCGATTAATCCCGGATCACGTTAGCGCAACTCTCGTCTATAGCTAGGGTGATCAAACACTAATCTAAAGAGATAATTATGCATGAAGCACAAATGAGAATCACAATTAGTAAGCAATCTACTCAATTAATCTCCAATCATCAACAATTAAAGCATCATCAATCAATTCATCATAAATTTCAATTAACCCAAGCACAAGAGAGATTTAGCCCACGGTACCACAAACAATACCCATGGGGAGAAGATAAAATTGAACAAACACAAAGCAAATCACCACAATTAAGAAATTAAAGAGACAAAAGAGGAAAAACATCACCAAATGATCTTCAATTAACCAAAATAGGAATGCTTGAGTCTTCAACAACAATCTCCAAATGAATTACAAGCTTGAATTGAAAGGATTACAATGATCTAAAGCTAATCTATGGCTAATCTAGCAACAATCAATGGAAATCTACTCCTAATTCTAACTTCTACTATAATCTAATGAAGGAATTGGCTTGGGGCCCGAGAAATCGCCCCAAAACCGCTACTAACTGCTACTATGAAAGATTCTTCTTGCCATGCTCTGCTTGACCTTTAAATATTCGAAATTTAGAAAATCATCCCCCTCGAGTCGAGGGTCATGCCTCGACTCGAGGTCCCTGCAAATTCTCCTCCTCCTCGACTCGAGGGTCATGTCTCGAGTCGAGGCTTTTGCCTTTGTCTCATCCCTCGACTTGAGGGCCATGCCTCGAGTCGAGACTCCGCTTTCCTTCGATTTTGGTCCTTCCTGCATATCCCTCGACTCGAGGCTCTTGTCCCTCGACCGAGCTCGAGTCCAGGGCACTTTTCTCGCGGGGCTTCGGCCCCGACCCTGTTTTCGTCCCGATGTCCGTCTCTTCATTCTAAGCCTAATGGTACTCTCGGTTTGGCAAAAATCCACCGAATTACCCGCAAAATGGACAAAAAAATCAAAATCTCACAAATAATACTTTTTAGGCAAAAGAGTGATACTTTTCACATTTAGGCACAAAAACTAACACCTTAGCTCACTTTTTGCACTAAAATAAGCCCTAAAAACATGTATCAATTCACTCCAATCAACGGCTTAGAAGCTAAACAGCTTTGTAAGCAAACAATAAAAGTGAATGAAAGAAGTACGTATAGAAAGCATGCAAACTCCCAAAGCAAGGGAAAACACAAGTATTCATGCAACAACAAACTCCCGGCAAGGGAGGATAAACACCAGATATGAAAATTGACTCCCAACAAGGGAGGATTGGATATAACCATATCGAAAGCCCCTCAAAGCAAGGAGGGCAACGAGTTCTAAAAGCACAAACAAAATAAACTCCCAACGGAGGAGAGAGCAGAATCAGGTTGCCAAACCGGCATAAGAAAAAGAAGAAGAGAATTCATAACGAGTAATGAAATATGTAAATTATTTGAAGTTTAAATGGGGATCGGGGTGGTTCTTCCGTATCGCCAGCGGCGGCAACCATCTCCGCATCCTTCTCTAGCGCTGGGATAGACATGCCTCCTCCTGGAAAGAGGAAGGGCGAGGGGGCACAGAGGCGGGACCATGGGAGGCGAGACTAGCCGGTTATCTCGGTCTGCACCAGCTTGTCAACCAGCCTTCTCCGGGATGGGGAACCACCAGTTCTCCTCTATGGATCGAGATGAATCACCCTTGAAAGGAGGAGGGGTAGGCATGGCCATAAGAGGACCATTCTTGTCAAACTCCCCGAGAAGCCAAGATCCGCTTAGCTGCGCCGCTGCGTTGAAACCATAGTCATAAAAGAACCTGATGTAAGGGCTCATATCCCCAAGAAAGCCGGGATGACTAAGATAATCCTTCCTCGTAGCCGGCCAAAGAGAGTGGAGGAATTTTTGGCCAGTTCGGAATGGAAAAGGGTCTCCAGAATGACTTGGCCCCCTCTACGAGCCTTCCGGTGGACTCCGGGATTCTTGCAGAGTGCGGTGAACCGACAGATCATTAACCTCCTTCTCGCCGGCCTCACGGGCTGCCCGGGCCTTTAACAGCTTCTCCTTGGAGGAGGACACATCCGATTCTAGCTTCTTTAGGCGAAGGGATGCAAGGGAGGCTTTCTTCCTTTCAGCCACAAGGGAGTCCTCCAAATCCTTCGAGTTGAGAGGAAGGAAGGGCATTGGAGGGGCCCCAAAGGCCAGAAAAGTAGGACACCAAGCTGCAAGATGGAATCAAGAAGAATATGAGAATTAAGAGGATTAGAGAAAGCATAAAAATGCAGCAATATGAGGAATATTACTTGAGCAAAATGGCTGGCGGCATGATGTCTGCTGATCGGGAGGAAGGCTTAACGGTCTTTTCACAGTCTTGAGAGGAAACCAGCTCACTAAAAATTTCTTTGGTAGTCTGGCCGGAGGAATAGGTGTCCACGTCGATCGGGGCAGAGGATAGGCCCCGACTTCGCTGGTGGGATACTTGCGACGGAAAGTGTCCTTTGAGGGCATAGAGCTCGACTCCCGACGCTTTGCCTTTACCCGTCTTGGACTTCTTTGGGGGAGGAGCATCGACCTCCGGGTCTTCCACAGGAGTCTGATCGGGGGACGAGGGAGGTGCAGAGGCATCACCTTGTGGAACCGTGGCAGGGGAGCTGAATTGGAGGAGTCCTCTGGGCCCTCTAGAACCTTCGAAAGCCACGGCATGTCCGGGAAAACAAAGATCAAGGTTAGATTAGCCATAATAAACGCATGGTTGCAATTCACGAAATAAGATCATGCAGTGTTTACCATCTCTGGTTCAAGAGGAACCTGGAAGAACTAAACTTAAAGTGGGAAAGGACACGAGGATTGAAACAAAGCCCGGGTAGGTTAAAATACCCATGGGCGTGTACGTGAGCATTAAGCCTTTGAATCACGCGACGGTTAGTGGAAGAAGAAATGTGATTAGGAGGGGCTTTGAAGGAGACGGGTTCTTGTACACCCATCTTTGATTCTTGAAAGGCCAAGGTTTGTCGGGGTTATGAAGACATAATGGTTGCCCCACTCTTTGTTGATATTGGGGACTTTGCCAAGGAACGAGCATTTCCCTTTCACCCTCTTTGCTCGAGTAGTAGAAAGGGCCAGCGGTTTTACAATTGTATTGCGAGAAGAAGAGTTCGGCGGAAGGTTTTCCTCCATTTCCTTTAAGAAGGATATAGAAAGAGATTATCATGCGGATAGCATTGGGAGCAAACTGATTAGCGGGGATACCATAAAGATCGGATATCCGGCACAAGAATTTAGGAAGAGGGAGGCGTAACCCAGCCTCAATCGGGCTGCCAAAAGGCTAGAGTGGGGGAGTTGCTAGGTTAGGGTGCTCCCCTCGATCGGGAGAGACAAGCTATATCCCGCTGAGATATAGTCGCCGGAAATAAGATCGTGAAGGGCTTTTTCGAGATTTTAGAGGGTCCAGCAAAAGATTCCCAAAATCGGGCCCGGTCTACCTGCGGAGAGGAGGAGGAGACGGGAGGTGAAACCCTATGCGGGTTAGGGCTCGGGGAATGATGAGAACTGCGGGAGGAGTTCCGAGCAGCAGATACGCTTTTAGAAGAGTTAGACCGAGACATTACTAAAGGTACCCCTATGGATGAGCGAAAAGGGGAAGGGAAGGTTTACGGATTATGAGAGTAGCTTGAGGCGAGAATGGAGGAACACGTTCACGAAGGGCTTGTGGAGAAGAAGTCCTAATAGAGCGAAAATTCGGAGGCAAGGAAAAGAAGAGGAAGCGAGAAATAAGCGATTTGAAATAAAGAAGGAAATCGATGGGACGCGTATCGGTGTCACGAAGGTCAAGAGCAGATGCATGTTCGACAGTGGCGGCCCAGTGGAGACGAAGGGTCACTAGACCCCAACAGCGAGGGGGATGCATCTCGAAGCCGAAGCTGCAGGAGGATGTCCCAAAGCTAAAGGCTGCAGGGAGGATGTCCCCAAGAGCAAAGCTACAAGGAGGATGTCCCAAAGCTAAAGGCTGCAGGAGGATGTCCCCAAGAGCAAAGCTGCGAGGAGGAATGTGCAAATCTTCCTTACTCCGGTGAGCTCCAAGATCGCTCACCAGAGTAGGGGGAGTGGTTGATAGGGATAAAAATGTCGGGCCCAATCGCACGTAGGGCCCAAATACGACCAGCCCAATAGGGCCCAATGACGTTATTAGATACCTAGATAAAGGGAGGAAAACCCGAGATGGGCTCGAGCCCATCGACCGCAGAGGGCTACGAAGCCTTAACCCACCTTCGGGGGTGCCACGAGGCCCAAGCCTCGTATGGAGAGGGGCCACGAGGCCCAACCTCGCTATAAATAGGCCACAAGGCTTAAAATCAATGCAGGCCGCGAGGCTCAAAACCCGACTACAGGTGGGCCGCAAGGCCCAAAGCTCGGGTGGGCCGAGAGGCCCAGGCGAGATTTGAAGAGTACGTGAGGGTTTTTTATCGAGCCCATAACGGTTATTTATCCGATAAGATCAAGAAACGCTAGAAGGAACAGTAGTTGAGATAATTAAGGCCCAAGTCAAGGAATATCTCCTATATTCCTTCATTGATCGGGTCGACCTCCGTCTGTGGGGAATTCGTAGATCTAATACAGATTTCTTGAGGAATAAGTTATTTACACACGACATCATGGCGTAACGTGTGGGATAATGCCTTGAAACCGTAATGACGGTTATTACTTTTAACTTACGTATAAAGGACACACCCGAGCAGGGAGGTAACGGTGTCGAATCACTATCACTCTCACTTAGCTACCTTATACGTACTTTCTTGAGTGTTTTCCGGTGACCTGACTTGAGCGTCGGAGTGCCTACGCCGGAGAACCCTCCGGCGTATTTTGCAGTACGTTTGTTCGAGGGAAGCTAAGGATCTTAAGTGCGTAAAGGCTTTACCCCGTGAACCTGTGGGGAAACAGCCTAGGTCGTTTTACGCATCATATACTTAATTTAATTTTTAAATTACTTCTTTTATAAATATAAAATCTCCTCGATTAAATATAGTAGGATAAAATGTAAAATTTCTAATAGGTACAATAACACCAAAATTTGGTACAATAAATTTATAATTGAGTACAAGATTACTTCTTTTAAATTGGTGCAATAACACTAAAATTTCTAATTTACTTTAAACTCAAGTTAGATAGATTTGATATTTAAAATTCATTAATATTCGTAGTTTGGCTTAGTCGATGAACATTAGAGATATTGCTCATGAGATTTAAGGTTCAAATTTATGGATGTACTCAATCTAAAAAATATGATATTTACTTGGGTTGTTGGACCACTCTCAGCCCATTTTGAGATTAAATCTTTTTCATTAATTTTAATACTTAAAATATGTTAGTCATATATTAATTCCAATTTCATGTGAATTTTTAATTGTGTCATTAAAAATATAGCCCTTTGATACACACACACACACACACACACATATATATATATATATATTATAATTGAGTAAACTTATTATAAATATGATATGTGTTCAAAATTATTTCTACTTCATATTTCTTCACTACGATGCGTAAAAGCCGACTGGACCGGTTTTCCCACCCGGGTTCACGTGGTTAAAATCTTTACGCAATAGGATCCTTAGCTTCCCTCGAACTAACGTACTCGCAAAACACGCCGGAGGGTTCTCGGCGTAGGCACTCCGACGCTCAAGTCATATCACCGAAAACACTCAAGAAAGTACGTATAGAGTAGCTAAGTGAGAGTGATAGTAATTCGATAGTGTTACCTCCCGTTGGGTGTGTTCTTTATACGTAAGTTAAGAGTAATAACCGTCATCACGGTTCCAAGGCATTATCCCGCACGTTACGCCATGATGTCGTGCGTGGATATCTTTTCTCTTAAGAAATCAGACATTGTGCCTACGAATTCCCCGGACGGAGGTTGGACCCGATCAATGAGGAATATAGGGAATATTCCTTGACTTGGGCCTCAATTATCTCAACTACTCGTCACTTCTCGATCTTATCGGATAGATAACCGCTATGGGCTTTGGTCAAATACTCGCGTCTTCTCCAAATCTCGCTTGGGCCTCTCGGCCCACCTGCAGCTAGGTTCTGGGCCTCGTGGCCCACTGCGATCGGGTTTAGACCTCACGGCCTGTAATTGGGCTTAGGCCTCGTGGCCTAATCGTAGTTGGGTTTGGGCCTCGTGGTCCGTCTCCATACAAGCTTAGGCCTCGTGGCCCCTGTAGGTGGGTTTATGGCTTCGCAGCCCCTATTGTGACCGCTCGGGCTCGAGCCCATCTCGGGTTTTTCTCCCTCTACCTAGGGTATTTGGTGACGTCATTAGGCCCTATTGGGCTGGTCATATTTGGGCCCTACGGCGGTTGGGCCCGACATTTTTATCGTCATCAACCACTCCCCTACTCCGGTGAGCGATCTCGGAGCTCCACAGGGTAAGGAAGATTCTGTGATCCTCCTGCAGATTTAGCTTTGGGACATCCTCCTGCAGCCTTTAACTTTGGGATATCCTCCCTACGGCTTGGTTTTCCGGATACATCCCCTCTCGCTAGTCTGTTGGAGTCTAGCGACTCTTCGGCTTCAAGACGGACAATCGCCGATCATGCATCCGCACCTCGGTTTTAGCTCTTTGATACACGCATCAATTAACTCCCTCTTTATTTCAAAATCAGTTCCACTTCTTCTTCCTTCCTTCGCATTCTCGCTTCATTTAGGACTTCATCTTACGCAAGTCCTCCACGATCGTACTCTTCACTCTTTACCTCGACTTCCTCTCTGCT
This sequence comes from Paraleonurus japonicus, assembly GCA_030762865.1. Classification (NCBI taxonomy): domain Eukaryota; kingdom Viridiplantae; phylum Streptophyta; class Magnoliopsida; order Lamiales; family Lamiaceae; genus Paraleonurus; species Paraleonurus japonicus. The sequence goes on along the minus strand of CM061052.1, from coordinate 26,587,882 downwards.
ATCTAGGTAAATTTTTCTTTTCTCATTCTTACTCGCTTTTAGGAACACTCTAGAGATGTCCCATTCTGGTTCTTCTCGAACTGTTTCTAACACTCGAAACTCTTCCCAAAGTTCTCACCACTCTCCCATCCCCGATCTCTCTAGGGATTCGCCTCCCGTCTCCTCCTCCTCTCCGGAGGTGGATAGGGTTCGGTTACTGGAATTCCTTCACCGGTCCCTCAAAAATCTCTCGACAAAGCCCTAACCGACCTCATTTCCGGTGACTACATTTCATTGGGTTTCAGTCTATCTCTCCCGATCGGGGCACGCCCAAACTCGCGACTCCCGACTCAGCTACAGCAAGCCCGGTTTGAGGCTGGGTTACGCCTTCCTCCTCCGAAATTCCTGTGCCAAATATCAAACCTTTATAGAGTTCCTCTTAACCAGTTCGTCCCTAACGCCATTAGGATGATGATCTCCTTCTATATCCTTCTCAAGGGAAATGGAGGGAAACCGTCTGCCGAACTCTTCTTTTCTCGCTTCACTTGTAAAATCGCTGGACCCTTCTACTATGTAAGTAGTCGGGTGAAAGGGAAATGTTCCTTTATTGGGAAAGTTCCCAACATCAACAAAGAATGGGGTGACCATTTTGTCTTTATTACTCGGGATAAGCCTGGCCTTTTCAAAACCGTAATGGATTTATCGAAACCCCTCTCCTCCAGCTCCTTCTAATCACATCTCCTCTTCCACTAACCGTCGGGTTATCTAAACGCTAAATGCCCATGTTCGTTCTCACGGATATTTTGACTTACCCGAAATGCTTCAATTCTCGTATCCTCTCCCACTTTAAATTCAGCTCGATAAGGGTTCCTCTTGAACCCCAGGATGGTAATTATCTTATTGTAATCTCTCGCATTTACAGTATAAATATAGTTGATATTTAACTCATGTTGCTCTCCTTTTCGGAGATGTTGTGGCTGTCTAAAGTGTTGGAAGGCCCCACCGACTCACTTGAATCGCCCTCCTCCACCTCGCCTCTCAAGATGATGCACCTCACTCCTCTCCTCCAGCTCCCGTGGAAGATCAGGAAGATAATCCCTCTCCTCCCAAGAAGTCAAACTGCGCAAGGGCAAAGCCTCACTTGATCGGGGTTCTTTTCATTCTTGGGATACTTTGCGCCGCAAGTATCCCACTAGGCGCAGCCAAGGTCTCTCCTCAGCCCCTATCGACGTGGACTCTTACTCCTCGGGTTCCTCCGCCGGTAAATTTTTCAGCGAACTAATCTTCGCCCGGGATTGCGACCGATTGATCGGCCTCCCCGGACCAACGGCAACATCGGGCCGTGAGCCACTTTGCTCGTAACGTTGCTCTCCTTTCTTTCTACCTTGCAATTCAGCCTACCTTCTCTACGTAAGCTCAATACATGCCGCATTCGCTTTTTCAGCTTGGCATCCTCCTATCCAGTCTGTGGAGCCCATCAAACCTACTCCCTCCCCGAGTTGAAAGAGTTAGAGGAGTCCCTCCTTGAGGAGAGAAAGAAAGCCACCCTCGCTTCTTTACGTATTAAGAAGCTAGAGGATGAGGTGATGAAGGCCCGTGCGGCTCGTGAAGCCGCCGAGAAGGAAACCAGTGACGTGGCCATCTATCACGCCCTTCGGAGTCTCGGATCCACCAGAAGGCTTTGGTGGAAGGAGCAAGGTCCTGCACGGATACCCTCTTTCACTCTGGACCAGGTCGGCATTTTACGCATGCTTTGTGGCCTAATTTACGAAAGGACTACCTCAATCATCCCAGCTTCCTTGGTGACATGAGTCCCTACATCCGGTTCTTCTACGAGTATGGTTTTAATGCAGCTATCCACAGAAGCGTATCTGGCTTTTCGGGAGTTTGACAAGAATGGCCCTCTCATGGCCATGCCCACTCCCCTTCTTTTAAGGGGGACTCTTCTCGATCCATTGAGGAAGAATGGTGGGTTCGATTCTTAACAAGATGGCTGCAAACCTGGTGAAGATGGAGGTAACCGCCGCAGAGATGCCCCCGCTGCCCCCTTTATTCCCCACGACCTTGGAAACTCCTATCTCCCGGAGGAAGCCTCGCATAGCTCGTGCTATGGAGAAGGATGCGGAGATAGCGGCCACCGCTGGAAGAGAGGAACCACCCCACTCCCTAGTTAATTTCTAAGACACTTTTTATATTTCCAGGATATGTAATGAATTCTATTGCTTCTCTCTCTTTTTCTTATGCCGGTTTGGCATTTTAAACTCTGCTCTCCCCACCGCTGGGAGTTTACTTTTTGCTTTAAAACTTCTGTTGCCCACCGTCTTTGGGGGCACTTTTGATATGGTTATATGTGATCCTCCCTGCCGGGAGTTAATTCTCATTTATCTCGTGTGCTTTCCCTTGCCGGGAATTAGTTTTCATATCTGGTGCTTATCCTCCCTTGCCGGGAGCTTTGTTGTGCATGAATACATGTGTCTTCCCTTGCCGGAGTTGCATGCTTTTATCTATGCTTCTCGTATTCGATTTTTGCTGCTCGTTTACAAACTGTCTAGCTTCTAAGCTGTTTAGCTTGCATGCATGACTTAGTCGGTAGGAACATAATGTTATTCTCAGGTGTAAATGTATCATTTCTCTTATAGGTTAGTTTTTCATCTGTTTGAAACCCCTTTTTCCTCTCTAGGGTTTTATGATTTAGGTTTTCAGTTTCCCTTGACTTCATAGTTCTAAGAGTTTCACTGAATAGCTTCTCTCAAGCTTTCGTAAGTTACAACCTTGCTTGGTAGGCTTAACTTAGTATCCCGAAAGACTTTCTTAGCTTCTTGCTCCCGAAGCCTCCTTCTAGGTTTAGTATGACCAAACCACTTTTCATTGGCTCGGCTGAATTTCCTCAGGCTATCTCTTAGTTTTGCTTCATATATTGCCCTGTGTCTGGATTAGTTAGATTCTTGTGTGCCTAACTTACATAATCTTTCCTCAGGTATGAGTTTAGTCAAACTTTTACATGTTTGACTTCAATACTTCCGAAACTTTTCTCAAGCTTCGATCCTTGTCACCCCTCTTCATTGCTGTATAGCTAAGCCCTTTTCGTAGACTTGAAGCTATATCCTATACTTCTCACTTAGTCGATCAGGCTTTTACTATGGAGTCGTGTTGACCTCGGGAAACTTTCTATTAGTTCTGTCTTGCCAACATTCGTGGGTTGGGCGGAATTTGAATCCCTGTATGTTCAACCTAGGTGGCATGAAGCCGACCATCGATTTTCACTCTTTGCCACTCCTTGCGAGGAGTAAGTAAGCTATGTGAACCCCATGGGCTTAGCTTTTCTTAATCTCTCATGACTTTCAAGTTAGTCAAGCCCTTTCTATGGGCTTACTTTTATTCTTTTGGTAGCTCTCCTAGCTTTCCTTTTCTAAAAACCTCTTCTTAGGTTTAGCTTGATGTTTCAAAACTATTTCTTAGTTTCTTGTCTTAAATTTCATCCAGTCTTAGGTTGGTTAAACCTTTACCGTAGATTCATTGTACACGTAACTATGTACGCTTTAGTTGTTTGTCTCGTAATCCCTTCCTTGGGACCAACCTAGTTAGACACTTATAAGTCCAACTTGATAGCTTTTAAGACTTTCATAGCCTTACATCTAATAGTCCTCTCTCGACGCGGGTTTAGTTGAGCCACTTCTCATGGGCCTAATTAAGGCTTTTCTCAAAGCCATATCTCATATTCTACGTTTAGTTAGTTAAACCCTTGATATAGGTTAAACTTAGTATATAGGAGTTGTCTCTTAGCTCCTAATTCTCGCAACCCTCTCGGGTTTAGGTGGGTTAAACCATATATGCAGGTTTGACTTAGTTTTTCGAAGCTTTACGAGCTTTAAATCTCGAAACCCTCTCTCGGGTTAAGGTTAGTTAAACCCTTAGGTTTTCAAGCTGTACCTGCGAGCTTCAAATCTCGAAACCCTCTCTGGGGTTAAGGTTAGTTAAACCCTCTCTGTAGGTTTAACTTTAGTGTGTTGAAGCTATCTCTTAGCTTCATTTCTCGTAACCCCTTTCGGGTTTAGGTGGGTTAAACCCTCTCTGTAGGTTTAACTTTAGTGTTTTGAAGCTATCTCTTAGCTTCTTTTCTCGTAACCTCTCTGCGGGTTTAGGTGGGTTAAATCCTCTCTGTAGGTTTAGCTTTAGTGTTTTGAAGCTATCTTTTAGCTTCGTTTCTCGTAACCCCTCTCTCGGGTTTAGGTGGGTTAAACCCTCTCTCGTAGGTTTAACTTTAATGTTTTGAAGCTATCTCTTAGCTTCATTTCTCGTAACCCCTCTCTGGGTTTAGGTGGGTTAAACCCTCTTTGTAGGTTTAACTTTAGTGTTTTGAAGCTATCTCTTAGCTTCGTTTCTCGTAATCCCTCTGCGGGTTTAGGTGGGTTAAACCCTCTCTGTAGGTTTAACTTTAGTGTTTCGTAGCTATCTCTTAGCTTCGTTTCTCGTAACCCCTCTCGGGGTTTAGGTGGGTTAAACCCTCTCTGTAGGTTTAACTTTAGTGTTTCCAAGCTATCTCTTAGCTATGTTTCTCGTAACCCCTCTCTCGGGTTTAGGTGGGTTAAACCCTCTCTGTAGGTTTAACTTTAGTGTTTCAAGCTATCTCTTAGCTTCGTTTCTCGTAACCCCTCTCTGGGTTTAGGTGGGTTAAACCCTCTCTATAGGTTTAACTTTAGTGTTTTGAAGCTATCTCTTAGCTTCGTTTCTCGTAACCCCTCTCTGGGTTTAGGTGGGTTAAACCCTCTCTATAGGTTTAACTTTAGTGTTTTGAAGCTATCTCTTAGCTTCATTTTGCTTGATGCGAATTCATTTCGTGAATGCTCATCGTATTTCTCATTGCATGCTTTTCGTGCATTTTATTTATTCGTTTAACTTTTTCGCAAGTTTATCAATTCTCGTGTAATTACTCGTGTGTTGTGATGCAATCGTGTCGAATAGCATGCAATCATATTGTTTCAATCGTAATCAACGAAAGAATAAACTCATAGATAATGAAAAATCGCTTTCATTAATTGGTAAACAAATTTGCCCCATTGACCATAATCGATCAATGCAAGTTAAGGATTAACTGGCCAACCTCTTTAAAAACCTCCTTGCGGTAAAATCCGGTGGGAAACCCGCAGGAGGGGAAAAAGAGTACCGGTGGAGCGACATTACAATTTATTTAGAATTCAAATAACATGAATAAAACAACTCTTGCATAAAAGGAACCACCTACTTGCGGCGAGGCGGGTGCTTTCTTTAGGTATAAAACCTCTTCAAATGGCGAGACATTCCAAGGTCTTGCCGGTGATTTCCTTCCATGTCTTGTAGCTCATAAGCTCCTCCTCGGAGGACTTTGGTCACCTTGTACGGCCCCTCCCACTTGGGATCGAGCTTTCCAATGTTTTTCAGCGCATCGGCTTGCCTCAAGATTAGAACTCCTTCTTCAAATCTCCGCTTATGACTTTACGATCATAAGCAGCCTTTATGCGGCTTTTATACTTCTCGGCATTCGGTGGGCGATTTCGCGCTCCTCCTCTAGCATGTTTAGGTTCTCCCTCATCGGTTCTTCATTTCTTCCCTCCTGGAAGTGGGCTATGCGATGTGTCTCCATCCCCACTTGAAGGTATGATTGCACTGCCCCATACACTAAGTGGAAGGGGGACTCCTCTGTTAGGCTCCCGGGGTGGTCCGATAAGCCCACAAAATTGACTCCAGCTCATCGACCCACCTCCCTCTAGCTTTGTCGAGTTGGGCACGTATTCCGTTCACAATAGTTGTTGGTGACCTCCACTGGCCGTTGGCACGGGGGTGTGCCACCGATGTGAATCTCTGGACAATCTTCGTGTTATCACACCATTCCCGTACCATGTTTCCCATAAACCGGGTCCCATTATCTCGATACCGTGATTCTAGGTATGCCAAACTGTAGCAAATATATCTCCATAAAAATTTGATTATGTTACCTTCTTCTATCCTTGCTAGAGGTACAGCTTCGGCCCACTTGAAGTAGTCCACCGCCACCAATAGAAACTTCCGCCGCCCACCGCAATTGGGAATGGGCCCACCAAGTCCATCCCCCACTTCGCGAAGGGACATGGAGAGTGCATGGTCCCCATCTCCTCTGTAGGGAGGTGGATGAGGCAGCCATGCTTTTGGCATTTCTCGCACTTCTTCACCCGGTCTTTGGCGTCCCGGGTCATGGTAGGCGAAGTATCCGACCCTCAAGGCTTTCTCGACTATTGCCCGAGCCCCCGCATGGTCGAACAACAACCTTCATGTATGTCTTTAATTACGTACCTCCCTTCTTGAGGGATAAACACCTCAAGTAAGGCTGCGTGAAGGACCGCGGTACATCTTATCTCCGATCATCGTGTATCGGATTCTCCAGTCTGAGCTTTCCTTTATCTGGGCAGCTCTCCGAGTTTGCAACACTCGATATATGCTGGTTCTCCAATCATCCTCGCTCGATGGCCCCTACCGAGGGAATTGCTTCAGCTTCTGCGGTGACCAAGGTGATCTTCCTCCTCGCAGGTGTTGCGGAACTCGCTTGACTTTGAAAGACTATCCGCTCTGGAGTTTTCCTCTCGAGGTATTTGCCTAACCTCAAAGGAACTGAACCTTCCTCGCAGCTCGGCTACTCGCCAAGGTAGGCTACCATCTTCTCATCTTTGGCCTCGTACCCACCTGTAACTGCTGGGTTACAAGTTGGGAATACGAAAATATGACCACCCGACCTGCTCCCACTCTGCGGCCATCTCTATTCCTCGAATCGGGGCCTCGTACTCAGCTCCGTTGTTAGAGGTAATAAATTCGAACCTTCTTGCAACTTGCGTTTCGGCCTTCTACGGATCAATTATCACGATCCCGCTCCACGGCCCTGCATAGATACGTAACCATCCACATATACCTTCCATTCTCCTTCCTCAAGCGCACGTGTACCCTCCTGGATGAAGTCGAGAGGGCTGTGCTTTAATGGTCCTCCGTGGCTCGAAATCCACATCATATTCTCCCGGTTCGACGGCCCACTTGACCATCCTCCCTGAAAGATCAGCTCTCCCTATCACCTGTTTCAAAAGGTAGTTAGTCCGAACAATGACCTTATGTGATAAAAATAAGGTTGTAACCTCCGTGCCGTGATCATTATAGTCGGGATCGCCTTCTCTATCTCTCGAGTATCTCACTTCAGCTCCTTGTATGAGCTTGCTGATGTAGTAAACGAGGTTTCGGGTCGACCCTTCCTCCCTCACCAGCACGGAGCTAAGTGAGACCCCACCTACAGAGCTAAGTGAAATCCACATCATATTTTACGGATTGCGGTGATCGCGCCTACTTCACCCACCTCATCATTCACTGAAACTTGAGTTTCATGTGACAAGTTGATATAACCACCGAAATAAGTTAAACACCGGCCTACTAAAGATCATGTTGTAGGATGAGGGTACATCAACAATCAAAAATTTGCCATAACTACCCTCCTCCGTGGAGCTTCGCTAGCCCCACCTCGGGAGGGTTACTCGGCCAGAGGGTGGATCGCCTCTCTGTGAATCCGCATAACGCCGTATCCATCGGTTGCATTTCTATGTTCAAATTCATCTTCATGAAGCATTCCAAGAATATGATATCTGCCGAGCTCCCGTATCTACGAAGATCTGTGCTATCGTATATCTAGCCACATCTGTCGTGATGACTAGTGCATCGTTGTGGTCCTCCTTCCTTAGGCTCTCATCCTCTGGACCAAAATGAATCCGAGGTGTATGGACAGTTTCTTTCGATCCACGTCTCTGGACATCTCTCCTACCTCTCTTGAGGGTCCTCTCTCCTGCTTTTCTAGCGCGCGGAAGGAGTCTCCCTCTGCTGGACCTCCGACTATCATCTGGATAAGTCCTCTCTTACAGGGAGGGTCTCTCCTCCCGCCTCCCTTCGATCATCCTTCCTTTTTCCTCAGGCCTTGTCATCGGCTTCCTTTCTTTTTGCCCCAGAGCTAACTCGATCTCTGTAAACAAATTCTTTAAGATGTCCAGCTTGGATCATCCTTTCAATCTCATCACGTAAGTGAAAACAATTGTTAGTGTCATGCCGGATTCATTGTGGAAGCGACAAAACTTATCTAACTTGGGCTTTTGAGGCCCTCTGGACCGTGTCCATGGAAACTTCATTTCGGGATGGTCGGATGCCACTTCCGGTAGCTCTGTTGGCTCAAGCTTCAAGGGTATACTTGTCAAACTTGGAGCGAGGTCAGATTTTGCTGCTTTCTCGTGCTCGCTGTTGAGCTTTTCTTTGATGCTTCCTTCTTCTTTTCGAGTCCACTTGGTTTGACCTCGGCTCTCTTCTCCTTTCTCACCTCCTCCAGTGTGACGTACTTCTCTGCCCTCCTTAGCAGTTCATCGAACATACGGGTGACTTCTTAGCCGAGAGAGGAAAACAAGTCTCCGTCTCGGAGGTTACTAGTAAAACCATTAATTTTTACCTGGGGTGGCGGTTGGGACTTCCAAGTGCCGCCTAATTGAACCTCTTCATGAAGGCCCGTAGGCTTTCATTTTCACCTTGTTTCATGTTGAACAATGTTAGCGTAGCTCTAGGTTGCCTCCTTGCACTAGCGAATCGATGCAAGCAGAGCTCTCCAAATCGCTCAAATGAGTTGATGGAGTTGGGCTCCAAGCGGCTAAACCAGCTTGTTGGACTGCCTTGGATAGAGCAAGAAGAAAGACCCTACATTTTACACCCTCTCCATATCGATGGAGGAGGGCCGAATTTTCAAATCTCACCAAATGGTCATAAGGGTCGGTCGTACCATCATATTCATAATTAAGAGGTTTAAAATTGCTAGGCAACTCATCTTGTAAGATATTCTTAGTAAATTGGCAACTCGTAACGGGTCGAGGCATACTAACCCGATTTTCCATCCGATGCTTCATGTTGTCCATTTGTTTCCTCAAGGATCGATTTGGTCCTTCATGGCCCCAGATTGGGTATCTCACTGTACCCTCTTCTTGGTCCTCGATCTTACTTCCTCGCCGCAGAGGGGCTGTCTCCTTCCCCGTGCGGCTTCCTCGAGCCAGCCTCCCTCGGCCGAGGGATGCGACCTTCTCTCCTAGACTCCTTCGGCTCCCAAGGTTTCCTCCTGGTTCTGGACTCCATCTCTCTCCTTCGTTCTTCTTGATGCTCGCCCCGCCTACTCCCCTGGTTGGGACCGAGCAGTAAAATTCCCGGTCCTGGTTCTCAGTCCTTCCCGCAGTGGGGTCCTCCCCGTCTGCGATTGCTCGCCACGGCCCCGAGCTATCATGTCATCTAGCTGCTCCCGAGTCGAACGACAGAGGCAGCCGGTTACAGCATTCTGCGAGGTATCCCTCTAGGCTGGAGCATTGGCGGATCCGGGATCTCGCTATAGGGATTCCTTACGGAATCACGAGAGGAAGAGACAGGTGGATTCCCGCCTCCTCTCTAGCCAGGCTCCCACTCCTGGATGGCGTTGACATGGAGTCGAGCTCTCGTCTCGCACCACTATAACAAGCGGTGGTCCTTCGGTGTTAGGCACAACAACGGGAGGCACGGGGTTGGACACGGCTTCACCGGTATTGGGTTTGCGGGGGTTATCCTTCCTCGAGCCGGTACTTAGTGCAATCGGTCTCATGGGTGGACATTCACCATCATGATGTCTTTCTTTCGAGATAATCGGAAAAGAAGTTGAAACTCATGTCTCGGCTCTTCTTTCCCACAGACGGCGCCAATTGATGCGTAAAAACCGACTGGGCCGGTTTTCCCACTGGATTCACGTGGGTAAAGTCTTTACGCAATAGGATCCTTAGCTTTCCTCGAACCAATGTACTGCAAAACATGCCGGAGGGTTCTCCGGCGTAGGCACTCCGACGCTTAAGTCGGATCACGAGAAAACACTCAAGAAAGTACGTATAGAGTAGTTAAGTGAGAGTGATAGTAATTCGATATTGTTACCTCCCGTTGGGTGTGTTCTTTATACGTAAGTTAAGAGTAATAACCGTCATCACGGTTCCAAGGCATTATCCCGCACGCTACGCCATGATGTCGTGCGTGGATATCTTTTCTCTCAAGAAATTTGTATTGTGCCTACGAATTCCCCACAGACGGAGGTTGGACCCACCAATGAGGAATATAGGGAATATTCCTTGACTTGGGCCTCAATTATCTCAACTACTCGTCACTTCTCGATCTTATCGGATAGATAACCGCTATGGGCTTGGTCAAATACTCGCGTCTTCTCCAAATCTCGCTTGGGCCTCTCGGCCCACTGCCGGCTAGGTCTGGGCCTCGTGGCCCACTGCGATCGGGTTTAGGCCTCGCGGCTGTGGTGGGCTTAGGCCTCGTAGCCTAAGCGTAGTTGGGTTTGGGCCTCGTGGTCCGTCTCCATACAAGCTTAGGCCTCGTGGCCCCCTGTAGGTGGGTTTATGGCTTCGCAGCCCTATTGTGACCGTTCAGGCTCGAGCCCATCTCGGGTTTTCCTCCTCTACCTAGGGTATTTGGTGATGTCATTGGGCCCTATTGGGCTGGTCGTATTTGGGCCCTACCGGCGGTTGGGCCCGACATTTTTATCCGCATCACTACCCTATTATCTCTCTCCATTAATTTTAGTGTTCCTTAAATTTTTGTTTTCATATAAAATAGACAAAATTAATATGGAATTTGTTCAATCATCCAAATCTCACTAATAAAATTATCCTCTCAATTCAACATATCCATTTAAAAAAATTATTCTTAAATTTTTATTTCATAATTTTATTGAATTTTCAATATCTTTTTAATAAATAGTACTCCCTCCTCCGTCCACCAAATTTATGTCCACTTACCTTTTTGGTCTGTCCACCAATTTTATGTTCATTTCTTTTATAGAAATATTACTACTACACAACCCATAATTTTTACCCCTATCATCAACATTTATTTACAAAAATATCACTAATTGGACCACAATTAATAAACACCTAATCTAATTTTAATCCATTAATTAAACAAAATTAAATCAAAACCCACTAATTAATTTTAAAACCCAACCTAACCCAAATTAAAACCCACTCAATCCATACAATTTGATAACCTAACCCAAACAAAAACCCCACCCCACTTATTTTGTCGATCCATATTACGGATTCTTCACAAACCCTAATCTTATAAGATCCGAGTCTCTCGATTCTTCCTCTCTCTCAATCATCTTACTCTCTCGATCATGTCCCTCTCTCAAGTACCCATAAACATTAATCGGGTCTCACCGACTCTCTCTCACGATGCCGCCACTCATATGGATGTCGGCGATGATGAAATCGGAAGCCCTATATACGATTCTGTGAATATCAAGGGCGAAGTCATCATTGAGGGTGAATTCAAAAGCCCCTTTTCCGATTCACTCTCCCGATGCTTCCACATTAATGGAGGTCGGCGGCGAGGGTGAAATCTCGATCTTGTTCATTCAATCTCTATGGTGCAAACTGATGTCTCTCACTTTGGGAATGAAATAGTTACCGATTCTATGATTCGTGATGTTATCTATTCGATAATGTTGATGGTTGTATGTTTTTTAATTTTGAGGTGGGACCCCGAGTGTTCGATGATTATTCAAACTCTTTGGTCATGGGCGTGGACCAATTTCACCCGAGGTCCGTCAATATGCAGTGGATTGTTATCGCAAATGGATTTCAGGCGCTAAAGCTCTCTTTAAATAGGTCTTCTTTGAATCTTTTCTTTATGCATGATGTCTCTGTTGGTTTATGAGATTATGAGCAATTTGTTGTTGTGGGGATTCTGTTGGTTTATGAGATTATGGTTTAAATGATGATATGTTGGTTTCATTTTTACGATTCTCGGTTTACTTGATGGTTTATGATGATTCCGATTTACTTGATGGTTTATGTTGATTATGGTTACATCTTTGGTTTATGGTGATTGGTTTACAGCCACTACTAATTATGTGCATGCTAGTTTTAAGAGGCTTAAACATATATTTTGAACTCCAACGATGCAATTTTTTTTTAAAAAAATCTTATCCGAGGGTATTTGATTGTTGTGATGAAATTTGATGTTAATAGCCACCACTAGTATGTGCATGCTAGTTTTAAGAGGCTTAGGCTATGTCTTTTGAACTCAATGATGCAAAATTATCTTTTGAAAAATGTTCTCCAAGGGTATATGGTTCTTTGGGATGAATTCTTATGTTAATAGCCAACACTAGTATGTGCATGCTAGTTTTAGGAGGCTTAAACATTGTGTTTTACATGCTTTGGCATAATTTTTGAGATTACGGTGCATGTGATTATGGTGATTCCGGTTTATGGTTACATGATGGTTTATGGTGATTCTGGTTTATAGCCACCACTAGTTATGTGCATGCTAGTTTTAGGAGGCTTAAACATATGTTTTGAACTCAATGGTGCATTTTTTTTTAAAAAAAAAAATCTTGTTTGAGGGTATTTGGTTGTTGTAATGAAATCTTATGTTAATAGCCACCACTAGTATATGCATGCTAGTTTTAGGAGGCTTAAAATACTTTTCATTCACAAAAGAAGGCTTAAAATACTTTTCATTCATAAAAGAAGATTAAGCAATGACATACACATGTTAAATGTTTATCTGTAAATATTGACAAAATGATTGAGCATGTATATTTTTATGCTAGTCATATCAAGTCTTTCAAGAGATCTTGCATATCATATGAACAAACAACTTGGTTTTCAGGTTCCCTTATGTAGTCAATGCATTCTTTGACTAGTGCTTCATCAACTTGTATGGTTTCTGCTAGTATTCCTTCTCTGAAGAGTCTTTCCTTGTTCATATGAGGTACCTTGTATGAGTTATGGCCTTTAACCTTCATAATCTCAATCATGCAATCCTATAAGCTTAAGAAAATATTATTTAATGTGATGTGTGTGAATTTGCCATATGAAGCAATAACATTCTTAACTAGATCATCAACGGTATATGATGATGTCTCTGTTTTTAGACTCTAAATTTCTCTAAAATACTCAATCATTGATGTTATATACGGAGAATTAGCAGTGACAAATTAACTGGATATTGAATCCATTTGAGCTTGCAGATTGCTCAAAAATCAACATCATTATTTGAAATGTGTGGTTTGACATTGTCTTGTTGAATGTAAATCTGTTTTGATGCATTAGTTGGTCATTTCTCCTTGATTGCTGGTATAATCGATCAAAGTAATGTAACCAACTTATTCTAAACAGCTTTAGGATACTTGTTGTTGGTCCCGATTAGTTGAGTAGATTAGGTATAACAAGTATCACCTTCTAGGAAAAATCTAGAAGGGGGTTGAATAGATTTTTCAGATTTTTCAAATCTTTCAAAATATATTCAAAGTACCAAAGTGACACAATGGAATTCAAGATTAATCTCAACTTTTAATAAGATCAAAAGCAACAACCGATATTCAGTATCTTAACTTCAATTCGAAATTAAACTTTAAACAACAAATTGTAACTTGAACTGAAAGATAAATGAAAGCAAGAAAGAACACTGCATTTTATAGTGGTTCGGATTATAACAATCCTACATCCACTCTCCTTCTCCAAACTTTGAAGAAGGGTCTCCACTAGCTACTTACTTACTTACTTTACAATGTACAACTTACAACTTACAAGAATCTTCAAATCTTCAATCTCCTAATCAACACCGAGAAATCTAACTCTAAAATAATAGAAGTGTTTTTGAAGATGTATGAGAAAGTGTTCTATAAACACTTAGAAAAATTTATGAAGAAATCGTGGAAAACTACTTTGTGCTTTTTGAGAACATTTTGATTTTAGAAAATAACTTGCTAAAGGACTTGTGTGTTCGGTGTATTCTATATTCGTAATGAAGTGCCTAGACCTATTTATAAGTCTCGAAAAGACAGCTTAGTTTGTTAGTTAGTTCTAACAAACTAGAAACTCGCTTTAACAAACTTAATCTTGAAAACTGCTTGCTCCTCGGCTGATTTTAATCTACTCATCTTCGGTGACTTAGTGAAGACTCGCCTTTCTTATTCTACTCGGCTTGTCTTGACCTCGTCTGAGCTCTTTATACTTGTCTCCTGCAGGACGACTATCTTGAGCTTGTCTCCAGGATGACTTGTGATTCCTAGTCTTCACCGACTTGAACTATTCTTGACCTAATCGATCGGCTTAGTACTAGAACTCGGTCTCCATTGTTCTACATTGTCATCTCGCTCATCTGAATTAATCTTTTAACTCATCAAAACAATCTTGATCTAACAATTTCCCCTTTTGATGAAGTTAAAACCTACAAGAAAAAGACACACTCACAAATGAAGTTAGTTTAGAGTTAATCAAGATTATTAGATAGGTATATCGAGCACATTCTTCACATTATAACAGATTCATACTTATTAAACCCTAGCCGCATCGGACTCATCGTCCGAGTCTGGATTTCCTCCAAGCTTATCATCCTTAGTGAGGATTCCCTTCGCTTGGAGTACTTTTTCGTACCCACTCTCCAATCAGCCTTCCCTATTCGGTCCTTCCATCAAAGACAGCTTATTTTGTTAAACAGCCGACCACGAGGTAGGTATCCACCCTTGCAGATGACTTAAAAGTAAGTCGCTTTCTTTTCCTCCTTCAGCTTTAGTGATCAAGAAATCTACCCAGCTTTACACTTACACCATCCAAAATGGCTCGCATCACACACAATGGGTTTGGTTAACCCATCATGTGAGCTTTGCTCACCCAACACCGCCTTCGTCACCACCGTCATCAACAATCTATATTTCCTTCTTAATAGATTCTTTTTCAAATCCCTTCTCGTTCCCCTCCGAGACACCCTTGCCATCAAGTCGAAAGATTGCTCCCACTCGTCCTCTTTGTACGTCGATGGATTAACTCCCTCCATTGACGTATCAAAGGTTCTCGCAATATTCTCCCTTGAATAGCTCGAGTTGTCCCATCCATCGAGGTGTCAAACCCATCCTCGGGTATCATTCATCCTTGCCAAAAATTCTGCTCCTAAGAGATCACTGTCCTGCTTTTAGGGTGATTTCATTGAAAGAAATCCCCTTAGCCTTGATGCTTCAAGAGACGTAGGATTTCTGCAGATTACGGGTCTTGGGTTGTTTGAAATCTACATACATCTCTGCTTTCAATCGGTTTTTGAAAAATTCCTCATTCATTTTAAAATGAGAAATATTTGTGGAAATGTATTTGGGTTTGTGAGTTTTGGTGGTTTTGGAAGAGTGAAACTTTGTGGGTTTGTAAAAGAGTTAGATAATATGTGAATTTTTTGAAAGTGGAAAAGGATATGATTGATGAAGATGATGAATTTATAGGAGGGAAAGTTTGGAGAGATAAACCGCTTTGAAAATTAATTTTAATCTAAGCCATTTATTTGAAATGAATTCTTGTCTGAATCAACGGTTAAAACTTGGATAAACGATTGGGATTCAGCGCGTGTAGTTCACTAATCTTTGAAATGCGTAAAAAGTTACTTTATAGGCTGTTGATTTGACGGATATAGGTTACTTTATGCATGGAAGTAAGTATACCTAACGTCGGCCAGTGGTTATCTTACTTCGTATAAGGGTTTTCAAAGCAGATGAGTTTATAAAGTCATCTCGATAAAGTAACCTGCTCGATTAAAAGCAGTTTAGTTTTAACTTTTTAGTAAGCTTTAAATAAACAGGCTCGTATTTAATTTTCTAAAGTTAGGTTTTCCATCCAACCAATCCCAAAAATATTTTTATAAAGAAAAATATGGAGTTTATTTAGGAACAAAAGGTATCGAATAAAAGATTTGATAATGATGAGGTGAAACAAGATGTTCTCGTGACCTATTCTGCAAAGACATAAACTCAAGGAAAATCATTAGTAGCTTGAGGTAGATCGGATAGGGTGTCAGATAGTCATCTGCTTTCTTCGGGATATCACCGACTATTGTGCCCTCATCTCGATTTACCAAATGTCGATAAGTAATTATCAAGTCGATAAGGTCAATATGACTAATCCTTGATTCTTGATTCCTAAAAGGAGATCAATGATATCACTACTGATTGTCCTTTGACACATATCTTGTCCGATAATTCTTTCTAGACATTGATTTAAAGAAAAGAAAAGACCGAGAAATAAGGAATACTTTTATCAAATGCAAACATTTTAGAAATCAGCTAAGGATGCATCAAGTAGTCCTAATTCTAAGCATAATTCTTTAAACTTAGACTCACTAATGGTTTTGTAAGAATGTCTACTCTTTGTGACTCAGGTGGCAATTTTCTCAATCCTAATGTCATTCTTCTCAACATGATCTCTAATGAAATGATGCCTAATGTCTATATGCTTACATCTAGAATGCGAATGAGTTGTAAGTCATTGCTATTGCACTATTACTATCACAAGAAATAGGAACAAATTGATGTTTGAATATTATAATCTCTAAGTCATTGACTAATCCAGAGGAGTTGAGAGCAACAACTTCCAATGCCATGTATTCACTTTGTGGAGGTGGCAACAAATGTCTGCTTCTTAGATAACCAAGAAATTAGTTTGTTGCCTTAAAATTGACAAGTTCTGAAGTGGACTTCCTATCAATTTTACATCCTCCAAAGTCTGAATCGAATAACTGTCACTCAAGGTTGTCATCACCGGGTACCATAACCCTACTTGCAAGGTTCCTTTGAGATATTTAAGAATTTTCTTAGCCGTCTCAGGATGAGTTTTATTGGGATTAGACTAGAATCTTGCACATACCCCAACCGCAAAGGCTATGTCTGCCTACTTGCGGTGAGATAGAGAAGAGATCTAATCACCCACGATACTCCGTTGCATCGGTGGGTATCCCTTGCTCATCTCGAATCCATAGAAGTTAGTTGCCATAGGTATTTTAACTTCTCTGCTAGTAGTCATTCCAAATTTCTCAATCGTATCCTTAGCATATTTAGACCGATGTATAAATATACCCTTACTCATCATCTGTTTAATCTGTAAGCCTAGAAAGTATGTTAATTCACCCATCATTGACATTTCAAACCTGTTTTTTTTCATGAGAATGCTAAACTCTTCACACAATTTGATTAGGTGAACCAAAGATTATGTCATCTACATAAATTTGAACTAATAAGATGTTACCATCTACTTCCTTTCTAAACAAAGTTCTATCAATCTTGCCTTTTGAAAAACCATTTGATGTCAAGAAATCGTATAAGGTATCATACCAAGCTCGGGAGCTTGTTTGATCCATATAGAGCTTTGTTGAGTTTATAGACCTTGTTATTGATCTTAAACCCAGTGAGGCTGCTCCACATAAACTTCCTCAAGCAACACACCATTAAGGAAGACAGACTTAATATCCATTTGAAAGACTTTGAAAGATTTATATGCAAAGAAATGCCAAGAACAACCTTATTGCCTCTAATCTGCAATTTGGAGCATAGGTTTCATCATAGTCTATCCCTTCGCACGAGTAACCTTGTGCAACCAATCTTGCCTTATTTCGAACAATAATGTTGTTCTCATCTGCTTTGTTTTTAAACACCCATTTGGTGCCTATAATCTTTCTCGTAAGGGTCTTTCCACTAATTCCCATACATTTTGCCTTTCAAATCGATGCAGTTCCTCCCGCATGGCGCTTATCGATTTGATCTCGATAGAGCTTCCTCAATAGACTTGGGTTCAAGAAGCGACACATAACAACCGAAAAGACTTTCGAGTCCAAGCATCATTCGTGTTCGCACACTACTCGATGGGTCTCCTATAATCGACGATCGGATGGATGGTAGCTTCTCATCCTTTTGCCCATGTGAGGAGAAGGATCCTCATCTTGAGTCTCAGGCAACTCCTCCGACTCAACCTCGGTGACGTTCCTTCATCAACCGACCCCGCCGATCACCGACGTCAAGGGTGTCTCGATCCGATGGAGTCTCGATCAAAAGTTGTCTCCCGATTATCGGATGGGAATTCTTCTTCGTCGATTCTCGAATCAAGACTAGGTAGATAGATAGTTCTATGTTTAGTCTTGGATAGTTCAATTTTATCTAGACTTTCGTAAAATTTGATTCACTTTATCCGAGAAAGAATACAACTCATCAAACACAACATGAGGGGTTTCCTCCACACAAAGGGTTATCTTGTTAAAAACTCTAAATGCCTTGGAAGTGTTAGAATATCCCAAGAATATTCCATCACCGCCTTAGCATCAAAGGTTCTTAACTTAGATTTCCCCTTGTTATGGATAAAACACTTACAACCAAAAGCTACGAAATATGAAATTCTTGGAATCTTACCCTTCCAAATCTCATATGGAGTCTTACCCTTGTCTTTGACAACTAAGCACTGCTACGGGTATAGCAAGCCGTGTTGATGGCTTCAACCCGTAACTCGTGGGGTTTCATACTCGGCTAACATGCTCCCGGCCGCTTCCTTCAAAGTTCTATTCCTTCTTTCAACCACTCCATTTTGTTGAGGAGTTCTTGCTGAAGATGTCTCATGTATAATTCCACACTCATTGAAAAAGTTAGATAAACAGGAATTCAAAATTCGTGCCCTTATCACTCCTTATTTTAATAATATTAACACCCTTTTTCATTACGAATCATGCGAGCAGATCGGGGATCTTGTTCATAGTCTCATTTTTCTTGAAAAGAAATATAACCTAAGTGTATCTAGAAAAGTCATCTACTACAACAAGAGTATATTTCCTTCCACCGAAACCGAGAGGAGAAACAGTCCAAACAGATCCGGATGAAGTAGTTGCAACACTCTTTCGGATGAAGAGGAGTTAATACTCTTAAATGAGTGTCTAGGTCATTTACCTTTCAGCGAGGCATCACATTTAAGATCGGTGGATAAAAGTTTTTCGGGTAATCCTTTCTTTTGCTTGACTTACTAAGGGTCTTGAAATTCGGATGACTAAGCCTCTTGTGCCATAGCCAGTGAGATCTACTCCACCCTTAGCTATCAGACAGTATCTTTGGGACAACTATTAAAGTTGGCCACATAGACATTACCATGTACGAAACCGATTAACAATACCTTTATCTCGAGGAATTATCTAAAATATCACATTTATCCCTTGAAAATTTGACAAGAAAACCTTTATCACAAAGTAGAAAGCAGATAACAAATTATGTTTCAAACCTTCAACAAAATATACCTCGATACCCGAATATCCTTGATAATCAGTACCTACACCTTTAGTCGACCACAATTATTGTCACCAAATAAGACTCTTGGACCATCAATGCTTTAGAAATTTGATATGACCTCTTGTTATAGGTCATGTGTTGTGAACAACCACTATCAATGTACCATATTGAAGCTAAGATCTCTTCCTTGAGTGATGATCCCTGTGACTCCCGAAAAAGCAGATCGGTTGTAAGGTACCCTAGTGATCTTGGGTCCTTGAAGGTCAAGTATCACTTTAGGTAACCAAATAAACATCTCATCTCTAAACAATAAATCGGACTCAGTTTTCTACCAAATCTGTCTACAATTGTATCACTTTTAAAGGATAACTTGTTGTATTCAGATTGAGTAATTTTCCTAAACTTAGGAAATGTGGGATAGCATCTGCTCCTTCCATCAAAAGGATTATAATAAGAATTTCTTCTTATTTTGGTATTGGGTTTCTCCTAGTCGATAAGGAGTCCTCATTTGAATTTTTGTTTTGGTGGGAGATGCGAGCCTTACTTGACTAGTTGGTTTCCAAGGACCAATTTTAACCTCTTTTGATTGATCGGATGCTTTCACAAATTTCCTAGGTTTTTGTACATCTGATTTATTATTTCTATCATAACCAAGACTGTTTTGTCATGGGATTTACGAGAGGTATTAAAAATATGGTCTATTCTTGTTGTGAATTATTAAATTGACTAATTTTGAAGACAAACTTCTCATTGTCTTTCTTAATTGATTCATTTTCAGCACAGACTACTTCAAATTTGTCTTTTAAAGTTTTCAATTCATTTTCTAACATTTCGTAAGCTGGTGATGTACTAGCCTCGGCTGGGAAAACATTCCCCCTTGAATTTTTCCTCGGTTTACGAACGATTCATCACTGCTTGCCTTTAATTAGAATTTGAATTTGATCCTTTAAAGCCAAATTTTCTCGTCTCTAGCTGTTTATAAGCAACCAGAGATGTCTTTAAATCTCTCAATAATTCATGGATAATAGCTTTGGTCATGATCGATGCAGATCGACATGAATCATTATCTCAAGATGAATAGTAGATTACCTCTTTAGCCATGAGACGATTTCATCATCCGATCCGAAATCGGATGAGGATGATGATGATGATGATGATTTCTTTGGCTCCTTTTCTTGACCAATAAAGCCCTTTGATCCGCAAATCTCTGTCTCTCTTCTTCCTCTTTTCTTCCCTTTCTTTAGGAGTCACTGAGGACAATCATAGCTGAAATGTCTGGCTTGTTGCATGTGTAGCAAGTATCACTCTGTCGATCTAGGGTGGAAGGATTTCTTCGACAGGTGATCTCGTATCTTCTTATCTCGGCTCCTCGCTTTTATCATCATTTGTAGACTCATCTTTCTTTCTTTACGATCTGGATCTTGATTTATCCTTTCCTGCAAATCTCAATTTATTTCTTTTATACTTCATTCTCAATTTATCATACCTTTTAGTGAGCAGAGCCATCTCGCTCCTTCAAAGATAGGTCGGCTCCTCTGAGACTCTGTTGACACCTTGTCTTCTTTGCGACAAAGGCAACAGACTTGGATGAGATGCTCGACTCCATCTCATCCTCCTCGTCTTCTATTTGAATATCATATTCTAGAGCTTTAAGATGAGAAAACAAAGTATGGTGAGTAATAGAAGATAAATCTTGAGTAGCTTTAAGGATATTGGATTTCTCCCTCCATCTCTTGGTTAATGATCTCGTAATCTTGTTATTAATCTCCTTTTACGTATAATTCTTTCCAAGGTCACCGCTTTGTTGAGAAGATTAGTCAACCTTACATCTAATCGATCCACAGTACTCATTTTCCTTCATTTTGAATGTCTCAAATGCATGCAAGATCGATCGACTTGTTCTCTTTAACTTGTTCGAGATCCTTCACAGGACATTGGCTAGAGTCTGCCACATTTCTTTGGCGGTTTTGCATCTCTTAACCTTTTCTATCCAATCTTTACTTAGAGTCTCAATGATCTCGGTTCGAGCTACTTGATCAAGATTGTGGACCTTTCTTTCATCATTTGTCAATTCGTAACTCTTTTTCTCTTGTCTAGTTCTCGGATTGGTGACTCGACTCCGGTGCTAGTGCCTCCATGATAAAATTTTATAGGTCCCTCTTCAAGAACCTCTTCCATCCTATCATGAATGGCCTTAAGGTGATTCTCCATCCTAAATTTCCAATAATCATAATCTTCAATAGAGAATTCAGGAAGATTCCTAGACTTCTTGCTTTTCCCGATGACATGATGAAATAAAGAAACAAAATACTCCACAAACTAATTAGTAGCACTGTTAGTAGCAATGAAGGAAATGAAGAAAATCAAGAAAATTTCAGATCTCGCTTAAGACCTAAAATCAATATCGAACGACTTAACACCGATCTCGATATCACTTGTTGGTCCCGATTAGTTGAGTAGATTAGGTATAACAAGTATCACCTTCTAGGAAAAATCTAGAAGGGGGTTGAATAGATTTTCGATTTTTCAAATCTTTCAAAATATATTCAAAGTACCAAAGTGACACAAATGGAATTCAAGATTAATCTCAACTTTTAATAAGATCAAAAGCAACACCGATATTGAGATCTTAACTTCAATTTCAAATTAAACTTTAAACAACAAATTGTAACTTGAACTGAAAGATAAATGAAAGCGAGTAAAGAACACTGATTTTATAGTGGTTCGGATTATAACAATCCTACATCCACTCTCCTTCTCCAAACTTTGAAGAAGGGTCTCCACTACCGCTTACTTACTTACTTACTTTACAATGTACAACTTACAACTTACAAGAATCTTCAAATCTTCAATCTCCTAATCAACACCGAGAAATCTAACTCTAAAATAATAGAAGTGTTTTTAAAAGTATGAGAAAGTGTTCTATAAACACTTAGAAAAATTTATGAAGAAATCGTGGAAAACTACTTTATGCTTTTTGAGAACTTTTTTATTTTAGAAAATAACTTGCTAAAGGACTTGTGTGTTAGGTGTATTCTATATTCGTAATGAAGTGCCTAGACCTATTTATAAGCTGAAAAGACAGCTTAGTTTGTTAGTTAGTTCTAACAAACTAGAAACCGCTTTAACAAACTTAATCTTGAAAACTCGCTTGCTCCTCTGATTTTAATCTACTCATCTTGGTGACTTGGTGAAGACTCGCCTTTCTTATTCTACTCGGTTTGTCTTGACCTCGTCGAGCTCTTTATACTTGTCTCCTGCAGACGACTAGTCTTGAGCTTGTCTCCGGATGACTTGTGATTCCTAGTCTTGGTGACTTGAACTATTCTTGACCTAATCGATCGCCTTAGTACTAGAACTCGGTCTCCATTGTTCTACATTGTCTGCTCATCCGAATTAATCTTTTAACTCATCAAAACAATCTTGATCTAACACTTGCTTCGATTGAAAAACTAAATGATGAAGATATTTTGATAGTGCACGATTGATTAAACAATCCTTAATGACTTCCTTGTTGATTGTTTCAATAGGTTTTGTTTACATTGTCCCTTTAATTCTATTCTTGCTATCCCTCTTTCTTTGTCTCTTGTTTGGTGAATAGAAATAACCCTATTTTCCCATAAAAATCAAATCACCATTCAATGCATATTGTGGCCTAGCCACCGCACACATGAACATAAGTTTGGTGATGAATCTCTTGCTCTTACATGTTCTATATGGTTCTCGTTTCATTTGGACTCAAGTAATACCTCTCACTTTATTTGGTTATGTAAAACCACTTTTTATCTATGTGGATTACATCATGCATGGACTTGAACTTAATTATGTTGAGTTCTCTATCATGTTGTAGTGAACTTAAGCGAAATTTCAATCTTAGAAGTTTATTTTGAGATGTAAACTCTAGATTGATGGCATTAGAATGTGCTTTGATCGGCCCCTCTTTAACCCAAATCCCAATCGCACTTTTGCTCACTCCCATTTGAGTAGCAATTCTTCTATAAGTAACTCTCTTTTGCAATGGTAGACTCTTCAATTTTTCAATATCTAGTTGTAAGGCATCAACATGTTTCTTTTATTTTGTTGGTTTGAATAGAATACCTTCATCATTCTATTTTTTTTTTTTTGTTGCCTCATATCGACGTTATCGACCTTCTACATATTCTAAATTCTCGCAAAGAATCTCCATGATCTTACCTTTTGTAAGCTGACCATTTGTGGAATTATCAATCAACAACAATGCTATCCTTGTCTTTAATTCAAAGTGGACAAACTCTTGCTTTGACCTCTCATTTATTGAAGTTTTTTTTTTTTTTTGTAATGGTGGTTGTAATCTTTAATGAAATTGATTGTGTATATATGATAGAGAATTTAGGTGGGAAGTTGAAAATTGTTGTTGCAGGGAATTTAGCATTTTTAATCAAATCGGTGGCGTAGTTTAGGCGGTGGCTGGTACTATATTTTCTTTAATTATGTAGTTTTAATCTTTTTTTTTATTGTGAAATGTCAATCAACCATTAATGCCGATACTTGAGCCCTATTTCTAATTCCCTCAGATTTAAATTGGAAGGAGTGTTTAACTTTTTAATTTACTTTTGACTTTGATAAATAAGTCAATGTTTTTCCTATTCTTCCCCTTTCTACTTTATACTTTCAACAACTTTTTGAATTAAAATATTATTCCTTAAATATTGTGCATTGTTCAATGAGCATAAAATTCAAGGACAGAGAAAGTATTTATAATGTGTCTAGTGTATAATTAATAATATATATAATTAATTTAATAATACTCATATATGTTATCTCGAGAAAATTTACATATTAGTAAAGAGTATTAATAAAAAAATAGGGTCAATAACTATTAGGTACAATTTTTAAGATCTCAAGACTAAAAATGAGGAATGAGGCCCCACAAAACTACAAGCAAAACCACTCAAACGGATAGACCACAAAACAACAAGCAAAACCAATTCAAACACAATCAAACAACAAGCAAAATCAATCCAAACACAATCTCAAATCATGAATTGATAGACCAAAATTATATCTAAGCTACAGGCACATACAATATCAAGAATTTGTTAGCCACGGTAGCTATCTCTAAATGAAGTCAAAGTAATCATGTGACAGAAATGAAGAACAACTCTATGTTTTGTCATTTCTAAGCTGCAGGCACAATTATGAAATATATATAAATATCAAAAAGCAAAATTTTAAAATACACATTTCCCACAATGCAAACTCATCCTCCGAGAAAATGTAAAATGTAAATTAGAAATGACAAAGAACACAATGACAGTCGAACATGCGTTATTAATTGACCAAACTATGAACAATTAAAAAATCCAAAAAATCAGTATGAACAAATGTAAATTGCCCTAAAATGGTGATTATTTTTCAACCCATCCTCTAAAAAAATACATATTGGAAACAATCGGTTGAAATACAAGCACATACTGTTTTGAGAAGCTCGGATCCAAAACAAGAGAAAAAAATCAAATGATTCAAACCGGAAAATTAACCTGCACTGAAGTTGTTGTTGACGTCGGAATCGAGGAGTCGCGCACGCCGCGCCGAGCAATTTGTCGTAAAATCTCGTGTTTAGGAATGACGTGTTTAGAGATGTTAAAGGGCCGCGGGCGGGCTGCACCCGTTTAGCCACTGAAAAATGAAGGTTTAGGGCCGGGGTTTAGTAGCCCGTTTAAAACCGGGCCTTTTGGCCCGGACCGATTAGCCAGCGGGCTAAAAGGGCTAGCCCGCCGGTTTTCGGGCCGGCCCGTTAGCCCGTTTATTATTATTTTATATATTTTTAATTTACCAAACTCATGCCTATTAGTTATTTAATAAGGGAAAAATTGGAGTTGGAAATTCTTAAAGGTAAAAGTTAATAAAGAACAAAATATTACTAAAAGAGTTTGAGATATTTCAAGAAAAAAAAAGAATAGAATGTTCGCAAATTAGTTGAGTTTATTCTGATAATTTTTTTCTCGAAATGTAAAACGCATTTGACAATTTATTTTGTTGTAATTCCTTATTGTTTAACTATTTTAATGTATTTCTAATGAATTTATGAACAATTTTTATGTTTTAAGTTTGTACTATGTTATATTATAATTATAATTTAAGATTTTATATTATAAATTAATTTTTTTCTTCTGAGCCCGTTAGTGGCCCGTAGCCCGCTAGGGTTAGGGTTAGGTTCCAACAATTGTTGGCCCGCTAAGAGTGAACCGGTAAGGCCCGGAACCGTTTAGGCCCGTGGCCTGTAGGGCCGGCCCTAATGGGTTAGGGCTAGTCCGTTTAACATCTCTAGACGTGTTCCAACAGCCCGGCACTGGCGAGCTTCGTTCCCATAAAGCGAAAATGCAGAAATCAAATATATTTCCCCCAATATTTGAATTTCAAAATGAAATTGAGGGCACGATGACACAAATCATCTTATTGTTGAATCCAACAAGAAATTGTAAAGGGGGAGGGGTGCTGAATACTTTGTTTGAAGAAAAATAGTGTTTTGATCGTATATGTGCTCAGTTTTACCGGGTCGAAATGAAAAAATATAAATTACATATTATTTGTATATGCTATTAAGCAAGATAAAGTTTAGAATAAAGCCCATAATAAAATGATTTTATAGACTATCAAGGAATCTAACTGAAAATTATCTTAACAAAATTAAATGATCTAATAATTTCACAACCGACGAATACCACTGCTTGACACTAGTCTAATTGACAGTATAGACAAAATCGGAATTTGCAAAGGGTATACTAGCGAATAGTCAAAACCATGACCGGTGGCGCCGGTCAAAGGTTGATAGACCTCTCTCACCCTCCATCATTAACTCATCATCGATTCATCCCTTTTTCCCAATCTCTCTCTCTCTCCTGCAAATCATCTGTGCTCATGATATTTTGTTTTCTCAGTATTGCCTTGATTGCTTAATCACTTCTTTGTTGAATTGCAAACCCTAATCTCTCTGGGTTTACACTTTATACGAGGAAAATGTCTGTAAGTTAACCTTTTCTCTTTACTGCGTTGCAATAAAACCATGATAATGACATCTCCTTCAAGGGTTTGCTTTTTCCTTCTTGAGATTTCATCTTTCTGCTTTGAAATTTCTTTACTGGGTTGCTTTTGTAGTGTTTTACTACCCCCAATATTCACTTTCTGTTGGAAATACAGATTGTTTGGTTTATGATGATGAATTATGACAATTGTTGGTCATCAGATCCGTTAAGTTCATACATTTGTGTAGTACTTGATCAAGCTTTTCTTGGCATTTTAGACTTTTCAGATATTCAAATTATTGGGTTTTTGTATTATATTCTGGTGATGAATATTGAACTCTGTATCTTTACATGTGTTTGCAAATTGAATTCATTTGATCAATTAGTTTTTCTGGGCTTTTTAGACTTATCAGAAATTCAAATTGTTGGGTTTTTGTATTATTCTGGTGATGAATATTGAATTCTGTATCTGTACATATGTTTTGCAAGTTGAATTCATTTGATCAATTAGTTTTGTGGTGAAGGGGCTACAACATAGAGTAGAACACCCCTCCCCAACTCTAAATAAGCTGTGACTCTATCCAATTTTCGAGAGAGAGGTTGTCGTTTTGCAGAATTTTTTTTTAAAACAAAATTTGTCGTTTCGCAGAATTAATCGGGTTAAATTTGAATATTCCTGTTATTGATCAAATTAAGTATTTAAGCTAATATGTTATGGAGAATCAAATAAGCTGTTTTTCTTGTGTAAGAAGTGATTATTCGCAGCTAAAAATGAAAATGATGCTTAATGTGTTTTTGTTGTCCAAGCAGCGAGCAAGTGTGCCAAAATTTGGAAACTGGGAAAATGAAGACAATGTTCCTTACACAGTCTATTTTGACAAGGCAAGAAAAACCAAAGGTGGGAAAATGATCAATCCAAACGACCCCCAAGAAAACCCGGACATGTTCCCTGATGCTGATCCTCCACCCGTTGCTACTGCTCCTCCAACGAGACCAAAACCTCTACCTGAGGAAACAAACGAAAGGGCAGCAGTTGAGCCTACGCCTGAACGTAGAGCGAGTAAGGAAGAATCTGGAAATGAAGTGAATTATGCTGGGCGGGTGAAGAGGCCTGCTCGATCTCCACGACCTAGTGCAGGATCTGAACAAAGCTTCGAGCGCTCTCCTCTTCATCCTCATTACCAGGCAAGAGTTACGGGCAGGGCAAGTGGATCTCCGTCTTGGGAAGGAAAGAATCATGAGAGTAGTCATGGACCTCATGGCACACCTGGAAGATCCCGGCTTAAACCTACTAATCGAGGCGATGAAAGTGTGAGTTTTTCGCTCTCTTGTTTGTGATTTGATTGGTTTTTGATGAAATGACTTCATGTTAAGTGGATATTAAGCCCGTTGTAGAATGTGCTCAGCCCATCTTCTGAATCCTTCAATCCAAACGCAACCTTAGTCTATAACGGTTATGATAGATGTTGGGGATGTTTGCAAAAAAATTATGATTTTGAGAAAGTGATTTAATTTAGTGATTGAGAGAAAAGATGCTTAATAGTAACATCCCTGCAGAAGTGCTTTTGTGCAACTTTTAAACGATTATAATCACTTTTAAGCTGATTTTGCTATATACTAGCTTTTGATTCTTAAATGTGATTCTTGAAAGTTTTTGTTACTAAAAAGGAAAACACTTTTCGTCAAAGCTAACATTACTTTATTTTCAAACACAGCCTACTTTTAATTTTACAGCAAAAATCATTTGCAAACACTCCCTTTATATGATGAACTTTCTAATTCTTTGCATCACATATGGCAGCCTGATAAAGGAGCTGCTGTTCCAAGATTTGGAGAATGGGACGAAAATGACCCTCAGTCAGCTGAAAACTTCACGCACATCTTCAACAAAGTGCGTGAAGAAAGGAATACCGGGCCAGGAAATGTGTCCGGTACCCCCAAGCATCCATCGTATGTCACAAATGGTCAACGAACCAATCAACCTAAGGTTTGTCGTTAATCAACATCTGCTTCGTCTTTAAGTACTGTGGTTCGGCCTAATCATGACCTATTTTTCGTTCAAACGCAGAAATGCTGTTTCGGTTGGTTTTAGAAGAAGAAGAAGAAGAAGAAGAAGAAGAAGAAGAAGAAAATGGAAATAGCTTAGAAGGGGCTGTTTCTGATGCAGAGATGGTGCATTATTTCATTCTTAATCTAAGTGTGTTGCTTTGTGAAAATGTAATTTCCAGATATTATACCTGTTCATGTGGTCTTATAAATTCCAGCCTCTTACACTTGTACCCTGCATAAATTAGAGATTAAATATGTTATCTATTCTTTAATTCTCATGTATTTATTTCTCTTATCTTCCATATATATTTTCACACTTCATTTTATTTCAATATCTTCGATGTATTTCTCTATTTCACAACGATATTGTTCTATTCTTTAAGGGAAGAAGGATAAGCATAATAAACCCAGCAAGTAGTGTATACGCAAGGCAAAGTAATATATTGAATACGTGAAATTTATTTGCATTGTGTGTATTTTTTAACAGTATTAAGTTCAAAGAAATGACTACGCTCCAGTGCCTTATCGAGTTTAATGTTTCATTTAGATGGAGTGGATTTGAAAATAATATATCATGCATTCACATAAACTAAAATGGAGAAAAATTAAATGAAGCGGATTTGATTCACTCAAATATTAAAACACAAGTGAGAGAAGTGAGAGGATTTCAAATGACTAGGTTTTGTTGGGTATTTGAAATCCTCCCACTTATAAGTAATATTTGTGTGAACCAAATCCATTAATTTAGTTTTTCTCAATTTTAATTTGTAAATGTATGATATATTATTTTCAAATCCTCGATTTCAAATGACTCCATCCAAATGGAGCCCAAGGATATTTATTGTTTTATCTTCTATTAAATTATATAATAGTAATTGGATTAAGAGTTCTCTTGAAAAGAGATTTATTAATCAATCAACGTTCAAACAAACAAACGGGTAGATGAATAAAGAAAGAAAGAAATGTATACACAAGAAAACAAATTGTATGAACAACTTAATTGATTTGAATGATATTAGTTATTTCATTAAAAGGTATTACTCCTTATGTCCCGTATTAGATGCATCACTTTCCAAATAGGTATGTATCGTACTAAATGCATTATTTCGCTAAATATCAATAAAACAATTTTAATCTTTTTAAAGTAACTTTTGCATGAACTCTACGGCTTTATCCACTTTAGAGTTCACGTGAACTCTACATGACAATGATATAATTGTGCATGACAAATAGAGTAGTTGTGCACGATCATATGCATGTCCCATCATAGCCTAATGCATAATTGTGATAATAGTTGTGCATAACGGTGATAAAAAATTGAGTTCATATAATGAACTAGGTGCACCTAAGTTTTTGTTTTAATATTATTAAATAACTCTGCGATTAAAGTTAAAAAGATTATCCTACATCCTAAAAACAATGTAAATATTTAAACAACTTTTATATTAAAACTTATGCCGAACAGTAAATATCACATTAAATACGGGACAAAGAGTAGCTATTTTACTATAAAATATTAGTTATAAACCAATTTCACGGTAAAACACACAAAACCAACCCTAAAAAAATCACCAGATCAGAGACCAAAACCTTTTTAATTGAACTGTCTAAATATTTAGA
Organism: Paraleonurus japonicus; assembly: GCA_030762865.1. Lineage (NCBI taxonomy): Eukaryota > Viridiplantae > Streptophyta > Magnoliopsida > Lamiales > Lamiaceae > Paraleonurus > Paraleonurus japonicus. The sequence goes on along the minus strand of CM061052.1, from coordinate 26,558,113 downwards.
TTTGATTCATCATCTCAAAATATTACAAGTACACTTTTTTAGAGTAATACAACTAAGCTCCTTCAAAATAAAATCTTCACGAAACATATTATATACTTAAATACATAATAATAAATAAATAAGCACAGACCTAAGACGAAGTGGTTAAATAATAGAAAAAGAGCACCAGAATTCGATTCTAAATGAATCCAAAGCTAAATTTATGCTCATCTCATCATCATATATAATATAATTATTAAAAAAAAAAAAAAGTGATGAATTTTAATGATCTCATCATACACCTCCTTGTCCAATAAGGATCCAAATATGCACAACACAAGAAGTATAAAACTCAATTCTCTTGTCTGAAATAAAAGACTCAAAACTTCATGCAAATCCCAAAAGCTCCCAGAACAGAAAAGCTAATATTACAAGATGCTAAATGAAGGCACAACTTGCTATAGAAGGAAAAAGAACAACAGAGACAAGCAAGACGAACACGAAAGGGGTGGGCGGTACAGAAAGCTCATCTTTTTGCTGGTTTCTTTCTCCACTCTGTTCGTCCCCTGTTCATTTCTGAACCATCATTCGATAATCTCAGCAAATGCAGAAACTGGAGGCAATCATTTTCATCTTTTGCAACCGACAAAGATCCGTTAGTTCCTTGAAGCGTGCCATCCGTGACCAGCTCAGAACTTGTAAGAGAATCGACTACATCATTCTGTCCGCATTCACGTCTGTAATCCAGCGTTATCGACTGTAGCTCGTAACTGTTGATTATCTCTTGAGGCATGCTCTGTTAGAAGATTAATAATTTATTAACAACACCAGAAAATTTTAACTAATTTAAAACGACTTGTACGAATGTTCACCATAAAAGGGCCATCAAGAAGCACATGAATGAATAAATATGATCAAAGAGATGCAAAAATTTCTCTCAGGACCTAACCAATTTATAAGCATACCTATAAGGAACCACTAATCTCGAGTTATTTAGAAATAGCAAATATATTGATCAAACCTAGGCATGAAATGTAAGGGAAAAGAACCAAATAATACATTTGTGTAACTCAATCATAAATGAGGAATAATCAAAGATGACGTATGGCAAGAGATTATGTAGTTAATATACCAAAAATATTGTATCTAAGGCAATTAAAAGTGTACGGTTGACAAACAACCAACCTCCAGAACCCATCCAATGTAAGTGACATTGTTTACATGCTGGTTCATGTCCAGATCAGCTCGTCTAGGCTGCAAAACGGAACGATGCATTAGTTATTCTAAGACTTCTGATTTATTTATTAAAAACAAGTGATAAGTGATCTTACCGCTAGCCCAACTTTGGAGTATTGAGATGGGTCGTCAAGTTTAGCTATTTTCTTCAGGCTACCATTATTCTCTTCAGGAAAAGCTAGTCTGGCATCCACAAAAAAAAAAAAAAAAAACGCTAAGGGGGCAGTTTAGGGGTAACAAATGCGTAGACAAAATATCCAAACAACAATATTAGAGAAACTTCTGAATAATCTGTGATTTAAGTGAGAAAAATAAAAATATATTCTTCATCTTGTTTTAGGTATATCAATAACAGTGAGTAGAATCATGCAAGATAACAAGACGACCAAGCTAATCTATAAATCAATGTCCTCAAAGATTAAATAATTTACATTTTGTGCTCTGATAATGAAAAGATCAAATAAAATTGCAATTATTATGGGAAGGGCTTAGAGTTCAACGCGAGGTCAATGTTCTATTAAATCTGTGCTATCATGAACCATTTTAAAAGCACGATCACCAAGAGAAGGAGCAAAATGAAAAGAAAAGAAAAGATTTTACCTAAGTGTTCTTGGACAAAAAACTAGATATTCCTCACGAACATCATCACTGACTTTCTGAAGCCGCCTGGTGTCCTTGTTCATCATCACCCACTTACTGCAATAAAGAAGCTAGGAGATGAATATCAAAGTCCACATGAAATTCTTCAATATTCGAACTAATATAAAATGGTAGTGATATTTAAATCCATGATAAGCAAGTCCTGAACAAAGAAAGCTCGTTCAATGTTACAATTCAAGAAAACAATCCACATTGTTATAATTGATTTTCAGTTCACCTGGTAGCCCTTCCAATGACTTCACCAGTATTATAGTCTTTGATTATCCAATCCCGTCTGGTGCCAATTCTTCCTTCAGCTTGGCACCATGTCTCGATCTCAACCACATCACACCTGTTCATTACGAATATAAGGTACCATGCCTTAAATTGCAAAACCATTAGGACAGGAACTGAACTGAGGTTATAGTACCAGGCAGGGTATTTGTAGATCTCGATGTGCATACGAGCAGTCACCCATATGAGATGCAACTTCCTCATGGTTGTTGTAGTTGCAAATCCATCAGATGAGAATCCAACGTATTGAGCATGGTTGCAACCAACCTCCTGCTTCGATTATATCGATAAGAAAGTGCAAATATAACAAATATATACCCCATATGTATTACTTGCCCGAAATCCACCAAAATTCAAGGAAAAGGGGAAACAACATAACAATTAATGGGAATATGAAACAAATCATACCATCTTGCATTTGAATAATCCTTGCAAATAGAACATTCATACATATACACAAAATTAAGGCTATGTAAGTCAAATTTTCAGAACTAAATGACAATTTCTTCTTCATTTTCCCCTGATTATTAGAACAAAATGACAAATGCTTAGAATTATACATAAGTAGAGAGCTACATTCAATGGCAAAAATATCATAAATTTGTAATCAAAATCAGACCAAATCTACACCTTTCAAGATTCAAGTAAATAATTCAACAAAAAAATCAGCAATTTAAATTGAAGCACCTGCAAGAGATTAGCCATGGTTTCAACGGTGGCTGTTTTGTTCATTCCAACCTCGTAACACCTTACAATGAACTTCTCTTTATAAGAGAAGCCATCCTCAGTCAAGCTGCCAAGCCGAAGCCGGTCGGCTAGGCTCGGCTGGCAGCTCGACTCCTGCGTCTTGCTCTTGGGCTCACCCGTAGCCACCGACGCCACCCGCAGCGAACGAGACCGGCCGCCCCACACGGCGGCGTAATTTACGGTAGAAGGGCGAATCACGCCGGAGAAGCGGCAATTCCGATGGCTCTCGCTCACGGCGGCGTTGCATGCGGAAAATGTCCGTCCTCTCATCAACATTGTGAGCTCTATTAATTCAAAATTTACCTCGGATTTATGTAAATTTACAAAGAATTGTCTGCCACAAGTGTGTGGATTCTTTTGTAGTGGTAATCGATATGAACGAGGCAACCCCGGGGTGGGGTGGTGGGGGTAGGGTAAAGGGGGTGGAGTATGAAAATGGGTTCGGTTTTTCGGAGTAATTGCGATTGTTGGTAAGAAAAAGGATCTTTTTCTTGCCCTGTTTGTTGGAATTTTGTGAGGGGGTGGGAGTGGGGGGTTGGGGTGGGGGTGGGGGTTGGGGTTTGGGAGGTGGGGAGGGACTTCAGTATGAGTATGCAGAATTGCAGATCTGGAAGAAAAACATAATATGGTTTTCAATATAAAATATACTCATGCATACTTTTCTTTTCCATATATTCACAACTAATCCACCCTCCTAAAATAGGAACATCACACAATATTAATACCATCATAATATCATTTAAATCACAAAATTATCACTCTTATTCTACTCTCTATTTTATTCTCTCTCCTACTTTATCTCATTAAATCACCTAAAATACTCTTACATTTTATTCTCTCTTACATTTTATTCTCATAAAAGTCAACAAAATTAATTTTTCTTAATTCTGTGTCCCAAGAAATGTGCAGGGAGTATAATATATGTTGTTTTTTTCTTTATATATTTCTCCAGATATTACAGGTTGAATATTAATAGTAGAAAAAGATAAGTGATGTCCAATATAAGTATATTTTATATATATATATATATATATATATATTCTTCATGTGCAGACTACAGATATTACAGGTTGAATATTAATATTTTTTTATATTTTAAAATGATTTGATGACATAGGATATGACAGAAAAGGGTGTCAGTAAAAAGAAAATATTGTATGTTCTTTTGAATAATAATTGTTAGTTTCTTATCCAACAAAAAAAGGAGCAGACTTATAAATAACCTATGTCAAAAGTATATTTTTATGTCTTCAAATTTAAAATTTTTAATACGTGGTACGAGATAAATCATTGATACATAATGGTACGTTATTAGTTAAATGGTGATACACACTAATTCAGTGATGGTACGAGCTGATTTAAGAGTGGTATGAGTTAATTAACAAATGGTACATGCTGAAAAAATGATAATACTAGATCAATTAAAAGGTGATACGAGTTAAATCAATGATGATACAGACTGAATATATAATGGAACCCGATTAATTAAAAGGTGGCATGAAGTTAACTAAAAATGTGGTATGAGCCAAATGAATAGTGGTATAGGGTTGTAATAATGGTGGTACAAGATGTAAATATGGTGATAAAAAAAAAAGGGGAGATGGTCTAGATGGTGGAGAGGATATTGTAGAGTTGGGGGCAGAGGAAGGGGAGATGGTTTTGGGGTAATTTGGAGAGATAACTTAGAGATGGTAAAAACATCAAATTGTGTAAGTGATGCGTAAAAACCGACCTGGACCGCTTCCCCACCTCAGGTTCACGTGGGTAAAGTCTTTACGCAATAAGATCCTTAGCTTCCCTTGAACCAACGTACTGCAAAACACGCCGGAGGGTTCTCCGGCGTAGGCACTCCGACGCTCAAGTCGATCACCGAAAACACTCAAGGAAGTACGTATAGAGTAGCTAAGTAAGAGTGATAGTAATTCGATACATTACCTCCTGCTGGGTGTGTTACTTATACATAAGTTAAGAGCAATAACCGTCATCACGGTCTCCGTGCATTATCCCACACTTTACGCCATGATGTCGTGCGTGGATAACTTATTCCTCAAGAAATCAGTATTATACGTCACGAATTCCCCTGAGACGGAGGTTGGACCCGACCAATGTGGAATATAGGGAATATTCCTCGACTTGGGCCTTAATTATCTCAACTACTCGTCACTTCTCGATCTTATCGTATAGATAACCGCTATGGGCTTGGTCAAATACTCGCGCCTTCTCCAAGTCTCGCTTGGGCCTCTCGACCCACTGCGGCTAAGTTTGGGCCTCGCGGCCCACCTATAGTCGGGTTTAGGGCCTCGCAACCCGTATCCGGGTTCGTGCCTCGTGGCCTATCTCGTAGTTGGGCTTGGGCCTCGTGACTCCGCCCGTAGGTGGGCTTAGGACTTCGTAGCATGGTTTCGGCCGTCTGGGCTCGGGCCCACCTCGGGTTTTCCTCCCTTTATCTAGGGTATTTTGTTACACCATCGGGCCCTATTGGAAATTTGGGCATACTTGGACCCTACATGCGGTTGGGCCCGACATTTTTATCCGCATCAACCACTTCCCTACTCCGGTGAGCGATCTCGGAGCTCCCCGGAGTAAGGAAGATTTACGCAGATCCTCCCTCGCAGATTTAGCTTTGGGACCTCCTCCCTGCAGCCTTGCTCTCGGGAGCATCCTCTTTACACTTTAGCTTTGGGATGTCCTCCTGCAGCCTTCGGCTTCTGGATAGTTACTAACATAACTCGTGCATGATAACTCGTGCATTCATGTTTCGATTAGGTATTCTCTGTCCAGCTTGTGGAGCCCTTCTAATCTCCTCCCTCGCCGCAGCCTTAAAGAATTGGAGGATTCCCTCATGCGGAGAAGAAGAAGGTCACTCTCGCTTCCCTTCGCGTCAAGAAGGTCGAGGCCGAGCCGGTAAAGGCCGAGGCAGCCCGGGAGGCTGCAGAAAGGAGACTAATGACCTGGCCGTTCATCACGCCTGCAAGAGTCCTAGATACATGCAAATGCTTTGGTGGAGGGAGCGAAATCCTTCCGTGATCATCTCTTCACCTCTCGAACCCGGCCAAAGATTCCTACATTCCTTGTGGACAAACTTGAGGGACACCTATCTCAAGCATCCCGAGTTTCTTGTGAGACATGAGCCCCTACATCGTGTACTTCTATGAATACGGCTTCAATGTCGCGATGCGCAGCAAGCCGATCCTTCTTTCTCCTCGGCAAGTTCAACAAGACCGGACCTCTCGAGCCATGCCCACACCACCGTGCTTGAGGGGGATGCTACCCGCCTTATTGAGGAGGAGTGGTGGCTCCCGGTGATGAGTCGGGCCGTCTCGACTTCCCGAAAGGCCGAGGTGACATCTCGCCACTCCAGCCCCCATGGCGCAGCCTCTTATGCCCTCTTGCTTTAAACGATCCCCTTTCTAGGGAGGAGGCATGTCTCCAACGGGCTATGGAGGTGGAGGCGAACCAGGGATGCTGCTGAAACAAAAGGTCCCCTGCATTCCCCTAGTAATTCTTCTTCTTAAAACAATCTCATATGATGTAATGAACACTTTACTTTCTTGTCCCTCGTCTTTGGTTTAGCACCGAATTCCGCTCTCCTCTATTGGGAGTTTATTTTGTTTTTTCAAACACTGTTGCCCCCTCGTCGGGGCCTTTTGCTATGAATATATGCGATCCTCCCTCGCCGGGAGTTAATTCTCATTTATCTTGTGCGCCTTCCCTTGCCGGGAATTAGTTTTCATAATCGATGTTTATTCTCCCTTGCCGGGAGCTCGTTCTTGCATGTATGCTTGTGTCCTCCCTTACCGGGAGTGGCATGCTCTTTATCTATGCTTTTCGTATTTGATTTTCGCTGCATGTTTACAAACCTGTTTGGCATCTAAGCCGTTAGCTTGCATGCGTGACTTAGTCACTAGGAACATAATACTAGTTTGTAGCGTGAATGCATCCTTTCTCTCATAGGTTGATTTTTCATCCGCTTGAGATCCCTTTTTTCTTTCTAGGGCTTTATGCTTTAGGTTTTCCGGGTTTCCTTTGACTTCATAGTCTAAGGGTTTCTCCGTATAGCTTTTCTCACGCTTACGTAAGTTAGAACCTTGCTTGGTAGGTTGAACTTAGTATTTCAAAAGGCTTTTAGCTTCTTGCTCTTGAAGCCTCCCTCTAGGTTTAGCGTGACCAAACCCTTTCATTGCTAGTTCGGCTGAATTCCCTCAGGCTATCTCTTAGTTTTCCTTCATATGTTGCCTTCCGTGGTCTAGATGCGTTAGACTCGCCTCGCCTAGCTTACATACTCCTTCCTCGGATATATGCTGATCCACCCTTGCGTGTTTATCCTCAATACTTTCGAATTTTTCGCAGCTTCGATCCTTGTCACCCTTCTTAGGTGCTTATCTAGCTAAGCCCTTTTTGTAGGCTTGCCATTATATCTTAGACTTCTCACTTAGCCAATTGGGCTCTTGCTATAGAGTCGAGTTGGCTCTAGGAATCTTTCTACTAGTTCCCATTTTTGCCAATATTCGTGGATTCAAAGTGAATCCCCTCAGTATGTTCAACTTAGCCGTCATGAAGCCACCATCGCTTTTCACTCTTTGCCACTCCTTCGAGGAGTAATTAAGCTATACACCCTCCCCGGGCTCAGGTTTTTCGCTAAAAACCTTTCCTTAGGTTTAGCTTGATGTTTCAAACTATTTCTTAGTTTCTTATCTTAGATTTCATCGAGGCTTAGGCGGGTTAAACCTTTATTGTGGATCCGGCTTTACCCGTGAGCCAAGTGTGCCTTAGTTTTCTGTCTCGTAATCCCTTTCTTGGGGTGGCCTAGTTAGACACTTATAAGTCCAACTTCATAGCTTTAAGACTTTCATAGCCTTGCGTCTAATCGTCCCTCACTTGGACACGATTTTGGCTAAACTTTATAAGTCCAACCCGGTAATTTGAAACTTCGGCGGTTTCAAATCCAGAAACCCCTCCTAGGCACGGGTTTAGTTGAGCCCTTCTCGTAGGCTCGATCAAGGCTTTCCTAAGAGCCCTACCTCATGTTTGACACTTAATTAGCTAAATTCTTACCGTAGGTTTAGCTAGGTTCTTCAAAGCCATCTTTCAGCCTTCAACTCTTACATCCTTCCTCGGGTCTAGATAGGTTAACCCTTTCTGCGGGTTTAAATTCGGTTTTTAGAAGTTATCTTTTAACTTCTTTCACGACCTTTTATGGATTTAGGTAAGTAAAACCATCTCTGTAGGTTTAATTTTAGTGTTTTGAAGCTATCTCTTAGCTTCATTTCTCGTAACCCCTCTTTGGGTTTAGGTGGGTTAAACCTCTCTGTAGGTTTAATCTTTAGTGTTTTGAAGCTATCTCTTAGCTTCGTTTCTCGTAACCCCTCTCTGGGTTTAGGTGGGTTAAACCCTCTCTGTAGGTTTAACTTTAGTGTTTTGAAGCTATCTCTTAGCTTCGTTTCTCGTAACCCCTCTCGGGTTTAGGTGGGTTAAACCCTCTCTATAGGTTTAACTTTAGTGTTTTGAAGCTATCTCTTAGCTTCATTTCTCGTAACCCCTCTCTCGGGTTTAGGTGGGTTAAACCCTCTCTGTAGGCTTAACTTTAGTATTTTGAAGCTATCTCTTAGCTTCATTTCTCGTAACCCCTCTCTGGGTTTAGGTGGGTTAAACCCTCTCTGTAGGCTTAACTTTAGTGTTTTGAAGCTATCTCTTAGCTTCGTTTCTCGTAACCCCTCTCTCGGTTTAGGTGGGTTAAACCCTCTCTGTAGGTTTAACTTTAGTGTTTTGAAGCTATCTCTTAGCTTCGTTTCTCGTAACCCCTCTCTGGGTTTAGGTGGGTTAAACCCTCTCTCGTAGGTTTAACTTTAGTGTTAAAGCTATCTCTTAGCTTCATTTCTCGTAACCCTCTCTGGGTTTAGGTGGGTTAAACCCTCTCTCGTAGGTTTAACTTTATTGTTTTGAAGCTATCTCTTAGCTTCGTTTCTCGTAACCCCTCTCGGGTTTAGGTGGGTTAAACCCTCTCTCGTAGGTTTAACTTTAGTGTTTTGAAGCTATCTCTTAGCTTCATTTCTCGTAACCCCTCTCTCGGGTTTAGGTGGGTTAAACCCTCTCTCGTAGGTTTAACTTTAGTGTTTTGAAGCTATCTCTTAGCTTCGTTTGGCTTGATGCGAATTCATTTCGTGAATGCTCATCGTATTTCTCATTGAATGCTTTTCGTGCATTTTATTTGTTTGTTTATCTTTTCGCAAGTTATCAATTCTCATATAATCACTCGTGTGTTGTGATGTAATTGTGTTGAATAACATGCAATCATATTATTTCAATCGTAACCAACGAAAGAATAAACTCATAAACTCATAGATAATGAAAATCGCTTTCATTAATTGATAAACAAATTTGCCCCATTGACCATAATCGATCAACGCAAGTTCACGGATTAACCCGGCCGGCCTCTTTAAAAAACCTCCTGTGGTAAAACCCGGTGGGAAACCCGCGAGGAGGGGAAAAAGAGTACCGGTGGAGTGACATTACAATTTATTCAAATTTCAAATAACATGAATAAAACAACTCTTGCATAAAAGGAACCACCTACTTGCAGCGAGGCGGGTGCTTTCTTCGGGTATAAAACCTCTTCAAATGGCGGACATTCCAAGGTCTTGCAAGTTGATTTCCTTCCATGTCTTTTAGCTCGTAAGCTCCTCCTCGGAGGACTTTGGTCACCTTGTACGGCCCCTCCCACTTGGGATCGAGCTTTCCAATGTTTTTCAATGCATCCGCTTGCCTCAAGACTAGATCTCCCTCTTCAAATCTCCCGCTTATGACTTTCTGGTCATAAGCGGCCTTTATGCGGCTTTTATATTTCTCGGCTTTCGGTGGGCGATTTCGCGCTCCTCCTCTATCATGTCGAGGTTCTCCCTCATCAGTTCTTCATTTCTTCCTTCCCGGAAGTGGGCTAAGCGATGTGTCTCCATCCCCACTTCTCGAAGGTATGATCGCAGTGCCCCATACACTAAGTGGAAGGGGGACTCCTCTGTTGGTTCTCTCGGGGTGGTCCGATAAGCCCACAAAACCGACTCCGGCTCATCGATCCACCTCCCTCCCGGCTTTGTCGAGTCGAGCACGTATTCCGTTCACAATAGTTCTCGTTGGTGACCTCTACCGGCCGTTGGCACAGGGTGTGCCACCGATGTGAATCTCTCGACAATCTTCAGTTATCACACCATTCCCGTACCATGTTTCCTATAAACCTGGATCCCATTATCTCGATACTAGGATTCTAGGTATGCCAAACTGCAAAGCAAATATATATCCATAAAAATTTGATTATGTTACCTTCTTCTATCCTTGCTAGAGGTACAACTTCGACCCACTTGTCAAGTAGTCCACCGCCACCAATAGGAACTTCCGTTGTCCCACCGCAATCGGGAATGGGCCCACCAGTCCATCCCCACTTCGAAGGGACATGGAGAGTGCATGGTCCCCATCTCCTCTGCAGGAGGTGGATGAGGCAGCCATGCTTTTGGCATTTTTCGCACCTCTTCACCTGGTCTTTGGCGTCTGGGTCATGGTAGGCCGAAGTATCCGGCCCTCAAGGCTTTCCGGACTATTGCCCGAGCCCCGCATGGTCGGCACAACAACCTTCATGTATATCTTTAATTACGTACCTCCCTTCTTGAGGGGATAAACACCTCAAGTAAGGCTGTGTGAAGGATCGCCGGTACATCTTGTCTCCGATCATCGTGTATCGGATTCTCCAATCCCGAGCTTTCCTCTTATCCGGCAGCTCTCCGGGTTACGCAACACTCGATATATGCTAGTTCTCCAATCATCCTCGGCTCCGATAACCCCTAATAGGGGAACCGTTGCTTCAGCTTCTTGATTACTGGGGTGATCCTCCCCTCCCTACAAGTGTTGCGGAACTCGCCACTTTGAAAGGCTATCTGCTCTGGAGTTTTCTTCTCGAGGTATTTGCCTAACCTCTAAAGAATGAACCTTCCCTGCAGCCTCGGCTACTCGGCGAAGGTAGGCCACCATCTTTTCATCCTTAGCCTCGTACCCACCTCGTAACTTTCTTTGGGTTACAAGTTGGGAATCCGAGAATATGACCACCCGACTTGCTCCCGGCTCTGCGGCCATCTCCATTCCTCGAATCGGTGGCCTCGTACTCGGCTCCGTTGTTAGAGGTAATAAATTCAAACCTTACTTGCAATTTGCGTGTCCCGGCCCTCTGGATCAATAATTACGATCCCCGCCTCCACATCCCCGCATAGATACATAACCGTCCACATATACCTTCCATTCTCCTTCCTCCGCCGCACGTGTACCCTCCCCGGGATGAAGTCGGAGAGAGGGCTTGTGCTTTAATGGTCCTCTCGTGGCTCGAAATCCACATCATATTCTCCCAGGTTCGACGGCCCACTTCGACCATCCTCCCTAAAAAGATCAGCTCTTCCTATCACCTGTTTCAAAAAGGTAGTTAGTCCGAACAATGACCTTATGTGACAAAAATAACGTCGTAACCTCCGTGCCGTGACCATTATGGTCGTGGCTGCCTTCTCTATCTCCGAGTATCTCATTTCAGCTCCTTGTATGAGCTTGCTGATGTAGTAAAAAGGTTTCGGGTCGACCCTTCCTCCCTCACCAAAGACGGAGCTAAGTGAGACCCCACCTACAGAGAGGTAGAGGTAGAGCGTCTCCCTGGAATAGGCTTCGTTAACGTAGGTAAGCTGGGCCAGTCTTTATTTAAGCTCCTCAAACGCCCGTCTTGGCATTGCTCGTTCCACTCGAACTTGGACCCCTTCCTCAAGATTTTAAAGAAGGGATGGCTCCTCTCTGCAGATCTGGCTATGAATGCGCTCGGTGTTGTAATTCTCCCATTTAATCTCTGCGGCTCCTTGATATTAGTGGGAGGTGCATATCGAGCACGGCTTTAACCTTAGCAGGTTAACTTCGATTCCCATTTGGGTCACCATATATCCGAGAAATTTCCGGACCTCACTCCAAAAGAACACTTGGCTGGATTCACTTCATGCCATTCCTCCCGAGCACCGAGAAAGCTTCCTCCGTGTCCGCCACGTGTTTTTCAGCTTTCACGCTTTTCACAAGCATATCATCAACGTAGACTTCCATGTTCCTCCCTAGCTGGTCTCGTAACATTTTATCAACCATTCTCTCGATAGGTTGCTCCTGCATTCTTCAATCCAAAGGGCATTCTAATATAGCAGAAAGTTCCACTAGCGATAATGAAACTAACCTTTGGGATATCCGGAGGAAAATCAGTATTTGATGGTAGCCTTGATAGGCATCCATCATACTTAGCGGCTCAAATCCCGATGTAGAATCGACCATCCGATCTATCCTAGGCAAGGGATAATGATCCTTAGGGCAAGCCTTGTTCGGATCTCGAAAGTCTATGCACATTCTCCATTTCCGATTTTGCCACCAACACGGCATTGGATAGCCAGGTGGGAAATTGGATTCGCCTCGACATGTCCCGCCTCCAGTTTCTCGCTTCCACCTTCGTAATGACATCTTTTTCTCGGTCCAAAGACCCTTAGTTTCGCTTTCTTGGTTTAGCCTTAGGGTCCACGTTCAGGTGATGCATCGCCACCTCCTCGGGGATACTGTCATGTCGAGGAAGAAAAAGCAAAAATGTCTCGCATTTCTTCGTAGGGGCTGTTACTAGGTCTCTCTCTAGCTCACGGCTCCGGTGGGCTCCGATCCTTGTTGTGTATCCTCTCTTCTCTGGATACAACTCCACCATCATCGCCTCTTCGTCAGCCTTCCATCTTTGGAGGATCGATTTCTTCCGAAATCTTACACCTCTTGGATTCTCGGTCCACCTCCTTGTCTCTTTTCAGCTGCGATGTAGCTCTTTGTCTGGCCATCTTTACTACCTCCACGTAGCATTTTTCGGACCGCACTGGTCACTGCCTACTTCACCCACCTCATCATTCACTGGAAACTTGAGTTTCATGTGATAGGTTGATATAATCACCAAAATAAGTTCAACACCGGCCTACCAAAAATCATGTTGTAGGATGAGGGTACATCAACAATAAAAAAATTTGCCATAACTACCCTCCTCCGTGGAGCTTCGCCTAGCCCCACGGGAGGGTTACTCGGCCAGAGGGTGTACTCGCCTCCCGTGAATCTGCACAATGCCGTATCCATTGGTTGCATTTCTATGTTCAAATTCATCTTCTTGAAGCATTCCAAAAAGATGATGTTCATGAGCTACGATTAGTGTGAAAATTGCATAATTATTGTGTGCTTAATTATCTTAATTTGATATCATTTTCATGTTAATTCACATTTAATTGGCTAATTGCATTTGGTTATTTAATTCGGTATTTTGAGTATTTAATTTGTAGGTTTGAGATGATTTTGGAGAACAATTCCAGGGTAATTAACGTCTTCAAATCAAATGAGAAATTATATGGTTCGAAAGAGGGCCGAGAGAGCTTCACAATGCAAAAAGAATTGGCTCAATCGGAGGTCGGATGCTCGGGATATGGGGGAACGAAGTTGGAGAGAGAGAAACGAGAAACCAACTCGACCACGCTTGAACCAACTCGGCCAGAGTTGATCGAGAAAAATCATCCAGACTGCACCGTTGCCCAAGAAGAGCTTCAACTCGACCCGAGTTGACCAACTCGGCCCGAGTTGACACAGAGCTCGCGCGCGATTTTTGTTGAGTTATCCGATTTTGAGGGACCTAGGTGCAATTTTCGTTATTTTAACTTTGCCCTCACTATAAATACTTTCCATTTCAGCTGATTGAAGGGGATTCCACACTTAGAGCACATTTTACACTTAGATAAATTCCTTAGTTCCAATTTCAAGATTCCTTCACACACACAAACACATAGTGATAGGTGTTCTTTCAATTTTGATAGATTTTCATTACCCAAGTGTAATAACTGATAGAATTAAGCATACAAGTTGTATTAAACTCCATCGAGGTGACTTCTACCATTTATATCAAGTTTTGTTTATTAATTTCAGATTGTTCATGTCTTCTATTTACTTAATGTTCATGGGTTTCCTTAAATTAGCCATGATTGGCTAAATTTCTTATGTGCTTGGGTGTAATGACCCCTAGATGAGTTGATTTTGGTGAATTAGTGATTGGGTGTTCATTTGTTGATGTGATTACTTGTCTTAATGATGCTTTGGATGATTTAATTGCTTAAGTTAACCTTGATCTTGTGTTTATTGGTTTGATTAACTCAAGGATATTTGGTTTATTGAATTGATGCATAGGTGTTAGGTTTACTTGTGTGATTGAAGTGGATATTTGGTTAACTCACCGATACTTGGTTAATTAATTAGAACCTCATTAAAGCACATTAATTACTTGTTGTTTAGTGAGGGGGTGAGAGTGTCGTCTCTTACATTCCTACGTGTTTAATTGATCATTTAGAACCTAGGCTTATCCAAAGACGCTTTATTTGAATTATTTGTTGGTTATCCCTATGATCCCTCTTAGAATGAACACTTGATTGTTGATGATCCGAAATTGACGAGTCTTTGGTGATTTGCACCCGAGCACTACTATCTCATCCTTGGTATTCCTTGTTTATTGTTTTGTTTAATTTCTTATCGTATTTGTGTTGTTCTTTTGTTGCTTTAATTTTGCAATCTTGACTAGCCGCTATAATTCTAAAAAACGTGCAATTTCATGGCTTCACTTCATTCCTAATCCCTTGGGTTGATATTTTATTTGGTCGAAAATTTCTTATCACTAAAAATACAAAGATCAAAATGGCGCCTTTGCCGGGAACTAGTTGAGTGTGTCTAGGTGAAACTTGAGATTTCGTTGGATAGTTTTACTAGTGGCATTTTTGCTTGCTTTATTTTATTTTGTTTGTGTGAATTTGATACTTGCCTTCTTTTGTAGGTGGACACTCACTTGTTCTTAGGGGGTTAAATTTCTTAATTGAAATCGAACCTCGAACTTAGCCACCGAAAGAATGCAAGGGTAGTGAAGAGCTTAATTGCAAAGATGGATGGATATAACCAATACTCGTGGAATCAATACTATTACCAAAATAGTATGGTTTATCCTCCACACTATGAAGGTTATGGCTACGATAATGGGAGAAGCTATGAGTATGACTATCAAATTCCACGAGCTTCCTCTCATTATCAAGAATGGGAATCCATGATGTGAGAGCTATCTTGAAGGAGATGCTTGGGATGTTGTTGAAGAGATTTGAGGAAGATAACTCAAGATTTGAAGGAATGTTCCCCTTGTATGAGAGCATCTATGAGACAAAGACAATGGTTGATGCAATGATAGATGAGAACATCGAGATCACCAAATCTCAACTCAATGTTCTAGTAAGTCAACTCAAAACTTCTCTATGCAAAGTCGAGAGCATAACCATCATGGAGAACCATCAAGAAAATGAGGAAGAAGAAGAAGAAGAAGAAGAAGAAGAAGAAGAAGAAGAAGAAGAAGAAGAAGAAGAAGAAGAAGAAGAAAGTGAATGGAAAGATGAGAAAAAGAGGGTCCAAGCATGGAGGATGAAGGAGAAAATTTCCATGTCGAAAGTGAGGAAGAGGAATGTCCATTGATGGACATGAGCAACATTGAAGAAGAAAATCTAGAAGCACCAAATGAGGAATTGAAGAACGAAATGAGCATTTCTAAACCTCTTAACTCTTCAATTTGTACTTTAATTGAAATTGATGCTTCTATTTATTTTATTTTACCTCTTGTAAACTTTGATTATAGGAAGGAATTGATAAAGTGCTTGGGCATCCTTGGAAAAAATGAATGGAAAAGGAGGATGTTGAGAGAGCAAAGGGGACAACAATTGACAATGTCCATATATATAGGTGGTTGTCCTACCAATCATGAGCGCCTCCGTGATTTTGAAGCCCAAAGGATGAGATATAATGGCAAGGAGGACCGATATCCTTGGCCATTCCGATGAAAAGGAGTTTGAATTTAATGAATAATGTCTGGCGTAGGACGTTAAAAATAGCGCTGGATGGGAGACAACCCGCTGCTTTTTTCATTTTTGTTGTTTTCGCTTTCGTTGCTTTCAATAAGTGTGTTTGTGTTTTCTTGTTAGGAAGTCGAGGTTGTGCATTTAAGGCTTGGTGAGGTTTGCAAGCTTGAAGAAGAGAGGGTACTTGAAGACCTTTAGGTACAACACCTTCTCTAGACTTAGACTTGTCTAAGTTTGGGGGAGGTGTGCCTCTTTTCATGCTTTTTCATTTGCACCGGCGCACTTCGTTGTTGAGCTTACTTGGTATCTATACTTGTATATGATTTTGGTGATGTGCTTTTTATTTCTTAGTAGTAGGTAGTTGTGTGCAACTCAATTAGCTAACTATCTTACCAAACTTTTAATTGCTTGGCAATGAAAAAGTTTGGGGGTATGTTAGTTTAGCGATTTTCGTTGCACTAACTTGCCTCTCATTAGCATGAGAAAATTTTTGTGAATTTGAAGCTCATTTGTGGATTTATTGCATATCTTTGAGTTTATCATTTTGGATGTGTATTTTGTGATGGAAAATTGAGTAAGGTGATCTTGATTGTGGACTTGTTCTGTGATGAATTGGTGGTCTTGTGATTGGAATTGGATGATGAGTTGAGTTAGAGGGTGATTTAGTCATTGTAATGTGTGTTTGCGTGGAAACTTTGCTTAGGAGAGCATTTTGTCTACCTTGATAACCTTGTGAGATTTGAGCCTTGACTTGCATAATTTTGAGTCTTGTTTCCTTGATGTGTGTATCAATCATGCTTGTGTGCTCTAGAACTTGCCACTTTTCTTAATTAGAAGCTACTTAAGTGTGAAGTTTTGGAATGTGATACAAGACCATCTTTGAATTGATTTAGTCACTTGACCAAATTTAACCTACCACATGATATTATTCTGTAGTTAGCCACTTTGAGCTTATTTAGACTTATTTCTTTGGCAAACCTATGAATTTAGCCTTTTTATTTTTATGAGCCTAATTGTCCCAATAACTAGTGGAGCGAAATATCTTTAAAGAGGTTATATTGTGTTTTGAAAGAAGAGGTAGGAAAGTTTGAGTTGTGAAAAGAAGAGAAAAAGATGAAAAAAATTGTGCACTTGAAAAGAGATGTGATTAGAAAAGAAATGACGAAAAGAAAAAAATCTCTTTTGCATATTGTGGTTGATTGAATTGAAAAGAGAAAAGGTTCTATGATTATTGAGTGAGAAGAATGAATTGCAAATGAACGAAGTAAATTGTGTGAGTTGAGTATTGTGAGTGCAACCCGTACAATTGCACTTTCTCTTGAGAGTAAGAGATGTTCCTAGGCGTCTTGACCTCTCGCTCCACTAGTTTACGAGTCACTTATCCAAATCTTCCACCTTCTACCAAAGAGCCTACATTACAACCAAATATAAAGACCTTGTTGATTTCTTGATTGATCACTTTTGTGTGGTAGAAAATGTAGACTTGTGGCAAGCCTATGGTAGTGCACTTGTTTGATTTGATTGATTGAGAGTATACATGCCTTATACACTTTTGAGTGATGAGTGTGAAACACATATCTTGTGAGCATTGGTAGACAATTTGTTCGAATTTGCTATCGTTGAAGCACAACTCATGTGAAGGTGATTAGTTGCTCTTTGGCTTGATAATTCATTTGAGGAAGATTGCTTGATTACATGATTGTGTTGATAAGTCCATGTATTGAGGGAGCATATGCAATTTTCCCCTTTGTTCTTTAATTTCAAGTTACTCGACGTGCAACACCTTAAGTTTGGGGGAGTTGATTAGTGTGAAAATAGCGTAATTATTGTGTGCTTAATTGTCTCAATTTGATATCATTTTCATGTTAATTCACATTTAATTGGCTAATTGCATTTGGTTATTTAATTTGGTATTTTGAGTATTTAATTTGTAGGTTTGAGACGATTTTGGAGAACAATTCCAGGGCAATTAACATCTTCAAATCAAATGAAAATTATATGGTTGGAAAGAGGGCCGAGAGAGCTTCACAATGCAAAAAGAATTGGCTCAATCGGAGGTCGGATGCTCAAGATATGGGGGAACGAAGTCGGAGAGAGAGAAACGAGAAACCAACTCGACCAGAGTTGGCCCAACTCGACCCGAGTTGACCAACTCGGCCCGAGTTGGCCCAACTCGACCCGAGTTGACCAACTCGGCCCGAGTTGACTGAGAAAAATCATCCAGACTGCATTTGCCCAAGAAGAGCTTCAACTCGACCCGAGTTGACCAACTCGGCCCGAGTTGACACAGAGCTCGCGCGATTTTTGTCGAGTTATCCGATTTTTGAGGGACCTAGGTGCAATTTTCGTTATTTTAACTTTGCCCTCACTATAAATACTTCCCATTTCAGCTGATTGAAGGGGATTCCACACTTAGAGCACATTTTACACTTAGATAAATTCCTTAGTTCCAATTTCAAAGATTCCTTCACACACACAAACATATAGTGATAGGTGTTCTTTCAATTTTGATAGATTTTCATTACCCAAGTGTAATAGCTGATAGAATTGAGCATACAAGTTGTATTAAACTCCATCGAGGTGACTTCTACCATTTATATCAAGTTTTGTTTATTAATTTCAGATTGTTCATGTCTTCTATTTACTTAATGTTCATGGGTTTCCTTAAATTAGCCATGATTGGCTAAATTTCTTATGTGCTTGGATGTAATGACCCCTAGATGAGTTGATTTTGGTGAATTAGTGATTGGGTGTTCATTTGTTGAGGTGATTACTTGTCTTAATGATGCTTTGGATGATTTAATTGCTTAAGTTAACCTTGATCTTGTGTTTATTGGTTTGATTAACTCAAGGATATTTGGTTTATTGAATTGATGCATAGGTGTTAGGTTTACTTGTGTGATTGAAGTGGATATTTGGTTAACTCAAGGATACTTGGTTAATTAATTAGAACCTCATTAAAGCACATTAATTACTTGTTGTTTAGTGAGGGGGTGAGAGTGTCGCCTCTTACATTCCTACGTGTTTAATTGATCATTTAGAACCTAGGCTTATCCAAAGACGGTTTTATTTGAATTATTTGTTGGTTATCCCTATGATCCCTCTTAGAATGAACACTTGATTGTTGATGATCCGAAATTGACGAAGTCTTTGGTGATTTGCACCCGAGCACTACTATCTCATCCTTGGTATTCCTTGTTTATTGTTTTGTTTAATTTCTTATCGTATTTGTGTTGTTCTTTTGTTACTTTAATTTTGCAATCTTGACTAGCCGCTATAATTCTAAAAACGTGCAATTTCATGGCTTCACTTCATTCCTAATCCCTTGTGTTTGATATTTTGTTTGGTCGAAAATTTCTTATCACTAAAAATACAAAGATCAAGCTCCTCGTATCTACGAAGATCCGTGCTACCGTGATATCCCGCCATATCTGCCGTGATGACCAATGCATCACCGTGGTCCTCCTTCCTTAAGCCTCCATCCTCTGGACCAAAATGAATCCGAGGTGTATGGATTGCTTCCTTCGATCCACGCCTCTCGGACATCTCTCCTACCTCTCTTCCGAGGGTCCTCTCTTCCGAGGGTCCTCTCTCCAGCCTTTTCTAGCGCGGAAGGAGTCTCCCTCTCGCTGACCTCCGACTATCATCTGGATAAGTCCTCTCTTCCGGGAGGGTCTCTCCTCCCGCCTCCCTTCGATCATCCTTCCTTTCTCTCCGGCTTTGTCATCGACTTCCTTTCTTTTGCCCCTCGGAGCTAACTCGATCTCTGTAAATAAATTCTTTAAGATGTCCACTTGGATCATCCTTTCAATCTCATCACGTAAATGGAAACAATTGTTAGTGTCATGCCCATATTCATTGTGGAAACGACAAAATTTATCCGACTTGGGCTTTTGAGGCCCCTGGACCGTGTCCATGGAAATTTCATTTCAGGATGGTTGGATGCCACTTCGTAGCTCTGCGGCTCAAGCTTCGTGGGTATATCGGTCAAACCTGGAGCGAGGTCCAGATTGCAGCTTTCTCAGGCTCTACTGCCGGGCTTTTCTTCGATGATTGCTTCTTCTTTTCGTGTCCGCTTGGTTTGACCTCGCCTCTCTTTGCCTTTCTCACCTCCTCCATGTGACATACTTCTCTGCCCTCCTTAGCAGTTCATCGAATGTCTGGACTGGGCTTCTTAGCCAGAGAGGAAAACAACTCTCCATCTCGGAGGTTACTAGTAAAAGCATTAATTTTCACGTCCGGGGTGGCGGTCGGGACTTCCAGCCGCCTTTGATTGAACCTCTTCATGAAGGCCCGTAGGCTTTCATTCTCACCTTGTTTCATGTTGAACAATGTTAGCGTAGCTCTAGGTTGCCTCCTTGCACTAGTGAATGATGCAAGAAGAGCTCCCCAAACCGCTCAAAGGAATTGATTGAATTGGGTTCCAAGTGGCTAAACCATTTGTTGGGCTGCCTTAGATAGAGTAGTAAGAAAGACCTGCACTTCACACCCTCCCCATATCGATGGAGGAGGGCCGAATTTTCAAATCTCACCAAATGGTCATAGGGTTGATCGTACCATCATATTCATAATTAAGAGGTTTAAAATTGCTAGGCAACTCATCTTGTAAGATATTCTCAGTAAATTGGCAACCTCGTAACGGGTCGAGGCATACTAACTCCGATTTTCCATCTGATGCTTCATGTTATCCATTTGTTTCCTCAAGGATCTCGATTTGGTCCTTCATGGCCTCGGTTTGGGTGTCTCCTGTACCCTCTTCTTGGTCCTCGATCTTACTTCCTCGCCGCAGAGGGGCTATCTCCTTCTCCCGTGCAGCTTCCTCAGACCAGCCTCCCTCGGTTGAGGGACTGCCGACCTTCTCTCCAGACTCCTTCAGCCTCCCGTGGTCTCCTCTCCGGTTCCCGGATTCCACCTCTCTCCTCTCGTTCTTCTTGATGCTCGCCCCGCCTACTCCCCTGGTTGGGACCGAGCAGTAAATTCCCGGTCCTGGTTCTCCAGTCCTTCCGCAGTGGGGTCCTCCCCGTCTGCTATTGCTCGCCACAGCCCGAGCTATCATGTCATCTAGCTGCTCCCGAGTCGAGCGGAGCGGCCGGTTTGGCATTCTCTCGAGGTATCCCCTGGTGGAGCATTGGTGGCTCAGGGATCCCCACCATAGGTATTCCTTCCGGAATTGCCGAGGAAGAGGAAGGCATGTTCCCCCTCCCTCTCTAACAGCAGTCCCTACTCCCGGATGGCGTTGGCTCGGAGTTGGGCTCTCGTCCGTGCCACCGTAACCGGTGGAGGTCCTTGATGTTGGGCACGATCACCGGAGGCACGGGGTTGGACACGGCTTCACCCTCGCACCGGTTTGCGGGGTTGTCCTTCCCGAGCCGGTACTAGTGCAATCGGTCTCATGGGTGTAGGGATGGGAATAGGCCGAGGCTACCCGGGGCCTACGGCCTGGCCTACTAAAGCCTGGCTCGGCTCGGCCCGTTTAATAAATTGGCCGAGGCTCAGGCCTTTTAAAAGCCTATTTAATTAAATAGGCCGACTTGAGCTTTCTTATAGGCCTTTTAAGCCTAATAGGTCGGCCTATTTAACTATATATATAATAATATAATATATTATATTTATATATGATATATATATATATATATATATTTTAATAATTGTGAGATACTCATATATTTTATCTCATAAATTTACATATTAGTAAAAAGTATTAATAAAAATATTAATAATAAACAAAATAACTTACGTCACGTTAATTTACATAAGATTTTGTTATTGCTTTTGCTAATTAATAATTCTTGGTATGTTAATTTTATTCGTATTTGAATTGTATAGTATTTACGGTGTAATATAAAATATGTGATTTTTTAAAATTTAATGAAGAATAAAAAGTTGTAGCAAATAGGCCTTTAAAAGGCTTTCGTGGCCTAGGCTATTTATTAAAAAGGCTAGGCCGAGCCTTGAAAAAAAGCCTATCATAGATAATAGGCCAGGCTCGTGCCTAAAATTATCTAATAGGCCTAGGCTTTCTTATGCAAAGCCCCGACTGCTCGGCCTATTCCCACCCCTACATGGGTGTATGTTCACCGGTCATAATATCTCTCTTTCGGATAATCGAAAAGAAAAGAAGTTGAAACTCACGTCTCAGCTCTTTTTCCCACAGACGGCGCCAATTGATGCGTAAAACTGACTGGGCCCATTTCCCCCTCGGGTTCACGTGGGTAAAGTCTTTACGCACAAGATCCTTAGCTTCCCTTGAACCAACGTACTGCAAACACGCCGGAGGGTTCTCCGGCGTAGGCACTCCGACGCTCAAGTCGATCACCGGAAAACACTCAAGGAAGTACGTATAGAGTAGCTAAGTAAGAGTGATAGTAATTCGATACCGTTACCTCCTGTGGGTGTGTTACTTATACATAAGTTAAGAGCAATAAGCTGTCATCACGGTCTCCAGTGCATTATCCCACACGTTACGCCATGATGTCGTGGCGTGGATAACTTATTCCTCAAGAAATCAGTATTATACGCACGAATTCCCCCGACGGAGGTTGGACCCGACCAATGTGGAATATAGGGAATATTCCTTGATTTGGGCCTTAATTATCTCAACTACTGTCACTTCTCGATCTTATCGGATAGATAACCGCTATGGGCTTGGTCAAATACTCGCGCCTTCTCCAAGTCTCGCTTGGGCCTCTCGGCCCACCTGCAGCTAGGTTTGGGCCTCGCGGCCCACCTATAGTCGGGTTTAGGGCCTCACAACCCGTATTTAGGTTTAGGCCTCGTGGCCCCTTTCCCTACGAGGCCTTGGCCTCGTGACCCGCCCGTAGGTGGGCTTAGGACTTCGTAGCATGGTTTCGGCCGTCCTGGGCTCGGGCCCACCTCGGATTTTCCTCCCTTTATCTATGGTATTTTGTTACACCATCGGGCCCTATTGGGCTGGGCATGTGGACCCTACATGCAGTTGGGCCTCGACATTTTTATCCGCATCGGTAAGGATTAAAGGGGATTGGGTTGAGGGAGGTGGGAGTGGAAGTGGAGTTGGAGTTGGAGTTGGAGGAGAGGTCTTTTAGAATGTGAAGTTGTTTCACTTAATGATTTAATATCTGTGGTGAACAGTCTCCTTTGAAACAGGTGTTGAAGATAAATGAAGATGGAGGAATTCGAAGTCGGGAAGATATAGTACAAATTCAGCATACTTGGAGCTTCGAAAATCCAATTGGGACAATAGAGAATCAGTCGGATATCATTTCAAGTGGTTGTGGAATAGTTTCACTCCTCATAAAGCAGATGCGATTGCGTGGAGAATTCTATGGGATAGAGGGCCTACTAAAGTGAACCTACACAAGCGTATTATCTTGACATCGATGGAGGAGATGAAATGCTCAATTTGCAAGGAGGAAGCAGAGGATACCAATCACATATTTCTTGAATGTAAAGGTATGTACCTGTGTGGTATAACGTATATAAGTGGCTCAACTTTTTGCTATGATTCATAAGAAGATTAGAGAACAATTCATGTTCTTCTCGGGTTGCCTTGTTGGGAAAAAAAAGAAGAAAAATTGCTATTAGCATTTGAATTTGCATTGTTTGGATGATTTGGCAAGGGAGGAATAATTTGGTTTTTTAAGGAGAGATTTTTTATTTAGAAAGGCTGGTAGGAGAGATCAAAGTTCGACTTTGGAGTTGATTTTCTGCTCATTTCCAAAATTTTTGTATCTTTTCTTTT
This sequence comes from Paraleonurus japonicus, assembly GCA_030762865.1. NCBI lineage: Eukaryota > Viridiplantae > Streptophyta > Magnoliopsida > Lamiales > Lamiaceae > Paraleonurus > Paraleonurus japonicus. The sequence continues at coordinate 26,534,554 of CM061052.1, read as the reverse complement.
GATACTTGGTTAAGACATCCTAGATCGATTCTTAGATGTTAATATGGTCGTAAGAAACTTTGTAGGGTATAGCTTGTACCCCGCTATTTCATGTTGAATGAAATTTCTTTTTTTTTTTTGATAAAAAAATATATATGGTGATAAAAGGTTGAAATAATGGTGGTACAATTTGTATAAATTATGGTACGAGATTAATTAAATGGTAGTACAAGGTCAATTAAATGGTGGTACATGGTAGTATAGTTGTTTACATGGTGGTGCAAGGTTAAAATAATGGTAGTACGAGTTAATATAATTGTGATACATACCGTATAAATGGTGACACAAAATTTTTATACCGGTAATATAAACTAAAATAATGGTGGAATAGAAAATGGTAGGGTTGGAAAAAAATATTCTCTTGATTAAGGCAAAGTCTTATGTGTTTCGTATACACCATAATCTTTGGTGTTTCATCGATACTCTTGTCAAATATTTGATACTCTTGGTTAAATATTTGATACTTTAAATGTTATTTTTCAATTTTATCAAAAATTTCATACTCTGGTCAAATTTTTTATACTCCTTGTTAAATTTGATATTATTGACTTTAATCCTTAATACTCTGATAGGATTCTTAATACTCTTAATCAAATATTTGATACTTTAATTTTTCAAAAGTAGTAGTACCTGTAAACTCATGGTGTATACGCAATACAAGAAATGATCATCCTAACCTCTTATCTAGCATATTAATTACAGAGGACATGTCACTGTCTCATCATCTTGTGTTTGACCACATCAATGCGAGAACACGTGAGCCCTCCCAATCTAGTCATCTCATCAACTTTAGCATAACAATACAAATTCCATCTTGCGAACATAATGCACTAAACTCATTTTCGTGATTGAATCTCTCGGTTCGCTTCCCAATTAGTTCGACTTACACAATTTTTGAACACTTACAACTCGAGGTGTGAGATGACCCCGTGAGATATTAATCGAGTCGCTCAGTTGTCCTGTACATGTCCTCTAACCATGTCAATGCGAGAACACGTGAACCCTTCCTTCACGCACTACCGCACATTTGGACTTAGACAGCCTTTACTTAGAGAGCATTTAAAAAAACCGCTCTCTAAGTGGTGGCTTAGAGAGCGGTTTTACAAAAATATATTTTAAAAAATGGGTATAGACAGCAGTTTTTAACCGCTATCTAAGATTAACTATTAGACAACGATTATTAACCGCTATCTAAGTGGTCAACTCTTAGGCAGTGATTTATTAACCGCAATTTAAGTGGCTTTATATTAGACAGGGTTTTTAACCGCTATCTAAGCTATCTAAGAATTATATAGCGGTTAAAAACCGCTATCTAAGAGTTAAAAACCTATTTCAGCGTCTTCTTCCCCACTTCTTCCCCAAATTCGCGAACAAGCATCTTCCCCTTTTACTCTCTCTCTCTCTCTCTCTCTCTTTCTCTGTATTTATTTATAAATTATTTTCACCAATTTATAAATCCGAGGCGCCGAGTGTCATTTCTTAATGGTTGATTACTGTAATCCTTCAATGGTCAGTAGCATCTCATTCTCCCGCCGACAAGAAACACTAGTGGCTCACCAATAGAAAGGTACTTGTACCTCAATTTTCCCTTCCATTTCTTCGTTTTCCATATCATCCATTGATTGGGAAATTCATCCACTAATGGAACGCAGATGGTGGAGAGATACGTTAGGGAAGCGAAGATGTTGATTGCCACCTGTTGAGGATATCAAGGAAGGAGATCCGTAATTATAGGTTTAAATATCTTTTGTATCTTTGACTTATTATTTTTCATATTTTTCCGAGGTATATTTATTATCCGTAATTATTTTTCATGGAGGAGCATAATGAGAAACCGCCATGGAAGGTAGCAGCGGAGGAGCATAACGCCAATCTCTTTAGAAAGTACGAGCTCGGAAAACTCCTCTGCCGCGGCGCCTTCGCCAAGGTCTACCACGCGCGTGACATCCGCACCGGCCGGGCGTGGTGATAAAATCCATCAACAAGCGGCGGATTCGTAAAGGAAACCTCGCGAAACACGTTAAGCGGGAGATCGCTATCATGCACCGGCTGCGCCACCCACATATCGCCGCCATCCACGAAGTCCTCGCCACCAAATCAAAGATCTATTGCGTGATGGAATTCGCAAAGGCGGGAGCTATTCGCGAAAATTGCCAAGGGCAGATTTAGCGAAGATCTCACCGCAAATATTTCCAGAATTAATCTCGGCCGTCGATTCTTCGCAACACGCACGGTGTATTCCACCGTGATCTCAAGCTGGAAAATCGTTGTTGGACGAGAATTGGGACTTGAAAGTAATCGATTTCGGACTCGGCCAGTGACGGAGCGAGATCCGACTCCAACGGAATGCTCCATACATTATGCGGTATATTTATTATCCGTAATTATTTTTCTACACCGAGTTGATTTGATTCCAAAGTATTTCAAGCACAATAATTTCTCCGATTTTGTTCGCGACCAAACACTTATGTAAGCTTTGATTATCGATTGATTTCCTTTATGGTATAATTTTTGTTTCATATGAACAAGGTATTTTTGTGAAAATTTTTAGGGATTTAGGAAGGTTATGCCCGATCGATGGGAATTTTCCAATGAATGCTTTCGAACAAGTGCTCTCTTCCTCCAATTCTCTGGCGATTAAATTTTTTTATTTTGAAATGGGATTAGATAGTGGTTAAAAACCGCTATCTAAGAATTAATCTTAGATAGCGGTTAAAAACCGCTGTCTAAAGGGCGAGACTTAGATAGCGGTTCTTAACCGCTATCTAAGTGAGAAACTTTAAACAGAGCGGTTCTTAACCGCTATCTAAGTGAGAAACTTTAAACAGCGGTTTTTAACCGCTATCTAAGTTCCTCCGCACTTACATAGCTGATTCTTAGAGAGCGGTTATAATCGCTATCTTAGCCCTTTTATGTACTAGTGACGGTCTAGTCATCTCGTCTCAACTTAGCATAATAATATGAATTTCGTCCGCAACACACTAAGCTCATTTTCGTGATCGAATCTCTCAGTCTCTTCCAATTAGTTCGACTTACACAATAGTTGAATACTTGCAACTCGAGGTGCGTGATGACACCCGTGAGATATTAAGCGAGATGGTTCACTTTTTTCCCTATCCATTTTTGAAATGGTAAAAACTAATTACAACATTTTATCTTACCATTAAATGCTTATTTGACATTGATTTGATTTTTTTATTCACATGGCTGTCTCCGATTAAATTTATATAAGCAACACTTGTGTGAACCGGTGCATACCATGGACTCTATTTTTACTGTCACTTTAATGCATATACATTATCATTGCCATGCACATGCATTGTTATAAAAATTTTAAAAATTCTTAAAAATAAAATCAACAAACTTTTCAAAATTAATAATATATTCTCATAAATACTAATGAATCCACAAATTTGATTTCAGGTCTAATTTATCCTTAAATTTTTTAAAAAATTATTTTGTAGACAACATTTATCGTATACTTGTATGGTCATTCATCGAAATCGAGACACAAAATTTTCAAACTTCTTTTGCTTTTGACTCTAGAATCGCACGCGAAATACGCATGAAGATTAAAAATTTAAATTATAGATATTTTATTTTTGTTGCTCATGTATTTCATATACAAATTAAAATAAATTAATTACGTGCATTTTAGATTTTTTATTAATTACGTAACTTTTATTTTTCTTAAAAATGCAAATATAAATTAATTTATAAACTGTGAGATTTACATGAAAAATAATAATAAAAAATTAAAAATTAATTTAAATAATATGAGTAAATTAATTTTTTATTTTATACAAAAGCACAAATCAACCTGCCGAAAGAGATTAAACTATGAATTAAGTAGAATAAAAAAATTAATTTATAATTCACACTTTATTTAAATAATTTTAATTATGAAGAATAAATAAATTAACTATATTACTTTATTTTTAATTGTGAATCCATGCTAATAAAAACCATTATATATAAAAAGTAAAAATCGTTCTTTTAAAGTAGATAATAATATAATTATGAAAATTAATGTATAATGTGTAATTGATGAAAATTACATTCATATAAAAAATTATCATATTTCATGATTTTGAAAAATAATTTCTAATGAATTGAATGGTTGAAATTATAATAAATTGTTGAGATTAGGATGGGGCGTACCCCCAAATATTTCGTGGGGACGAGGATTCCCTATTCTAACGGGGTAGGGATGGAAATTGTTACCCGCCCGCCCGTAGACAATGCTACCCACGATTCACCGGTTCAAAATTTATTACTCCTTGATCCTGTTGTTACCTGTATGATTCTAGGTATTAATAACCGGGTATTAATAGGGTTTATACGGAATAAGCTGGTTAGAAATTGGAGATTTGAGCAAGTGAGTGCTTGCGGTGCGTTTAATACGTTTGGTTGGGCATTTAATGCATATACCAAGCTAAGAATATAAGAACAATAAATGCACGAGAAATTACCGAGGGTTTAAAGCTCGGTCTTAAGTATTTGGATTCAAGATCCTTGTTATTATGATCAATAGGTTCTATTTATAGTACAATTGTGTCACCCTAATTCGGTAATTAGTGTTGAGATCTATGTATTTAATGAATGGATCCCGCTTTCCTTAAAGCCGGTGATTAGTACGATCTTCAAGTCTCCACCAATGAGAGTGAGCTACTTATTCTTTGTGCGTAAATATTCTTGACAATCGTGGCGAGTCCTCCGATCGAGACTCTGGATACATAATCATTCTCTGCAAAGATTTATTAGCGAGGTAACGGTGCTCGCCCAACTAATCGCCTTATGAGCTCGCCTCCTCGCTAACCATTCTCCTTGCCGGACGGTGCTTGTCCTCGCTGAGATTCGTGGAAGATCGCTCCTTGCCACATGTCTTGGGAAGAATATTCCTTGCCACAAAAATTGCTCCCGGCTTGGATCTTCGCACTATGAGGTCTCGAGCCGGTTGCCTTGCCATGTCAAAATGACTTCCCGAAGGGGACCCCGCCGCGGATAGGAGTAAGTGAAGAGGATGTTCGGCGGGAAGAGAGTTGCCAAGGAAGAACCTTTGACGAGGAGAGACTGGCGAGGAAGGGTCCGCGAGAAAAGATCTCGCACTCGTTGGGTTTCCGAGGCCGCAATCAATTGCGGTAGCTTTCGCTCTAATCAAGGTGTCGATTGAGTGCTCGATATGGTGATGGCGCATTATGAGGAGCGTGAGCCTCCGTAATGATTACGACTCACGCCTCACGCGCGTACCATCTCAAGGCCAAAATTTGATAATGGGGGCACCTATTTCGGGAAAATTTCCCTTGGACCCCGGTGTTTCTAAAATCTGAAATTTACACAAGAGCCCCTCCGTGATACCTATAAAAGGGGAGTTTAGTATTTTGAAAACACTTTTGTCCCTCTCATAGTATCCCAACGCTTCTCGTGCTTCATTACGAACCGCAGATCACCAATGTGTCCTTCAGTCTATCGACTAATCTCAGTGCCCCAACAGGTATTTTCTTTCACTCCTTCATTTTTTTGAGCTTTGATTAGATGACGAATGGACGTGGGGAATCCAGTAGGTGAAACCCTCCAACCGGCAGCAAGCTTCTCGAGTAGGGGCCTTTCGTGAGGCCCAAAGGATCATCATTGGCTCATGGCATCAATCAGAAACCGACGTCTTGGTGGCCGTGTTTGGGCGGCCTTTCATGCCCTTGACCGGTGGTGCCCTTCCGTCCCCATTAGGGGACCCCGAGGATCTTACCGGGAATACCCTATTCGAGGGTTTGAGGGATCTAAACGTCGATCTAACCCTTGGTGAGGAGAGGGTGACTGTGGCCATGATTGACTCGATACCGGCGGTGAGTCTAATCCCGCTACTGGATTAGACGATGGATGAAATTGAGGATGAGTTGGTCGAAGAAGGCAATCAGGGCCCTATCCGAGGAGGATTGCGAAACTAAGGAAGAAAGAGGACGGTGAAAGATCAAGGCCGCTCACTCCGCCTAGGTGGCCTTAATGGATGGAATGGCCGGGCCCCGCTGCAGTTCAACTACAAGTTATACGCCGAGTCCGTGAAATGGACCGACCGTATGATCGCCGGCTGAGAAATTCAAGTGGGTGATGAACGAGCCTGCATGGGAGAGCAATATTACTTGCGAGGAGCTCCAAGCATGGCGGGAAGACCGAGAGATCCCGATGGATGTCCGCTTTCATGTCCCTAAAAGCTACGAGCGCCCAAAACAACCGCCGCCCTTTGGCATGGTGGTGGGAACTATTTTATGATGGAGGCTGGTCTCCACTTCCCGCTGCATCCTAACATCTCCCATATCCTAAATGCATGGGGGATTGCTCCGATGCAACTTCACCCGCACGGGTGGCTGGCCGTACTCTCACCGATGACCCTCCTCGGCCGATATGGGCTATACCGGATGTCGACCTCGGTAGAGATAAATTATATTTTCTAACTTGACAAGGGGAAGCCCGCGATGTACCTTTGTTAGATCGGGTTCTTAGTTTTGATGAGTTAAATTGTAATAGACTAGAACAAGCTCATGTAAATAAGATGACCAATTGAGAATGTTTAGAACAGTGATGTAGTAAGCTTAGATCTAGGTGATCAAACTAGGTGAAGCTAATGAAGTCACCGAGGTCGAAAGAAGAAGGTCATCTCGAAGACAATCTTGAAGAAGTCATCTGTTAGAGAGAATAATGAAGAGCTCAAGACGAGGACAAGACCATGAGTAGAATAAGAAAGGCGAGTCTTCACCAAGTCGGCATCGACGACTAACTCAAGATCGATCAAGCCAAGACGGTTTTCAAGATAAGTTTGTTAAGCGGTTTTTAGTTTGTTACAACAAACTAACCGTCTTACAGCTTATAAATAAGAATAAGCACAGTTCTTAGAAGAACTCTTAGCACTCATAATTCCGATATTCACATTTTCAAAGCACTCACAAGTTTTCAAAAAGCTTTTCACAATTTTCTAAGTGTTTAAAGAACACTTTCTGTATATCTTCAAACACATTCTCGCACCGTATCTTTCTCGATTTCCTAGATAGATTGATAGTTTGAATATAGATTGAAGAAGAAGATCATCGAGTCATTGTAATTGTAATCATCGGTGAGTAAGTAAGATCGTAAGTAGTCGAGGCCCTTCTTCAAGTTGAAGAAGGAGAGTGGATGTAGGATCTTTTGATCGAACCACTATAAATCGTTTCTCATTTACTTTACGCATTTATCTTTCTGTTGATAATCCATTGTTCAAACAAATCAATTTCAAATTGCTTTTTGATCCTAAATAGATTGAGTCTAAAACTATTTCCGCTATCCTACTTTGGTATCTTGAATTGATAATCTGAATTTTGAAAAAGATTTAAATAATCTATGCAACCCCCTTCTAGATTATCTCTGGAAGGTGTACTGGTTTCTCTTAAACACTCAATCTCGGGACCAACAAGTGGTATCGGAGCGGTGTTAAAGTCATTACGAATATTTCTTTTTGGTCAAAGTGATTTTTGAATTTCAAAAATCTTGAAGCAGATTTGTTTTTGAATAATCTCTGCTGATTTTCTTGTTGTCTACTAATCATGTCTGTGAGTAATGATAGAAAGCTCAAAAACCTTCCAGATTTTGAGATTGAAGATTATGATTACCGAAAATTTCGTATGGAGAATCATCTCAAATCTATTCATCCTCGAATGGAAGATGTTCTATCCGATGGACCAATCAAATTCTACCATGGTGGTGTAAGTGATGGAGCAAGCGGCTCAGAATCTCGAACTCGGATGGTGAAAAAGATGTCCGAATTGACCAATGATGAAAGGAAAGTGTATAATCTAGATCGGGTGGCCAGGAATGAGATTATTGTAACTCTCACAGAGAGTGGTATGAAAAGATCAAGAAGTGTAAAACAGCCAAAGAGATGTGGGACACCTTAGCCAATATGTGTGAAGGCACAGATCGGGTAGAGGATGAAGAAGATGAGATGGAGTCTAGTACCCCATCTAAGACAGTAGCCTTTGTCAACAAAGAAGACAAACCCGTAGCTGAGTCAAAAGGAGCTGATCTTTCTTTGAAAGAACAAATGGCTTTATTAACTAAGAGGTATGATCGTTTGAGAATGAAATATAAGCGTAACAAGTTGAAATTTACAGAGAAAGACAGATCAAGATCAAGATCCAAAAGGAAGGATGATGGTGAATCAACAGATGATGATAGAAGAAGAAATCGGACAAGAAAGTACAAGTCATCTGCGAAGAAGAATCCAAATAGTCCTAAATCAGATCGGGAGACAGCTTGTTACACCTGTAACAAGCTAAGGCATTATAGTTATGGACTGTCCCAGTTGACTCCTAAAGAAAGAGAGGAGAAAAGGAAGAAAAGAGATAAACGCTTTGCAGATCAAAGAAAACTTCTTGCTGAGAGAGAGAATCAAGAAAATCATCCTCATCATCATCATCGTCGATTTTGGATCGAGATGATGAAATTTGTCCGATGGTAAAAGAGGTAGACTACTATTCTTCAAATTGATAATGAGTCTTATAAGTCGATTTAGATAATGATTAAACCGTGATCAAGGGACTTTTGAAAGATCTAAAAATGTCTCTAAGTGCTTATAAACAATTGAGACTGAAAATTTAACTTTAAAAGATCAAGTTCTGACTCTAATCAAAGGCAAACAAGTTGTGAACTACCTTAAGTCCGAGGAAACATTCAAGGGGGAATGTTTACCCCAGTCAAGCTAGTACATCAGCCTAGTCTCTGTCGAAAGATTAGAAGAAGAATTAAGATCTTTAAAAGATAAATTTGAAGTGGTGTGCAATGAGAATGAGTCAATTAAGAAGACTAATGAGAAGCTTGTCTTTAAAATGAGTCAACTTAATAACTCACAATCTGCTATAGACCACATTTTTAAAACTTCACAAAAATTCCATGATAAAACAGTCTTGGTTATGATAGAAATAATAAGTCAGAAATTTTGAAACCAAGAAAATTTATAAAAGCTAATGAAACATCAAAAGGAGTTAAAATTGGACCTTGGAAACCACAGAGTCGATGAGGATTACTTCTCCTAATCAAGAGTAAAAATCGATGAGAAATCCTAATCGATAAAGAGGATTCCAAAACCAAGATTAAGAGGAATTCTTATTATAGTTCTTTTGATGGAAGAAGCAGATGCTATCCTTTATTTCAAAAGATTAAGAAGATCATCAAATTTGATTTCAATGAGACTTTCATATAAAGTTGATATATTTGTTGACAGATTTGGCAGACAACTTCATCTGATTTATTATTGAACAATGAGATGTTTGTTGGATACCCAAAGTGATTATTGACCTTGAAGGACCCAAGATCACTAGGGTGCCTCTTACCTAACTGCTTTACAGAATCCCAAGGACTATCTTTAAAAGAGGAAATTCTAGCTTCCATCCGGTACATCGACAGTGCATTGCTCTCAAAGACATGACTTGTGAAAGGAAGCTACTATCAAATTTCCGAATATAGATGGTCCCAGAGTTTTATTTGGTGACAATAACTACGGATAGACCAAGGGAGTTGGCACCTTAATTATAGATGATGTCCAGTGTTCTGAGGTCTACTATGTAGAAGGTTTGAAGCATAGTTTGTTGTTGGATCAAGAATCAAGAAGTTTTGATGAGTTAAAGAAGCGGCTCAGATCGATCAGCCAACCCGAAGAACAACAGAGAATAAGTTTTATAAGATAAGCCGATCGAGACGGGGTCATACATCGACCTAGTCACCTGAGGTCCGATAGCATGCTAGTCATCCGAAGAAAAGCTCAAACCTAGTCATCTGCAGGAGACAAACATGGAGAGCTCGACGAGGTCAAGATAAGCCGAGTAGAATAAGAAAGGCGAATTTTCACCAAGTCACCGCAGACGAGTAGGAAGAATCAGCTAAGGACAAGAGCAGCTTTTCTAGATTAAGTTTGTTAAGTAGCTTTTAAGTTTGTTAGAACTAACTAACAAACTAACCTGTCTTCTTAGACTTATAAATAGGACTAGATTTTATTTTTCAATACACTTATGCATATTTGATTTTTCACACTATTCACTACTCGATTTCAATCACAATCTTTTCACAAGTATTTCAAGAGAGTTCTCAAAAAGTTCTAAGTGTTTTTAGAACACTTTTCTTGTAATCTTCAAAATCCGATATTCACCGTAATAGTTAGATTTTAGAGAAGGATTTAGGAGATTGAAGATTTGAAGATTTGTACAAGTTGTAAGTTTGTAAGTTGAAAGTAAGAAAGTAAGTAGTAAGCAGAGTCCCTTCTTCAGATTGAAGAAGGAGAGTGGATGTAGGATTATTAAAATCCGAACCACTATAAATCCTCGTGTTATTTCTTGCTTTCTTTAATTTACATTCAAATTACAATATTGTTAATTCAAGATTAAAGTTCAGAATCTTAACTAAAATCTGAATATCAACCTTGCTTTTGATCTTGTTAAAAGTTGAGTTATCAATCATATTCATTGTGTTTAATCGATATTTTGAATTGATTTTGAAAGATTTGAAAAATCTACAAAATCTATTCAAACCCCCTTTCTAGATTTTGTTCTAGGAAGCTAACTCAAGGTTATTAATCAACTTAACATTCCGGGACCAACATTTGTTATCTGCTTCTCAACTCTGTGATAAAGGTTTTCATGTTAGATTTTCAAAGGATAAATGTGATATCTTAGACAGTTCCTCGAGACAAAATCTTATTAGCGGCTTCAGACATGGTAATGTCTATGTTGCTAATTTTAATAGTTGCCCCCAAAGACACATGTCTTGTAGCTAAAGGTGGAGATGACCTCAGTTGGCTATGACATAAAAGGCTTAGTCATCTCGAATTTCAAAACCCTTAGCAAAATAGCTAAGAGGAATCTTGTCAAGGGATTGCACGAGAAACTTTGCTCAACTGATCTGAAATGTGATGCATGCCAAAAAGGTAAACAACCCAGGAACTCTTTTAAAAGTATCAATACATCTTCATGTGAAAGAGTTTTACAACTCCTTCATCTGGATTTGTTTGGACCTCGTTTCACCTCTCACTTTAGTGGAAGGAAATATACCCTAGTAGTTGTTGATGATTTTTCAAGATACACTTGGGTAATTTTTCTTTTCAAGAAAAATGAGGCTGTGAACAAGATCCCAGATCTGTTCAAACAAATACAAAATGAAAAGAGTATTAATATTATTAAAATAAGGAGTGACAAGGGAATTGAGTTCTTGAATTCTTGTTTATCTAACTATTTGAATGAGAATGGAATAGTACATGAGACATCTTCAGCCAGAACACCACAACAAAATGGAGTCGTGGAAAGAAGGAATAGAACACTTAAAGAAGCAGCCGAAGCATGTTAGCTGAATATGGAACACCTCATAGGTTCTAGGCCGAGGCTATCAACACACACCGCTACACTCGCAATGTATGCTTACCACCAAGGATAAGGGTAAGACTACATATGAACTTTGGAAAGGTAAGGTTCCAAGAATTTCATATTTTCGTGCTTTTGGGTGTAAGTGTGTCATTCACAACAATGGAAAGTCTAAGTTGAGGATATTTGATGCTAAGGTAGCTAAGGAAGAAGCTGCATCAATTTGAAAGACAAAATATTTGGGTGATAGTAGATATACCCATTCATAGAAAGATTATAGACACCAAATGGGTGTTTAAAAATAAAACAGTGAAAAAATATTATTGTTCGTAATAAGGCGGACTAGTAGCACAGAGTTATTCACGATCGAGGGGATAGACTATGATGAAAACTATGCTCCGGTCGCGATTAGAAGCAATAAGACTGCTTTTAGCAATTGCTGCCTATAAATGTTTCAAAGTCTTTCGAGATGGATGTCGAGTCTGTCTTTCGAATGGAATGTTACTTGAAGAAGTCTATGTAGAACAGACCTCCAGGGTTTAGGACAAATAATAAAGTCTATAAACTTCACAAGGCACTATATGGACTGAAGCAAGCACCCCGAGCTTGGTACGATACTCTGTCTCAATTTCGATATCAAGTGGATTTACTAAAGGTAAGATAAATAGAACAACTGTTTAGAAAAGAAGTAGATGGTAACATCTTGTTAGTTCAAATCTATGTAGATGATATTATATTTGGTTCACCTAATCTGACTTTATGTGAAGAATTTAGTGTTCTCATGAAAATGATTTGAAATGTCTATGATGGGGAGTTAACATACTTTCTAGGCTTGCAGATTAAGCAGACAAGTAGAGGGATCTTTATACATCATACTAAGTATGCAAAGGACCTCATAGATAAGTTTGGGATGACTACTAGTAGAGAAGTTAAAATACCTATTGCAATTAACTTCTCTATAGATTCAGATGAGAATAGGATACCCACCGATGCAACGGAGTATCGTGGATTGATCGGATCCTTGTTGTATCTCACTTGCTCACCGCAAGTAGGCCGAGATATAGCCTTCGCAGTTGGGGTATTTGCATGGTTCCAATCAAATCCCAAGAAAACTCATCCGGAAATGAAATTTAAGAAAATGCTAAAGTATCTTAAAGGTACTTTGCGAGGTTGGGTTGTGGTACCCATCTGATGACAACTTCGAGCTTTCGTGTTATTCAGATTGATTTTAGAGGTCAAAATTGATAGGAAGTCCACGTCTGGAACTTGTCAATTTTTAGGCAACAAGTTAATTTCTTGGTTATCTAAGAAATAAACTTGATTGCAACCTCCACAATGAAGTCGAATACATGGCGGGTAGTTGTTGCTCTTAGCTTCTCGGATTAGTCGGCGGCTTAGGGAATATAATATTCTCACATCGTCTGTGCCTATTTTCTATGATAGTAATAGTGCAATAGCCATGACATACAATCTGTTTTGCATTCCAGATGTAAGCATATAGACACAAGGCATCATTTTATTAGGGATCATGTTGAGAAGAATGATATTAGGATAGAAAAGATAGCAACCGAGTTACGAGAGCGAGATATACTTACAAAACCCTTAGGCTGAGTCTAGATTTAAGGAATTATGTTTAAAATTAGGATTACTTGATGCATCCTTAGCTGATTTATGATTTCTATTGTATGTATCTTGTATATTCTTTCTTTCTTTCTTTTCTTTAAATCATGTCTAGAAAGAATTATTAGACTTGATATGTGTCAAAGGACAATCACAGAGCTGATATCATTGATCTCCTTTCAAAGGAATCAAGAATCAAGGATTAGTCATATTGACCTTATTTAACTTGATAATTTCTTATCCGACATTAAGTAAATCAGACAAGAACATAATCGGTGATCTCTTTAAGAATCGGATGAGCTTATGTAACTTGTCACGACTTACTCTAGCTACTAATGGTTTCTCAAGTTTGTGTATCTGCAAGAACAAGTTATAAATAACATTGTTAGATCGGTATAAACCTTCTCATCTGAAAAACTTCCTCATCCGAACAAAACCTTTCCTTGTTTTCTTCTTAAAAATTATTTTCAAAAACTATTCTCATGACTCATCTATTTCAAAATCTTTCGGATGAGTTGTTCTTTTGAAAACCCAATTTGAATTTAATATTCTTATATACTAGTTATATTTGGATATAAGACTTGCTTTATTTAAAATAAAGACATAAAATTAACTCGAGTCTTAAAATTCTTTATTTTTTAAAAAAATAATCGAGACTTGGAGAAATTTTCAAAATTTAAGATAAGGTCATTTTTAACCAAGTCTATTAAAACCCCGATCTGAAATAGGGAAACCTTTATGCAAAAAAGGTATATTTCGAAACTTACGTCAGTATACTTACTATCTCTGCGTAAAGTAACCCTATTAGCCGTCTAATCCGTAGCACAGGCGGTTACTTACAATTTTAAGATTGAGTTAATGCCACGCGCCGCGAGGTGAAGCGACTATCTTATATAGCCGTTGCTATACTCCACGCGCCACTTACAATCAACGGTTTAAATTGATTACGATCTTGCCACGTAGCCACCTTCTCCGGATTTCCCTCTCTCTTTTCTTTATTTAAAAACTTACCCTTTTTCGATTCAAATTCACTTTTACAAAAACCTTAGCCCTAATTACTGCAAATCCTCTCGGGTTTTACCGCAAATTCTTGAAAAATGGCTTCAACTTCTTCCAAAACCTCAAAACTTTCTAAACCTACTTTTATTTCATCCTCGAAAACAAATTTCAAAATGAATACCGATGTATTCAAGAATAAACTTAAAGCGAGAGATGTACGTCGACTTTGAAACGACGAGGGACAGAGAGTGCATGGAGGTTCTCCGATTACTTGAAGGGTCACAATCAAGGGATTCTCGTCGTTAAAATCAAAGCGAGAATAAAAATTTGGATTTAATAGGAGCAGAATTTACGGTGAATGTGAAAGTTTGACGATGGATTTGACACGGAGGTGGAGGGTACTCAACTTTCATACACAAGGGAGGCCATTGCCAGGATTTTCGATACTTTCAATGGAAGGGTAAATCCATTGTCCTACAAGGAGGATGTCCGGGAGGAGTCCTTTGATATTGTGGCTCGGATCACGAATAGGAGAACAAGAAGAGATTTGAAGAAAAATTTGTTGAGGAGGAAATCTGAGACTTTTGATGGCGATTGTGACAAAGTCGGTGTTGGGTGATCAAAGTTCGCATGATGGGTTATCAAAACCCAGATTGTGTTGTATGCGAGCAATTATCGGCGAGTTCAAGTCAATTGGGTGGACTTGCTTTTGCTTAAGAGGCTGAAGGAAGAGAAGACGAGATTGACCTTTGATCCCATTACCGGAGAATGGACCACTTCTACTACGGTAAGTTTATTCAACAAAATTACTGTATTAGTTGAAGGAATGAATAAGGTAGTAGATTGGAGCTTGGGAACGAAGAAATTCTCAAGGCAGAAGGGGATTTTGTCCAAGGATGAAAGGATTGGGAATGCCTGATTCATATGATGAATCGACGCAGCTCGTGATCAAAGGACAGCGGTGCAGAGGAGGCGGCAAGAAGACCCGGCGAGCCCGAGGCTGCTCCTATTGTTGAAATCGAGAAAGTTACCTGCAGAAACAGCTCGGGAGGAAGAACAAGTTGAGGTTCCTCTTTAGAGGAGGTTAAGGAAGAAGTCGAAGGCTTCCAAGAGACGGAGATCCAGGTCATCTGGATCGTCCGGTGAGGTCTTCGCAGACAGAAGAGGTGGAACAACGGTCGGAGGAGCCGACTTTACTAGTAGAGGAGGTACCGGTCCTTCGAGATAGCGATCAAGGTCAGCCAAATTGAGGTGCCTCCATCTCCAACAAAGGAAGCCGCTCTATCTCCCATAAGGGAAGAAGGTACCAACTCCTCTTTATCTATTTCTTCCCTATCCCCACCTCGGCAATGAAGAGGTGTGCCCGGTGGCACCTCGGAGCCACTAAAACAGCCACAGTTGCTCCCACCGGTCCAAACTCAAACCCCATCTGAACAAATTCCAACCTTCACCCCACTGACCAAACCCCAACCGATCAAACCACATCACCCACCCCACCTACAGATCAACCCACATCATCCCCTACTCAACAAACCCCATCCTCACTGCTCAAACCTCACCTACTCTACCATCATCGTCTCCAATCCCACTCCCTAAAACCCAATCTACTCCTCCCACAAACTCAAACAACCCCACTCCCCCAAGTCCAATCAACACCTCTCCCAACTCCTTCCTACTCATTTCTCCAAAACATTCAGATCTGCTCCCCTTCCTCTCCACCACCCTCTCAGGAACCACAAACTCCCTCCTCGTCCGAGTCCTCATCCGAGGATGAAGACGGTGACTGAAGTCCAAAGAATCGCCCTCTTCGAAAGGAGGAGATGAAAGGGCTTTGAAAGACCAAATGAAGGAGTATAATGCAATGGTGGTAGATGAACTAGACTGGACAAGTCGATTTCGAGTGAAATGTCTGATCTGAATGCAAAGGTGAAAGACTTGTCCGAAGAAGTTAAAAAGGGGGAAAGGGTGGAGGAAGAAAGAAGACAAGCCCTCACAGCTGCCGTTGAGGAGATGAGGAAAGAACTGGGCTCCAAGGACAAGAGCTTTGGATCCGGGAGGCAGCCAAGGAGGACATCGTAATCAAGTACGATGAATTGGCCGCTCTCCGGTTGAGGTGAGTCGATTGAGGAAGCATTGAGAGAAGATGAACGAGAGGAGGAAGAAGGAGGAGGAAGAGAGGTCCGAGAGACTCTTGGCGGACTCAAGGAAGCTGAACAATCAGAGGCCAAGGGTAAGGGAAAGAAGGTAACAAGCGATGAGCCAAGATCAGCCGACATCGGTCAAGGCTGCTACCAAAGGCAAGGGAAAGAGAGAAGCTGACTTCTCAAATCTCTCCGAAGAACAGATCAAGAGGATTAGACGCGAAAAGAGTTCTTCGGAAAGAAAGAGAAGAGGAGGCTAAAGAAATTGGAGAAAGACTCCAACGTCACCGGAGTAGATCGTAGAGAAAATGGCTAGTGCAAGGCCAAGGTGACGAAAGCTTCAGGCCGTAGCACACCACGCCTGCTCCTCCGAAGATGGTCTGCGGTCAATATGCCAAGGAGTATAAAGAGAAGAACCTGGACGCAATGTGGATGTATTTCGCACATCCTCAAAGCTCCAGGGCCACTCAGCAGGATCCAGACCTTGCAAGGCACGAATAGATCGAGAAGGTAGATGAAGACTTCTATTGTCGGCTGCTCATTGAAGGCGATGTGGAGTTCAACGTCAACCTGATCGCTCCAGCCTTCGAGTACGCAATTACAAACAAGAAAGCTGACGGGACTCTTGACCTAGACCGGTCGGGGAATCGTTCAAAGGGTGGAGACCGAGTCTGGACTCACTCGGGAGGAAGACACAGGCAGTGCGGAGGAGGGTGTTTGGTAGGCTGGTGGTGCGGAAGGTGATCGTAGGGGTATTTAGATAAGAGCTAATCCTTTTTATCTTTTGATTATCTAAGTGCTCCAATCTATAAATTGTAATCAGATTCGATGAATATATGATATTTTGTGGACTTATCTGAACTACCTTGTCTTATCTTTTCAAGCTTTAGTTTCTTACTTGCTTTCTAAGAAAACTGCAAGAATTTTTCTAAGTGTTAATCATCCGAGAAAATTTCTATCTCTCAAAACAAAAACTTTCTTAAAATTTTCTAAGTCTTAAAATTTTTCTAAGTGTTGGTAATCGATAAAACTTTTAAAACTTGAAAATTTTCTTAAGATTCTTTTGAAAAATTTTCTAAGTATGGAAAGCTGTCTAAATGTGAATATTTTTTTAAATATGAATTTGCGCTCTTATATGAACTTATTCGAGTAAAGGTGCTTACATGCTTAAATGTGCCTATACTGATTATCTTAAATAATCTTGACTAACACTCTTTGTGAGTTTGCTTCTTTCTTGTAGTTTTAACTTCATCAAAAGGGGAAATTGTTAGATCGAGTTCTTAGTTTTGATGAGTTAAATTGTAATAGACTAGAACAAGCTCATGTAAATAAGATGACCGAGTTGAGAATGTTTATAACAAATGATGTAGTAAGCTTAGATCTAGGGTGATCGAGACTAGGTGAAGCTAATGAAGTCACCGAGGTCGAAAAGAAGAAGGTCATGCGAAGACAGTCTCGAAGAAGTCATCGTTGGAGAGAATAATGAAGAGCTCAAGACGAGGACAAGACCAGCTGAGTAGAATAAGAAAGGCGAGTCTTCACCAAGTCGGCGGCAGACGCCTAACTCAAGATCGGCTGAAGCCAAGACGGTTTTCAAGATAAGTTTGTTAAGCGGTTTTTAGTTTGTTACAACAAACTAACCGTCTTACGAGTGCTTATAAATAAGAATAAGCACAGATTCTTAGAAGAACTCTTAGCACTCATAATTACGATATTCATATTTTCAAAGCACTCACAAGTTTTCAAAAAGCTTTTCACAATTTTCTAAGTGTTTACATAACACTTTCCTGTATATCTTCAAACATATTCGCACCGTATCTTTCTCGATTTCCTAGATAGATTGATAGTTTGAAGATAGGTTGAAGAAGAAGATCATCAAGTCATTGTAATTGTAATCACCGGTGAGTAAGTAAGATAGTAAGTAGTCGAGGCCCTTCTTCAAGTTGAAGAAGAAGAGTGGATGTAGGATCTTTTGATCGGTACCACTATAAATCGTTTGTCATTTACTTTCTGCATTTATCTTTCTGTTGATAATCAATTGTTCAAACAAATCAATTTCAGATTGCTTTTTGATCCTAAATAGATTGAGTCTAAAAGCTGTTTCCACCGTCCTACTTTGATATCTTGAATTGATAATCGAATTTTGAAAAGATTTAGATAATCTATTCAACCCCCTTCTAGATTATTGTTGGTCCCACTTAGTTGAATAGATTAAAGGAAACTTGAATCAACCTTCTAGGAAGAATCTAGAAGGGGGATTGAATAGATTTTTCAGATTTTACAAATCTTTGAAAACTTATTCAAAACACCAAAGTTACACAATGGAATTAGTTTTAAACTCAACTTTATTTTGATCAAAAGCACACCGATAATTTGTCTAACTTTAATTCTGAAATTGATCTTGAATATAAACTGAAATTGATATGAACAGATAAGTAAATGAAAGCAATAGAGAACACACAGATTTATAGTGGTTCGGATTATAAAAATCCTACATCCACTCTCCTTCTTCAACTTGAAGAAGAGTCTCTTCTTACCACTTACTTACTCACCGACAACTTACGGTTTACAATTTACACAAATCTTCAAATCTTCAAACTCCTAAACTCTTTCTTTAAGATCTAACTTTACGGTGAAAGATGAGCTTTGAAAATGTACGGTGAAGTGTTCTACAAACACTTAGAACTTTCTCAAAAACTCTTTGAAAAACTTTGTGAATCGATGTGAAAGTAGAAATCTGAATACTGTGAATAATGTGTTATTCGTATGTATAAAATGAAAACCTAGACCTATTTATAAGTCTGAAAGACAGTTAGTTTGTTAGTCGAGTTCTAACAAACTAAAAGCTGCTTAACAAACTTAATCTTGAAAACCGCTCTTATCTTCACTGATTTTTCCCTAGTCGTCTACGGTGACTTGGTGAAGACTTGCCTTTCTTATTCTACTCGGCTTATCTTGACCTCGTCCGAGCTCTTCATAATCGTCTCCGCAGATGACTTGACTTGAGCATGTCTCCAGATGACTTACAACTTTTCGAGACTTCATGACTTGTCCATCCTCGACCTAGTCCGATCAACTTCGTCTTTGGAACTCCATCTCACTGTTCTTTGGGATAAATGCCTTTCATATGGGTTGATCTTTTTAACTCATCAAAACCTTTCTTGATCTAATAATTTCCCCTTTTGATGAAGTTAAAACTACAAGGAAGAGACACACTCACGGTGAAGTTAGTCAAAGTTAATCAAGATAATCGATAGGCATATCGTAACACATTCACACTTTAACTCAGATTTATTCAAGTTAGAACACTTAATTCACACTTAGAAAAATTTTAAGTAAGAATTCTTAAGTCTTAAGACTTTTTCAAAATATTTAGACTTAATAAAAATTTAAGTCTTAGGACTTAGAAAATTTTTAAAGACTTAGAAAATTTTTAGGAAAATTTTAAGTCCGAGATGAAAATTTTC
This sequence comes from Paraleonurus japonicus, assembly GCA_030762865.1. Taxonomy (NCBI): domain Eukaryota; kingdom Viridiplantae; phylum Streptophyta; class Magnoliopsida; order Lamiales; family Lamiaceae; genus Paraleonurus; species Paraleonurus japonicus. Next base: position 26,514,916 of record CM061052.1, on the reverse strand, counting down.
TTAGATGATTAATACTTAGAAATTTTTTTAAGTTTTCTTAAAACAAGAAAGAAAGCTTTAAAAATAAGACAAGTAAATCGAGATAAACTTGAGTAAATTCATTCACATATATACAAATTACGATATATAGAGAACTCGATAGAAAGATAAGATAAGGAAAAGAAAATACTGGTCTATTAGATTCCCCATCGGCTTGACTCGGGAATGTTTAGCTTGATTGAAAACCCTAGCTACGAGCTATTTGAGTTCATTCTCATCCGTGAGCCGGGATTCCCTTTCGGCTTTAGCAATGATAGTCCCGACCTGCCGGTCGGGAGTCCCGTCTTCGTTTATCTTGGGCTTAGCATGCTCGAAGGCTGGTGCGATTAGATCACAATTGAACACTTGGTTGGCCTCGTCGAGCAGTTTCCCATACATCTCGGCATCCTCTTTCTCGATCCGAGGCATGCCACCTGGAGGTCTTTATCTGCTGCGCCAAGAGGAGAGTTCTTTAAGATGTACCGGTGGTACATCCACTTGGCATCTAGAGCTTTCTTTTTGTACTCCTCTGAATGCTTCCCAACCACCATCTTGGGAGGAGCCGAGGTGCGGTGGTAGGGTCGGAAGTCGGCTTCATCTGCGGTCTTGGATACCCACTTCCTCGACTCCCGATCCCACTTCGGCTTAGCTCCCTTGCCCAGCCTTCTTCAGCCTTTTCTTCTCCCGCTTCTCGTACTTCTCCTTTTCAGCATGTATCCTTACGATCTGCTCACCGAGAGGTTGGAGAAGTCAGGTTCTTTCCTCTTGCGCTCGGCTGGTTTGGGGCTGGTCACCGCTCACCGATGACTCCTTCTCGATTGCCACTTGCTTTCCCTTTACCCTTGCCCTTGGCCTCGGGTTTTTCAGCTTCCTTTATTCGGGCTAGCAGTTTCTCCGTCTTCTCTTCATCCTCCTTTCTCCTCTTCTCTTCATCCTCTCGGATGGCCTCCTCGATCCGGGTCACCCTCGGTTGCAAAGTAGCCACTCATCCGATTTGACTTTGATTTCGGCCTTGGCTGCTTCCAACTCAGTGAGTATGCTTTAGGAGTTTGTTTGAAGTGACTACTTGTTACCTTTGTGTTTTTGTTTGTTTTGTTGTTTTTGTGTGAATTTGATACTTGCTATCTTGTCTAGATGGAAGGATACGACTCATACGCATGGACTCAAGAGTATTATCAAGAGAGTATGGTGTATCCTCCACACTATGAAGAATATGGATACAATAATTGGAGGAACTATGACGAGAATTCTCAATTGCAACAAGTTCCACCCGATTATGGAGATTGGAGATGTGATGAAATTCCTCCCCCACCTCAAGAGATGTTTCCATTCTATGAGCATTATGATCAATTCGATCCATGTTGTGGACTTGAGTATCAAGGAGCATCGGAAGGGGAATACTATGATGATGGGAGAAGCTATGAGCATGACTATCAAATGCAACAAGCTTCCTCTCATTATGAAGAATGGGGACTCTATGATGTGAGAGCTATATTGAAGGACATGCTTGGAGTGTTGCTAGAAAAATTTGAGGAAGATGAACCGAAATGTGAAGAAATGCTACCCTTGTATGAAAACATTTATGAGACCAAAGCATTGGTTGATTCAATGATAGAGGGGAACATGGAGATCACGAAGCTCAATTCATGGTGTTAAAAAGTCAACTCAAATATTTTCTACTCCAAGTAAAGAACATAACCATCATGGAGAATCAAGAAGAAGAAGGGGAGGAAGAAAATGAAAGTGAAGAAGATGTAGTAGAGGGTCCAAGCAAGAAGGATGAAGTGGAAAATTTCCTTGTCAAAAGTGAGGAAGAGGAATGTCCATTGATGGACATGCGCAATAATGAACAAGCAAATCTAGAAGCACCAAATGAGGAATTGAAGAACGAAATGAGCATTTCTAAACCTTGGTTAGAGTTTGTTGTAACAAACTAAGCTGTCTTATATTCTTATAAATAGGCCTAAGCACAGTTCTTAGAAGAACTTTGGGCACATTCTGAAACATATTTTCTCAAAGAGCACTCATAGCAAAGTTTAGTTTTGATGAATTAAAATTTTATAGGTTAGAAAAGCTCATGTTTATAGGATGACCAGCTGAATTTGTATAGATCGGTGATGTAATACATTTTCCTAGTAGACTCGATTAGACTAGGTAAGATTGAAAGAGTCGGTGAGGTCAAGAATTTTCGAGGTCATCCGGAGACCGTCTTGAAAAGGTCGTTTGTTTGAAAGATTAATGAAGAGCTCAAGACGAGGTCAAGACCACCTGAGTAGAATAAGAAAAGTGAGTTTTCGCCAAGTCAAAGACAGACAACTAACTCAAGATCAGTGAGGTCGGGCAATTTTAAAGAAAGGTTTATTACAACAAACTAACCGTCTTCTGACCTTATAAATAGAACTAAGCACAGTTCTTAGAAGAACTTTTGCACTCATTTTCAAAGCTCACATTATCGAAAAGCACTTACTAGTTTTCTAAAGCATTTCTTATAATATTTTCTAAGTGTTTGAAGAACACTTTAAGAAACCTTCAAATCACAATCTGCACCGTAAACATAGATTTGTTAGATAGATTGATAGATTGAAGGAGAATCAGAGACGAAGAACATCTTCATTATAACGTGTAATCGGCAGTGTTGATGTCGCATGTGATGTTATCACATATTCTCGCTACATCGTAATTTGACCCTTTCTTTCTTCATATAACTAACATTTATTCTCTAACAGTTCAATGTTGTAGTAGATGTTGTGACATTGCGGAGTTGAAGATCTAGAACATTCTACGAGGGATCTGGAATGAAGACCGAGTGAAATGTTGTCGAGGATCTTTGTAACATCAAGTGCAACATTGAGGATGGATTCAGAATCTTCTACAAGGATCGATTCAAGACCAATTCCAGAGAGATTTAGAAGGACCTAGATCATGCGGTTGCGAGGAGTTAACCACGAAATCAACTAGCTACATGGACGGTTACGTGAGAGAATTAAGGGAAAGTTATTTGGAGTTTTTCTAGATCCATCTACAAGGATCTATGGTTGAAGACCGAGGACCTCTATAAATAGAAGACCGAGGACTTCAACAATGGCAAGGAATATCCAAATATCAATTGTTGAGTGCGTTAGTGCATCCAAGTGATAGGGCCGTTATTCCCCCTTTATGTTGGTACTTGTGCATTTTACCTCGTTTACCAACATAGGTTTATTGAAGTGTCATTAAGCGTAGATGTCTTTGATACTTTGATTTACTTTTGACGGTGTAATATTTTGTAACACTACACTTAGTTGTTTAAGAGTCAATAGGTGATATTGAGTCTTTATTTCCCGTTGTAAAGGTTCTATCTTGGAAACTCTTTACACAAACTCACTCTCGAATTAGTGAAACGTTTCGACAGTGCATCCTAGACTTTAATTAACAAGTCTATGAAAAATTTACTCCTTTGCATTGTAGTGTTAGTCTTCCGCTGTGTTTCACATTACGATATTTAGATGTTGTAGTGTATGCCATAACATTCAAGACAACATCATTGTTTACACTACACGCACACTTTCTGCATGATGGCGAGATAGTAAGTGAGAAGGAAGAGTCCCTTCTTCAAGATTGAAGAAGGAGAGTGGATGTAGGATCTTTTGATCTAAACCACTATAAATCCTGTGTTCTTTACTTTACTGCATTTAATTTATGTTGATTCCTTACAAATTGGTTAAAATCACTTTAGATTGCTTTAGATCCGATTATATAGATTGAGTATAAATCTGTTTCACTGATGCCTTTGATTTTGGGGTTTGCAATTTAAGTTTGAATTAAGAATCTGAATTTTGTGAAAAATTTAGATAATCTATTCAACCCCCTTTCTAGATTATCTCTGGAAGGCTTGCTCAAACTTTTAAAACACTTCAATCTAAGGACCAACAAGTGGTATCGGAGCGGTGTTAAGTTGTTTACGATATATTGGTGGTCTTGAAGTTTTTTTTTTTTTAATTGTGATTTTGCCATTATTCTTCTTCTTTGATTCGCTAACCTTGCTAATAAGTTTCTATCAAGTTTCTTGTTCATCATGTCCGAAATTAAAAGTAAGAAGACTAGGAGTTTGCCAAATTCTCGATTGAAGATTATGATTACTGAAAGTTTAGGATGGAGAATCATCTGAAAACTATTCATGATTGGATGGAAGAAGTTCTGGAGAAAGGTCCCATCATGTTTTACCATGGGATTGTGAGTGATAGAGCCAAATCTTTTGAGTCCAGAGTCGGACGTGAGAAAAAGGGTGCGAGATCTAACAAATGATGAGAGAAAGATCCATAACTTGGACCAAGTAGCAAGAGAGAGATCATAGAAACCGTAAGTAAAGATTAGATTGAAAAGGTGAAACGTTGCAAAATGGCTAAGGAAATGTGGGAGACTTTGGCGAATATGTGTGAAGGATCGAGATCGGTTAAAGAGAATAAGCTACAATCTGCTTTGCATACATTTGATATTTTCAAGATGAAGGAGGGTGAATCAATTGATCGGTTGGATGTTAGGTTGACAAATCTTCTCAATAAGGTGCTAACTTGGGAAAGTCCTATACAGAGAAAGAGATTAATAATAAGATTCTCAGATCATTGAGCAAGAGATGGAGAGAGAAGGCTAACATTCTCAAAGCCACACAAAATTTATCTTCAATTTCTCACCATACATTGTTATCACATCTTAAAGCTTTAGAATATGACATTGATTGAAGATGAAGAAGATGAAGCCGAATCATCTACTTTTGGAAAAACAGCTTTTATTTACGCATCGGGAAGAGTTAGATAAGGTGTCAAAAGCTTCGATTTGTCAATTAAGGAAGAAATGTCCCCGTTGATGAAAAGATATGAAAGGCTCAAGATCAAGTATAAAAGAAATAAAAAGGACAGATCAGGTCGAAGGAACTACAAGCCGATAGAGAAGAAAAGGTTTCAGATAATGAGAAGAAAAAGATCACTCTAGAAGGTTCGAGATCACTTGTTAGAAGAGGAGAAAGTAGTCTAAAATCGATAGAGGAGACAAGCTGTTATACCTGTAATAAACCTCGGTCACTACAGCTATGATTGTCCTCAGCTTACTCCAAGAGAACGTGAGGAAAAGAGAAAAAATGTGACAGGAGATATGCGAGATCAGAGAGCTCTTCTAGCTGAAAAGGAAGAAGTTCATGAAACATCATCATCTTCATCCTCATCTGGATTTGGGTCGATGATGACATCCGTCTCATGGCTAAAGAGGTAAACTACTACTCATCTTCTTATAATGATTGTGAAAATTTATCCGAATCGATACAAGTTTTATTAATAAACTTTTGAAAGAACTGGAGACCGCTCAATCTACTTATACACAGATAGAGATTGAAAATTTGAAATTAAAGGATCAAATTCTTAGTCTAACCAAGGAAATTCAGACTAGGATTAGTGAAAATCAGATCGCTTATTCAAGGGGGAATGTCACCTAAGACCATTACTAATTCTTCATCCGAAAAGACTGTTGAGTTAGAAAAAGAATTGAATTCTTTAAAACTTAAATTATCAAATGTCTATTCAGAGAATGAGAGTTTTAAGAGGACTAACAGAGAGTTAAATCTCAAGTTAGGACTTCTTAGTAACACTCAATCTACAATAGATAAAATCTTTAGTACTTTTCAAAAGTCTAATGATAAGACAGGATTAGGTTTTAATAAAAACAAAAAGGATGATCTGTAAAACCAAGGGTTTTTGTCAAAGCTAATAAAGCTAAGGAGGAGACAACATTTGGTCCTTGGAAACCTAAAAACAAATCACCTCAACTGATATTTCGCAAAGAAAATACGACGAAGAGAAATGTTCCCATGGTTAAACCAAAGACTAAGTCAAAATCTCATCCAAAGTACAATAGTTTTGATGGAAGAAGCAAATCATATTCATTCTTAACAAGATATAAGATAATTATTAAAGATCAATTTGAATAAGATTGATCTTGATAGTCTTATATTGGTTGATAGATATGGATGCAAACTTCAATCACTGGTTTTAAGAAATATTGATGTGTTTATTTAGATTCCTAAATGCCAACTTAACCAAGAAGGACCCAACTTACAAAGGGTACCTAAAATCTAATCTGTGATTGCAGGAAGATACAAGAATAGTAGAAAGGACAGATGTGCTTGAGGTCGTCTGCAGTATATTGACAGTGGGTGTTCAAAACATATGACCTTTCAAAAGCGTCTACTTTCTAACTATCGACTATAGATGGACCACGAATCATGTTTGGAGACATCAATTTTGGGCTAACTAAAGGAGTTGGAACCTTAATGATTGGTGATATTCAAGTTAATGGAGTTTACTATGTTGAAGGGTTGAGACATAATGCTGTCTGCTTCACAATTTTGTGGTAAGGGTTTTAGTGTAAAATTCACCCGTAATGCATGCTATGTCTTAGATGGTCTCGGTGAAAATATACTATTAGGTGGAGTCACCAAGGTAACATTTATGTTTCCAATTTCAAAAGTTGCCCTAAAGATACTTGTCTTGTTGCGAAGAGTTCAGATGATTTAAGTTGGTTGTGGCATAAACGCCTTGGCCACTTAAACTTCAAAACACTTAACAAAATAACAAGGAAATCTTTAGTTAAAGGACTCCCAGATAGGGTATTTTCAAAGAACCATGTCTGTGATGCTTATTAAAAAGGAAAACAGAGACTAGAACTTCTATTAAAACAATAAATAGTCCTTCTTCGATAGGATTCTGGAACTACTTCACATGGATCTTTTTGGTCCAGTCCACACCTCTCAGCTTTAGTGGAAGAAAATACACGTTGGTAATCGTAGATGATTTCTCAAGATTCACCTGGTTATTTTCTTGTACAAGAAGAATGAGACTATGACAAAGATTCCAGAATTTCTTAAAAGAATTCAAAATGAAAAAGGATTAAGTATTGTTAGAATTAGAAGTGATAAAGGTATGAATTCCTTAATACACTTGTTGCTAACTATTGTACCGAGAATGATATAGCTCACGAGACATCACCGCAAGGACACCTCAACAAAATGGAGTTGTTGAAAGGAGAAACAATACTCTAAAAGAAGCTGCAAGGACTATGCTATCTCGAGTACAACACTCCACACGGTTTTGAGCGAAGCTATTAATACCGCCTGCTTTATTCAAAATAGATGTCGATTGTTAAAAATAAGTGTAAAACCCCTTACGAAATATGGAATGGTAGATCACCCAAGATTTCATATTTTCATATTTTTGGATGCAAGTGTTTCATTCACAACAATGGTAAATCTTATTTAAAAACTTTTGATGCTAAGATTGCAGATGGGATATTCTTAGGATATTCCTCTGTCTCTAAAGCTTATAGAGTTTTTAATAAGACAACCTTGTGTGTGGAAGAAACACCACATGTTGTGTTTGATGAATGCTGCTTTTGAGTGTAAAGATGTAGATGACATCACAAAGATTTCAGATGATCTATATAAGATGAATATTAAGAGATCAACAAATGGCGAAGTTTTATGAACCGTAATCAGAGACTCGGACAAGGAAGAAGAATCAGACTCAAACAAAGAAAAAGAGCCTGAAAGTTCTTCAAAATTAGCTGATCGACAATTACCTTACCGTATAATCGGGAAGAAATTTCGAAGGTAATATAGAATCATTTGAAAAGGATATTTCGAGACAAGTCTTCATCCTTGGTAAAAGGATAATGACTTATCATCCAAATTGAATAAATAATTGGAGATTTAGATTCTGGAGTCCAGACTAGGACACAGCTAAATTATGATTTTATTTTCAATTTTTATGTTTTATTACTTAAACCTAAGTCAATTATCAAGCTCTAACCGATTCCAATTGGATTAATGCTATTCAAGAATAATTGAATCAGTTTCAAAGACAAGATGTGTGGGAGCTTGTTGTAAGGCCTCATCATCAAAAAGTCATTGGAACTAAATGGGTCTTTAAAAACAAAAGGGATGAGAACAATATTGTTGTTAGAAATAAAGTCGACTAGTTGCTCAAGGTTATTCACAATCAAAAGGGATTGATTATAATGAAACCTTAGCACCAAGAGCTCGTCCTGGGGACCATAAGATTGCTCTTAGCCTATGTTGTTTTTAAAAGATTCACGTTCTTCAAATGGATGTAAAATCAGCATTTCTAAATGGAATCCTAGTTGAAGAGATTTATGTAGAGCAACTTCCGAGACTTTGTCAAAGGAGACAAGGTCTACAGGTTAAGAAAAGCTCTATATGGACTTAAACAGGCTCCAAGAGCATGGTATGATACCTTGTCTCGATTATCTAATTCAAAATGGTTTTGTAAAAGGTAAAATATATAGAACTCTATTTAGAATAGAATTTGATAATGATCTTTTATCAGTACAAATTTATGTTGATGATATTATTTTTGGATCAACTAACCAATCTTTGTGTGAAAAATTTATTCATCTCATGAAAAGCGATTTGAAATGTCCATGATGGGTGAAATGACATACTTTCTTGGACTTCAAGTCGATGCACTAAGAAGGGGATATTCATCAATCAAGCAAAATATGCAAAGGATCTTATTGAAAAGTTTGGAATAGGTACCAGCCGAGAAGCTAAGATACCTATGATGACAAACTTCTCCATGGATGTAGATGATAAGGGGAAGACACAGATCAAACGAGAATACGTGGTTTTAATAGGTTCATTATTATACTTAATCGCTAGTAGACTCGCTTATTTCTTTTGCGGTAGGTGTCCGTGCATGTTTCCAAGCTAAGCCAAAGAAGAGTCATCTTGAAGCAAACAAGAAGATTCTTAAATTCTTGAAAGGTTCAATTAATGTAGGACTGTAGTACCCAAATGACGATAATTTTGAATTGTCAGGATTCTCGATTTAGATTTTGGTGGGTGCAAGATAGATAGGAAATCTACTTCTCGAACTTGCCAAATTAGGGAAGTAAGCCGATTTCATGGTTGTCTAAAAATAAACCTCTGTAGCTACTTCCACTACTCAAGCCGAGTATATGGCGGCAGCAGGAAGTTGATGTTCTCACTGATCTAGATTAGTCAACAACTAAGGGATTATAATATTATCACTAGAGATATACCAATCTTTTCCGATAACAATAGTGCCATAGCTATTACCCAGAGTCCAGTCTTACATACTCGTTGCAAACATGATGATATTCGACATCACTTTATTCGTGATCATGTAGAACAAGGTGATATTAGATTAGAGAAGATACTAACTGATTTTCAAAGAGCTGATATACTTTCTAAACCATTAGTGAAACAAGATTTAAAGAACTCGTGTTTAGATTTAGGATTACTTGATGCTTCATTGGTTGATTTATAATTCTCTATTGATTGTATCTTGTATTTCTTTCTATCACATTTTCTTTATTATGACTAGAAAGAATTATCGACTTGATATGTGTCAAAGGACAATCACAGAGCCGATATAATTGATCTCCTTTCTAAAGGAATCAAGAATCAAGGATTAGTCATATTGACCTTATCTAACTTGATATTTGCTTCTCTAAACATCAAGTAAATCGACAAGGACACAATAATCGGCTAACTTTCTCACAAGACAGATGAGTATGTGCATCTTGTTAGGCCTCAATCCCCCACAAGGATCCCCAAACAACGATATACTCTAGATACTAATGGTTTCAAATATTTGTGTATTTGCAGGAACAGTTCAGACAATATTGTTAGATCAGTTTGAATCATCTCTATCTGTTCATAACCAAAAATCCTTGTTTTCAAAATTGTTTCAAAATATTCTCACACCTCATCAATTTAAAAAAATTCGGATGAGTTGTCTTTGTTGAAAAACCTCAGTGAGTTGAATGTCTTTATGTACTATTTATATAAAGATATGAAACTTAGTCTATTTTTAAAAATGGCACAAGTTAACTCGACTTAAAATATTTTGTTTTTAAAATTATCCGACTAGGATGTATTTTCAAAAATTTCGCATAAGGTCATTTTAGAGACCAAGTCATCCTAAACCTAGTCTCGATTTGGAAAACCTTTATGCAAAGAAAGGTATATTTTAGCTTACGTCGTGTATAAGTACTTCTTTGCATAAAGTGGCCCCTAAAACCGTCTAATGAATGGGCTGGACGGTTACTTTTCCGCATTTTAAAAGCGAGTTAATGCCATACGTTGTACCCCAAATGTCTAAATACAATTAGCCATTGAATCGAAATAGTGTCACATTTAAATAAATGGTCTAGATTTAAAATCACTTTACACGTGGACCACTTATCCATTTTTCACTCCTATAAACGATAATCTTCCTCATTTTACCAAAAATTACATCGAGAAAAACCCTCTTTTACTCTCTGTAATTTTTCAACTTACAAAAATTTCAAAAACCCTTTGTAAATGACCAGAAAACCCACTCAAATTACTGCAACCATGGTTAATTTCAACAAAGAAGCTTACAACAAAAAAATCAAGTCGAGATGTACGTGGACTTCGACACCACACGAGAATAGAGAATCCTGGAGATTCTTCGACTAATGGAGCGATCAAGGCTAAGAGTTTTTGTTCGAAGAAATCCGAGAAGAACAAACTCTGGATATGAGGGGGATAGAATTTTACGTGAATGGGAAATACGAAGATGGAATTTTCATGACTTACGTAGATGGTGAAAATCTCTCTGTTTCAAAATCGAGAGATTGCAAGGATTTTTAGACAAATGAAGAAGGTGTAGATCCTTTTACATACAAAGAGGATGATTGGGTCGAATCATTTGAGATGATTGCTCGTACTTCGCGGCAACGATCGTCGCAAGGAGTTAAAGAAAAAAATGTTGAGGAGGAAGTATCTTCTTCCTCAAGACTATACTTACTAAATCGATACTTGGTGAGAAGAACTCACATGACGGATTGTCGAGGCCGAGGCTTTGTTGCTTAAGGGCAATTTTGGATGGAGTACAAGTCAATTGAGCAGAGTGATTAGTGGTGAATTATTGCATGAGTTTTGAGGGATTTAAAGGCATAAAATGATGAAAAGTATTATTGTTTAAGCTTAAAAGTATAGAGTATCACTCTTTATGCTTAAATGTATTACTAACGCATTCCGTTTGGTTTTTATCTCGTTTTGAGTTTCCTAGCGGAATTTGACGAAACGAAAAGTACTAGGATTCATATGGCGATGAGACGAAGGCGTAGGGCAAAAATGGGGTCGGAGGTGCACAACGGCCGAAAAAAATCCCTAGGCTCGACCTACGGTCGAGCTTAGGAGCCTCGAGTCGAGGATGAAGGCCAAGCCAAAAATAGGGTTTTAAAGATCCCTCGAGTCGAGGGAGGAGTCAAGCCTCGAGTCGAGGTTCAGCCCTCGACTCGAGGGATGTGTTTTTCGGAATTTTATTATTTTTCGACCAATCGTGAGCGTGACACGTGGCAGGCAGTTATATACATATATATACACGAAAATACAGATTTTTAGACGATTTTTGATCAAGAGGGAGAGAAGAAGATCAAGAACATACACTTTCACACACACATAGCTAGGGTTTCAATTTATTCTTTAATTTAGACGATTAACGGATGTTTTCTTTATAATTGGATGCCAATTAGGTGATATTCTTCCTTTAATTTCAGTTTTCTTGATTCAATTTCTTGTTATGACATTCGGTTATTCAATTAATTTCATGGATGCAATTTCTTTAATTATGATCAACTAAATTCCTAGTGCTAGGGTGTTTTGATGCATATGGGTGATTGATCTTGTGAGAAATTCTTATGGGTGATTTTAATTGTTGATTAATTAATTGGATTGATGAGGTTTGATTGATTTATTTATTTAATTAATTTCTAATTCCATGCAGAGTTGTTTAATTATCGCAAGGAGACTTGGGTATTTAGATAACTCATTTGGGTGAGGGAATTAATTGGGTAATTAGAGTTAATATTGGGTTAACGCAAGGAGACTTTGTTAATTCCATTAGAAATACATCAACTCCACATTAATTGCTTAGATTAGTAGTCGGGTGATTAGTGAAGAGACCATAGGTAAGTTGCCTTAGTATCGAAGGGGAGACATGCTAGGGGAACCTATTGACTCGTGCTCTAGCCCCGGGAGGAAAGGGTGACATAGTCCTCTCAAACTTTCGAGCTTAAATCGTAGCGTAATTCCTAGGCTTACCAAGTACGTAATTATTGTTTGGTTAAAAGTTTGCTCTTATTAATTGCTTAACATGATAAATGCTCATTTGAATTCGTTGCATGATTGATACCCATTTGTTGATAAGAACCCGAACACGTCTTTATTATTGATTGAATTTCATTGTTAGTGGAATTTAGTTATTTAATTAGTTAATTATTTGCATAAAACCAATTGATCCTATTATAAGACTTGTGCTACAATTGCGAATAAATTAGCAAATTTAGGGCTATCTCACACTTAATTTCCGTGGATCGATAATTTAACCGGGTAACTTACTAGCTACACGATCCCTTTACACTTGAAGGGTGAGTGTTGGCTTTTAAGCCTATCAAGTTTTGGCGTCGTTGCCGGGAATCGGTGTTTGAGATAACTTAGATTGAAAGTTGAAAGTAGTTGATAGTGTCTTTTATTTTTGTTTATCTTGTTCTTGCTTGCCTTGTGAGAATTTGATACTTGATTGTTTTCTAGGTGTGTATGTACACAAGATTAAGGGTATTGAACCAATTCCCTTGAACTTGGAGATCGAAGGCACCGCAAGGGAAAACCGAAATCGTCGAAGGGCTCAAGCTCGAGCAAGAGAAAGAGAACGTGAAATGGAGAACAACGACCAAGATGTGGTCGAAAGGAGAGAGAATGGAAGAGCAAATCAAAGAGAGCCTCCAAGAAAGAATCCAAGGGAAAGACCAATCCGGGAGAATTTCGAGCCTCCACCAAATCCACTATGATGGGATAGCTCGTCCACCGGTGACGGCTAATAATTTCGAAATCAAGCCAGCTTTGCTGCACATTCTTCAAAGCAACTAGTTTGGTGGAGATCCCAAGGAGGACCCGAATCGTCATATTGCTCAATTCCTTGAATATGCCGATACGGTGAAGATGAATGGAGTGACTGAGGATGCATGGAGAGCATGTCTCTTCACATTTACATTGAGAGATCGAGCCAAGGATTGGATAGCCTCTCTTCCATGAGATAGCTTGGGTTCTTGGGAAGAATTGAGTAAGAAATTTCTCTTGAAATTTTTCCCACCTTCCATGACTCTCCAATGCAAGACGTTGATTGCTCAATTCCATCAAATGGAGGGAGAGAATATGCATGAACCTTGGGAGAGATTTAATAGCTTACTTCGGAAGTGCCCTCAACATGGTTTTGTAGATGAGCAAAAATGAGATTCTTCTATTATGGATTTGATCCACCATCTCGGAGAACTCTTGACTCAAGTGCGGGTGGATCACTCTTTGACAAGTCCGAAAGAGAAGCTAAGGAGTTGATTGAGAATATAGCTTGCAACACCGCAAGTTGGCCAACCGAGAGAAGGGGTCATTTCAAGATTGCTCAAGTAGAAGAGAATGAGACGTTGAAGGTGCTAGCCGATGTGGTTCAAAAGTTGGCTACAAAAATGGATGGTATCGTAGAAAGTGGCATGAGAAGTGGAATGGGGGTGGTAATGAAGCTCACCAAGTGGCTAATCATGTAGAAAAGGTAAGCTATATGGGAAGACCATCATATCCTCAAGGAAATTTTCAAGGTAATCAATTTCCTAATCAAGCCCCTCCACAAAATTACCAAAGCCGATATCCCAACAATCCTCCACCAAATTTCCAAAATCAAGCCTCTCAACCACATCTATATCCCTCAAACAACCTTCCATATAATCCCAACTTTCGAAGGCATGAGAACTTATCATACTCAAACCCAAAAGCCGCCCTTACTCTACCTCCGGAATTGATCCGGGTGCTCGTGCACCTAACAATGAGGGAAGCCAAGCCTTGAGGATTTACTCACAAGTTTTATGGGTGCTCAAAATCAAAAGATGGAGAAGATGGAGAGTGTGGTGAGTTCGTTGGCCAATCAAGTCAAGAACCTAGAGTTCCAAATTGGTCAAGTTGCTTCTTCAAGTGGAGGAAATCAAAAGGAAAACTTTCCTCTACTACGGAAGTGAACCCGAAAGAGCATTGTATGGCAATTAAAGTCCGGAATGATACTCATTATGAAGGCCCAAACATGCCGGTGGAGGAAGATGAGGACAAAGTTGAGAAGAAAATTGGTGTTGAAGTTGAGAAGGAAGTTGGTGGTGAAGAGAAAGAAGAGTTGAAAGAAGAGAAGAAAGAAGAGAGAATTACCAAGTGGAAGAAGGCAAAAGAGTTGAGGAAAGAGTTAGAAGGTGCCAACGTTGAATATGATGCGTGGGGGTACCAAAGACTTATGTTCCACCACCATATCCTCAAAGGTTCATGAAGTAAAAGCTCGATGAGAAATTCTCAAAGTTCTTGGAAATCTTCAAGAATATAAAATGTCAATGTACCTTTGATGGATGCTCTTGAGGAAATGCCTACTTATGCTAAATTCTTCAAAGAATTGATCACCAAGAAGAGAAAATCTGATGAAGTGGAGATGGTGAGCTTATACATGGAGTGTAGTGCTCTTATTCAAAAGAGTCTACCTAAAAAATTGAAGGATCCGGAAAGCTTCACGTTTATTTGTGAGATGGGTAATGGTGAGAAGAAGAAGGCCCTTTGTGACCTTGGAGCTAGCATTAATTTGATGCCATTATCTATCTATGACCGTTTGAAGCTCGGTGATTTCAAACCAACTCACATGGCCCTACAACTAGCCGATAGATCATTCGTTCATCCAAAAGGAGTTGTAGAAGATGTGGTGGTGAAGGTGGACAAATTTAGCTTCCATGCGGACTTTGTGGTGATAGAGATGGAGGAGGATCCCAATATCCCCTTGATCCTTGGGAGACCATTTTTGGCTATTAGTGGAGCTACTATTGATGTGAAGGAGGGGAAGATCAATCTCAAAGTGGATGATGAAGAAATCTCATTCTCCATGAACATTAAAGATCCTCCAAAAACTAGCTCCATACATTCTATACTCTCTATCTGTCATTTCATTGATGATTCTCATAATTTAAGCAAGTTTAATGTTGCTAATGATAATTCTCTTTGTGTGCTAGGAAAGGAAGTGGAGAAGGAGACGGTTTGGTTTGACAAGAAGAAGAGAAGAAACAAGAGAAGGAAACATTATCATGCTTCATCCTCCATGGAAGTGGGTGGAGTGAATATGAAATGGATTGCAAAAAGTTGAGCGACTCAAGCTCCGTCCGGCATAGGACGTTAACACTAGCGCTAGATGGGAGGCAACCCATCCTTTTTTCTTGCTTTCGTTTTTATTTATTTATTTATTTATTTATTTATTTATTGCTTTCAATAAGTGTGTGTGATTTATTTTTGTGTTTCTTGTAGGAGATCGAGGTGTGCAAGTGAGGCTTGGTGTGCGACAAGTTTGACTATGAAAGAGATTTTAAAGCCTTTACGGTACCACACCTTCTCTAGACTTAGACTTGTCTAAGTTTGGGGGAGGTGTGCCTTGTTTCTTCCTTTCTTTTCATTATGTGCTCATTTGGATTTCATAGTGGGTGTTATGTGCAACTTCACCTAGCTAACTATCTTTGCCAAACTTTTAATTGCTTTGCAATGAAAAGTTTGGGGGTGTGTGTTAGCTAGCAATGTTTGTTGCACCAATTTGTCTCTCATTCGTAATGAGAAAATTGTGTGAAAATTTTAGTGAAGATTGAGCTTAAGTTTGGATTTCATTATTATCTTTGAGTCTATTTATGTGAATTTGATGAGGTGTTATGCTTGGAGGTATGTATGTGGCATATTTGTTTTGATTGATGAACATGATAAACTTGTGATATGTTGATGAGTTGATTTGTTGCTTGATTCTAGCATGAGAAGTTGTCTTGTGATGATGAGTGTGATGAAGGATGCTTTATCTTTGCTAATTTTAAGCCCGTGAGCTTTTGAGCCTTTTAAATCATGCATAAAAATGAAAAACGGTTTGATTCCTTGTTGAGTGCATCAATTATAATTTTGCATGCTAGAACATGCCTATAGACTTGTTGAAGTCGAGTTTTGTGTGGATCTATTTAAGATGATTTGAGGTCATGTTTGATTTGTTAAAGCCATTTAGCCAAATTTTACCCCACCAATGCCATTGATTTTCCTAGTAAGTCAATTTGTGCCTTTAAGCCTTATTCTTTGGTAAGCTCGTGAAATTAATTCATTTTGTCTTTCCTTATGAGCCTTTATTCGAAATGTTGAGTAGAGCATGATTGTTGGCAAATGAATGGTGAAGTGAAGTTGAAAAATTGTGGTGGTATGATTGGATAAGTATGTTGAGATGAATAAAAAAAAAAGGAAAACAAAAAAATTGAATTGAAAAATGATGAGAAGAAAAATTCAATTTGAGCTTGAATGCAAAAGAAAGTCTCAAAAGGAGTTTGGTGGTGAATGTTATGTGAAAAAGAAGAAAATGAAAGAAGGAGATGTGTTTGTTGAGATGATGTGTAAATTGCATTGCATTATTTGATCAACATTCATTGCACTACTAACATTGAGTCACTATTTACAAATTTACCTACCTTATCCAAAGAGTCTTCATTACAACCTTATGAAAAAACCTCTTTGATTCATAGTTGATACACAAAATGACGATTGAGATTGAGTCTTGTGGCAAGCCTATGGTGTGTATGGTTGTGATTTGATGAATGAGTGCTTAATTGTCCTTATACACTTGAGTGATGAGAGATACACTTCTTGGAAGGAGCATTGAGAAAGTATTTGAATTTGCATCTTATCAAAGCATGACAATTTTAGAGTGTTCGTAGAAAGCGACATTGAAAACTTGTATGCATTAATGAGTTTGATTGTCCAAATTTCATTCTTTGTGCCATGCGACATAGTTGCAATCAATTCACCCTTTGTGCTTATTTGTTACGTTTCGGACGAGCAACACTTTAAGTTTAGGGAGTTGATTAGGGTGAATTATTGCATGAGTATTTGTTTGGTCCCAGAATGTTGAGTTGATTAAAACCTTGAGATAGCCTTCTAGAACAAAATCTAGAAAGGGGGTTTGAATAGATTTTGTAGATTTTTTCAAAATCTCTTCAAAATCAATTCAAAGAATCAGATTAACACAATGGAAAGCAATTTTAAACTCACCTTTTAACAAGATCAAAAGCAATGATGATATTGATTTTAGCTAAGATTCTGAAATTTAATTTTTGAATAACAAATTGTAACTTGAACAGTAAATTAAAAGAAAGCAAGAAAGAACACCAGATTTTATAGTGGTTATTATAACAATCCTACATCCACTCTCCTTCTCCAAACTTTGAAGAAGGGTCTTCACTAGCCGCTTACTTACTTACAATCTTTACAACTTACAATTCAATCTTCAACTCTTCAACAATGCTAACCAAACTTCTAAAATCTAACTCTAGAATAAGGAGTGTTTTTGAAGATGTGAAGTGAAGTGTTCTATAAACACTTAGAAAATATTTGAAACCTCTTTTGAAAATACTTTGTGAAATCAATAGTGAATAGTGTGAAAAATCAGATTTGCATAAGTGTATAGAAAAATAAAATCTAGTCCTATTTATAAGTCTGAAAGACGGTTAGTTTGTTAGTTAGTTCTAACAAGCTGAAACCGCTAAACAAACTTAATCTTGAAAGCTGCTCTTGACCTCATCGATTTCTTCTACTCGTCTGCGGTGACTTGGTGAAGACTCGCCTTTCTTATTCTACTCGGCTTGTCTTGACCTCGCCTCGAGCTCTTTATGATCGTCTCCTGCAGATGGCTAGATTTGAGCTTGTCTCCAGATGACTTGTAAACTTTGATCTCCATTAACTTAATCGGCTCTTGACCCGGTCGATCGACTTAACACCGAACTCGATCCGAGTTGTTTATCAACGTTGTCTGCTCATCTGGATTGTTTCTTTTAACTCATCAAAACTCTACTTGATCTAACAATTTCCCCCTTTTTGATGATGTTAAAACTATAAAAGAAACATACTCACGGTGATGTTAGTCAAAGTTATTCAAGACATTCGGATAAGCAAATCATAACACATTCACACTATCAAATCAGTTGAAGCTTTTTAATACTTAGAAAGTTTTGAAGTAAAAATTCTTTAGTCTTAAGAATTTTTAAAGAAAGAAAAAATTTAAGTCTTAGAACTTAGAAAAAGTTTTTAGAAAAAAAAATTTTCAAATAAAGAGTCCGAGATGATAAATTTTCTCGGATGGTTTATACTTAGAAAATTTTTAAAGTTTCTTAAAACAAGAAAGAAAACTTTTAAAACACACAAGTAAAACAGATATAAGAACCAGTCATCTCATTCATATTCAGCTCATTTACAAATTTACATATGGAACAAATAAGAAGATAAAAGATAAGAAAATTTAAGCTTATCTAATCTGTCCATCTGTCTTTCTCTGGAAGCTGCATCCAATCAAATATTCGTGTCCTCGGCTCAGCAATTTCCTTTGGATCACCAACTTCATCCGATTTATACCATAGTTGATAGTTGACCTGATCCATTCCTTGTCAATCGAGCCATCATCATTCAATTTTATTGGAATGGATGAGTAGTCTGGAGCAACCAAATCCACGTTGTACCATTCATCTCCTTCATCAAGAAGTTTCGGTACCTTAGATGCTTTTAGCATGTCTTCCATAGTTACACCGGAATCTACGATGTCTGCAGTCTTCATTGTGAGCATCTGAGTGAACTTATCCTCTACCTTCTTCTCCGGCTGATTCGGAATTGAAGAGAAGGTGGTGATTGGAGTGTATAGGGTAAGAGTTATTAAGACCAATCAACAAAATATCGAACCCAAGGGAAAAAGTATGCACATGAGGCCCTAGAAATACAAGTTCTTAGTGACTAGAGTTGCAACAATGGTTTGGAACAAAAACAACAAAACAAGCAAAAATACAAAACAACAACAAACAAGCAAATGATCGAACACCTAGAATGCGATAACAAAAACAACAATAAATGGTGAAATAGAGGTGCTAGGATTAACATCCATCAATGAATCATCAATCAACAAGCTACAATTGAATCAAATTGCAAATCAACTAAGATAGAAAGCATAAACCATCATGCAATTAATCACTCCATTAAAATCACAATGCCTAATGTGAGTATCCTTAGTCTTTCCCATCTCTCAATGTAGAAATCCCCAATTCATACAATCATGCAAAATTGAATCCCGATTAACACCTAATCACGTTAGCTCAACTCGCCTATTGCTAGGGTGATTAACCATTAATCTAAAGAGACAATTTTACACAAAGCACAATTAAGAATCACAATTAGAAAACAAACTAATATGAGTATCCTTAGTGCAACTAATCTCTCGATTCCGAAGCACCCAATCCACACATTCATACACAATTATCACCCGATTAATCCCGGATCACATTAGCACAACTCTCGTCTATAGCTAGGGTGATCAAACACTAATCTAAAGAGATAATTATGCATGAAGCACAAATGAGAATCACAATTAGTAAGCAATCTACTCAATTGATCTCCAATCATCAACAATCATAGCATCATCAAGCAATTCCTCATCAATTTCAATTAACCCAAGCACAAAGAGTTAGCCCATGGTACCACAAACAATACCCATGGGAAGAAGATAGAATTGATCAAACACAAAGCAAATCACAACAATTAAGAAATTAAAGAGACAAAAGAGGAAAAACATCACCAATTGATCTTCAATCAACAAAAAGAGGAATGCTTGAGTCTTCAATAACAATCTTCCAAATGAATACTAGCTTGAATTGAATGAATTACAAGAATCAAATGCTAACCTATGCTAATCTAACAATAATCAATGGAAATCTACATCTAAATCTAACTTCTACTCTAATCTAAGGAAGGAATTGGCTTGGGGCCTGAGAAATCGCCCCAAAACCGCTACTAATCGCTACTATGAAAAGATGTATCTAAGCCGCTCTGCTTCAAGTCTTTAAATACCGAATTTGGGAAAAACCTCCCCCTCGAGTTGAGGGTCAGGCCTCGACTCGAGGTCCTTGCAAAATACCTCGCCTCGACTCGAGGGTCATGTCTCGAGTCGAGGCTGCTGCCTTTGTCTCATCCCTCGACTCGAGGGTCATGCCTCGAGTCGAGACTCCTGCTTTTCCTTCGATTTTAGTCTTTTACGCATATCCCTCGACTCGAGGCTCTTGCTCCTCGACCAGAGCTCAAGTCCAGTGGCACTTTTCTCACACGGGGCTTCGGCCCGACCCCCATTTTCGTCCCGTATGATCGTCTCTTCATTCTAAGCCTGCAAAATGGACGAAAAACATCAAAATCTCACAAATAATACTTTTTAAGCAAAAGAGTGATACTTTTCACATTTAGGCATAAAAACTAACACTTTAGCTCACTTTTTGCACTAAAATAGGCCCTAAAAACATGCATCAATTCACTCCAATCAGGTGGATCCGGGCTGCTGGGAGGGACGGCCAGTGGTAAGGTTTGAGACAAGCCAAGGCGGCTTCGTAGGAAATTTAGGAGCTGCTCCTCCGATAGGATGACTAATAAGGATGAGATTCCAGCAGACTCCGTAATAACCTTCTCCCATGTGATGAAATTGTCCCACCTACTTCACCGGTAAATAGACTCATCTACTCCCGATCACCAATCCATGAGATGATGGACCAGCCAGATCTCAATGAATTCCTTCATTACTTGTGGTTAGGCTGAAGTTCAGGAATTAACTTAGCTAATCTCCTTTTGGCATCTCGAGCGTAGGGAGAGCTCGAAGCTTCCTACGAGATCCATCCAGTCCGGGAGTTTGTATTGGGTGATTTGGGGTGAGGGAGTGGGATATTTGGTGGAGAGGAAATCAAGAAAATCGAAAGGTTGAGTAGAGTTGGGAGGGATATCAGGTGTGGGAGATGAGGTGGGAGGTATTTACGATACGGGAGATGAGGTGGGAGGTGTTTGTATTTGGATAATATCGGGAGTAGGCTGTTTGAGAGGCTCGAAGTACCAGCCTTGGATACTTCTTCATCGCCTAGGTGGGTGGGGGATTTTTCTCGAAGATGAAATGTTGGAAGATGTACTGGAGAGGCTTGCCTTTCGGTAGATGCGGTTCGTTCAGAGCCGGGATCTTCCAAAGCACCTCCGTCTCGGCTGTGCACCGCCGCTGCTATACGAAGTGTTGCAGCCTCTTCTCGTAGCAGACTAGCAGGAGTTGAGGAAGACTCCCCAATCGTATCAAGAACCTTGACCAGCCTTCTCCTGGTCCTCCTTCTAAGTGGTTGAGCCACTGTTTCCACCAGCCTGCTTCCTCGGTGGTTGTGCAGGTGCCTCTGCCCATTTCTTTGGGATCTCACCTTCGGGTACCTCTACTGTACCTCACTGGCTGCCTCTACACCCCAAAGATCGCCAACTCGATTCTTCGGGCTCGTGCCTCATCCGATTCATCGTCCGAATCCGACAATCCACCCAACCTCTCATTCTTTGTAAGCAAACCCTTTTGCTTAGAAAATTTCTTCTTGCCTTCCCTCGTCTGGACCCTCTTATTCAGTCCATCCATCAAGATGCGTGATCTTATTAAATGGACTCACGGTGGAGAGGAACCCAATCACCAACAGTATGGTTAAATACCAACCTTGCCTTCTCTTCCTTCAACCTCCTAAGCAGCTTCTACCCAATCAACCCTTATACCATCAACTATAGCCCTCATACAACACGGCCTAGACTTAGTGACTCCGTCATGTGAACTCGATCACCCGGGAATTGACTTAGTCACTATAGTCATTAACAACCTATACTTTCTTCTCAACATGTGCTTTTTCAAATCTCTCCTTGTTCCCCTATACATAATCCTCGCGAATAAATCAAAAGATTGTTCCCATTCCTCTTCCTTATATACTAATGGATTCACACCCTCACCGATGTATCCAAAGTCCGAGCCACATTTTCCTTAGTATACTCCAACCTATTACCCTCTCTTTGTAGTACTAAACCCGTCATCGAAAACTCACCGTTTACTGTAAATTCTGCGCCTATGAAGTCCATTGTTCTGTTTTCATGATTTGAGTGAAACAGAACCCTCGTAATCTTGATGCTTCCTTGACCTTAATATTTATTTGGATTCCCTGTCTGAGTAGTTTCAAAGTCGACATACATCTCGGCTTTGAGTTTATTCTTAATCGCTTCAGTATTCATTTTGAAATTTTAGACAGATGCGATTATATAAGTGGGAGGTTTAGAGGGTTGGGATGAAGAAGAAGCCATTTGAATAAGTTTTGTAAGAAGGGAATTTTTACAGAGGATCTTGATAGGTGAAATGTGAAAGTGAAAAATTTTAATGAAGAGGGTAAGATTTTAAACTTAGATGAGAGAGAGGGAAAGTTTGGGAATGCAAAACGTGGCACGATCTCGGAGTTTTAATTTTAAATCGTTGATTTTAAGAGGCGCGTGTAAAACATCGACGGTTTAGCGAGAAAACGATTAAAATTCAGGCGCATGGCCTTCAAGTGTCTTGAATTGTGTAAAAGTAACCGTTTATCCTACGGATTAGATGGCTAATAGACTTACTTTATCGAAGTAATTAGTATACCCGACGTAAGCAATGAGGTGCCTTACTTAACACTCGGGTATTCTATTTCGACTTGGTAGAAATCGAGACTTGGTGAAATTGATCTTATATGATATTTTTCAAAAACACTCTCCTCGTCCATTTTTGAAAACCACAAATGTCTAAAACTTAACACAGTATTTTCGGTTTAGTTACAAAGCATGATTGCTTGAAATACACAAACTTGAGGACTTTATTTGAAAACACAGATTTTTGAAGAAAACGAAGATGAATGTTTTCGAATGAAGATATTTATGAGACTAATCTGATATACTTGTTCCTGAAACAGACTCATCAAAACTTATTAGTAGTGAGGTAGATCGGATAGGGTGCGAGATATTCATCTGTTTTTGAGAGAATCACCGACTATTGTGCCCTAGTCTAATTTACCATATGTCGGATAAGCAATTATCATGTCGATAAGGTCAATATGACTAATCCTTGATTCTTGATTCCTAAATAGGAAATCAATGATATCACTACTGATTGTCCTTTGACTCGAGATCTAGTCCGATAATTCTTTTAGACATAATAAACTAAATTAAGAGAGACAAGAATTAAAAAAATAGAATTAGAGATTTACTAAAGAAGCATCTAATAAACCTAATTCTACAGATAATTCTTTAAACCTCGTCTCTGCCGGTGGTTTTGTCAAGATGTCTGCTCTTTGAAAGTCGGTCAAGATCTTTTCAAGTCTCGATATCTCCTTTTTCTACATGGTCTCGGATGTAATGGTGTCGATATCTACATGCTTGCATCTTGTATGAAGGACTGGGTTACGAGTAATAGCTATGGCACTATTACTATCACAAAAGATAGGTACATCTTTGGTGATAATATTATAGTCCCTTAGTGTTGACTTATCGGATCGGTGAGAACAACAACTTCCGGTGCCATATACTCGGCTTGATTGTGGAAGTAGCTATAGAGGTTTGTTTCTTAGACAACCATGAAATCAGCTTACTTCCAAGAAATTGGCAAGTACCAGATGTAGATTTTCTATCTATCTTACACCCACCAAAATCCGAATCGAGTATCCAGACGGCTCAAAGTTGTCATCACCGGATACCACAATCCAACATTTACTATTCCTTTCAAATACTTGAGGATTTTCTTTCTTTGCTTCAAGATGGCTTTTCTTAGGAATTAGCTTGAAATCGAGCACAAACTCCAACTGCAAATGAAATATCAGGTCTACTAGCGATTAAATATAATAAAGAACCAATAAGACCTCGATACTCGGTTTGATCAGTGTCTTCTCCCTTCTCGTCTGGATCCATTGAAAAATTTGTCATCATAGGTATCTTAGCTTCTCGGCAGGTACCTATTCCAAATTTTTCAATAAGATCTTTGTATATTTGGCGTGGTTGATGAATATTCCCTTCTTTATGCCTTGACTTGAAGTCCAAGAAAATATGTCATTTCTCCAATCATGGACATTTCAAATCTGCTTTTCATAAGACTACTAAATTCTTCACATAAAGATATGTTAGTTGATCCAAAAATTATATCATCAACATAAATTTGAACTAACAAAAGATCACAACCAAACTCTTTTCTAAAGAGAGTTCTATCAATTCTACCTTTAACAAAAACCATTTTGAATTAAATAATCAGACAAGGTGCCATACCAAGCTCTTGGTGCTTGTTTAAGTCCATATAGAGCTTTCCTTAGTTTATAAACCTTGTCTCCTTTGACAAAGCCAGGGGTTGCTCTACATAAACTTCCTCAGCTAGGATTCCATTTAAGAAAGCTGACTTAACATCCATTTGAAAAACTATGAATCTTTTAAAAGCTGCATAGTCTAAAAATAATCTTATGGCTTCCGGGCAGAGCTCTTTGGTGCAAAGCTCTCATCATAATCAATACCCTCGATTGTGAATAACCTTGAGCAATTAGTCCTGGCCTTATTTCTAACCACAATATTGTTTTCATCCCTCTTGTTTTTAAAGACCCATTTAGTTCCAATGACTTTTTGATGATGAGGCCTTTCAACAAGCTCCCACATATCTTGTCTTTTGAAACCGATTTAGTTCTTCTTGCATGGCATTAATCCGATTGGAATCGATTAGAGCTTCGTAATTGATTTAGGTTCAAGTAATGACACATAGCAACCGAACAAACAATCTTGATTTAGTTGAGTCCTCGTCTGGACACCCGAGTCTAAATCTCCAATTATCTCGCTCACTGGGTGATATGACATTACTTTCTTACCTTTATCTTTTACGGTAGATGGTGTCTTGTCTGAATTATTTATTTCGAGATGATTCTATGTTACCTTCTCGATAACTCTACCCGATCGGTGATGTGTTGTTGGTCGTCCGATCGGTGATGTGTCGTTGGTCGTCGATCGGTTGGTAGATCATTTGTTGAGGAAGTTCTTTCGTGTTTCTTTCCTTTGTCGATTCTTCCTCTTCATCCGAATCGATTCTTGATTGTAGAATTTTATGGTTGATCCTTTGATAGTCATCTCGATCTCGATTATCGATATCTTTGTGATGTCCCCTGTCTTATCAATCTCAAAAGAAGATTCATCAAATACTACATGGGGTGTTTCTTCTACACACAAGGTTGTCTTATTAAAAACATTATATGCCTTTGATATAGATGAGTATCCTAAGAATATCCCATCTGCTATCTTGGCATCAAAGGTTTTTAATTGAGATTTCCCATTGTTATGTATGAAACATTTACAACCAAATATATGAAAATATGAAATTTTGGGAGATCTTCCCTTCCAAATTTCATATGGAGTTTTACACTTATCCTTGACAATCAGACTTCTATTTTGAACATAGCAGATCGTATTCACCGCTTCGCCCAAAACCTATGAGGAGTGTTGAATTCGAGATAACATTGTTCTAACCGCCTCTTTCAAGGTCCTCGTTTCTTCTCTCAACAACTCCATTTTGTTGTGGAGTCCTTGCCGCAGATGTTTCCCGAGCTATGTCATTCTCAATGCAGTAGTTAGAAATCAATTTATTTAGAAATTCAGTACCTTTATCACTTCTAATTTTAACAATATTTAATCTCTTTTCATTTTGAATCTTTTTAAGAAATTCTGGAATCTTAGTCATAGTCTCATTCTTTTTGTACAAGAAAATAACCCAAGTAAATCTTGAAAAGTCATCAACAATTACTAAGGTGTATTTTCTTCCACTAAAGCCGAGAGGAGTTAATGGACCAAACAGATTCATATGAAGAAGTTCCAATTCTCTCAAGAAGGACTACTTATTGTTCTAAAAGAAGCTTTGGTCTGTTTTCCTTTTTGACAAGAAACACATACATGGTTCTTTGAAAATATTTTTTCAGGGAGTCCTTTAACTAAAGATTTCCTTGCTATTTTGTTAAGAGTTTTGAAGTTTAAGTGACCAAGTCATCTGTGCCACACCAACTTAAGTCATCTCGAACTCTTAGCAACAAGACAAGTATCTTTAGGACAACTTTTGAAATTAGCAACATAAATGTTACCTTGTCTTACTCCAGCCAATAGAATATTTTCATTTAAACCATCTAATACATAGCATGCATTATGAGTAAATTTAACACAAAACCCTTTATCACAAAATTGTGAAACAGATAGTAGATTGTGCTTCAATCCTTCCACGTAGTAAACTTCTTGAACTTGAACATCTCCAATCATTAGTGTTCCTACACCTTTAGTAAGTCCATAGTTGTTATCACCAAACATCACTCTAGGTCCATCAACGGTTTGATAGTTAGAGAGAAGTCGTCTTTCATAGGTCATGTGCTTGGAACAGCCCACTATCAATGTACCAATTGACCTCAAGAATGTCTCCTCTATCAACTATCTTCTTATCTTCCTGCAATCACAAATTTATTGCTTAGGTACCCTTTGTACTTTGGGTCCTTTCATGTTAAGTTGACTTCTAGGAATCCAGATAAAAATATCAATATTTCTTAAAACCATAGATTGAAGCTTGCATCCATATCTATCTACTAAGATAAGACTTTCAAGATCAATCTTATTTAATTGATCTTTTGAAATTGTCTTGAATCTTGGTAAGAATGGATAAGATTTGCTTCTTCCATCAAAGCTATTATACCTAGGATAGATCTTTGATTTAGTCTTAGGTTTAGCCTTAGGAGTTACTTTCCTCATCCGGTTTTTCTTTCGTAAGTATCGGATGAGGTAATTAATTCCTATGGTTTCCAGTGACCGAATAAAGTTTCTACCTTAGGTTTAGTTGCTTTAACAAAAACTCTAGGTTTTATTGGATCATTCTTCTTACTCCTATCAAAGCCTAATCCAGCTTTATCACTAGACTTTTGTGAAGAATTGAAAATTATATCTATTGTGGTTTGAGAATTATTCATGAGTCCTAACTTGAGATTTAATTCTCTGTTAGTCCTTTTATAATTCTCATTCTCAGAATAGATATTTGAAAATTTTACTTTTAAAGAACTCAATTCTGTTCTAACTTATCTGTCTTATCTCGACAAGGTACTCGGTGATCATCTCACCGACATTCCCCCTTGAATGTACAGCCTAGTTTTTCACTTTCCTTAGTCTGATTGACCTTAGTTAGATCAGAAATTTGATCCTTTAAATTAAGATTTTCAGTCTCTATCTGTTTATGAGCAGATAGAGCAGCTTCCAAATCTTTCAAAAGTTTATCAATAAGACTGGGATCAGTTTCGGATAAGATATCACAGTCATTATCTCGACGATGAATAGTAATGTACCTCTTTAGCCATTAGACATATGTCATCATCGACCCAAAATCAGATGAGGATGAGGATGATGATGTCTCACGAGCTTCTTCTTTCTCAGCTAGGAGAGCTCTCGTCGCATACCTTCTATCTCATTTCTTCCTCTTTTCTTCTCTCTCCGGGAGTGAGTTGAGGACAATCATAGCTGTAGTGACCAGGTTTGCTGCATGTATAACATATATCTCCTCTGTCTGTTTTTGGACTACTTTCTCCTCGTCGATAGGTGACTTATGACTTCTTGACCGATCCTTCTTTTTATCATTATCCGAGCTCTTTTCATCCTGTCTCGATCTATAGTTCCTTCGACCTAATATGTCTCTTTTGTTTCTTTTGTACTTCATCTTCGAGTCTTTCATACCTTTTCAACAAAAGAGTCATTTCTTCTTTTATGGATAAATCATATGCTTTAGAGATCTTTTCGCATTCATCTTGGTGAACAAATGCTACTGTTTTTCCAGATGTAGATGACTCTGCCTCATCTTCTTCATCTTCAATATGAATGTCATATTCAAAGGTGCTTTAAGATGAGACAAAAGAGTGTGATGTGATATTGATGACAAATTACGTGTTGCCTTGAGAATATTAGCTTTCTCTCTCCATCTTTTGCTCAAAGATTTGAGTACCTTGTTGTTAATTTCTTTCTCGGTGTAAGTCTTACCCAAATCGTCGCTTTGTTCACAAGATTAGTTAGTCTCACATCCAATTGATCTACAGTTTCACCATCCTTCATTTTGAACGTATCAAATGCATGTAGAATGATCAAGCTTATTTTCTTTGACAGCTCAGATCCATCACAAATTCCAGCAAGAGTCTCCCACATTTCTTTAACGATCTTGCATCTTTTAACCTTTTCAATCCAATCCTTACTTAGAGTCTCAATGATCTCCTTCGAGCTACTTGATCAAGATTATGAACCTTTCTTTCATCATTTGTTAACTCAGAGCTCTTCTTTTCTTGTCTGGTCCTGGATTCACCGACTCACCTTCTAGTCTTTGGTGCCTCCATGATAAAATTTTATAGGTCCCTCTTCAAGAACCTCTTCCATCCTATCATGAATGGCTTTTAGGTGATTCTCCATCCTAAACTTCCAGTAATCATAGTTTTCAATAGAGAATTCAGGAAGATTCCTTGACTTCTTGTTTTTCCCCGATGACATGATGAAACAAAGAAACAAAATACTCCACAAACTAATTAGTAGCACTGTTAGTAGCAAAGAAGAAAATGAAGAAAATCAAGATAATTTCAGAATCTTATTCAAGACCTAAAATCAATAACAAAACAACTTAACACAACTCGATACCACTTGTTGGTCCCGGAATGATGAGTTGATTAAAACCTTCGAGATAGCCTTCTAGAACAAAATCTAGAAAGGGGGTTTGAATAGATTTTGTAGATTTTTTTCAAAATCTCTTCAAAATCAATTCAAAGAATCGATTAACACAAATGAAAGCAATTTTAAACTCAACTTTTAACAAGATCAAAAGCAATGATGATATTCAGATTTTAGCTAAGATTCGAAATTTAATTTTTGAATAACAAATTGTAACTTGAACATAAATTAAAAGAAAGCAGAAAGAACACCAGATTTTATAGTGGTTCGGATTATAACAATCCTACATCCACTCTCCTTCTCCAAACTTTGAAGAAGGGTCTTCACTAGCCGCTTACTTACTTACAATCTTTACAACTTACAATTCAATCTTCAACTCTTCAACAATGCTAACCAAACTTCTAAAATCTATCTCTAGAATAAGGAGTGTTTTTTAAGATGTGAAGTGAAGTGTTCTATAAACACTTAGAAAATATTTGAAACCTCTTTTGAAAATACTTTGTGAAATCAATAGTGAATAGTGTGAAAAATCAGATTTGCATAAGTGTATAGAAAAATAAAATCTAGTCCTATTTATATGTCCTGAAAAGACAGTTAGTTTGTTAGTTAGTTCTAACAAACCTGGAAACCGCCAACAAACTTAATCTTGAAAACTGCTCTTGACCTCGGTGATTTCTTCTACTCGTCTGCGGTGACTTGGTGAAGACTCGCCTTTCTTATTCTACTCAGCTTGTCTTGACCTCGTCGAGCTCTTTATGATCGTCTCTCGCAGATGGCTAGATTTGAGCTTGTCTCCGGATGACTTGTAAACTTTGATCTCCGCCTAACTTAATAAGCTCTTGACCCGATCCGATCGCCTTAGCACCGAACTCGATCTCGAGCCGTTTATCAACGTTGTCCTGCTCATCTGGATTGTTTCTTTTAACTCATCAAAACTCTACTCGATCTAACAATTTCCCCTTTTTGATGATGTTAAAACTATAAAAGAAATATATTCACAACTGATGTTAGTCAAAGTTATTCAAGACAATCAGATAAGCAAATCATAACACATTCACACTATCAAATCAGATTGAAGCTTTTAATTCATACTTAGAAAGTTTTTAAGTAAAAATTGTTTGGTCTTAAGAATTTTTAAAGAAAGAAAGAAAAAAATTTAAGTCTTACAACTTAGAAAAAGTTTTTAGAAAAAAAAATTTCAAATAAAGAGTCTCGAGATGATAAATTTTCTCGGATGGTTTATACTTAGAAAATTTTTAAAGTTTCTTAAAACAAGAAAGAAAACTTTTAAAACACACAAGTAAAACAGATAAGAACCAGTCATCTCATTCATATTCAGCTCATTTACAAATTTACATATGGAGCAGATAAGAAGATAAAAGATAAGAAAATTTAAGCTTATCTAATGTCCCATCTGTCTTTCTCTGGAAGCTGCATCCAATCAAATATTCGCGTCCTCGGCTCCAATTTCCTTTGGATCACCAACTTCATCCGATTTATACCATAGTTGATAGTTAACCTGATTCATTCCTTGTCAATAGAGCCATCATCATTCAATTTTATTGGAATGGATGAGTAGTCCTGAGCAACCAAATCCACGTTGTACCATTCATCTCCTTCATCAAGAAGTTTACGCATATCCTCGACTCGAGGCTCTTGTCCCTCGATCGAGCTCGAGTCCAGGGGCATTTTTCTCGCGCGGCTTCGGCCTCGACCCCCATTTTCGTCCGATATGTCTGTCTCTTCATTCTAAGCCTAATGGTACTCTCGAATTGGCAAAATTCCACCGAATTACCTCGCAAAATGGACGAAAAACATCAAAATCTCACAAATAATATTTTTAAGCAAAGAGTGATACTTTTCACATTTAGGCACAAAAACTAACACTTTAGCTCACTTTTTGCACTAAAATAAGCCCTAAAAACATGCATCAATTCACTCCAATCAGCGCCCGAATCAAATCCGCCTCCAAAACTTCTTTGCGTTGTAATCCTTCCTCATGTTCAAAAGTGATCTGTCAGTGGTCAGTGGGTGCTCCAATGATATCGTTGACCTCGTCCCACGGTCAATGAATACTCCCGCCCCATAAGCTCAAAAGTAATACCCTCGGGAATTTGGCCCTCCTGGCCTTATCAATCTTGACGGTGCACAGTAAACTCTAAGGTAAGTCCAATATACGTCCTAGGCCTCTTCGCCAAGAAGCCCCCATCCCAACTTGCTCAAATAAGCGAGGAATATCCTCCTCGATCCCCATGGATATCATGCAATTGTGATCAACGAGTCGGGTCTTGACCACCCGGTTACATAGCTCGAAGTAGAGATCAATATGTGTCCTCCATTGATGGTCATCCCACTGAATTCCAAGTTCAGGCGGGCATACGGTGAGCAAATCTGATGGCACTCTCTCATCTCTCGAACCTCTTCCTCCGAGAGGTTGTGTCCGTCGGCTCCCCTAAACATAGTTCCTGCAAAACATTCCCAAGAGCGCAATTCAATCTCCACGAATAAAATATGAGCATCAAAATAATCAATCACACCATAGATGAGTCAACAAGCAACAATAACTCCAATCAAAACAATAACCCCTAGTGACTAGCAACTAATCCTCAACAATGGTCAATGAATCAACTAAACAACACATCCAATAGAAGTGTTCAAATAATCCTCAAAACATGCATACTTACTAACATGGCCTCAACAATTAATTCACAAGTAAGCTAAAAATAATCATGCAATTAAGCTCCAAAATCATTTCTAAAATCATAAACCCTCTAGCAAGTAATGAAGCAAATATCCATCATCAACAATGCACTTCTATCATCACCATAATTCGACTTGACCATATATACCTATAATATTGCACTAGGAATATCTATCAATGTGCCAACATCAAATTTCCAAGCCAAAGCCACAAATAAACGAGCAAGGTATCATATACAATCCTATGCATGCTCCTAAACTCATCAATTAATTCAAATATTCTCATAAAAGGCTCCAACTCATCACAATCAATAATGCATATAAGGTGGTTTACAAAATGCCCAAATGAAATTCCAATTCAATTAACAAATGGCCTAATAAAATCACCCATGTAATAATCACAATACAACTACGAAATTAAAGCCAATAAGAGTTGAATTACATACCTTATGTGCGAATTTTGGCCGAAAATCGAATTGGAAGGAACACCCAAGCAAAAATCACAAAAAGCCTCAAATTCTCTCAACAAAACCCTCAAAATCCTATCTTGATTCAATGTATAATGGTAATTTGATGAAAGTATGATGGATGATCGGTGAAATGAGCAAAATTCGCCGGAAATAGGGCTGAGGACGAAAGGGAAACGAACGGCTGAAACCCTCGACTCGTGATTTCTATTTTTGAACCGCGCTTTTATAAACAGCACCAGCCTCGAGTCGAGGGTCAGGCCTTGACTCGAGGGATCTAAAATTTTGACCGCTGCCTCGACTCGAGGTCTCACGCACGACTCGGGGCTATGAAAACGAACTCCTCGACTGAGGTACCCCTCGACTCGAGGGATGTGTAATATTTTGAAATTTTTCTAAGTGTAAATCCCTCGACCCGGGATGTGCAATCTCGACCTTGGGTCAAGTCCAGGGAATTTTTGACGATTCCGGGCCCGACCCGACCCCGAAACTCCTAAAAATGACCTCTACGCCCTAACGAACCCAAATATGCAAGAAATTACCATTTTGATCCCTCGATTTATGCCCGGTCGCTCATTTGATCGAGGAGACCGGGTCCTTTTTGCTCATTTTCATCAACTTTTAAGCTCTCCTTTCCTTCTCGATTCCTTGATTCCTTTGCAAGTCCGATCCTTTTCCAATCCACGTAGTGAGTATCCTACAAACGGGCAAAACAATTTCATCAAATAATCATCACTAAGAGATGCAATTATACCATAAATGACACACACCCCCAAACTTGAATGAATATATGAATTCAAGTTTGGAATGAGAGTGATACAAGTATGCAACTCCTAAATGATATCAACAATTAAGCTCATAATACCCCAAATGTATCACCAAAGCAACTAGCATGATTTCCTAAGCATTAGCAATTAAGTAGCTTGCCAAATCTCCGAAAATTAAACAAAAAATACTAATCTACCCAAAAGCACACAAAAGCAAAGAAATAAAAAGGATGGGTTGCCTCCCATCAAGCGCTATTTTTATTGTCCTTTGCCGGACTTATTTGTTCACGTCCATCTTCCTTCATCGAAATGGCCAAGGATAGCGGTCCTCCTTGCCATTGTATCTCAATCTTTGTGCTTTGAAATCAAGGAGGTTCACCGCATAGATAGGACAACCACATATAGATATGCAAAGTGTCCATGGTTGTGCCCTTATCTCTCTTTCCATCCTTCTTCTCCATTCTTCCTTCCTTTCAAGGATGCCCAAGGGCTTCTTCAATTCTTCCCTATAGTCAAAATTCACAAGAGGCAAAATTAAATCATTAGAAGCATCAATTTCAATCAAATCACGAATTGAAGAGTTAGAGGGTATAGAAATGCTCATTTCAATCTTCAATGCTTCATTTGGTGCTTCTAGATTTCCCTTCTCATTATAGCTCATGTCCATCAATGGACACTCCTCTTCCTCATTTTTTACAAGGAAACTTTCTACTTCATCCTCCTTGCTTAGACCCTTTTCTACATCATCTCTTTCACTTTCTTCCTCCCCTTCTTCTTCTTGATCCTCCATGATGGTCATGTTCTTTACTTGGCGTAGGAAATTTTTGAGTTGACTCTTTATAAACATGAAATGAACTTCGGTGATCTCCATGTTCCCTCTATCCATGAATTAACCTTTTCTTTGGTCTCATACATTTCTTCGTACAAGGGAAGCATTTGATCACATCTAGCATCATCTTCCTCAAATTTTTCCAACAAAATTCCAAGCATCTCTAACAATATGACTCTCATATCATGGAGTCCCCATTCTTCAAGTTGAGGAGAAGCTTGTGGCATTTGATAATCGTACTCATGACTTCTCCTATCATCATAGTAATCACCTCCCGATGCTCCTTGGAATTCGTGATCCACAACATGGATTGAATTAATCATAATGCTCAAATGGGAACCTCTCTTGAGGTTGGGGAGGAATTTCTTCACATATCCAATCTTCATAATTGGAAGGAACTTGTTGCAATTGAGAATTATCTTCATAGTTCCTCCAATTATTGTATCCAAATTCTTCAAAGTGTGGAGAATACACCCTACTATCTTGATAATACTCTTGATTCCACATGTATGAGTTGTATCCTTCCATCTAGACAAGATATCAAAGTATCAAATTCAAACAAAAATAACAACACAAACAAACAAAAAGGCAACAAGTAGCCACTTCAAACAATTCCTAGGTCTCACTTAAGGCGCAAAAACTAATTCCCGGCAACGGCGCCATTTGATTGAGTAGTTTTTTCAGGTGCGTTATTAAGACCAATCAACAAATATCGAACCAATGGGAAAAAGTATGCACATGAGGCCCTAGAAATACGAAGTTCTTAGTGACTATTGATGCAATAAGAGATGGCACTAACACTACCAAACACTTGCAAAATACAAACTAAAACAAGCAAACAAATGATCGAACACCTAGAATGCAATAACAAAAACAACAATAAATGGTGGGATAGAGGTGCTAGGATTAACATCCATCAATGAATCATCAATCAACAAGCTTCAATTGAATCAAATTGCAAATCCACTAAGATAGGAAGCATCAACTCATCATAAAATTAATCACTCCATTAAAATCAAAATGCCTAATGTGAGTATCCTTAGTCTTTCCCATCTCTCAATGTAGATATCCCCAATTCATACAATCATGCAAAATTGAAACTCGATCAACACCTAATCACGTTAGCTCAACTCTCGCCTATTGCTAGGGTGATCAACCATTAATCTAAAGAGACAATTTCACATGAAGCACAATTAAGAATCACAATTAGGAAACAAACTAATGTGAGTATCCTTAGTGCAACGAATCTCTCGATTCCGAAGCACCCAATCCACGCATTCATACACAATTATAACCCTATTAATCCCGAATCACGTTAGCGCAGCTCTACTTTATAGCTAGGGTGATCAAACACTAATCTAAAGAGATAATTATGCATGAAGCACAATTGAGAATCACAATTAGTAAGAAATCTACTCAATTGATCTCCAATTATCAACAATTATAGCATAGTCAATCAAATCTTCATCAATTTCAATTAACCCAAGCACAAGAGAGTTAGCCCATGGTACCACAAACAATACCCATCGGAAGAAGATATAATTGATCAAACAATAAGCAAATCACAACAATTAAGAAATTAAAGAGACAAAAGAGAAAAAACATCACCAAATGATCTTCAATCAACAAAAATAGGAATGTTTGAGTCTTCAACACCAATCTCCAAATGAAATACAAGCTTGAATTGAATGAAATAACAAGGATCTAAACTAATCTATGGCTAATCTACCAACATCAATTGAAATCTAATCCTAATTCTACCAATCTACTCTACCTAAGGAAGAAATTGGCTTGGGCACGATAAATCGCCCAAAACCGCTACTAACTGCTATTCTCAATTCTTCCTCCGAATGCTCTGCTCACTCCTTAAATAACGATTTTACGAAAAATCCTCCCTCGAGTCGAGGGTCAGGCCTCGACTCGAGGCCCTTTCAAATCTTCTCTCCCTCGACTCGAGGGTCAGCCCTCGAGTCGAGGCTCATGCCTTTCTTCGAATTTTGATCTTTTCAACACGGCCCTCGACTCGAGGCTCTTGCTCCTCGATTAGAGCTCGAGTCCAGGGCACTTTTCTCGCGCGGGGCTTCGGCCCGACCCTCGTTTTAAATCCGATATGCCCGTCTCTTCATTCTAAGCCTAGTGGTACTCTCGGATTGACAAAATTCCACCGAATTACCTGCAAAATGGACGAAAAACATCAAAATCTCACAAATAATACTTTTATGCAAAAGAGTGATACTTTACACTTTTAGGCACAAAAACTAACACTTTAGCTCACTTTTTGCACTAAAATAACCCCTAAAAACATGCATCAATTCACTCCAATTAGGTACCATGGACCAAGGTTTGTTGTTCCCTTTAGATACTTTAAGATCTTCTTTCTTTGCTTCTATGTGACTCTTCTTTGGATGGGCTTGGAACCTTGCGCATACTCCTACTATGAAGGATATATCTGGTCTGCTAGATATTCAATATAGCAAGGAACCTATTAAGCCTACTGTATGCTTTGTCGATCAACACTTTCACCATTTTCATCCGGATCCATCTTGTAGTTAGTTATCATTAGAATTTTAGCATCCTTGCCGTTGGTCCCAATTGGTTGAGTTGATTGAACTTGAATTACTCTTCTAGAACAAAATCTAGAAGGGGGTTGAATAGATTTTGTAGATTTTTCAAATCTCTCAAAGAAATATATTCAAGGTACCAAATGTACCATGAAAATGATGATTAACCTCAACTTCAACAAGATCAAAAGCAACTGATATTATAGGTTTAACTTTAATCCTGAAATTAATCGTAATTGATGAACTAAGAATTGAAA
Organism: Paraleonurus japonicus; assembly: GCA_030762865.1. Classification (NCBI taxonomy): domain Eukaryota; kingdom Viridiplantae; phylum Streptophyta; class Magnoliopsida; order Lamiales; family Lamiaceae; genus Paraleonurus; species Paraleonurus japonicus. The sequence continues at coordinate 26,478,630 of CM061052.1, read as the reverse complement.
AGAAACAAGTAAGTAAATCAAAGCGATAAAGAACACAAGATTTATAGTGGTTCGGATTATAACAATCCTACATCCACTCTCCTTCTTCAACCTTGAAGAAGGGTCTTCACTTACTTACTTTCTTCCTTCTTGTGACTTACTTACAATCGTGAATCTTCACCTTACAACGAATTCTTCCTAATTTACGGATATCTATGGCTTGAAGATCTTATGTGAAAAGTGTTCTACAAACACTAAACCGGAAAACGTATAAAACGTTTGTGAATGTGTATAATATTTGTGGCTTGTGAATACAAATTGTGTATATCAATGAGTGCAAAGTATCAAAAGTAATTCTATACTAATTTCTATCCCTATTTATAGAGATCTTCATTTGGTAGTTGTAACTTCCTTGAATTCGATTTTGATTAGTTATAACAATATAATCGAATCTTGTAACTTCCTCTTGGTTAGTTGAAATCGCTTCTTGAAACTTGTGTAAAATTTCTCTAACTCTTCATCGTCTGCTACTTACTCCACCTTGTCCTCATCTTCATTCCTTGTCTGGGTGTTTGTTTATAGTATTTCATCTTAATTGTCTTCTATGTGTTGTCCTTATCGATATCTTGACCTCATCTAATTTCCTGTCCTCATCCGAGGTTTGTCCTAGTCCGATATTTTAACCTCGTCGACTTTTTATACTTAGTTTTATTTTTAAACACTTACTTCAAATTGCCTATACACAAAGGTTTCACTGGTCATCCTATATTACATTTTTAACACATCAAAACTAAATACAACTTTTTCTTTACCTAACACTTACTTGATTGCATTCCAACTTCTCTAACATGTTCTTGGTATACTTTGCTTGATTAATGAAGATACCCTTAGAAATTTGCTTCACTTGTAAACCAAGAAAGTAATTCATCTCTCCAATCATAGACATTTCAAACTTGCTTTGCATTAACTTACTGAATTTCTCACAAAGCTTCTTATTAGGAGATCCGAAAATTATATTGTCCACATAAATTTGAACTAGCAAAATGTCTTGATCCTTTTCAATTCTGAAAAGTGTTCTATCAATTCTATCTATACTGAACCCATGATCAAGAAGAAATTGTGATAAAGTATCATACAATGCTCGTGGAGCTTGCTTTAGTCCATATAGTGCTTTCTTTCGACGATATACCTTGTTTCCTTAAACAAATCCTGGAGGTTGTTCAACGTAAACCTCCTCTGCTAGAACTCTGTTTAAAAATACTGATTTGACATCCATTTGATAGACTTTAAACCTCATATATGCTGCATATGCTAGAAATAGTCGAATAACTTCTAATCTTGCTACGGGCGAAGGTTTCATCATAGTCAATACCTTCCATTGTGAATAACCTTGCACGACTAGCCTTGCTTTGTTTCTAGTCACTTCGCCTTTTTCATTTTTCTTGTTCTTGAATACCCACTTGGTTCCAATAACCTTCGATGTCTCGATCTATCTACTAAAACCCAAACATATTATCTAGCAAATTGATTCAACTCTTCTTGCATAGCCTCCATCCGGTTTGTATCCGAGAGAGCTTCTTCTACGCTTTTCGGCTCTTGAAGTGAAACATAACAGCTAAATAATCCATCCAAATTCATCTTCTCCTTGTCTTTGCTCCATCTAGAGGATTTCCTATGTTTAGATCCACAGAGTGATCGGTCATCCAGCTTTCTTCTTTTGTGTTTTTAGAAGTATCCAACTCTTACGGAGTAACTTTAGATGAATGATCTTCTCGAAGTTCCCTTGATTGGATAGTCCAACAAGCTGGAGTTTTAGGAGATGTTTCACCAGCAATGGAGTTTCTTCACAGTCTCTCTTTGAAAAGTTTCTTCAACGGTGGCGGAGATGACTTTATATTTCCCAGAGGCTTTGAACTCGTTGATCATCTTCCGAATGAGTCTAGAATAGGTAGATGAACCTTGACATATTTTGTTTTATTTTTAATTTCTAGGTTCTTAAAACCTTCTGCTAGAGATTCTTCATGTCCCGCCTTAGACTCAATAGAAGATTCGTTAAATACCACGTGAGGTGTTTCTTCCACCACAAGAGTCTTCCTATTAAAAACACAATAAGCCTTTCTTATCTTTGGAATATCCCTAAGAATATTCTATCAGCAACCTTGGCGTCAAAATTTTTTAATTTGGATTTCCCGGTGTCATGAATGAAACACCTACACCCAAAAACATGAAAGAAAGAAACACGAGTGAGTCTACCTTTCCATAATTCATAGGGTGTCTTTTCATGATCTTTATTTTGCGAGACTTCGATTTTGAGTATGGCAATTGTATTGATGGCTTCGCCCAAAATCTCCGAGGAACATTAAACTCTGCTAGCATTGTTCTGGTGATGAGAGTGAATCGATGCATGATTTTATGTGGTATTTATTTGCAAAAAGTGGTAAAAAGTGTTAGTTTTTAGCTTTAAGTTGTAAGGTATCACTTCTTTGCAAATAAAGTATCACTTGTATAGAATTGATGGATTTTTGATGTGTTTTGTCTCATTTTCAGGTAAATCATTCGAATTTAACCAAACCGAGAGTACCGGGATTCATACGCCGAAGAGTCAAACGAGATGAGCAAAAATAGGGGTCGGAGGCGGAAGTCGGGCCGAGAAAATTCCTGGACTTCACCTTGGGTTGAGGTCTAGGGCCCTCGACTAGAGGTTGCTGCCTTTGGAAGATATTACAAAATTAGAAGAACCTCGACTCGAGGGGCTGAAGCTCGAGTTGAGGGATGCGGTTTTGCCGGTAAGCTCGACTCGAGGGTGGGAACTCGAGTCGAGGCTGGTGGTTTTTAAAACAACGTGGGCACGATTTCTCCGAGCTCGAGTCGAGGCCTCCAAAATTCAGAATTTTCCCCATTTAATCCATTTGAACAAAAATAGAGCATACCACTATTCATAGCGATTACTTACAATTTTTTGGGCGATTTCTCGATTTCCTAGCCAAATTCTCCTTGTAGGTTGATTAGATTGATAGATTTAGATAGATTTCCATTAATTGTTGATTAGATTAGACTTTGATCCATTAGATCTCTCAATTCAAGTTGTAATTCAAGTGAAGAGGAGTTTACTTTAGAAGATTCAAGCATTCAATACATTGATCATTTGGCTTAATTGGTGATGTTCTTCCTCTCTACTCATTTTTTTGCTTAATTATTGTGATTAACATTTTGATCAAGCAATTATATTTTTCACCCATGGATTTTGCAATTTGTTCCATGGGCTAATTCACTTGTGCTTGGGATAATTGAAATTGAGGATGATTTGATTGCTTGAGCTATGATTGTTGATCAATTGAGATAGTCGGTTCCCTAATTGTGATTCTAATTATGCTTCATGCATTTTTTATCACTTTAGATTAGTGTTTGATCACCCTAGCCATATACGAGAGTTGAGCTAATGTGATTAGGGATTAATCGGGTTATAATTGTGTATGATTGTATGAATTAGGTGCTTCTTAATTGAGAGATTAGTTGCACTAAGAATACTCACCTTAGGCATTGTGTGATTAATGGAGACTTAATTGCATGATGGTTTTATGCTTTCTATTTTAGTTGAATAGCAATTTGATGCAATCATAGTGTGTGATCATTGATTCCTTGATGGATATTATCCCTTCCACCCCTCTCCCCATTGATTTTTGAGAATTTCCTAGCATGCTAATTGTTCTTACCTATCTCTTGTTTAATTCATAGCTTTGTTGTTGTTGTTTGATTTTAATTCTAGTATTTGAGTAGTGTATTTGGTTCAAACCGCATTCACAACAATGGTCGTTGGAAACTCATATTTCCAGGACTCATGGCCATACTTTTACCTTGGGTTCGATAACTTAGTTGTTTTAATATCACTTGCCGATTTTACCGCAATCAAAATGGCGCCGTTGTCCCTAGCGCCCTCTCTATGTCTCCTGTCTTCCATGGATCATGATTATAGAGAAGTCAAAGGGGAAGGCGGCAAGTTTTGCGGGAGGCTGAATCAAGAAAAGGCTTTCGCTCGTGGGACCTCCTTTGTTGTGACCATATCTTTTCTGTAAGAGCTCCACCAGACGGGTCTGCAAAGCCCTTCCTTATTAATGAATATTTGAAAAGGAGTCAAATAGATCGAGAAAATGGGAGCGCCCTTCTTACATAGACCGGCGACTGTCGGGGATTAGTTTTTGCTCCTAAAGCGAGACTTAGAAATTTGTTGGAAGTGGCTACTTGTTGCTTTTGTATTTTTGTTTTGTTCTTTGTTTTCGTGTGATTTTGATACTTGGATTGGTGGTTTGTAGGTGCATGATTACAAGGTTTAGTGGTATACCACCTGAGCCACTCAATCCGGAGATAGAAGCAACCAAAGAAGAAAAATGATGAAAGGTGAAGATTTGTTAGATGAAGAAAGAATTGGTGAACCTCATGTGGAAGAGGTCAATGTTAATGGCAATGGAGAAGGGGAATGCAAGATAATAAAGGAGGTAAAGGGCACAATTTATCTTATAATGCTCCAGTTGGCCCTTTCCCTCAAGGGTGCCGCCACATCAATTTCCCTACCAAAATCCATACCCATACCCTCCACAAGCTCACCAATATCCATATTATCCACCTCATCCACAGCAATTCCCACCATATTATCCACAAATGCCATATCCACAAGAGCCTAGATATCAAGATCTACCACATATACCACAAGCTCAACCACAACCTATGCAAGACCCTCCACCTCAAGGTAGGCCATTAAGGGAGTTCTTTGAGCATCAACTTCGTGAGCATTATGATGGCATTGCAAGGCCAAGGATTGAAGTTAATAATTGAGATAAGTCCGGCACTTGTAAGAATGTTAACGGAGAAGCAATTTGAAGGGAAAGATGAATAAAAGTGCCCTCATCAACACATGACACAATTTTTAGAAATTTTCGACACCACAAAGTACAATGGAGTGTCCGAGGATGCTAAAAAGCTAAGGCTATTTGCCTTCACTCTTAAGGGGAAAGCCAAAATTTGGCTCAATTCTATCCCTCCCAGGAACCGTCGTACTTAGGAGGACCTTAGCAAGAGATTTTTGATGAAGTTTTATCCGCCATCTAAGATGGTTCAAGCAAAATAAGCTATCTCTCATTTTCGTCAAAAGAATGGAGAGACTATACCGGAAGCGTGGGAGAGATATGGGATGTTCCTAATTAATTGCCCACAACATGACTTTCCGGAAGAGCAAACTATGATGTACTTTTGTAATGGCTTAACGGATAGTGATAGATCCTTTCTCAATGCATGTGCTAATGGTTCGATTTGGTCTAAGACGGTGGGGCAAATGAATGAGATAATGGAGAATATCGCCCAAGACTCTTTTCAAGTGACGGTAAATCGAGGAGCTCATCATAGAGTGTCCCATGTGGAGGAGATTGAATATATGAAGACAATGATGATGACGATGATGGATCATTTAGGGGCTCTTACTACTTCTCAAGCTCAACAAAGTGTAAATCCACCCATTCCTCAAGTTGATTTGTGTCAAAACCCAAATGCCTATTGAAGAAGTGAATTATATGGGAAGACCTCCATACCAAGGAGGATATCAAGGCAATTACCAAAATGCAAGGCCTTATCAATTGCCTTATCAAAATAGGCCTCAAGGTAGTTTTCCTCCTCAATCTCAACCTCCATTTATTGCCAACAATTGGAGGAGACATGAAAATTTCTCATATGCTAATCCAAGAGCCGCTGCTCAATTTCCTCCCGGGTTTGATCCGGAGCAAAAGCTCCAAGCAATGAAGGGAAAACAACTACGGAGGAGCTACTTGGGATGATTGTGAAGAGGTTAGAGGCTAATGACTCTAGATTGGATGATATTGGGAAGCAAATGGACACGAGATTCAAGACCATTGAGCACCAAGTGGGGCAATTGGCCACAACGGTTGGAAAATTCTCATTTACGGTGGATTATTTACAAAATAAGGGAAAATATCCGTCTACCACCGAGCCTAATCAAAGAGAGTTTTATAGTGCTATACAATTAAGGAGTGGTGCTAGATATGAAGGCCCTAAAATGCCCAAGAAAGTTGAAGGTGAGAAAGAGGTGGAGAAGGAAGAAGTGATTGAAGGAAGTGTGGTTGTTGAGAAAGAAAGTGAAGTGATCAAAGCAAAGGAAGAGTCAAAGAAAGAAGAGAATTCTAAAGATACATGGGGAGTTCCCATGAAACCTATTCTGGTTCCATATCCACAAAGACTAGTGAAAAAGAAGCTTGATGAGGAGTTTGGTAAGTTTTTGGAGTTGTTTAAAAGCTTACATGTTGATATTCCACTTCTAGATGCCCTTGAGCAAATTCCCCATTACAAGAAGTTTTTGAAAGAGACTATGTCAAAGAAGAGAAGATGGGATGAGAAGGGAGTAATCAAATTGGTGGAAGAATTCAAGGAGATTCTTGAGAGACACCTACCTCAAAAGCTTAAGGATCCGGGGAGTTTTATTATCCCTTGTGAAATTGGGGAAAATGGAAAAGTTCAAGGCTTATGTGATTTGGGAGTTAGTATCAATGTTATGCCTTTATCCGTATTCAAGAAGTTGGAGTTAGGAGAGGTGGCTCCCACCACTATTAATCATCAATTGGCGGATCAATCTTTTGCTCATCCTTTTTGGGATTATTGAAGATGTGTTAGTAGGAGTTGGCAAGTTTATCTTCCCGTGGATTTTGTAGTGCTTGATATGAAGGAAGAGCTTGAGGCACCTATCATTCTTGGTAGACCTTTCCTTGCTACCGGAAGAGCTATGATTATTTTTGAAAAGGGGAGCTCAAATTGAGTTTTAATGGAGAAGAAGTGACATTTTCTACAGCTCCATTAGAAGAAGATGCTCCAAGTACTTTGGAGAAGAAAAATGTGGCTACATAGAGATCATTGACTTGTGCCCTTCAAATGAGGGGAGGATTCTGATTGGAGTGAATTGATACATGTTTTTAGGGCTTATTTTAGTGCAAAAAGTGAGCTAAAGTGTGATTTTTGTGCATAAATGTGAAAAGTATCACTCTTTTGCCTAAAATGTATTACTTTGTGAGTTTTTGATGTTTTTCCTCCGTTTTGCAGGTGAATAGGTGGAATTTTGCCAAACCGAGAGTACCGTTATTCTTAGAATGAAGAGACGAACATACCGGATGAAAACGGGGTCGGGCCGAAGCCCTTCTCCATAAAATTGCCTGGTCTCGAGCACGAGTCAAGGGGACATGGACCTCGACTCGAGGGTCAGTGGAGGAAAGGAATTTCAAAATTGCAGCAATCTCGACTCGAGGGAGGAGCCTCGACTCGAGGCGGAGAAATTTTGAAGAAGCGTGGATGCGACTCTTAGGCCTCGAATCGAGGGCCTGAAGCTCGAGTCGAGGAGTGCTAAAAACCGAAAATTGCAGTTTTAAAGCCCATTGAAGCCGAAACAGAGCATAACTTGATTCTAGCGGTTTAGAGCGGTTTCAGGAGGTTCCTTAGGCGAATTTTGCACTTTGTAGCTTGATTTCCATTGTAATTGCCATAAATTGTTAGAATTAGATTATATTCTACTTTTAGTCCATTAGATTAGCATTTTGATTGATTGTAATTGAAGATTTCAGCTGTGATTTGGGAGTAGAGAAGTCGAATTCAAGCATTGTAGAAGATTAATCATTCCTATTTTGTCTATTGAAGTTCAATTGGTGATGTTCTTACCCTTTGTTCTCTTTAATTCATTGCTTGTGTTGATTAGATTGTTAATTGCTTTCTTAGATTTTCTACCCATGGCTTTTGCTTGTAGCACCATGGGCTAATAGCTTTACGCTTGGGATAATAGAAATTAGGGATGAAGTGATTGCCTCATGCTACGATTGTTGATAATTGTGATCAATTGAATTAGCTTGGTTCCTAATTGTGATTCTTAATTGTGCTTCATGAAAAATTGTCTCTTTTGATTAATGGTTGATCACCTTAGCAATAGGCGAGAGTTGAGCTAACGTGATTAGGTGTTAATCGGGTTTCAATTTTGCATGATTGTATGAATTGGGGACTTCTACATTGAGAGATGGGAAGAACTAATGATACTCACATTAGGCATTGTGTTATTAATGGAGTGATTAATTTCATGGTGGTTTATGCTTTCTAATTTGATTGATTTGCAATTGGATACAATCGTAGCTTGTTAATCATGGATTTCTTGATGGAGATTATCCCTTGCACCCTAATCCCCCATTGATATTAGTGTATTTGATCTTGCATTTTAGATGTTTGATATATTGATTGCATAATCTTGCCATTTAATTTCTTGCATTCTTATAGAGATTTTAGTCCTATATCTTGTTGCAACTTTAGCCATCTAGAACTCTTTTCCTTGAATTTCGTTTGCATACTTTCTCCCTTGGGTTCGATATTTTGCGATTGGTCTTAAAAGCTCTTGCCCTATACACTCCAATCAAATGGCGCCGTTGCGGGAGTTAGTTTTTGCGCCTATAAGTGAGATTTGAGGATTGTTTGAAGTGGCTATTTGTTGCTTTTGTTTTTGTTTTTGTTTTTGTTGATTTTGTTGGTTTGAAGTTGATACTTGGATTTGTGGCATTGTAGGTGCATGCTAACAAGGTCGAGTGGTGTTCCACCCTTGCCACTAAATCCGGAAATTGAGGCTACTTTGAGACGGAATCGTGTGAGAAGACGAAGGGAAGCTATGGAAGGTGAAGATCAAAGGCATGAGGAAAGAGTAGTTGGTGAACCTCAAGTTGAGGAGGTACATGGATAAGGAGAAGGAGGAGTAGACCATGGAGGTAATGGGAATCATTTCCATGCTCAAGTTGGCCCTTTCCCTCAAGGGATGCCACCACAAAATTACCCTTACCAAAATCCATATCCTTATCCTCCACAAGCTCATCAATATCCCTACTATCCACCTCATCCACAACAATTTCCACCATACTATCCCCATATACCGTATAACCAAGAGCCACGATATCATGAGCCGCCTCACATACCAAATGCCCAACCACAACCCGTAAATAAGCCACCACCTCAAGGAAGGCCTTTGAGAGAATTCTTTGAACCACAACTTAGAGAGCACTATGATGGGATAGCAAGGACGAGGATAGATGCTAATAACTTTGAGATAAGTCCGACTTTAGTGAGAATGCTTATGGAGAAGCAATTTGAAGGAAGGGATGAAAATGAGTGCCCACATCAACATATGACACAATTTCTTGAGATTGCCGACACTACAAAATACCATGGAGTTCTGTTGGTCCCGGAAAATTGAGTTGATTAAAACCTTGAGTTAGCCTTCTAGAACAAAATCTAGAAAGGGGGTTTGAATAGATTTTGTAGATTTTGAATCTTTCCAAAATCAATTCAAAGAATCAGATTAACACAATGAAAGCAATTTTAGACTCAACTTTTAACAAGATCAAAAGCAACACCGATATTCAGATTTTAGCTTCGATTACGAAATTAAACTTTGAACAATAAATTGTAATTTGAACAGAAAGATAAATGAAAGCAATAAAGAACACTGATTTTATAGTGGTTCGGATTATAACAATCCTACATCCACTCTCCTTCTCCAAACTTTGAAGAAGCGGTCTCCACTAGCCGCTTACTTACTTACTTTACAATCTTCACAACTTACAACTCGATCTTCAATTCTTCAAGAATGCTAATCAAACTTCTAAAAATCTAACTCCAAGAATAAGAAGTGTTTTTGAAGATGTGAAGTGATGTGTTCTACAAACACTTAGAAAATATTTGAAAACTCTTTTGAAAATACTTTGTGAATTGAATAGTGAATAGTGTGAAAAATCAAATTTGCATAAGTGTATTGAAAAATAAAATCTAGACCTATTTATAAGTCTCGAAAAGACAGGTTAGTTTGTTAGTCGGTTCTAACAAATCGAAAGCTACTCAACAAACTTAATCTTGAAAACCGCTCTTGACCTCGGCTGATTTTTCCTACTCGTCACTGGTGACTTGGTGAAGACTCGCCTTTCTTATTCTATTCAACTTGTCTTGACCTCGTCTCGAGCTCTTCATGATCGTCTCCGCAGATGACTAGACTTGAGCTTGTCTCGGATGACTTGCAAACTTTGATGTTCATGACTTAATCGAGTCCTTGACCTAGTCCGATCACTTAGTACCGAACTCGATCTCGAGTTGTTCATCAACGTTGTCCGCTCATCTGAATTGTTCTTTTAACTCATCAAAACTCAACTTGATCTAACAATTTCCCCCTTTTTGATGATGTTAAAACTATAAAGGAAACATACTCACAATCGATGTTAGTCAAAGTTATTCAAGATAGTCGATAAGCATGTTATAACACATTCACACTATCAACTCAGTATCAAGCATTTTAATTCACACTTAGAAAGTTTTGAAGTAAAAATCCTTTAGTCTTAAGTTTTTTTTTTTTTTAAAAGAGAAAAAAATTAAGTCTTTAGGACTTAGAAAAAGTTTTTAGACTTAAGAAAAATTTTGCAAATATTGAGTCCGAGATGATAAATTTTCTCGGATGGTTCATACTTAAAAAAATTTTAAAGTTTCTCAAAACAATAAAGAAAACATTTAAAACAAACAAGTAAATCAGATAAGAACCAGTCATCTCATTCATATACAACTCATTTACAAATTTACATATGGAGCAGATAAGAAGATAAAAGGATAAAAATTTAGGCTTATCTAATTTGTCCATCTATCTTTCTCTGGAAGTTGCATCCAATCGAATATTTGCGTCCTTAGCTCAAGCAATTCCCTTTGGATCGACCAACTTCATTTGATTTATACCATAGTTGGTAGTTGACTTTGATCCACTCCTTGTCAATCGAGCCATCATCACTCGGTTTTATAAGAATGGATGAGTAGTTCTGAGCCACCAAATCCACGTTGTACCATTCATCTCCTTCATCAAGAAGTTTTGGTACAAACTTGGATTTTCCTTCTCCCTCTAGTCATGCCAAGCGATTGTCTCATTGTCGATGATGCTCCAACTCCTTTGCATATGTACTGTAAGAAGGTCCACTTAGCTTCATACTTCATGTACTCAGTGCCCATGATGGATGTGCAATCATTTTCGGGAGCATCGGTTCTTTCTGCAGTGTCGATCCAAGTTGCCTCGCCTCCTCCTCTAGTTGATGGGACTACCCACTTCTTCTCGAACCGGTCAAAAATGCGGCCAGCCTCCTTTGCCGACTTAATCTTCCTTCCGGCTTCCCTCCGGCCATAATATACTTTCTCGGCCTTGATCGCCGGTCCCTTTCGCCTCTATCCTAAGCCGCTCGGCTGATTTCTCAAGTGGCCTCTTTCAGCTGAGCTTTGGACATCGTGCTCGCCCGATAGGCGACACGACCTTCTCTGCCTCCTTTTCTTTCTCTTTCTCCACCACCACCAGCTCTTTCCCTTTTCCTTTCTCAACCTCGCCTTTGGCTGCCTCCTCCTTTCTCTCTCTCGATCTTAGCCATGTACCTTTTAGATTTCAGCTCCTTCTTTCTTTACGCGGCTCATCCGCCTTGATTGCTTCCTCAATCGATCAATTCTAATCTTTAAGGCGGTGAGCTCATCTCGATTGGCCGCCGCTGAAAGTTTGATCTCAGTTAAGCTCGGCTTTCACGATCTTCCACATCTTCCCTTTTTAACATCATCAAGTAGCATAGCAAGCTGCTCCTTGATAACAAGAAAAATAGGTGGAAGGCGAGGATTGATTGAGAAGGATCTCATCGGCCAAAGAAATGATTGTCACTGGGTTTGGATTTTCAGCTCTCCAACCTCCTTCTTTACTTCAGCCAACTCTTCTTTGACACTCATCTTAACAGATTGGAAATTGAAGATAGAAGATTTACCTCGGATGCTTTTAGCATGTCTTCCATTGTTACACGGTGAGTCTACAATGTCTGCAGTCTTCATTATTAGCATCTGGGTGAACTTATCTTCTACCCTCTTCTCCGGTGATTCAAGATTGAAGAGAAGGTGGATCATGGAGCTCTTTGGGAGGGGCGGTGGTAAGGTTTCCGGCAAGCCAAGGCGGTTTCTTAGGAAATTCGTGAGCTGCTCCTCGATAGGATAAGCGATATAGATGTGATTCCGGCAGACTCAGAATAACCTTCTCCCAGAGATGAAGTTATCCCAGCCTACTTCATCGGTGAATGTGCTCATCTCTTCCAGTCTCCATCCACGATGATGGACCAGCCAGATCTCAATGGATTCCTTCATTACTTGAGGATTAAACTGAAGTTCAGAATTAACTCGGCTAACCTCCTTCTCGCATCTCGATCGTAGGGAAAGCTCAAAGCTTCCTCTGAGCCGTCAGTGTCAGGTGTGTGTATTAGACTGATTTGGGGTGAGGGAGTGGGATATTTAGTGGAGAGAAAGTCAAGGAAATCAAAAGGTTGAGTAGAGGTGGGAGGGATATCCGGTGTGGGAGATGAGGTGGGAGGTGTTTGAATTTGGATAATATCGGGAGTAGCTGTTTTAGAGGCTCGAAGTACCGGCACTGGGATACTTCTTCATCGCCTAGGTGGGTGGGGATTTATCCGACGATGAGATGTTGGAAGATGTGCACAGAGAGGCTTGCCTTTCGGCGAGATGCGGTTCCCTCGGAGTGGGATCTTCTAGCACTTCCGTCTCGGCTGCACATTCTTTGCTATCTGTAGTGTTGCAGCCTTCTTCTCGGCAAGAGACTAGAGGGAGTTGAGGAAGACTCCCCAACTATATCAGCAGCCTTGACCAGCCTTCTCCTGGTCCTCCTTTGGAGTGGTTGAGCAACCTCTGCTTTCCACCCCACCGCTTCCTCACCGGCCGTGCACTGTGCCTCTACCTCGGTTGTCGGTACCTTAGCTTCGGGTACCTCCACAGTACCTCACCGGCTGCCTCTACACCAATGAAATCCATCGTTCGGTTTTCTGCAGATTTTAGTGAACAGTAATCCTCGCAACCTTGATGCTTCCAATAGACCTAATATCTCACCGAATTCCTGTCTTGGGTGGTTTCAAAGTCGACATACATCTCGGCTTTGAGTTTATTCTTAATCGCCTCTGTATTCATTTTGAAATTTGAAACGGATGCGGTTATATAAGTGGGAGGTTTAGGGGTTGGGATGAAGAAGAAGCCATTTGAATAAGTTTTTGTAAGAAGGGTATTTTTACGGTGGATTTTGATAAGTGAAATGTGAAAGTAAAAATTTTTTAATGAAGAAGGTAAGATTTTAAACTCGAGGAGAGAGAGGGAAAGTTTGGGAATGCAAAACGTGGCACGATCTCGAGTTTTAATTTTAAACCGTTGATTTTAAGAGGCGCGTGTAAAACATCAACCGCTTTAGTGAGAAAAGCGATTGAAATTCAGGCGCGTGGCCTTTACGCTGTCTTGAATTGTGTAAAAGTAACCGTTTATCCTACGGATTAGACGGCTAATAGACTTACTTTTGAAGTAATTAGTATATCCGACGTAAGCAATGAGGTGCCTTACTTAACACTCGGGTATTCTATTTCAGACTTGATAAAATCAGACTTGGTCAAATTGATCTTATCATTATTTTTCAAAAACTCTCTCCTAGTCTCGATTTTTTAAAACCACAAATGTTTAAAGCTTACCACAAGATTTTCGGTTTAGTAACAAAGTACATATTACTTGAAATACACAGACTTAAGACTTTTATTTGAAAACAAGGATTTTGAGGAAAAACAAAGATGAAAGTTTTCGAATGAAGAGATTTATGAGACTAATCTTGTATACATTGCTCTCGCAAACAAACTCATCAAAACTATTAGTAGTCGGGGTAGATCGCATAGGGTGCCGGTAATCATCTATTTTCCGGAAATCGATGACTATTGTGCCCTAATCTGATTTACCAAATGTCGAATAAGTAATTATCAAGTCGATAAGGTTAATATGACTAATCCTTGATTCTTGATTCCTAAAGAGGAGATCAATGATATCACCTACCCGATTGTCCTTTGACACATATCTAGTCCGATAATTCTTTCTAGGCATTAGTTTAAAGAAAAGACCAGAAATAAGAAATACAAATAATGATGCAAACATTTTAGAAACCAGCTAAGGATGCATCAAGTAATCCTAAGTCTAAGCACAATGCCTTAAACCTAGTCTCACTAATGGTTTTGTAAGAATGTCGGCTCTTTGTGATTCGGTGGCTATTTTCTCAATCCCGATGTCATTCTTCTCAACATGATCTCTAATGAAATGATGCCTAATATCTATATGCTTACATCTAGAATGCGAAACGGGATTGTAAGTCATTGCTATTGCACTATTACTATCACAAGAAATAGGAACAGTGATGTTTGAATATTATAATCTCTAAGTTGTTGACTAATCCAGAGGAGTTGTGAGCAACAACTTCCAGTGCCATGTATTGCATTCGATCGTGGAGGTGGCAATGGATGTCTGCTTTCTTAGATAACCAAGAAATTAGTTTGTTGCCTAAAAATTGACAAGTTCTGAAGTGGACTTCCTATCAATTTTACATCCTCCAAAGTCTCGAGTCTGAATAACCTGTCAACTCAAGGTTGTCATCACTGGGTACCATAACCCTACTTGCAAGGTTCCTTTGAGATATTTAAGAATTTTCTTAGCCGTCTCCAGATGAGTTTTCTTGGGATTAGACTGAAATCTTGCACATACCCCAACCGCAAAGGCTATGTCCGGCCTACTTGCAGCTTAGATATAGAAGAGATCCAATCACCCATGATACTCCGTTGCATCGGTGGGTATCCCCGCTCATCTCGAATCCATAGAGAAGTTAGTTGTCATAGGTATTTTAACTTCTCTCGCTAGTAGTCATTCCAAATTTCTCAATCAGATCCTTAGCATATTTAGATCCGATGTATAAAATATACCATTACTCATCTGTTTAATCAGAAACCTAGAAAGTATGTTAATTCGCCCATCATTGACATTTCAAACCCGTTTTTCATGAGAATGCTAAACTTTTCACATAATTTCAGATTAGGTGAACCAAATATTATGTCATCTACATAAATTTGAACTAATAAGATGTTACCATCTACTTCCTTTCTAAACAAAGTTCAATCAATCTTGCCTTTTGAAAATCCATTTGATGTCAAGAAATCGCATAAAGGTATCATACCAAGCTCCTTATTTTAATAATATTAACACCCTTTTCATTTTGAATGTCTGCAGACAGATCGGGAATCTTGTTCATAGTCTCATTTTTCTTGAAAAGAAATATAACCCAAGTGTATCTAGAAAAGTCATCTACTACAACAAGAGTATATTTTCTTCCACTAAAGCGAGAGGAGAAACAGTCCAAACGAGTCCAAACAGATCCAGATGAAGTAGTTGCAACACTCTTTCAGATGAAGAGGAGTTAATACTCTTAAATGAGTGTCTAGACTGTTTACCTTTCGACAAGCATCACATTTAAGATCGGTGGATAAAAGTTTTTCAGGTAATCCTTTGACAAGGTTCTTTTTGGCCAACTTACTAAGAGTCTTGAAATTCGATGACTAAGTCTCTTGTGCCATAGCCACCGAGATCTTCTCCACCCTTAGCTATCGACAAGTATCCTTGGGACAACTATTAAAGTTGGTCACATAGACATTACCATGTCCGAAGCCGCTTAAAAGTACCTTATCTCAAGAATTATCTAAAATATCACATTTATCCTTTGAAAGTTTGACAAGAAAACCTTTATCACACAAATTGAGAAATGATAGCAGATTATGTTTCAAACCTTCAACAAAATTTACCTCGGATACCCGAATATCCTTGATAATCAGTACCTACACCTTTAGTCCGACCACAATTATTGCCACCAAATAAGACTCTTGGACCATCAATGCTTTGGAAATTTGATAACGACCTCTTGTTATGGGTCATGTGTTGTGAGCACCATTATCAATGTACCATATTGAAGCTAAGATCTCTTCCTTGAGTGATGATCCCCGTGTATCTGAAAAAGCAGATCTGTCTACAATTGTATCACTTTTGAATGATAATTTGTTGTATTGATTGAGTAATTTTCCTAAACTTAGGAAATGTGGGATAGCATCTGCTCCTTCCATCAAAAGAATTATAATAAGAATTTCTTCTTATTTTGGTTCTTGGGTTTCTCCTAGTCTGATAAGGAGTTCTCACCTGAATTTTTGGTTTCAGCCGGGAGATGCGATCCTTATCTCGACTAGTTGGTTTCCATGGACCAATTTTAACCTCCTTTAATTGATCGATGCTTTCACAAATTTCCTAGGTTTTTGTACATCCGATTTATTGTCCCTATCATAACCAAGACTGTCTTGTCATGGGATTTCGAGAGGAATTAAAGATATGATCTATTCTTGTTGTGAATTATTAAGTTGGTCGATTTTGAAGACAAGCTTCTCATTGTCTTTATTAATTGATTCATTTTCAAAGACAGACTACTTCAAATTTGTCTTTTAAAGTTTTCAATTCATTTTCTAACCTTTCGGGTAAAATTTGGTTGATGTACTAGCCTCGGCTGGGGAAAACATTCCCCTTGAATGTTTCCTCAATTTACGAACAGATTCATCACCTACTTGCCTTTAATTAGAATTTGAATTTGATCCTTTAAAGCCAAATTCTCGTCTCTAGCTGTTTATAAGCAGCTAGAGATGTCTTTAAATCTTTCAATAATTCATAGATACTTGATTTGGTCATGATCGATGCAACCGACAAGAATCATTATCTCAAGATGAATAGTAGATTACCTCATTAGCCATGAGGATTTCATCATCGATCCGAAATCGAGATGAGGATGATGATGATGATGATTTCTTTGGCTCCTTTTCTTCAGCCAACAAAGCCCTTTGATCTCGCAAACCTTCGTCTCTCTTCTTCCTCTTTTCTTCCCTTTCCTTAGGAGTCGATTGAGGACAATCATAGTTGAAATGTCTGGCTTGTTGCACGTGTAACAAGTATCACTCTGTCGATCTAGGATGGAAGGATTTCTTCCGACAGTGATCTCGTATCTTCTTGTCTAGCTTCGCTTTTATCATCATCTGTTGACTCATCTTCCTTTCTACGATCTGGATCTTGATTTATCCTTTCCCGCAAATCTCAATTTATTTCTTTTATACTTCATTCTCAACTTATCATACCTTTTAGTGAGCAAAGCCATCTGCTCCTTCAAAGATAGATCACCCTCCTACAGACTCTGTTGAAACCTTGTCTTCTTTATGACAAAGGCAACAGACTTGGATGAGGTGCTTGACTCCATCTCATCCTCCTCGTCTTCTATTTGAATCTCATATTCAAGAGCTTTAAGATGTGAAAACAAAGTATGGTGAGTAATAGATGATAAATCTTGAGTAGCCTTAAGGATATTGGATTTCTCCCTCCATCTCTTGGTTAATGATCTCATAATCTTGTTATTAATCTCTTTCTACGTATAATTCTTTCCAAGGCCATTTGCTTTGTTGAGAAGATTGGTCAACCTTACATCTAACCGATCCACACTCATTTTCCTTCATTTTGAAAGTTTCAAATGCATGCAAGATCGATCTGCAGCTTGTTTTCTTTGACTTGTTCAGATCCTTCACAAACATTGGCTAGAGTCCGCCACATTTCTTCGCGCTTTACATCTCTTAACCTTCTCTATCCAATCCTTACTTAGAGTCTCAATGATTTGATTCGAGCTACTTGGTCAAGATTGTGAACCTTTCTTTCATCATTTGTCAATTCGTAACTCTTCTTTTCTTATGCAGTTCTCGACTCGGTGACTCGGCTCCGGTCTTGATGCCTCCATGATAAAATTTTATAGGTCCCTCTTCAAGAACCTCTTCCATTCTATCATGAATGGCCTTTAGATGATTCTACATCCTAAATTTCCAGTAATCATAATCTTCAATAGAGAATTCAGGAAGATTCCTAGACTTCTTGTTTTTCCACGATGACATGATGAAATAAAGAAACAAAATACTCCACAAACTAATTAGTAGCACCGTTAGTAGCAAATAATAAAATGAAGAAAATCAAGATAATTTCAGAATCTTCTTTAAGACCTAAAATCAATATCGTAATGACTTAACACCGCTCCGATACCACTTATTGGGCCGGAATATTGAGTTGATTAAAACCTTGAGTTAGCCTTCTAGAACAAAATCTAGAAAGGGGGTTTCAATAGATTTTGTAGATTTTTCGAATCTTTCCAAAATCAATTCAAAGAATCGATTAACACAATGGAAAGCAATTTTAGACTCAACTTTTAACAAGATCAAAAGCAACACCGATATTGATTTTAGCTTCGATTCGAAATTAAACTTTGAACAATAAATTGTAATTTGAACAGAAAGATAAATGAAAGCATTAAAGAACACCGATTTTATAGTGGTTCGGATTATAACAATCCTACATCCAATCTCCTTCTCCAAACTTTGAAGAAGGGTCTCCACTAGCCGCTTACTTACTTACTTTAGAATCTTTACAACTTACAACTCGATCTTCAATTCTTCAAGAATGCTAATCAAACTTCTAAAAATCTACCTCTAAGAATAAGAAGTGTTTTTGAAGATGTGAAGTGATGTGTTCTACAAACACTTAGAAAATATTTGAAAACTCTTTTGAAAATACTTTGTGAATTGAATAGTGAATAGTGTGAAAAATCAGATTTGCATAAGTGTATTGAAAAATAAAATCTAGACTGTTTATAAGTCTCGAAAAGACAGTTAGTTTGTTAGTCGAGTTCTAATAAACTGAAACCGCTCAACAAACTTAATCTTGAAAGCTGCTCTTGACCTCACTGATTTTTCCTACTCAAATACATGTGACTTGGTGAAGGCTCGTCTTTCTTATTCTACTCGGCTTGTCTTGACTTCGCCTCGAGCTCTTCATGATCATCTCCTGCAGATGACTAGACTTGAGCTTGTCTCCGGATGACTTGCAAACTTTGATCTTGACTAACTTAATCAGTCCTTGACGTGATCGACCTTAGTACCGAACTCGATCCGAGTTGTTCATCAACGTTGTCCGCTCATCTGGATTGTTCTTTTAACTCATCAAAACTCAACTTGATCTAACAATACCCGAAGATGCGAAGAAGTTGAGGCTCTTTGCCTTTACATTGAAAGGAAGAGCAAAAGCATGGCTTAATTCATTACCGCCCGGGACCGTACGTACATGGGAGGAGTTGTCCATGAAGTTCTACCCACCGTCAAAGACCGTGCAAGCTAAGGAGACTATTTCCCACTTCCGCCAAAAGAATGGGGAGATGATACCAGAGGCATGGGAGAGGTATGGCATGTTACTTATCAATTGTCCTCAACACGGTTTTCGGAGGAGCAAACCATTATGTACTTTTGCAATGGTTTGACGGATGGGGATAGGTCGCTTTTGAATGCTTGTGCTAATGGATCGATTTGGTCTAAAACCGTGGGGCAAATGAATGAAATAATGGAGAACATAGCTCAAGATTCATTCCAAGTGTCGGTTAATCGGAGAGCACACCATAGGGTGTCACAAGTAGATGAGATCGAGTCTATGAAGAGCATGATGATGACTATGATGGACCGATTGGGAGCTCTTACTACTTCACAAGGCCAAGCAAGTGTGAGTTCATCCATTCCTCATGTTGATGTTTGTCCAAGTCCATTGCCGGTTGAAGAAGTTAGCTATATGGGTAGGCCTCCATTCCAAGGAGGCTATCAATGAGGAAATTTTCAAGGGAATTATCAAGGAGGAAGGCCTTACCAAATGCCTTATCAAAATAGGCCACAAGGAAGTTACCAATCTCAACCGCAAGCTCAATTTAATGGGAATACATGGAGGAGACACGAAAATTTTTCATATGCCAATCCGAGAGCCGCCGTTCAATTTCCTCCGGGTTTGATCCGGTGCAAAGGCTCCTAACAATGAAGGAAAGGCTACCACGGAGGAGATTTTGGGGTTGATTGTGAAGAAATTGGAAGCTAATGACTCAAGGCTTGATGATATAGGGAAGCAAATGGACACTCGTTTCAAGACGATCGAGCATCAAGTAGAGGCAACTTGCTACTACGGTTGAAAAGCTCTCGCCTATGGTGGATGACTTGCAAAAGAAAGAATCAAAGGAGTATTGTCAAGCTATCGAGCTTAGGAGTGGTGCACGGTATGAAGGACCAGAATTGCCTTCAAATGGTGATGAAGAGGAGAAGCATTATGAAAGTTATGATGAAGAAAAGCAAGAGGTGATGGAGGAGGAAGAGAAGAAGAAGCCAAAGTGGTTGGTGGCAGGGGAAGAGAGAGCGAAGCAAAAGGTTGTTGAGAGGGATGAAAAAGGGGTTCCAAAGACGGTTGTTCCCATGCCTTATCCTCAACGGTACATGAAGAAAGCATTAGATGAGAAGTTTGCTCGTTTCCTTGAGGTTTTCAAAACCTTGTATATCAACATTCCATTTTCGGAGGCCCTTGAGCAAATGCCCCACTATGCTAAGTTTCTTAAAGATTTGCTAGCAAAAGGAGGAGGATTGAAGAGCCGGAGTTAGTGAAATTGACCAAGGAGTGTAGTGTCGTGCTTCAACAAGAGCTTCCACCAAAGTTGAAGGATCCGGGTAGCTTTACTCTTTTATATGATCTTGGTAATGGGTTGGAGAAGCATGCCTTATCTGACTTGGGGGCAAGTATTAACTTGATGTCATTGTCCATGTTTAAGAGGCTCAACCAAGGAAGGTTAGGAGCCACTACCGTAACTCTTCAACTTGCCGATGGGTCAACGACTATTCCAAAAGGTATTGTGGAGGATGTTTTGGTCAAGGTAGAAGATTTTGTGTTTCCGGCGGACTTTGTAGTACTTGAAATGGAGGAAGATAAAGATGTATCGTTGATTCTAGGGAGGCCGTTTCTAGCTACCGCAAGAGCGGTGTTTCATGTGAATGAAGGAAGGCTTACTTTGAAGCTAGATGATGAAGAGCTTAGTTTTTCAATGAAGGATGTGAAGAAGCACCCCATGGAGAAGGAGGAATGCCATGTTGTGGATGTGATTGATTCATGCCTTCAAGAGGCTTGGGAGAACTCTTCTTATACCCTTTTCTCTAAAGATTATGTTATTCCATCTTATAATCATGTGCGTAATGAATCTTGTGTTTCTTATGATTGTGATAGGGATGCATTGGAAGTGGAGGAGGTGAAAGAGATAAAGTTTGAAGGCTTTCCAAATCGACCGTGGGAGAACAATGAAGATGGGAAGCCATTTGAAGAGAAAGTGAAAGGAGCCCTTAAACCACTACCCGAGCACTTGAAGTATGCTTATTTGGAGGAAAATGAAGGTTGCCCGATAATTGTATCATCATATCTTACATCCGATGAGGTAACTAAATTACTTGATGTTCTTCGTAAGCACAAATCCGCCATAGGTTGGTCCATTGATGACTTAAGAGGTATAAATCCTTCAATTTGTATACATAGAATTAGGCTTGAAAAGGACCATAAACTCGTAGTGCAACCACAACGGAGAGTTAACCCTAATATACAAGAAGTAATTAGGAAAGAAGTTGTTAAATTGTTAGATGCTAATATGATCTTTCCTATTTCGGATAGTCCATGAGTCTCTCCATTGCATGTTGTAGCCAAGAAAGGGGGATTACGGTAATCAAGGGTGAAAATGATGAATCAATTGCAACTAGGGTAGCTACGGGGTGGCGAGTTTGTGTTGACTATAGAAAACTTAATAAGGCCACGTGCAAGGACCACTTTCCCTTACCTTTTCTAGATCAAATGCTTGATAGGTTAAGTGGATTTGAGTACTATTGTTTCTTAGATGGTTATTCCGGTTACAATCAAATTATGATTGCACCGAAAGACCAAGACTACTTTTACTTGCACGTATGGGCCGTTTGCTTGGAAAAGAATGTCATTTGGTCTTTGCAATGCTCCCGCAACTTTCCAAAGATGCATGATGTCAATTTTTCATGGCTTAATTGAGAAAATCATGGAGGTATTTATGGATGATTTTTCCGTGTTTGGTGAGTCATTTGATAATTGCCTTACTAATCTTGACATTGTTTTGCAAAGGTGTGAAGATACAAACTTGGTGCTAAATTGGGAAAAGTGCCATTTCATGGTCAAGGAAGGCATTGTTTTGGGACATCATGTATCATCGAAGGGATTGCAAGTGGATAAGGCAAAAATTGTGGCTATTGAGAAGTTGCTTCCACCTAAGGATGAGAAAGGAATTCGATCTTTCCTTGGACATGCCGGGTTCTACCGGCGATTCATTAAGAATTTCTCTCAAATCTCTAAACCCTTATCTCATCTATTAGAAAAAGATGTGCCATTTGAGTTTAATGATGATTGTTTGATTGCTTTTAGGTCTTTGAAGGAAGCTTTTGTGAGTGCACCCATTCTAATTACTCCGGATTGGACAAAGCCCTTCATTATCATGTGTGATGCAAGTGATTTCGCTATGGGGGTCGTTTTAGGACAATTGAGAGAGAAGAGGTTTCATGCCATCTACTATGCCTCCAAGACTTTCAATCCGGCCCAAGTCAACTACACCACTACCGAAAAAGAAATGCTTGCGGTGGTGTACGCTTTTGATAAGTTTCGACCCTACCTTGTAGGGTCGAAAACTATTGTGTACACCGACCATGCCGCAGTCGGTATCTCATGTCGAAAAAGGATGCTAAGCCTAGGTTGATTCGATGGATATTATTGTTGCAAGAATTTGACATGGAGATAGTAGATAAGAAGGGTAGTGAAAATGTCATAGCGGATCACCTTTCTAGACTCGAAGGAGTAGAAGAGATGGAAAGGGATGTCAAGGAAGTTGAAGAGACCTTTCCCGATGAGGGATTGCTAAGTATTGAAGAAGTAATGAGTGTGGTAAAGGAAGGGGATGTTCCATGGTTTGTCGATTATGCGAATTTCTTAGCAAGTGGAGAATTGCCACCGGAGATTAATCCCTTTGAAAGGAAGGTTTTATACAATCGGGTCAAGCATTTCATATGGGACGATGCATACCTCTTCAAGGTGGGGGTGGACGGAGTACTTCGGAGGTGTGTGACGAGAAAGGAAGGGGAGGAAATCATGAAACATTGCCACTCTTTACCGTGTAGAGGCCATTATAGCACTTCCAAGACCGTGAGGAAGATTTTATTGGCGGGATTCTATTGGCCAACTATCTTCAAGGATTGCGAGAAATTCATCAAGGAATGTGACAAGTGCCAACGGATAGGAAACCTTAAAAGAGGGATGAGATGCCATTGAGCAACATCTTAGAAGTGGAAATTTTTATGTATGGGGAGTTGACTTCATGGGGCCATTTCCACCGTCGGAGGGTATCAATATATCCTTGTAGGGGTTGACTATGTTTCTAAATGGATAGAAGCCATTCCGACCAAAAAGCAACGATTCCAAAGTGGTTATAGCATTCTTGAAAAGGATCTTTACACGGTTTGAGGTCCCAAGGATTTTGATAAGTGACGGTGGTAGCCACTTTGTTAACAAGGCCATGGAGAAGCTTTTGTTAAGGTATGATGTAAAACACAAGGTTGCTACTCCTTACCACCCGCAAAACAAATGGCTTAGCCGAGGTGTCTAACCGCTTGATCAAAGGTATCTTGGAGAAGACGGTGAGGATGAGTAGAAAGGATTGGGCAACAAGGCTTGATGACGCGTTATGGGCGTATAGAACCGCCTTTAAGACGCCTCTTGACATGTCTCCCTATCAATTAGTGTATGAAGAGCTTGTGGGAGAGAAGAGGGCTCTACAATTGCATGAGTTGGACGAGTTTAGGATGAAAGCCTATGAAAGTTCAAAGATTTTCAAGGAAAAGACCAAGAAGTGGCATGATGCAAGGCTTAAGAGGAAGGAGTTCAAAGAAGGAGATCAAGTGCTCCTATTTAACTCAAGGTTGAAGCTTTTTCCCGGTAAACTCAAATCGAGATGGAGTGGACCTTTTCGTGTTGTGAAGGTTTTTCCGAATGGATACTTTGAGGTGATGAATGACAAGGATGAGAGGTTTATAGTGAATGGGCATCGGTTGAAGCTTTATCATGTTTACTCACAAAAAGAGGTTTTGGATGCTCTTGATCTTAAGGATGTGCCCTATTTAGGTAGTGAAAAGGAAGTGTGAACTCTAGGAGTTCCGTCCGGCAAAGGACGTTAAACCTAGCGCTTGATGGGAGGCAACCCATTCTTTTTGCTTTGTTATTTTTGTTGTTTTGTGTGTTGCTTTGAATAATGTGGGTTTTGTGGTTCTTGTAGGTGTGATGAATTGCTAGGAATTGAGGAGCTCAAGGATGATTAAGGGAAGATAAAGATTGAAGGCTTATGGGTAAAACACTTCCTTTCAAACTTAGACTTGTCTAAGTTTGGGGGAGGTGTTTGTGTGATTGTACTCTTTATTGTTATGATTGTACTCTTGGTGAACTTGATGATGTGATGATCTGGATTTTGATGGTTTGATGATTTTATTGATGCTATGATTCTCTTGATTATATTTGAGCTTATTGTCTATTGATGATTGTGATTTGATGATCCTTTGGATTCCTTATTTCTATGATTCCATATTCTTTGATTTATCTTGAGCTTAATTGTGGATTTATTGATATATCTTTGAGTATCATTCATGTGGTAGTTAGTATGCTTGGATTTATGTGCATGAGCACTTGTGTTGAATTGCAAGATTTATTGGATTTTGATATGATCATTAGTTGATGTGTAGCTTGAAGCTAGCATTCTTGATTTATTGTGTGAAGATGAATGTGATTGATGATGCTTAATTCATTGCTCAATTTAAGCCCGTGAGATTTTGTGCCTTAATAATCGTACATCTTATACGGTTGATATTAATCCTTTGTGATTGCATCATTCATAATTTGTATGCTAGAACTTGCCACTAGACTTGTTGATATTGATCTTTGTGTGATGTCTTGAAAGTGATAAGAGGCCATGTTTGATATGTTTAGTCACTTTGCCAAATATTTTCCCTACCAAATACATTTGATTTCCTTAGTAAGCCATGTTGAGCCTTATGATCCTTATTCTTTGGCAAGCCAAGTGAAATTGAAACCATTTTAGCCTATTTTTATGAGCCTTTCTTGTCCTATATTTAGTTGAGCTTGAATGTTGGCTAATGATGGTGATTTGATTGATAAGTGTGGGAAGATGATGAAATTTAAAAGGATGAATAAAGCATAAAAGAAAAGAAAGGTTGTGAAAAATGGAATTGTGAAGAGAAAAAAAAAAAGTGAACATGAAGTGAGAAGAAAAATTCAATTTGTGAGCTTAAAAGATAAAGCTCAAGTGAATGGTGGATCGAATTGAAGTCAAAAGGAAGAGTGTACTTGATGAAAAGTGAAGAGATATGCATTTGTATTGATTAGCTTACATTCAAGTCTCTACTACTTAGTCACTCTTATCCAAAAACATCCCACCTTTCCAAAGAGCCTACATTACAACCTAGATAAAGACCTCTTTGATTCTTGTTTGATCACAAGTGATTTTGATTGAGATTAAGTCTTGTGGCAAGCATATGGTGTGCAAGTTTATGAATTTGATGATTGAGTGCTTTATATCTTTATACACTTGAGTGAAGAGTGAAACACTCCATGGAAGGAGCAATGTGTTGAGTATTTGATTGAGCATTTATGTGAGCAGGATTCATCTTGATGGCTAGTGAATAGTTGCATTGATACTTATGTTCATTGAGGAGTTCGATTGTCTTATTTTTCGTCTATAGTGCCGTGTGACATAATTGCAATCAATTCACTCCTTTGTTCTTAGTTTCTACGTTGCTCGAGGACGAGCAACAATTCAAGTTCGGGGGTATGATTGGAGTGAATTGATACATGTTTTTAGGGCTTATTTTAGTGCAAAAATGACCTAAAGTGTGATTTTTGTGCATAAATGTGAAAAGTATCACTATTTTGCCTAAAAGTATTACTTTGTGAGTTTTTGATGTTTTTCGTCCGTTTTGCGAGGTAAATCGGTGGAATTTTGCCAAACCGAGAGTACCGTTATTCTTAGAATGAAGAGACGAACATACCGGATGAAAATCGGGGTAGGGGGCCCGAAGCCCTTCTCGATAAAATTGCCCTAGTCACGAGCACAGTCGAGGGGACATGGACCTCAAATCGAGGGCCAGCCTGGAGGGAAAGGAATTTCAAAATTACAGCAATCTCGACTCGAGGGAGGAGCCTCGAGTCGAGGGATGGAAAATGGTAGATTCCTCGAGTCGAGGGCTGAGCCTCGACTCGAGGTAGGAGAAATTTTGAAGAAGCGTGGATGCGACTCTTAGGCCTCGACTCGAGGGCACGAAGCTCGAGTCGAGGAGTGCCAAAACCGAAAATTGCAGTTTTAAAGCCCATTGAAGCCAAAACAGAGCATAACTTGATTCTAGTAGTTTAGAGCAGTTTCAGGAGGTTCCTTAGGCGAATTTTGCACTTTGTAGCTTGATTTCCATTGTAATTGTCATAGATTGTTAGAATTAGATTAGATTCTACTTTTAGTCCATTAGATTAGCATTTTGATTGATTGTAATTGAAGATTTCAGCTGTGATTTGGGAGTAGAGAAGTGGAATTCAAGCATTGTAGAAGATTAATCATTCCTATTTTGTCTATTGAAGTTCAATTGGTGATGTTCTTACCCTTTGTTCTCTTTAATTCATTGCTTGTGTTGATTAGATTGTTAATTGCTTTCTTAGATTTTCTACCCATGGCTTTTGCTTGTAGCACCATGGGCTAATAGCTTTGTGCTTGGGATAATTGAAATTAGGGATGAAGTGATTGTCTCATGCTATGATTGTTGATAATTGTGATCAATTGAATTAGCTTGCTTCCTAATTGTGATTCTTAATTGTGCTTCATGAAAAATTGTCTCTTTTGATTAATGGTTGATCACCCTAGCAATAGGCGAGAGTTGAGCTAACGTGATTAGGTGTTAATCGGGTTTCAATTTTGCATGATTGTATGAATTGGAGACTTCTACATTGAGAGATGGGAAGAACTAAGGATACTCACATTAGGCATTGTGATATTAATGGAGTGATTAATTTCATGATGGTTTATGCTTTCTAATTTGATTGATTTGCAATTGGATACAATCATAGCTTGTTAATCATGGATTCCTTGATGGAGATTATCCCTTGCACCCTAATCCCCCATTGATTTTAGTGTATTTGATCTTGCATTTTAGGTGTTTGATATATTGATTGCATAATCTTGCCATTTAAATTCTTGCATTCTTATAGAGATTTTAGTCCTATATCTTGTTGCAACTTTAGCCATCTAGAACTCTTATCCTTGAATTTTGTTTGCATACTTTCTCCCTTGGTTCGATATTTTGCGATTGGTCTTAAAAGCTCTTGCCCTATACACTCCAATTAGATTCTAACTCTTTTAAATCTTTAATTACTGATCATTTTATTCCTTCTTGTAATGTGATTGCTAATAAGTCTTGTGTTTCTCTTTATGATCTTAGGATGGAAAAGGCATTCATTGCACCTTTGCTTGATCCAGGAGATAAAAAGAACGAAGAAGGAGTGAAGAAAGTGACCAAGCTTGAGCAAGGCTCAAGTTTGGGGTGTTAGAAGAAAGGAAGATGCCACTTGAGAAGTAAGAAGGAAATTTCATGGTAGGTGATCAAGTGGTGTGGAGCGAATCAAATTGGAGTAGGTTGCTTGGAGTAGAAAGACTCAAAGAAGTCTTGATGGTGAAAGAAATAAAAGAAGGAGGGAAGCATCTATTGGAGGACAAATGGTGATGTTGCCTTTTTGCAAAGGAAAATCTAGTAAGACACAAGGATGAGCCTCACGTCCTCATTGAAAGGGAAGTATGAACTCCTCGAGTTCCGTCCAAAGATAGGACATTAAAACTAGCGCTTGATGGGAGGCAACCAATCCTTTTTGTTGCTTTTGTGTGTTGTGTGCTTTTTGTTGTTTTTGTCTTTGTTGTTTTGGAGAATTTGCTTGCAATTGAATTGATGATGCTTAAGAGATTGTGATATATATTGCTATGGGATTATTGGAATGATTGAGCTTATTTGATACCTTAGGGAGTTGCATATCATTTAATCACTCTTGTGCCAAACTTTGAATTTCATGCTAAAATTTATGTTTGGGGGTGATGATTGTTTTTATTGGTTAACTTGCATCTCATTTTGGTAAGAATTTAATGGTTTTGTGCTCGATTGTAGGTACACTATGCTAAATTGGATTGGGAAGTGAATGGAATTGCAAGAAATACAAGATCAAGAAGGAAAAGTGCATAAAATGTGGTGAATTTTAGGCGAAAAGGAAGAGACCCAGTTTCCTCGATCGAATGAGCGACCGGGCTTAAATCGAGGGACCAAAAAGGTTAGTATATGCATACTTGGGTTCGTAGGGGTCGATAGGGTAGATTTCGGTGTTTCGGGGTCGGGCCGGGTCCGAAAATTTGTAAAAATTCCCTAGACTCGACCTCTGGTCGAGGTGCCTGAGCCTCGACTCGAGAGATTCATATTTAGAAAAAATTTTGCAAAATTGACATCGAGCTCGACTCAAGCTCTAAGCCTCGAGTCGAGGCTGCTTTTTAAATCGAAGGCACGACTCGATGGCTAGCCTCGAGTCAAAGGGGGTTTATTTTTGGCAACCTCGAGTTAAGGGCTTCAAGCACGACTCGAGACTCGGGTCTGCTTTTTAAATAAACGCAGCAGATTCCTTTCTCCCCATAATCCCGACTTGAGCCCTAGGTCGTCTCTTCGTGATTTTTGACTGCTCACTAGTTTTTGCACCTAATTCCACCGATTACCCACGTTTTAACATCATCATATCATCCATTCATCTCAACAAAATTAAATCTTTGAGGGTTTTGTGAGCATATTTTGGGGATTTTTGCTTGAAGTGTGTGGGTGCTTCCAATTCATCTCAAGTCCGATTTTGCTTGAAGAAAGGTATATAATTCTCATCTCTTGACCTTTAAATTTCGTTCTTGTGATTGATTGATGCATGGGTAGTGATAATTTTGCCTATTTTATGTTTTGAATTGTGAATTTCATTGAGGCATTTTGTCGAACACCTTGAATGCACTATGTTATGGACGAATTGGAGGGATTTTAATGGTTAGATTGGATGAATTGTTGAATTAGAAGGCATGTTTGGGATTGATTGAGATATATAGACTAGGCCTTTGTGATTCCAAGCCTTGAGATTGAGTTTGCATAATTGTTTGATAATTCCTTGTGAATGTATATGGGTATTTGGTCAAAGTTGCATATTTGTTGATGATGGAGTGCATGCTAGTTGATTTTTATTGTTGAATTTACTTGATTAAGTGGCAAATTTTTGGATAACTTTTGTTGAGCATATTGCAAATTTTTGTGAGCTTAATTGTTGGATATTGATAGTTGAGGCCATTTCATTCGGTATACATGTTGGGTAATTCGTTGAGCACTTCTATTGCCTAATTGTTTGAGTGGTGATTTTGACCAAATTGTTGAGTTAGTTTGATGAGTCACATAGGAATATTGGGTGTTGAAGTTTGTGATGCTTAATTCATTCATGCTTATTTGCTATCACATGTATTGCCCTTTTGCTATGATTATATGCTAAATTCTTGCCTTTGTATTTTGTAGGAAAATGTTTCGAGGCGCGGACGGGCATGAGTACTCCGATGTGGATTTCCAAACGGTAGTAAGGAAAGTGAGATTCGCCAACAAGATGTCGGCACAATTGGGGATCCTATGGGACGATTATAAATGGAGGACGCACTCCATCCTTTATGGAGAGCTTCATGACAAGGTGGTGAAGACCCACCTCGTGGACCACGATTGCATGGTATCTATAGGGA
This sequence comes from Paraleonurus japonicus, assembly GCA_030762865.1. Lineage (NCBI taxonomy): Eukaryota > Viridiplantae > Streptophyta > Magnoliopsida > Lamiales > Lamiaceae > Paraleonurus > Paraleonurus japonicus. The sequence goes on along the minus strand of CM061052.1, from coordinate 26,448,920 downwards.
TCGAGGATGATATCCCGGTTTTCGACCAAGTCGGTATGTCGGGATTTTTCGCGAAGAGGCCACGGAATTACTTGGGCCTCACATTAAAGTTCTTGTGAACGGTTATGTTCGATAAGGCAAGAAAGGCCAAGTTCCCGAGGGCGATTACTTTTGAGCTCATGTGGAATGAGTACACATTGTCGGTGAACGAGGTGAATGAGATTTTGGGTGCACCGACCGATCCGGACGGCTCATTACTGAAGATGAGACGTGAGTATAATGCTAAGAAGTTCTGGAGATGGATCTCGGATTCGGAGGCACCGGAGCAGCCACAGATTACACCGGGAAATCGAAGAGTACCCATATCTACAACCCGGTCATGTGTTACTTAGAGAAGATTCTCTTGTGCACGATATTTGCTAGATTCGGGGAGGGGCCGTAGTTTCCGAAGAATTGTATGTGATGTGGTGCTTCCTCCACGGAGTGAGATTTAATGCTGGTGCCTACTTATGCTACTTGTTTGAGAGGGTGAAGAGCACCCGATTTGCGAAGGTCCAGTTTTGGGGTTTGATAACGTTGATTGCAGAGCACTTTGGGATCCCGACACATAATCTGAGTGCTTTGGAGGGGCCCAATTTGACTACCGACACAATGAGGAGGATGAGGACGTTGGACCTCATTGGTAGGACATGGTGTTTTCAACAACACCTTGGAGGCCGATTTCCTTTTCCTAACAAGAGGCTCACCATTATTTTGAGTTGCGGGGCAAGTGACGATCAACCTCTGGATGTGGTCGTGGCGGCATACAGAGGCGATTAATGCCTACACTAGAGAGCATGGAGTCATCCTCTGGGATGAAGACGAGGAAGAAGAGCAGAGAGGATTGGGGTCGGATGAAGAGGACGAAGAGAGTGAAGACAAAGTGGTCGAAGCAGAGGATGAGCCGGGTGAGGAGCCGGTGAAGATGGAGAATGATGAGGATTATGCTCATGAGATTAACTACTATTGGCAGGATGAGATGAGGAGCCGCGAGTTCGAGGCCGGAAGCTCATCGAGGAGGCCGTGGACACTTACCGAGGAGATGTGGGCAAATAGCCAACGGATGCAACTAGAGTGCCTCACACGCCAAGACGAGTGCTTCCGGGTCCTTGAGGAGATGAGGAGATTCAATGAAGAGACTTGAAGGATGTAAGAGGAGTACTTGAAGAACTAACAAGACATGTACACTCTCCTCCGAGCATGAGCTCGTGGAACTTGAGACAGTGGCTACTATCCACCTCCGCCACCTCCGACAAATGATTAGGAAGTTTCATTCCCCCTCTCCTCTAGTCTCATTTAGTGATCTCTTTATTCCTCTTGGTGATTTGTTATGAATTGATTTGATGATTGGGTTGTACTAAATTCTTGATTTTTATGGATTTTGGGTATTTGACGTGATTCATGGATGATTTTGATTTGACTTGGATTTATTGATTTTCATTGTTGGATATGATGTGGATGATGTTATATACATGTGTCTTGGATTTCTTGCATATATTTGAGTTACATTCGTTGATGAAGTGAGTGTGTTTGAGATTATGTACATGTGCACTTGTGCTTGATTTGGAAGATTAATTGAATTTTGAAGTGATCATGAGTTGACATGTGGCTTGAAGCTAGCATAATTGATGGTTATGTAATGATGAATGTGATTGAAAATGCTTGATTCATTGCTCAATTTAAGCCCGTGAGTTTTGTGCCTTAAGAATCGTACATTTTATACGGTTGAATTATTTCTTTGTGAGTGCATCGTTCATTGACTTGTATGCTAGAACTTGCCTTTGGACTTGTTGAAATTGATCTTTGTGTGATTTCATGAATATGATAAGAGGCCATGTTTGAATTGATAAGTCACTTAGCCAAAATTTTCCCCACCAAAATCATTTGATTTCCTTAGTGAGCCATGTTGAGCCTAGTATCCTTATTCTTTGGCAAGCCAAGTGAAAATGAAGTCATTTTGCCTATTTTTATTAGCCTTATTGTCCTATGTTTAGTAGAGCTTGATTGTTGGCTAGAAGATGGTGCATTGCATTGAAAAGTGTGGTGGAATGATGATGAACTAAGTTGATTGTTGAAGGAAGAAAAAAAAAAAAGGTTGAGATGTGAACTGAATTGTCAAAATTGTGAAAATGAAAAGAAGAAGATTCAATTGTGAGCTTGAATGAGAGAAAGCTCAAAAGAATGGTGGTGATTGAATTTTGAAAAGCATGAAGAAGAAAGAGTGTTGATTGATGAAGAATTGGAAGAGAAGTGAATTGAAGTGTTTAGTTAACTTTTAAGTTCTCTACTAACTAAGTCACTCTTACCTAAATTTATCCACCCATTCCACAGAGCCTACATCACAACCTTGATGAAAGACCTCTTTAATTCTTGATTGAACACAAAAGAAAATGATTGAGATTGAGTCCTTTGTCAAGCTTATGGGGTGCATGTTCTTGAATTTGATGATTGAGTGTCATTCTACCTTGATACACTTGAGAGATGAGAGAAACACTCCATGGAAGGAGCAATGATTTGAGTATTTGATGTTGCATTTGTTTGAGCATAATGCATTGTGATTGCTAGTTGAAGGTTTGCATTGATACTTGTGATTATTGATGAGTTCGATTATCTTGTTTTTCATATATGGTGCCATGAGACATAATTGCAATCAATTCACTCTTTTGTGCTTATTTGCTTCGTTGCTCGAGGATGAGCAACATTTTAAGTTTGGGGGTATTTGATGAGAGTGAATTGATGCATGATTTTACGTGGTATTTATTTGCGAGAAAGTGGAGAAAAGTGTCGCTTTTTAGCTTTAAGGTGTAAGGTATCACTTCTTTGCAAATAAAGTATCACTTGTATAGAATTGATGGATTTTTGATGTGTTTCGCCTCGTTTTCGTGTAAATCGGTGGAATTTGACCAAACCGAGAGTACCGGAATTCATACGGCAAAGAGACGAATGATATGAGCGAAAACAGAGGTCGAGGCGGAAGTCGGTGATTGGAGTGAATTGATGCATGACTTGAGGGTATTTTAGTGCAAAAAGTGATCAAAAGTGTTAGATTTTGCGCCTACATGGGTAGAGTATCACTACTTTGCCTAAAAAGTATTACTTGATGGATTCTTGATGTTTTTCGTCCCATTTTCAGGTAAATTGGTGGAATTTGGCCAAACCGAGAATACCGGCATTCATAGGGTGAAGAGACGAATGAGACGGGCGAAAACGGGTCGAGACGGAAGTCGGGTCGAGAAAATTGACTCGACCTCTGGTCGAGGCCAGGGGACCTCAACCCGAGGGTGCTGGCAAGGAGAAGATATTCGAAAAATTCAAGGAAACTCGACTCGAGGCTGAGCCTCGAGTCGAGGATCAGGCAAAAATGGCAAGCTCGAGTCGAGGGCTGGAGCACGACTAGAGGATGGAGGTAATTTTGAAAAGCGCATCCACGACTTCACGAGCCTCGACTCGAGGGCCCCAACCTCCAGTCAAGGGTGCCAAAATTTGGAATTTTGGGTTTTAAACCCATTTGAGCGGAAAATAGAGCATAACCTTCCCCAAAGCGATTATTAGCAGCTTTTAGGCGATTTTCCAGTTCCATAGCTTAATTCTCATTGTAGATTGATTAGATTGATAGATTTAGATAGATTTTCATTAATTGTACCTTAGATTAACATTTGATCCTTTAGTTTTTCCATTCCTAGTAGTAATTCAAGTGGAGAAGAGATTGTATTTGAAGATACTTTTGAAGATTCAAGAATTCCTATTATTGATCATTTTGGATTCAATTGGTGATGTTCTTCCTCTTTTCTCATTTAAATTCCTTAATTGTTGTGATTAACTTTTTGACTGTGCATTTAGATTTTGTTCCCATGGATTTTGCTCTTTGCACCATGGGTTAATAGTCTTGTGCTTGGGATAATTGAAATTGAGGATGATTTGATTGTCTTATGCTATGATTATTGATGAGTGTTGATCAATTGAGATAGTTTGTTCCTAATTGTGATTCGAATTGTGCTTCATGCATTTTTATCTCTTTAGATTAATGTTTGATCACCCTAGCAATAGGCGAGAGTTGAGCAAACGTAATTAGGGATTAATCGGGTTATAATTGTGTATGATTGTATGAATTGGGTGCTTCTTAATTGAGAGATTAGTTGCACTAAAGATACTCACATTAGGCATTGTGTGATTAATGGAGAATTAATTGCATGATGGTTTTATGCTTTCTATCTTAGTTAATTAGCAATTTGATTCAATCATAACTTGTTGATCATTGATTTCTTGATAGATATTATCCCTAGTACCCCTATCCCCATTGATTTTAGCTACTTGTTCTAGCATACCAAGTGTTTGATAAATTGCTTGCTTGTTGTTTGATTTTTAATTCTAGCTTTGTATAGAGTTTTTAGACCCAAAACCGCATTGCAACAATAGTCATCGAGAACTTGCATTTCTAGGGACTCACGGCCATGCTTTTTACCTTGGGGTTCGATATACTTGATTGTCTTAAAATCGCTTACCCGATTACTCGCAATCAGTCGGGCCGAGAAATTCCTGGACTCGACCTTGGGTCGAGGTCCAGGCCCTCAACTAGAGGTTACCGCCTTTGGAAGAAAATGCAAAATTAGAAGAACCTCGACTCGAGGCTAAAGCTCGAGTCGAGGATGCGCTTGCCGGCAAGCTCGACTCGAGGGCTGGGAGCTTGAGTCGAGGCTGGTGGTTTTAAAAAGCGTGGGCACGATTTCTCCAAGCTCGACTCGAGGGCCTCAAACTCGAGTCGAGGCCTCCAAAATTCAGAATTTTCCACATTTAATCCATTTGAACGAAAAACAGAGCATACCACTATCCATAGTGATTACTTACAGGTTTTGGGCGATTTCTCAGTTTTCTAGCCAAATTCTCCTTGTAGGTTGATTAGATTGATAGATTTAGATAGATTTTCATTAATTGTTGATTAGATTAGACTTTGATCCATTAGATTTCTCAATTCAAGTGAAGAGGAGTTTACTTTAGAAGATTCAAGCATTCAATACATTTATCATTTGGCATAATTGGTGATGTTCTTCCTCTCTACTCATTTCTTTTGCTTAATTGTTGTGATTAGCATTTTGATCAAGCAATTATATTTTTCACCCATGGATTTTGCAATTTTCTCCATGGGCTAATTCACTTGTGCTTGGGATAATTGAAATTGAGGATGATTTGATTGCTTGATGATTGGAGTGAATTGATGCATGTTTTTAGGGCCTATTTTAGTGCAAAAAGTGAGCTAAAGTGTTAGCTTTTGTGCATAAATGTGAAAAGTATCACTCTTTTGCTTAAAAAGTATTATTTGTGAGATTTTGATGTTTTTCGTCCATTTTGCAGGTAATTCGGTGGAATTTTGTCAAACCGAGAGTACCATTAGGCTTAGAATGAAGAGACGATCATACGGGACGAAAATGGGGTCGGGGCCGAAGCCCCACGCGAGAAAAGTGCCACTGGACTCGAGCTGCAGTCGAGGACCATGAGCCTCGAGTCGAGGATGTGCGAAAAGGACTAAATTGGGAAAATGGCGGCGGCCTCGACTGAGGCATGACCCTCGAGTCGAGGGAGGAGAATTTTGCAAAGGCCTCGAGTCGAGGCCTGACCCTCGACTCGAGGGGAAGTTTTCATAAATTCGGTATTTGAAGACTTGAAGCAGAGCAATCCAGATACACACTTAGTTAATAGCATTTAGTAGCGGTTTTGGGGCGATTTCTCAGCCCCAAGCCAATTTCTTCATTAGATTAGCGTAGATTGGTAGATTTAGACTTAGATTTTAATTGATTGTTGCTAGAGTAGCATTAGATTAGCATTTGATCCTTGTAATTCTTTCAATTCAAGCTTGTATTGCATTTGGAGATTGGTGTTGAAGACTCAAGCATTCCTCTTTTGTTAATTGAAGATCATTTGGTGATGTTTTTCCTCTTTTGTCTCTTTAATTTTGTAATTGTTGTGATTTGTGTTTTGTTTGATCAATTCTATCTTCTTTCCATGGGTATTGTTTGTGGTACCATGGGCTAAATCTCTTGTGCTTGGGTTAATTGAAATTGATGATGATTTGATTGATGATGCTATAATTGTTGATGATTGGATATCAATTGAGTAGATTGCTTACTAATTGTGATTCTCATTTGTGCTTCATGCATAATTATCTCTTTAGATTAGTGTTTGATCACCCTAGCTATAGACGAGAGTTGCGCTAACGTGATCAGGGGATTAATCGGGTGATAATTGTGTATGAATGTGTGGATTGGGTGCTTGAATCGAGAGATTAGTTGCACTAAGGATACTCACATTAGTTTTCTACCTAATTGTGGTTCTTCATTGTGCTTTGTGTAAAATTGTCTCTTTAGATTAATGGTTAATCACCCTAGCAAGAGGCGAGAGTTGAGCTAACGTGATTAGGTGTTAATCGGGTTTCAATTTTGCATGATTGTATGAATTGGGGATTTCTACATTAAGAGATGAGAAAGACTAAGAATACTCACATTAGGCATTGTGATTTTAATGGAGTGATTAATTTCATGATGGTTTAATGCTTTCTATCTTAGTTGATTTGCAATTTGATTCAATTGTAGCTTGTTGATTGATGATTCATTGATGGATGTTAATCCTAGCACCTCTATCCATCATTTATTGTTGTTTTTGTTCTCGCATTTTAAGTGTTCGATCATTTGCTTGCTTATTTTAGTTTGTATTTTGCAAGTGTTTTTATTGTTTTTGTTCCAAACCATTGTTGCAACTAAGTCACTAAGAACTTCGTATTTCTAGGACCTCATGTGCATACTTTTTCCCTTGGGTTCGATATTTTGTTGATTATTCTTAATAACTCTTACCCTATACACTCCAATCAAATGGCGCCGTTGCCGGGAATTACTTTTTGCGCCTTAAGTGAGACTTAGGAATTGTTTGAAGTGACTACTTGTTGCCTTTGTGTTTGTGATTGTTCGTTATTTTTGTTTGAATTTTATACTTTGAAATCTTGTCTAGATGGAAGGATACAACTCATATTTGTGGAATCAAGAGTATTATCAAGATAGTAGGGTGTATATTCCACATTTTGAAGAATTGAGCTACAATGATTGGAGGAACTATGAAGATAATTCTCAATGGCAACAAGTTCCATCCAATTATGAAGATTGGATATGTGAAGAAATTCCTACCCCACCTCAAAAGATGTTCCCTAACTATGAGCCTTATGATCAAACATATAATCCATGTCTTGGATTTGAGGGTGATTATGAGAGAAGCTATGATTATGAGTATTCAATGCCACAAGCTTCTCCTAAATTTGAAGAATGGGGACTCCATGATGTGAGAGCTATATTGCAAGAGATGCTTGGATTTGTGTTGGAAAAATTTGAGGAAGATGATGCTAGATATGATCAAATGCTTCCCTTGTATGAAGAAATGTATGAGACCAAAGAAAAGGTAAATTCATGGATAGAGGGGAACATGGAGATCACGGAGTGCATTTCATGTTTATTAAGAGTCAACTCAAGGATTTCCTACGCCAAGTAAAAACATGAATATCATAGAGAATCAAAAAGAAGAAGGGGAGGAAGAAAGTGAAAGAGATGATGTAGAGAAGGGTCCAAGCAAGGAGGATGAAAGAAAGAATTCCTTTATCAAAAGTGAGGAAGAGGAGTGTCCATTGATGGACATGAGCTTTAATGAGGAAGAAAATAAAAGAGCATCGAATGAAGCTTTGAAGATCGAAATGAGCATTTTGTATACCCTCTAACTCTTCAATTTGTGATTTGATTGAAAATGATGCTTCTTATGATTTAATTTTGCCTCTTGTGAATTTTGACTATAGGGAAGAATTAAAGAAACGCTTGGGCATCCTTGAAAGGAAAGAAGAATCGAGAAGGATGGCATATAGAGAAAGGGGGACAACCATGGACACTTTGCATATCTATAGGTGGTTGTCCTATCTATTCGGTGAACCTCCTAGACCTTGAAGCACAAAGATCGAGATATAATGGGAAGGAGGATCGCTACCCTTGGCCATTCCGATGAAGGAAGATAGAAGTGAAAGAATAAGTCCGGCATAGGACAATAAAAATAGCTCGATGGGAGGCAACCCATCCTTTTTATTTCTTTTCTTGAGTTTTTTGGTAGCTTAGTGTCTTTGTTCGTTTTGGGGGATTTGGCTTGTTGCTACTTAATTGCTAGTTCTAGGAAATTATGCTCTTTGCTTTGGGTATAGATGTTAGTGTATGAGCTTAATTGTTGATATCATTATGAGTTGCATATATTTTGAGTCAAACTTGAATGCATGTCTTCATTCAAGTTTGGGGGTGTGTGCCATTTAGGGTAGAAATGCATCTCTTAGTGATGATTATTTTGATGATTTGTTATGGCCGTGTGTAGGTATACTCACTACGAGGATTGAAAAAGGATCGAAATGGCAAGAGAATTAAGAAATCGAGAAGGAAAGGAGAGCTTAAAAGTTGGTGAGAATGAGCAAAAAGGAAGAGAACGCGGTCTCCTCGATCGAATGAGCGACCGGGCTTAAATCGAGGACCAAAATGGTAATTTCTTGCATATTTAGGTTCGTTAGGGGCGTAGAGGTCATTTTTAGGAATTTCGGGGTCGGGTCGGGCCCGGGAGATCGTCAAAAAAATTTCTTGGACTCGACCTGTGGTCGAGAGTGCATGGCCCCGGTCGAGGGATTTACACTTAGTCAAAATTCAGGTTTTGCATTTTCCTCGAGTCAAGGGTGGTACCTCGAGTCGAGGGGGTCATTTTGTCAAGTTCCTCGAGTCGTGTGTGAGACCTCGAGTCGAGGCATGTGAATTTTAGGGATCCCTCGAGTCGAGGCCTGACCCTCGACTCGAGGCGCGTGTTTTTGTTTAAATATCGCATAATCGCCATGCAGACCCGACTCAAGGGCTTTACACCGTGCCGATCCCCTTTGTTTCCAAATCATTTTTCCGGCGATTTCACGTCGTTTCCACCATACAATCACCATCATTTCATCATTTTATCATTCACATTGGATCAAGATTGAATTTTGAGAGTTCTTGCAATTAATTTGGGGATTTTGAGGGTTTGAGCGTAGGAATTCCAATTGCTCTTTTCAAGCCGAATTTCCTCATCTTGGCTTCAATTTCGTTGTTGTATTGTGATTATTACATGGGTGATTTTATTAGGCCATTTGATAATTGAATTGGAATTTCATTTGGGCATTTATTCGAGCACCTTATGAGCATGATTATTGTGATGAATTTGGAGCCTTGTATGAGCATATTGGAATTGTTTGATGATTTAGGAGCATACTTAGGGTTGTATATGATACCTTGCTCATTCATGTGTGGAATTTGGCTATAAAATGAATTTTTGGCAAAGTTGGGAATTCCTAGTGTTATTGTTTTTGGTAATTTGGTCAAAGTGAGTTGAGAATTGATGATGGTAGTGCAATTTTGATGATGCTATGTGTTGAATTACTTGCTAATTGGCCTATGATTTTTGGGATTTTATTGAGCTTAATTGCATGATTATTTGTTTGAGCTTACTTGTGAATTAATTGTTGAGGCCATGTTAGTAAGTATACATATGTTTGAGGATTTTTGAGCACTTCTTTTGGATTGTATTTGCATGATTGACTCATTGACCATTGGTTGAGGATTTGTTGACTAGACACTAGGGATTGTGTATTTTTAGATGTTCTTGTTTGTTGACCTGCTCATGGTATGCTTGATATTTTTCCGAGCTCATATTGTATTCTTGGTATTGATTTTTGCTCTTGGGAATATTTTGTAGGAACAATGTTTAGAGGGGCCGATGCACACAACCTCTCCGAGGTGGAGATCCGTGAGAGAGAAGCTGCCATCCGATTTGCACACGGGATGCCCGCCGAGCTCGGAATTCAGTGGGATGATCACCAATGGCGGACACATATTGATCTATACTCCGAGCTCTATAACCGGGTGGTCAAGACCAGACTAGTTGATCACGAGTGCATGATATCTATGGGGATCGAGGAGGATATCCTCGTCTGCTTGAGCAAGTTGGGATGGGGGCTTCTTGGCAAAGAAGCCTAGGACGTATATCGGACTCACTCTCGAGTTCCTTTGCACGGTGAGAGTTGATAAGGCCAGAGGGCCAAATTCCCGAGGAGTATTACCTTTGAGCTCATGGGACACGAGTATTCGTTGACTGGATGAGGTCAACGAGATTATTGGAGCACCTATAGACCCCGATCGATCACTATTGAACATCAGAAGGAGTATAATGCTAAGAAATTTTGGAGAAGGATTTCAGATTCTCGGGGCTCCTAATCACCGATTTTGTTCCAGAAAGTCAAAGAGCACGCATATCCGAACCCGGTCATCCGATACCTAGAGAAGATTTTCGCGAGCACCATATTCGCGAGATCGGAGCGAGGAGCCGTGGTTTCCGAGGAGTTGTACGTTATTTGGTGCTTCTTACATGGAGTCGATTTAATGTTGCCGCTTACCTTTGCTACTTATTTGAGAGAGCCACGAGTACGAAGTTTAAGAAGATTAATTTTGGTGGCATGATTACATTGATCGTTGAGCATCTTGGGATCCCGACTCATAACCTCGGAGCGTGGAGAGCCCCGATCTTACTCTTGATACCATGCGGCGCATGAGGACGCTTGACCGCATCGGTAGGATGTGGTGCCTACAGCAGCATCATGGTGGCCGATTCCCTCTACCTAATAAGAGGTTGGCGGCAGTCTTCGGTTCTCGTGCCTTTGTAACCATCAACTTGCGCATGTGGTCACAGGCCACACCGAGGCGATAGATGCCTACTCTAGAGAGCATGGGGATGTGCTTAGAGATGATGACGATGATGATGATGATGATGGGGGCAAAGAAATCGGGTTCGGGATGATGATCGGGGTGAGGGAGCTGCAGAGGGAGCGAGAGGTAGAGATAGGAGATGATGATTCTCGAGGAAGAGGATAATGAGGAGCCGGAGCAAGAGGAACCGCCAAGACAGATGGACGAGGATTACCAAATGGAGATTAACATGTACCGGGCAGGACGAGATGAGGAGTAGAGAGTATGAGGCGGGAGTTCATCTCAGAGGCCGTGGGTTTTAACCGAGGAGATGTGGGCTGATAGTCGAGGATGCATATTGAGAGTCTCGACCCGGCAGGATGAGATGTACCGGATGCTTGAGGAGTCCCGCAGATTTAATGAAGAGACTAGGAGGATGCAGGAGGAGTCTCTCGAAGACTCAAAGCATGACATGTATGCCCTCCTACAGCAGATGAGCTCGTGGAACTTCGGGCCGGACACTACCCTCCTCCACCGCGCCGTCCGACTACTAGGGCTATCCCCTATTCCTTATTCCCTCTTCTTGATCTTTAGATTTTGATATTCTTGTTTTCCATTGTACTTTTGATGGTGATTGTACTCTTGATTGACTTGATTATGTGATGGTTGGATTTGATTGTTGGATGATTTTATTGATGATTTTTAGTATCTTGATCTTATTGAGTTTGATGGTCTATTGATGATTATACCTTGATGATTTCTTTGGATTCCTTATTCCTAGGCTTTTGAGATTTATTGATCTTGAGCTTAATTGTGGATTCATTGATATATTTTTGAGTATCATTCATGTGGTAGTGAGTATGCTTGGACTTATGTACATGAGCATTTGTGTTTGAATTGCAAGATTAATTTGGTTTCCTCGACCCACACTATGAGGGTTTGTCTCTTTTCGGCTTCTCGCTTTTTCCCCTTTTTAACTTCATCTCGCCAAGGCCGTGAGTTTTTCATCCAATATGTTGCACTTGGCCTGAAGTCCGAGTGATCTACAGCCTCATTCACTACCATTGATTATACCCTTTCACTTCTTCTTTTAAAGTCATCACCTCAGCCTCCATTGCTTTTACTTTGTCACCAACACAGAGTTAGTAGTAGATATGATTTTATCAGATAAGTTTACCTCTACTTCTCTCATGCTGGCTATCATTGTGTCTCAGAATGACTTTGACCATTCTCCTTGTCTTCCTTTCCATCTTTCTTGAATGTTGCATTGATCTTTTTCTCGACAAGGGATAGAATGGAGGAAATAGCAGTGGTGGGGCTTAGATCGGTGTCATCATCCTCGGTTGAGGAATCGACGAGGAGGGTATGGGTTCTGCTTTGAGTAGATGGGAGAGGAATAGATTGAGTTTGAATAGTTGGAAGAGAAGAGTAGGATATGATTGGAATTGGTGAGGTTTGGACTGTGGGAAGAGTAACTTGTTCAGATGAGGGTGGGGGAGATGTTTGAGTTTGTGTGGTAGGGATTGTTATGGGAGATGAGGTAGGTTCGGGTTACGTTGGTGGGATTTGGATTTGACCGTGGGGGAGGTAGGTCGTTGAAGAGGCTCGGGATACCACCTGGGATATCCCTTCATTGCTCGTTTGGACCGGTGGGATTTCAGCCGAGGCAAAGGCTCGTAAATGCCACACTGGGGCATTTCTTCATTGCCGGGTGCGGGAGATAATTGAGGAGATGGGGAAAGACTTGTACCTGCCTCTGGAATAGGTGAGAGAGCAGCTTTCTTGGTTGGGAAGGTGGGATCTCCACTGACCAACCTCACTTGCTATCCGAAGGATCGGGACCTCTTACGATAGCAGGGTTGATGACTCCATCCGCCGCTCGGAGCTACCCGATTTAGTGGAGCCTTCAGAGCTGTGTGCCGCTCGCCTTGGCCTCCCCACCGCAGGAATTTCAGCCTCCTCTTCTTCTTCTTCGTCCGAGGCATCTTTGGTGGGAGTAGCGAGACGAGCTTTCCCCTTCTTCTTATCCACGCCTTTCACCACCTCCTCTTCTCCCTCCTCTCGAGAAACCCCGGGAACAGCAGCACTGCTTCAACCGATTCTTCTTGAGGTGTGACCTCACCGCTGTCTCCGCATGTCCCTCTCGCTTTGATCTCCCGGAGGCACCTCACTGGTTCACCGCTGGTTGTTGGATCTCTGCAGCCGCCGCCTCCAGCCTCTCGAGCTCTTGCAAAGATCGACTCATCTGCCTCGAGTCTGGATTTCCTCCAAGCCTGTCATCCTTGGTCGATACCCTTCATTTGGAGTATTTTTCGTGCCTATTCTCCAGTCACCTCCCTATTAAGCCCTTCGATTGGAACAGGTTGATTTTGTTAAATAGGCTGATTGTTGAAGTGGGAATCCAACCCTCTCGCCGACGATTTGAAGGTCGGCCGCTTCTTTTCCTCCCCGAGCTTGTGAATCAACAAATCTACCCAATTCACAAGAACCCCATCCAGGATGGCTCGCATCACACACAACTGGGTTTGGTTAACCCATCATGTGAGCTTTGCTCACCCAACACCGCCTTTGTGACCACCGTCATCAACAGCTTGTATTTCCGTCTCGAGAAGATTTTTCTTTAAATCCCTTCTTGTACCCCTCTGCGATACCGCCATCATATCGAACGATGCCTCCCATTCGTCCTCCTTGTACGCCAATGGATTAACTCCTCCATTGACGTATCGAAAATTCTGGATATATTCTCCCTTGAATAACTCGTGAGTTGTCCCATCCACAGAGGTATCAAACACATCCCGAGTATCCTCCATTCTTGCCGTAAATTCTCGCCCTAACAAATTGCTGCTCGCTTTTGGGGTGATTTCATAGAGAGAAATCCCCGAGCCTTGATGCCTCCAAGAGACGAAGGATTTCAGCAGACTGGATCTCGGGTTGTTTCAAAATCGACATACATTTCTGCCTTTAAACGGTTTTGAAATATTCCTCATTCATTTTGAAGTGAGAAATATTGGTGGAGATGTATTTGGGTTTATGAGTTTTGGTGGGTTTGGAAGAAGATGCCATTTGAAATTTTTTTGTGAATTTGGAAAAGTATATGGAAGATATGCAGGTTTTCCGAGAATGGAAAAATGATTAAGGGAAGAAGAATATAAATTTATAGGGGGAAGATTGGAAAGAGAAACCGCCATTTTAGAAAATTTGAATAAATACGAGCCATTTATTCAAAAAGTTTTTTATCCGCGCATAAATCAACGGTTAAAAACTAAGATAAGCGATTAGGATTCAGCATGGAAATTAATCACCTTTGGAATGCGTAAATAGTTACTTTATAGATCGTTGATTTGACAGATGTAGGTTACTTTATGCAGAGAAGTAAGTATACCTCGACGTCACCTAGGATTACCTTACTTCAATAAAGGTTTGTAAAACAGATGATTTGAAAATGTATGAATTTTGTAAAGTCATCTCGATAAAGTAACTCGTCTCGATTTTAAAAACAAACAAATTAGGTTTAATTTTTTAGCAATTTTAAAACTAGTTTAAATAAACAAACTCAGACTTAATTTTCTAAAACTAGGTTGTTCATCCAATTAATCCAAAAATATTTTTATGGAGAAAAAAATATGAAGTTTATTTAGGAACAAAAGTAAATAGAATAAAGGAGTTTGGATAAGATGAGGTGAAACAAGATGATCTCGTGACTGCTCCCCGCAAAGACATAAACTCAAAAGAAACCATCAAGAGCTTGAGGTAAATCAGATAGGGTGCAAATAGTCAATCTGCTTTCTTCAGAGATCACCTGACTATTGTGTCCTTGTCTCGATTTACTCAATGTCGCAAGTAATTATCAAGTCGATAAGGTCAATATGACTAATCCTTGATTCTTGATTCCTAAAAGGAGATCAATGATATCAGCCTACCCGATTGTCCTTTGACACATATCTAGTCCGATAATTCTTTCTAAACATTAATTTAAAGAAAAGAAAAGACCGTAAATAAGAAAAAATATTCAACAGATGCACACAAATTAGAAACCAGCTAAAGATGCATCAAGTAATCCTAATTCTAAGCACGCTTCTTTAAACCTAGACTCACCTAATGGTTTTGTAAGAATGTCTCCGCTCTTTGTGACTCAAAGGGCTATCTTTTCAATCCTAATGTGATTTTTCTCAACATGATCTCTAATGAAATGATGCCTAATATCTATATGCTTACATCTAGAATGCGTAACAGATTGTAAGTCATTGCTATTGCACTATTACTATCACAAGAAATAGGAACAACTGATGTTTGAATATTATAATCTATAAGTTGTTGACTAATCCAGAGGAGTTGAGAGCAACAACTTACTGCCATGTATTCACCTTCAGCTTGTAGAGGTGGCAATGATGTCTGCTTCTTAGATAACCAAGAAATTAGTTTGTTGCCTAAAAATTGACAAGTTCCTGAAGTGGACTTCCTATCAATTTTACATCCTCCAAAGTCCGAATCGAATAACTCCGTCACCAAGGTTGTCATCACCGGGTACCATAACCCTACTTGCAAGGTTCCTTTGAGATATTTAAGAATTTTCTTAGTGACTCCAAATGAGTTTTCTTGGGATTAGACTGAATCTTGCACATACCCCAACCGCAAAGACTATGTCCGGTCTACTTGGCAGTGAGATAGAGAAGAGATCCAATCACCCACGATACTCGTTGCATCGTAGGGTATCCTCGCTCATCTCGAATCCATAGAGAAGTTAGTTGCCATAGGTATTTTAACTTCTCTCGCTAGTAGTCATTCCAAATTTCTCAATCAGATCCTTAACATATTTAGATCGATGTATAAATATACCCTTACTCATCTGTTTAATCTGAGGCCTAAAAGTATGTTAATTCGCCCATCATTGACATTTCAAACCTGTTTTTCATGAGAATGCTAAATTCTTCACATAATTTGATTAGGTGAACCAAAGATTATGTCATCTACATAAATTTGAACTAATAAGATGTTACCATCTACTTCCTTTCTAAACAAAGTTCTATCTATCTTACCTTTTGTAAAACCATTTGATGTCAAGAAATCGTATAAGGTATCATACCAAGCTCGGGAGCTTGTTTCAGTCCATATAGAGCTTTATTGAGTTTATAGACTTTGTTATTGATCTTAAGCCCGTGAGGCTGCTCCACATAGACTTCCTCAAGCAACACACCATTAAGGAAAGCAGACTTAACATCCATTTGAAAGACTTTGAAAGATTTATATGCAAGCAAATGCCAAGAACAACCTTATTGCCTCTAATCGCAACTGGAGCATATGTTTCATCATAGTCTATCCCCTCGATCGTGAGTAACCTTGTGCAACCAATCTTGCCTTATTTCGAACAATAATGTTGTTCTCATATGTTTTGTTTTTAAACACCCATTTGGTGCCTATAATCTTTCTCGTGTAATGGTCTTTCTACTAATTCCCATACACTTTGCCTTTCAAATTGATGTAATTCCTCCCGCATGGCAGCTTATCCAGCTTTGGGTCTCGATAGAGCTTCCTCAATAGACTTGGGTTCAAGAAGCGACACATAGCTGAAAAGACTTTCGCAGTCCAAAGCATCATTCGTGTCCGCACACTACTAGATGGGTCTCCTATAATCTGATCGATGGATGGTAGCTTCTCATCCTTTTGCCTATGTGAGGAGAAGGATCCTCATCTTGAGTCTCGGTAGGGCAACTCCTCCGACTCAACCTCACCGACGCCTCTTCACCAATCGACTCGCCGATCGCCTAATGTCAAGGATGTCTCGATTCGATGGAGTCTCGATCGAAGTTGTCTTCGATTATCGATGGGGATTCTTCTTCATCCGATTCTCAATCAAGACTAGGTAGATAGACAGCTTCTATGTTTAGTCTTGGACAGTTCAATTTTATCTAGACTTTCAGAAATTTGATTCACTTTATCCGAGAAAGAATACAACTCATCAAAAACAACATGAGGGGTTTCCTCCACACAAAGGGTTGTCTTGTTAAAAACTCTAAATGCCTTGGAAGTATTAGAATATCCCAAGAATATTCCATCACCGCCTTAGCTTCAAAAATTCTTAACTTAGATTTTCCATTGTTATGGATGAAACACTTACAACCAAAGCTTTGAAGTATGAGATTTTGGAATCTTACCCTTCCAAATCTCATAAGGAGTCTTACCCTTGTCTTTGACAACTAAGCACCTGCTCGGGTATAGCAAGCCGTGTTAATGGCTTCACCTGTAACCTATGTGGGGTGTCATACACATTAACATGCTCCCGGCCGCTTCCTTCAATGTTCTATTCCTTCTTTCAACCACTCCATTTTGTTGAGGAGTTCTTGCTGAAGATGTCTCATGAATAATTCCACACTCATTGAAAAAGTTAGATAAACAAGAATTCAAAAATTATGTGCCCTTATCACTCCTAATTTTAATAATATTAACACCCTTTTCATTCTCAATCATTCAATGCATCAGGAATCTTGTTCATAGTCTCATTTTTCTTGAAAAGAAATATCACCCAAGTGTACCTAGAAAAGTCATCTAATACAACAAGAGTATATTTCCTTCCACCGAAATCGAGAGGTGAAACAGTCCAAACAGATCCAGATGAAGTAGTTGCAATACTCTTTCGTATGAAGAGGAGTTAATACTCTTAAATGAGTGTCTAAGCTGTTTACCTTTCCGACATGCATCACATTTAAGATCGGTGGATAAAAGTTTTTCGTGTAATCCTTTGACAAGGTTCTTCTTAGCTAGCTTACTAAGGGTCTTGAAATTCAGATGACTAAGCCTCTTGTGCCATAACCACCGAGATCTTCTCCACCCTTAGCTATCAAACAAGTATCTTTGGGACAACTATTAAAGTTGGCCACATAGACATTACCATGTCTCAAGCCGCTAATAAGTACCTTTATCTCGATGAATTATCTAAAATATCACATTTATCCTTTGAGAATTTGACAAGAAAACCTTTATCACAAAGTCGGGAAACAGACAATGATTATGTTTCAAACCTTCAACAAAATATACCTCGATACTCCGAATATCCTTGATAATCAGAGTACCTACACCTTTAGTCCGACCACAATTATTGTCACCAAATAATACTCTTGGACCATCAATGCTTAGGAAATTTGATAACGACTTCTTGTTATGGGTCATGTGTTGTGAACGGCCACTATCAATGTACCATATTGAAGCTAAGATCTCTTACTTGAGTGATGATCCCCGTGTATCCCGAAAAACAAATCGCTTATAAGGTACCCTAGTGATCTTGGGTCCTTTAAGGTCAAATATCACTTTAGGTAACCAAATAAACATCTCATCTCCAAACAATAAATCGACTCAGCTTTTTCTACCAAATCTTTCTACAATTATATCATTTTTGAATGATAATTTGTTGTATTCAGATTAAGTAATTTTCCTAAACTTAGGAAATGTAGGATAGCATTTGCTCCTTCCATCAAAAGGATTATAATAAGAATGTCCTCTTATTTTGGTTCTTGGATTTCTCCTAGTCTCGATAGAGAGTTTTCACTGAATTCTTGGTTTCAGTCGGGAGGTGTAGTCCTTATCTCGACTAGTTGGTTTCCATGGACCAATTTTAACATCCTTTGATTGAGCAGATGCTTTCACAAATTTTCTAGGTTTTTGGACATCCGATTTATTGTTCCTATCATAACCAAGACTCGTCTTGTCATGAGATTTTGAGAAGTATTAAAAATATGGTCTATTGCTGATTGTGAATTATTAAGTTGATCGATTTTGAAGACAAGCTTCTCATTGTCCTTCTTAATTGATTCATTTTCAGACAGACTACCTCAAATTTGTCTTTTAAAGTTTTCAATTCATTTTCTAATCTTTCAGTAAGTGGCCGATGTACTAGCCTCAAGAAAACATTCCCTCGATCAAGCTTCTCGCCTCTCGAGCAGCTTCATCACCGCTTGCTTTTAATTAGAATTCTGAATCTGATCCTTTAAAACCAAATTCTCTGTCTCTAGTTGTTTATAAGCAGCAGAGATGTCTTTAAATCTCTCAATAACTCATGGATAACAGCTTGGTCATGATCGATGCAGATCGACAAGAATCATTATCTCAAGATGAATAGTAGATTACCTCATTAGCCATGAGACAGATTTCATCATCTCGATCCGAAATCGATGAGTATGATGAGGATGATGATGATTTCTTTGGCTCTTTTTCTTCACCAACAGAGAGCCCTTTGATCTCGCAAACCTCCCGTCTCTTTTCTTTCTCTTTTCTTCCCTTTCCTTAGGAGTCAGCTTGAGGACAATCATAATCAAAATGTCCTCGGCTTGTTGCATGTGTAACAAATATCACTCCCGTCTGATCTAGGGCTAGAAGGATTTCTTCTCGACGGGTGATCCGTATCTTCTTGTCTCGATTTCGCTTTTATCATCATCTGCTGATTCATCTTCCTTTCTACCCGATCCGGATCTTGATTTATCCTTTCCCGCAAATCTCAATTTATTTCTTTTATACTTCATTCTCAATTTATCATACCTCTTAGTGAGTAAAGCCATCTCGCTCCTTCGTAGATAGATCGTCCTACTGCACTGTTGACACCTTGTCTTTTTATCGACAAAGGCAACAGACTTGGATGAGGTACTTGACTCCATCTCATCCTCCTCGTCTTCTATTTGAATATCATATTCTAGAGCCTTAAGATGAGAAAACAAAGTATGGTGAGTAATAGAAGATAAATCTTGAGTAGCCTTAAGGATATTGGATTTTTCCCTCCATCTCTTGGTTAATGATCTCGTAATCTTGTTATTAATCTCTTTTTCTGAATAATTCTTTCCAAGGTCACCGCTTTGTTGAGAAGATTGGTCAACCTTACATCTAATCGATCCACAAACTTCATTTTCTTTCATTTTGAATGTCTCAAATGCATGCAAGATCGATCACTTTGTTTTCTTTGACTTGTTCAGATCCTTCACAAACATTGGCTAGAGTCTGCCTCATCTCTTTGGTAGTTTTGCATCTCTTAACCTTTTCTATTCAATCCTTACTTAGAGTCTCGATGATTTCGGCCGAGCTACTTGGTCAAGATTGTGGACCTTTCTTTCATCATTTGTTAATTCGTAACTCTTCTTTTCTTGTCCGGTCCTCGAATCGCCTAACTCACCCAAGATCGGGTTCCTCCATGATAAAATTTTATAGGTCCCTCTTCAAAACCTCTTCCATCCTATCATGAATGGCCTTTAGGTGATTCTCCATCCTAAATTTCCAAGAATCATAATCTTCAATTGAGAATTCAGGAAGATTCCTAGACTTCTTGTTTTTCCCCGATGACATGATGAAACAAAGAAACAAAATACTCCACAAGCTAATTAGTAGCACCGTTAGTAAAGGAAGAAAATGAAGAAAATCAAGATAATTTCAGAATCTTGTTCAAGACCTAAAATCAATATCGTAATGCCTTAACACCGCTCCGATACCACTTGTTGGTCCCCGAATGTTGAGTTGATTTAAAGCCTTGAGATAACCTTCTAGAACAAAATCTAGAAAGGGGGTTTAAATAGATTTTGTAGATTTTTCGAATCTCTCAAAATCAATTCAAAATATCGATTAAACACAAATGGAATATAATTGAGAACTCAACTTTTAACAAGATCAAAAGCAAGGCCGATATTCAGATTTTAGTTAAGATTCTAACTTTAATCTTGAATTAACAATATTGTAATTTGAACGAAATTAAAGAAAGCAAGAAATAACACTGTGATTTATAGTGGTTCGGATTATGAATAATCCTACATCCACTCTCCTTCTCCAAACTTTGAAGAAGGGTCTTCACTAGCCGCTTACTTACTTACCGTACAATCTTTACAAATTACAACTTGATCTTCAACTCTTCAATCAATCGAATCAACTCTCTGAAATCTAACTCTAAAAATAAGATGTGTTTTTGAAGATGTGAAGTGAAGTGTTCTATAAACACTTAGAAAATATTTGAAATCTCTCTTGACAAATACTTTGGGAAATCAATAGTGAATAGTGTGAAAAATCAAATTTGCATGAGTGTGAAAAAGAATAAGATCTAGTCCTATTTATAAGTCTCGGAAAGACAGCTTAGTTTGTTAGTTAGTTCTAACAAACTGAAACCGCTTAACAAATTTAATCTTGGCAATCGCTCTTGACCTCACTGATTCTTCCTACTCGTCTCACTGACTTGGTGAAGACTTGCCTTTCTTATTCTACTCAGCTTATCTTGACCTCGTCTCGAGCTCTTCATACTTGTCTCCCGCAGATGACTAGAATCGAGCTTGTCTCCAGCATGACTTGTGATTTCTAGTCTTCACTGACTTGAACTATCCTTGACCTAGTCTCGATCGCCTTAGCACCGAACTCCGTCTTTATAGTTCTTTACCATAGTCCGCTCATCTGGAATAGTCTTTTAACTCATCAAAACAATCTTGTGCTAACAACCGATCATCTCGAGCTGCTTCTTTAACTCATCAAAACTTCTTGATCCAACAATTTCCCCCTTTTTGATGAAGTTAAAACCTACAAGGAAGAAACACACTCACAAATGAAGTTAGTTCTAGAGTTAGTTAAGATAATCGTATAGGTATATCGAGCACTTTTTCACATTACAACATGATTCATTCACATTAAAACACTTAAGAAAAATCAAGTCCTTTAGACTCTTTAGAAATACTTAGAAAAAAATTTGAGTCTTAGGAAAAAAATTTTAAGTCTCGAGAGATAAAATTCTCGATGATTCATACTTAGAAAAATTTTTAATTTTTTTAAAGCGTAAAAAAACTTTAAGAAAATAAGACAAGTATTTCACATAAGTCCAAGTATATTCATTCACAAATTTACAATTTACGTATAGGTGAACTGATAGAAAATAAAAGATAAGGAAAAGAAAATCCCGTCTATCGATTCCCCAACGGCTTGCTTCTCGGAATGTTCAGCTTGAAAATCCTCGCCTGAGCCGTTTGAGTTCATCCTCGTCTCGTGAGCTCGGATTCTCTTTCGGCTTTGATTATGACCGATTCGACCCATTCCATGTCTCGGAGAGCCATCTTCTTTCAGCTTGGGGTAACTTGCTCATAGGCCGGTGCGACCAGATCGCAGATTGAACACATTGTGTGCCTCATCAAGCAGCTTTCCCATAGAGACTGGCGTCCTCCATTTCCATCCATTCATGTCTTCATCGCCAGCACTAGATGGAGATGCCTTCAAGATGTACCAGAGTACATCCATCTAGCGTCTAGAGCTTATTTCTTGTATTCACCGGTGTACCGCCTGCAGACCATCTTGGGAGGAGTCAAGAGCGGTGGACAGGGCGGAACTCCGCTTCATCGGGCCGCCTTGGATACCCACTTCCGAGTATCCCCTGTCCCACTTCACTCTGCTTTCCTAGCTTTTTCAGCCTCTTTTTCTCCCCGCTTCTCATACTTCTCCTTCTCAGGCCGTGGATTCTTCCGACCGTCATTCACCGAGAGGTTTGAGTAGTCGCTCTTTCCTTTTTCGCTCATTGTTGAGTCTGGGCCGATCGGCCACTGATGAAGACTTCTACCGCCTTGCCTTTACCCTTGCCCTTGGCCTCGTGTTTTTCGACTCTTTCATCTTGGCCAGTAGCTTCTCGACTTCTCTTCCTCCTCCTTCCTCCTCTTCTCCTCATCCTCTCGGATGGCCTCCTCTGTCTCGGGGTTACCCTCGCTTGTCGCTTCCAACTCACCTCGAGTCTACCTTGTCTGTGAGTGACAAGACTCCACTGTGAGGGTATCCATTCTTCCTTCAGCTCCTTCCCCTTTTGACTTCATCCTAAAGGGTCTAGAGTTGTCTTTCCAAGGCTGAACAACGAATCCTCAAGTCGGCCGATCGGATGTAAGTGCGTTGACCAGACCTCATTGTCTGCCGCCACCTTCTCGCTGAGCACCTTTACCTCCTCCTCCGTGTTACTCACCCGAGTACCAACAACAGTGCGAGGTTGGCTGATAGATTACGAGTGATGTTGACCTCAGCTATCTCATATTGGCGAGCATTTTGTCGGTGATCGCTCGAATCACCTTCCTCGCCTTCCCCGTCCATCACCTCTAAACTTTGGTAATGATCTGCTTATGTAAGTCCTCAAAGGCCGAGGAGATGGCGAAGATTGATCGGTCTCTTCCTCTCGAATCGATGAGGAAGAGGGGGTGGGAGAAGTTGGAATGGGAGCTCATGTGGATATCTCCAAAAATGTTGGAGGTATCCCTGGTTGGGGTTCGGGAAGGTTGGGAAGAAGTAGGGCGTCTCGATGGTGGAGGGGGATTTACAGTGGGGGTGAAGATGGAAGGGGTGGAATTTCAGATGTAGTGGGTGGTGGAGAAGGGGTTGGCTGAGGTATGGTGGGTTGGATTGGGCTGTGGGGAAGAGTTGGAGAAGATGTGAGTAAGGTGGTGGGGAGATGGTAGATATGGGGGTAGGGGAGTATACCGGTCCTGTGAGGAAGGACATCATCTCGGATGGGGAGGGTGGAGGGGATGAGGTTTGTGTTTGGGGAAGGGAAGATGAGGTTGTGGCTTGGACTGCTTTTGGGAGTATCTTGTTTTAGAGGCTCGGAGGTGCCACTGGGTCACCTCTTCATCGCGAGTGGGCCGGGAGAGGGGAGAGGGACAATTGTACTCGTCTCGTGAGTGGGGGAAGGGGTCCTCTCTGAGCTTATGTTTTGAACTTCCTCCGATTGGAGTACCTTGGCCGTAATCTCCAAAGTGTAAGTGCCTCTTCGCCTAATAGGCTAGGCCGATCGCCAAGTACCTCACTCCGAGGTTTTCACCAACCTCCTCCTTTTCTTTGCCTTCTCCTCCAGCCTTCATTGGCTGTGAAGCCTCGGTGATCTCATTGTTGGCTGCTCCTCCCTTTCCTCTTCTTCTTCTTCTTCTTCACCTCCTCACTGATAAAATCCTCGAGCTCCGACCTCACTCGCCCCTTTCATCTCGACCGGCCGAGGCCCCGAGCGGCTCATCCTTAGTCAATGCCCTTTTTGTTTGGTGTAGGCTCGACTCCATCAGCCCAGCTTTATCTTAGTCACAAGTCCTCTAGTATCACCATCACCTTATTGAATAGGTCTGGTTATTGACCTCGCCGCCATTTTCCACCAACAACCTCTAGCCTCTTCCTCTCCGTCTCAAATCTTCCCAATAACATCCCAGCTTGGCTTGAACTCCATCAATTATTGTCCTCATGCAAAGACACTGGTCCGGTCAGCCCATCATGGGAGTTCGCTTCCCCAAGAATGACCTTCGCCAATATCGCCATTAGAAGACGATATCTCTTGAGCATCTTCTTCTTCACTCCGATCGTCGACCCTTCATCGAATTTCGGGTAATCATCTCAAATGATTCTACCCAGTCATCCGATTTGTATGTGAGGGGATTAATTCCTTCACCGCCGGTGTTAAAAATACGGCCACCTCCGCCGGAGTTATGCCAAAACCTCGCCGTAGACTCCGAGTTTTGAAAACTCCATTCTCAAATGTCCCATTGACGTAGAATTCAATCCTCATATCCAGAGTTTTATTGAAGGTGGATTTCTTGGAACAAAACGTCCTCAATCCCGACCTCTCCAATAATCCAAGTATTTCCCTTGATTCTCCATCGCTTGTTGTATCAAAGTCGACATACATCTCCGACTTTATCTTCTTGTTATACGTTTCATTGTGTACTTCCACCATGGTTGATGTCACTCCTATTTGTTTTTTAGAAGTGCTCATGAAAGAAAACGACTAAGAGTTTTTGAAAATTTTGCAGAGTGTATGTATAAATTTCGAAAGTGAAAAGTTTGATTGAGGAAGAAGATGTATTTATAGGAGGGAAGATTGGAAAGAGAAACCGCTTTTAGAAAATCTGAATTGATCTAAGCCGTTTATTTAAAAAGTTTTATGCGCATGAATCAACGGTTAAAAATCAGGATAAACGATTGGGATTCAGCGCGTGGATGCTACTCGCCTTTGGAATGCGTAAATAGTTACTTTATAAACCGTTGATTTGACAGATGTAGGTTACTTTATGTAGAGAAGTAAGTATACCCGACGCCACTCTAGGGTTACATTACTTCTTATAAGGGTTTTCAAAACAGATGGGTTTGTAAAGTCATCTCGATAAAGTAACTGTCTCGATTTTAAAACAAATTGGTTTTAATCTTTTAGCAAACTTTAAAAATTTAAAATAAACAGCTCAGCATTTAATTTTCTAAAGTTAGGTTTTCCAACCAATCATTCCAATGAGAGTTTTATGAAAACACAATATATGAAGATTATTTGGATGCAAAAGTGTCGTGGATAAAAGATTGAGGAAAGATGAGGTGAAACAAATGATCTCGTGACCTATTCCCGCAAAGACATAGACTTAAAGAAAACCATTAGTAACTTGAGGTAGATCGATAGGTGAGATAGTCATCTGCTTTCTCAGAAATCAGTGACTATTGTGCCCTTGTCTCGATTCACCGAATGTCGATAAGTAATTATCATGTCGATAAGGTCAATATGACTAATCCTTGATTCTTGATTCCTAAGAAGGAAATCAATGATATCAGCTACCCGATTGTCCTTTGACTCATATCTAGTCCGATAATTCTTTCTAGACATTGATTTAAAGAACAAATAACCGTAAATAAGGAATACATTAATCGATGCAATCAATTTAGAAATCAGCTAAAGATGCATCAAGTAATTCTAATTCTAAGCATAATTCTTTAAATCTAGACTCCGCTAATGGTTTTGTAAGAATGTCTCGCTCTTTGTGACTCAAAGGGCTATCTTCTCAATTCTAATGTCATTCTTTCCACATGATCTCTAATGATTGATGCCTAATGTCTATATGCTTACATCTAGAATGCAGAACAGGATTTTAAGTCATAGTTATTGCACTATTACTATCACAAGAAATAGGAACAAATGATGTTTGAATGTTATAATCTCTAAGTTGTTGACTAATCCAGGAGTTGAGAGCAACAACTTCCACCGCCATGTATTTAGCCTTAGTTGTGGATGTGGCAACAGATGTCTGCTTCTTAGATAACCAAGAAATTAATTTGTTGCCTAAGAATTGACAAGTTCCTCAAGTGGATTTCCTATCAATCTTACATCCCTCAAAGTCCGAATCAATAAACTGTCACCAAAGTTGTCATCACCGGGTACCATAACCCTACTTCCAAGGTTCCTTTGAGATATTTAAGGATTTTCTTAGCAGACTCAGATGAGTTTTCTTGGGATTAAATTGAAATCTTGCACATACCCCAACCGCAAAGGCTATGTCCGGCCTACTTGCAAGTGAGATAGAGAAGAGATCCAATCAATCCACGATACTCCATTGCATCTGTGGGTATCCCTGCTCATCCGAATCCATAGAGAAGTTAGTTGCCATTGGTATTTTAACTTCTCTACTAGTAGGCATCCCAAATTTCTCAACAAGATCCTTAGCATATTTAGATCCGATGTATAAAAATACCCTTACTCATCCGTTTAATCTGTAAGCCTAGAAAATATGTTAATTCACCCATCATTGATATTTCAAACCTGTTTTTCATAAGAATACTAAACTCTTCACATAATTTCGTATTAGGTGAACCAAAGATTATATCATCTACATAAATTTGAACTAATAAGATGTTACCATCTACTTTCTTTCTAAAAAAGTTCTATCAATCTTACCTTTTGAAAATCCATTTGATATCAAGAAATCAGATAAGGTATCATACCAAGCCTTGAGAGCTTGTTTTAGTCCATACAGAGCTTTGTTGAGTTTATAGACCTTGTTATTGATCTTAAACCTGTGAGGCTGCTCCACATAGACTTCCTCAAGTAACACACCATTAAGGAATGCAGACTTAACATCCATTTGAAAGACTTTGAAAGATTTATATGCAAAGAAATGCCAAGAACAACCTTATTGCTTCTAATGCAACCGGAGCATAGGTTTCATCATAGTCTATCCCCTCGCACCGTGAGTAACCTTGAGCTACCAATCTTGCCTTATTACGAACAAGAATGTTGTTCTCATCTGCTTTTGTTTTTGAACACCCATTTGGTGCTTATAATCTTTCTATGTAAGGGTCTTTCCACTAATTCCCAAACATTTTGCCTTTCAAACCGATGCGCTTCCTCCCGCATTGCCAAGTTATCCACTTGGATCAGATGGAGCTTCCTCAATAGACTTGGGTTCAAGAAGCGACACATAGCAATGAATGACTTTCGCAGTCCAAAGATCATTCGTGTCTCGCACACTACTAGATGGGTCTCCTATAATCTGATCGATGGATGGTAGCTTCTTATCCTTTTGCCTATATGAGTAGAAGGATCCTCATCTTGAGACTCGCAGGCAACTCTCGACTCTACCCGAGCCGACGTTCTCTTCATCACCGACCCCCGCTGATCACCGATGTCAAGGGTGTCTGCTTCGATGGAGTCTCGATGAAGTTGTCTTCTTCGATTATCGGATGGGGATTTTTCTTCATCTCGAGTCGAATCAAGACTAGGTAGATAGACAGGTTCTATGTTTAGTATTGGATAGTTCAATTTTATCTAGACTTTTAGAAATTTGATTCACTTTATCTCGAGAAGGAATACAACTCATCAAAAACAACATGAGGAGTTTCCTCCACACAAAGGGTTGTCTTGTTGAAAACTCTAAATGCCTTAGAAGTGTTGGAATATCCCAAGAATATTCCATCACCGCCTTAGCATCAAAAGTTCTTAACTTAGATTTCCCATTGTTATGGATGAAACACTTACAACCAAAAGCTTTCTGAAATATGAGATTCTTGGAATCTTACCCTTCCAAATCTCATATGGAGTCTTACCCTTGTCTTTAACAACCAAGCACCTGCTCGGGTATAACAAGTCAGTGTTGATGGCTTCACCAAAACCCGTGAGGGGTTTCATACTGATTGGAGTGTATAGGGTAAGAGTTATTAAGACCAATCAACAAAAATATCGAACCCAAGGGAAAAAGTATGCACATGAGGTCATAGAAATACAAGTTATTAGTGACTAGAGTTGCAACAATGGTTTAGAACAAAAACAACAAAACACAAGCAAAAATACAAAACAACAAGGAGCAAGCAATTGATCGAACACTTAGAATGCGATAACAAAAACAACACTAAATGGTGGGATAGGGTGCTAGGATTAACATCCATCAATGAATCATCAATTAACAAGCTACAATTGAATCAAATTGCAAATCAACTAAGATAGAAAGCATAAACCATCATGAAATTAATCACTCCATTAAAATCACAATGCCTAATGTGAGTATCCTTAGTCTTTCCCATCTCTCAATGTAGAAATCCCCAATTCATACAATTATGCAAAATTGAAACTCGATTAACACCTAATCACGTTAGTTCAACTCTCGCCTATTGTTAGGGTGATCAACCATTAATCAAAAGAAACAACTTTACACAAAGCACAATTAAGAATCACAATTAGGTAGAAAACTAATGTGAGTATCCTTAGTGCAACTAATCTCTTGATTCCGAAGCACCCAATCCACACATTCATACACAATTATCACCCGATTAATACCGGATCACGTTAGCGCAACTCTCGCCTATAGCTAGGGTGATCAAACACTAATCTAAAGAGATAATTATGCATGAAGCACAAATGAGAATCACAATTAGTAAGCAAACTACTCAATTGATCTCCAATCATCAACAATTATAGCATCATCAATCAATTCATCATCAATTTCAATTAACCCAAGCACAAGAGAGATTTAGCCCATGGTACCACAAACAATACCAATGGGGAGAAGATAGAATTGAACAAACACAAAGCAAATCACAACAATTAAGAAATTAAAGAGACAAAAGAGGAAAAACATCACCAAATGGTCTTCAATTAACAAAAAGAGGAATGCTTGAGTCTTCAACACCAATCTCCAAATGAATTACAAGCTTGAATTGAAAGGATTACAATGATCAAAGACTAATCTAAGGCTAATCTAGCAACAATTAATGGAAATCTAATTCGATTCTAACTTCTACTCTAATCTAAGAAGGAAATTGGCTTGGGGCTTGAGAAATCGCCCAAAACCGCTTACTAATCAAGCTACTATGAAAGATTATCCGGATTGCCTCGCTTTTCCCCTTTAAATAAGAATTTTTTGGAAAAACCTCCCTCGAGTCGAGGGTCAGGCCTCGACTCGAGGTCCTTGCCTTTGTCCCATCCCTCGACTCGAGGGTCATGCCTCTTTCCAATTTTTGCCTTTCTCCGCATAGCCCTCGACTCGAGGCTCTTGCTCCTCGACCAGAGCTCGAGTCCAGTGGCACTTTTCTCGCGGGGGCTTCAGCCCCGACCCCCGTTTCGTCCCGGATGTCTGTCTCTTCATTCTAAGCCTAATGGTACTCTCGGTTTGGCAAAAATCCACCGAATTACCTGCAAAATGGACGAAAAACATCAAAATCTCACAAATAATACTTTTAGACAAAAGAGTGATACCTTTCACATTTAGGCACAAAAATCATACTTTAGCTCACTTTTTTCACTAAAATAGGCCCTAAAAACATGTATCAATTCACTCCAATCATACCCCAAACTTGAATTGTTGCTCGTCCTCGAGCAATGTAGAAACTAAGAACAAAGGAGTGAATTGATTGCAATTATGTCACATGGCACCATAGATGAAAAAATAAGACAATCGAACTTATCAATGATCACTTGTATCAATGCAACTATCCACTAGCCATCAAGATGAATCATGCTCAAACAAATGCTCAATCAAACACTTAACACATTGCTTCCTTCCATGGAGTGTTTCACTCTTCACTCAAGTGTATAAAGGTTTAAAGCTCTCAATCATCAATTGCATGAACAAGTACACCATATGCTTGCCACAAGACTTAGTCTCAATCAAAATCAATTACGATCAATCAAGAATCAAAGAGGTCTTTCTTCTAGGTTGTAATGTAGGCTCTTTGGAAAGGTGGGATGTTTATGGATAAGAGTGACTAAGGAGTAGAGACTTGAATGAAAACTAATCCATACAATGCACATCTCTTCACTTTTCATCAAGCAACACTCTTTCTTGAGAACTTCAATAATCAATCCACCATTCACTTGAGCTTTCTCTTTAAGCTCACAAATTGAATCATTTCATTTTTTCATTTCACTTTTCTTCACAATTCAATTTTTTTCACAACCTTTCTTTTCTTTTATCTCTTAACACCTCATCTTCCCCACTCTTAACAATCAAATCACCATTATTAGCTAACATTCAAGCTCAACTAAATATAGGACAAGAAAGGCTCATAAAAATAAGCTAAATGGTTTCAATTTCACTTGGCTTGCCAAAGAATATGGATAATAGGCTCAACATGGCTCACTAAGGAAATCAAATGTATTTGGTAGGAAAGTATTTGGCAAAGTAACTCATCATATCAAACATGGCCTCTTATCACTTTCAAAACATCACACAAAGATCAATATCAACAAGTCTAGTGGCAAGTTCTAGCATACAAATCATGAATGATGCACTCACAAAGGATTACTATCAACTTTATAAGATGTACGATTATTAAGGCACAAAAGCTCACGGGCTTAAATTGAGCAATGAATCAAGCATCTTCAATCACATTCATCTTCACATAATTAATCAAGCAAGCTAGCTTCAAGACACAAATCAACTAGTGATCAAATCAAAATCCAATTAATCTTGCAAATCAAACACAAGTGCACATGTACATAATCCCAAACATACTCACTACCACATGAATGATACTAAAAATATGTCAATGAATCCACTATTAAGCTCAAAATCAATAAATCTCAAAAGCCTAGGAATAAGGAATCCAAAGAAATCATCAAGAATAATCATCCATAGACCATCAAACTCAATAAGATCAAGA
The DNA here is from genome assembly GCA_030762865.1 of Paraleonurus japonicus. NCBI lineage: Eukaryota > Viridiplantae > Streptophyta > Magnoliopsida > Lamiales > Lamiaceae > Paraleonurus > Paraleonurus japonicus. The sequence continues at coordinate 26,418,276 of CM061052.1, read as the reverse complement.
TAATAACAACCATCAATAAAATCATCCAAAATCCAAAACCAATCATCACAATCATCAAGTCAAGAGTACAAGCACCATCAAAAGTACAAAGGAAAACAAGAATATCAGAATCTAAAGATCAACAAGAGGGAATAAGGAATAGGGGATAGCCCTAGTAATCGGACGGCGGTGGTGGAGGAGGGTAGTGTCTCGCCCGAAGTTCCACGAGCTCATCTGGCCAAGGAGTGCATACATGTCATGCCGAGTCTTGAGACTCTTCCGCGCATCCTCCGAGTCTCTTCATTAAATCTGCGGGACTCCTCAAGCATCCGGTACATCTCATCATCTGTCGGGTCGACTCTCTATATGCATCCTTCCGACCGGTCGCCCACATCTCTCGGCCAAAACCCACGGTCTCGAGATGAACTCCCCGCCTCGTACTCTCTACTCCTCATCTCGTCTGCCAGTACATGTTAATCTCGGCTGGTAATCCTCGCCCATCTCGTGCGCGGCTCCTCTTGCTCAGCTCCTCATCATCCTCGTCTTCGAATCATAATCTCCGATCTCTACCTCTGCTCCCTCGCAACCCCATCACCCCGATCATCATCAACCCATTCCGACCCCATCGTCATCATCAACCTCTCTAAGCACATCCCCATGCTCTCTAGTGTAGGCATCTATCGCCTCAAGATGACGCCGTGACCACATACGTAAGTTGATAGTCACAAATGCCTCGAGATCCGAAAGCTGCCGCCAACCTCTTATTAGGGAGAGGGAATCGCCACCATAATGTGCTTGTAGGCACCACGTCCTACCGATGCGGTCTAGCGTCCTCATGCGCCGCATGGTATCAAGAGTAAGGTCGTGGCCCTCCACCGCTCCCGAGGTTATGCGTCGGAATCCCAATATGCTTCGCGATCAATGTAATCATGCCACCAAAACTTATCTTCTTGAACTTCGTGCTAGTGGCTCTCTCAAATAAATAGCAAAGGTAGGCGGCAGATTAAATCGACTCCATCTAAGAAGCACCAAATAACGTATAGCTCCTCGGAAACCACGGCTCCTCCCTCCGATCTCGCGAATATGGTGCTCGCGAGAATCTTTTCAAGATATCGGATGACCGGGTTCCGGATATGTGTGCTCTTAGACTTCCCGGAATAAAATCGGGCTGATTAGGAGCCCCAAAATCTGAAATCCTCCTCCAAAATTGCTTAGCATTATACTCCTTCCCGATGTTCAAAAGTGATCTCGTCTGTGGTCTCAGAGGGTGCTCCAATAATCTCATTGACCTCGCCCAGAGTCAACGAGTACTCATACCCCATGAGCTCAAATGTAATACTCCTCGGGAATTTGGCCCTCCTGGCCTTATCAACTCCTCACCGTGCAAAGGAACTCGAGAGTGAGTCCGATATAGGTCCGAGGCCTCTTCGCCAAGAAGCCCCCATCCCGACTTGCTCAAATAAGCGAGGAATATCCTCCTCGATCCCCATCGATATCATGCACTCGTGGTCAACTAATCTCGTCTTGACTACCCAGTTATAGAGCTCGGAATATAACTCAATATGTGTCCTCCACCGGTGATCATCCCACCGAATTCCGAGCTCAGCGGGTGTCCTCGTGTGCACGCCGGATGGCAGCTTCTTTCTCGCGAATCACCGCCTCGGAGAGGTTATGTCATCGGCCCTCTAGACATTGTTCCTGCAAATCATTCCCAAGAGCAAAAATCAATACCAACAAATACAATACGAGCTCAAAAATATCAAGCATACCATGAACGAGTCAACGATCAATAATCATCTCAAATGAACATGTAATCCCTAATAACTAGCAACAAAGCCTCAACAATGGTCAATGAGTCAACTAAACAAATATATCCAATAGAAGTGCTCAATATAATCCTCAAACATGTATACTTACTAACATGGCCCCACAATTAATTCACAAGTAGGCTCAACAAATAATCATGCAATTAAGCTCAATAAAATCCCAAAAATCATAGGCCAATTAGCAAGTAATTCAACAATTATGCATCATCAATTCATACACTTCTATCCTAAGAATAACTCAACTCGACCAATTGATCCAAACAATTATACTAGAAATTCCTACAAATGCCATAATTCACAATTCTAATCCAAATTCACAAATAACGAGCACCATATCAATTTCAATCCTAAACATGCTCCTATTCTCATCAACGATCCAAATATACTCATACAAGGCTCCAAATCATCCACAATAATCATGCATCTCAAGTGTCTATCAAAATGCCCAAAAGCAATATTCCAAATTCAAGAATTCAAGCACAACTCATAACACCCATGCAATAATCATAATATAACAACGAAATTAAAGCCAAGAAGAGTAGAAATTACGTACCTTGTTTGAAGAATTGGTCCAAAACGGACTTGGAAAACACCCACTCTATTTCAACCAAAAATCCCCAAATTTGCTTCCAAAACCCTAAAAATCTATCTTTATGCAAATGTATTGATAAAATGAGGAAAGGATGGTAATTTTACGGTGGAAATGACTCAAAACCGTCGGAAATGGGGATGGGAACGGAGGAACGGCGCTGCTGAAACGAACCCTCGAGTCGGGTGCCAGAATCGATCCTCGCGTATTTTTAAAAAAACCCGCACCTCGAGTCGAGGGTCAGGCCTCGACTCGAGGGATCTACCAATTTTCATACCTCGACTCGAGGTCTCACGCACGACTCGAGGGAAATGCAAAATCCAGCTCCTCGACTCGAGGTGGCACCTCGACTCGAGGGATGTGTCAAATTATGAAATTTTGCCCAAGTATAAATCCTCGACCCGGGGACCATGCAAGCTCGACCACTGGGTCGAGTCCAGGAATTTTTGATAATTCCGGGCCCGACCCGACCCCGAAACTCCTAAATATGACCTTTATACCCCTAACGAACCCAAATATGCAAGAAATTACCGTTTTGATCCCTCGATTTAAGCCCGGTCGCTCATTCGATCGAGGAGACCAGGTTCTCTTCCTTTTGCTCATTTTCACCAACTTTTAAGCTCTCCTTTCCTTCTCGATTCCTCGATCTCCTTTGCAAATTCGATCCTTTCCAATCCTCGTAGTGAGTATACCTACACACGGGCAAAACAATTCATCAAAATCATCACTACGAGATGCATTTCTACCCTAAATGACACACACCCCCAAACTTGAATGAAGTCATGCATTCAAGTTTGGCTCAAAATATATGCAACTCATAATGATATCAACAATAAGCTCATAATACCCTATGAATCTCAAAGCATAGAGCATAATTTCCTAAGCATGAGCAATTAAGTAGAAAGCCAAATCTCCCAAAAATCAAACAAAAACACTAATCTACCAAAAGAACACAAGAAAAGACATAAAACGATGGGTTGCCTCCCATCAAGCGCTATTTTTATTGTCCTTTGCCGGACTTATTTGTTCACTTCCATCTTCCTTCATCGGAATGGCCAAGGATAGCGATCCTCCTTGCCATTGTATCTCAACCTTTGAGCTTCGAAATTTTGGAGGTTCATATGTAGGATAGACCCATCATCCACATCCTTGCACTTTGATGATGGTTGTCCTCCTTGCTTTCTCACCAACATCCTTCTCCCTTTCTTTTCTCCAAGGATGCCCAAGCACTTCTTTAATTCTTTCCTATAATCAAAGTTCTCAAGAGGTAAAATCAAATCATTAGAAGCATCAATTTCAATTAAATCACAAATTGAAGAGTTAGAAGGTATAGAAATGCTCATTTCAATCTTCAAGGTTTCATTCGATGCTCTTAGATTTTCTTCCTCATTATAGCTCATGTCCATCAATGGACACTCCTCTTCCTCACTTTTGACAAGAGATTTCTTCCTTTCATCCTCATTGCTTGGACCCTCTACTACATTTCTTCTTTCATTTTCTTCCTCCCCTTCTTCTTTTTGATTCTCCATGATGGTCATGTTCTTTACTTGGCGTAGGAAATTTTTGACTTGACACTTTATAAACGTGAAGTGGACTTCGGTGATCTCCATAGTCCCCTCGATCCATGAATTGACCATTGCTTTGGTCCCATAGATTTCCTCATACAAGGGAAGCATTTCATCACACTTAGTGTCATTTTCCTCAATTCTTTCCAACAATACTCCAAGCATCTCTTGCAAGTTAGCTCTCACACCATGGAGTCCCCATTCTTCAAATTTAGGAGAAGCTTGTGGCATTGGATAATCATTCTCATAACTCCTCCTTTCATCATAGTAAGCTTCCTCTTCCGATGCCCCTTGAAATTCAATCCCCAATCTTGATTGCATGCTTGATCATAAGGCTCATAGTATGGGAACATCTCTTGAGGTGGGGGAGAAATTTCTTCACTTATCCAATCTTCATAATTGGATGGAACTTGTTGCCATTGAGAATTATCTTCATAGTTCCTCCAATCATTGTAGCTCAATTCTTCAAAATGTGGAGAATACACCCTACTATCTTGATAATATTCTTGATTCCACAAGTATGAGTTGTATCCTTCCATCTAGACAAGATTTCAAAGTATCAAATTCAAACAAAAATAACAAAACAAACACAAACACAAAGGCAACAAATAGTCACTTCAAACAATTCCTAGGTCTCACTTAAGGCGCAAAACTAATTCCCGGCAACGGCGCCATTTGATTGGAGTGTATAGGGTAAGAGTTATTAAGACCAATCAACAAAAATATCGAACCCAAGGGAAAAAGTATGCACATGAGGTCATAGAAATACAAGTTATTAGTGACTAGAGTTGCAACAATGGTTTAGAACAAAAACAACAAAACACAAGCAAAAATACAAAACAACAAGGAGCAAGCAATTGATCGAACACTTAGAATGCGATAACAAAAACAACACTAAATGGTGGGATAGGGGTGCTAGGATTAACATCCATCAATGAATCATCAATTAACAAGCTACAATTGAATCAAATTGCAAATCAACTAAGATAGAAAGCATAAACCATCATGAAATTAATCACTCCATTAAAATCATAATGCTTAATGCGAGTATCCTTAGTCTTTCCCATCTCTCAATGTAGAAATCCCCAATTCATACAATTATGCAAAATTGAAACCCGATTAACACCTAATCACGTTAGTTCAACTCTCGCCTATTGCTAGGGTGATCAACCATTAATCAAAAGAAACAATTTTACACAAAGCACAATTAAGAATCACAATTAGGTAGAAAACTAATGTGAGTATCCTTAGTGCAACTAATCTCTTGATTCCGAAGCACCCAATCCACACATTCATACACAATTATCACCCGATTAATACCGGATCACGTTAGCGCAACTCGCCTATAGCTAGGGTGATCAAACACTAATCTAAAGAGATAATTATGCATGAAGCACAAATGAGAATCACAATTAGTAAGCAAACTACTCAATTGATCTCCAATCATCAACAATTATAGCATCATCAATCAATTCATCATCAATTTCAATTAACCCAAGCACAAGAGAGATTTAGCCCATGGTACCACAAACAATACCAATGGGGAGAAGATAGAATTGAATAAACACAAAGTAAGTCACAACAATTAAGAAATTAAAGAGACAAAAGAGGAAAAACATCACCAAATGGTCTTCAATTAACAAAAAAAGGAATGCTTGAGTCTTCAACACCAATCTCCAAATGAATTACAAGCTTGAATTGAAAGGATTACAATGATCAAAGACTAATCTAAGGCTAATCTAGCAACAATTAATGGAAATCTAATTCTAATTCTAACTTCTACTCTAATCTAAGAAGGAAATTGGCTTGGGGCTTGAGAAATCGCCCAAAACCGCTACTAATGCTACATTATGAAAGATTATCCGGATTGCCTGCTTTTCCCCTTTAAATAAGAATTTTTTGAAAAACCTCCCTCGAGTCGAGGGTCAGGCCTCGACTCGAGGTCCTTGCCTTTGTCCCATCCCTCGACTCGAGGGTCATGCCTCTTTCCAATTTTTGCCTTTCTCTCGCACAGCCCTCGACTCGAGGCTCTTGCTCCTCGACTGCAGCTCGAGTCCAGTGGCAATTTTCTCGCGGGGGCTTTAGCCCCGACCCCCGTTCGTCCCGGATGTCCGTCTCTTCATTCTAAGCCTAATGGTACTCTCGCTTTGGCAAAAATCCACCGAATTACCCGCAAAATGGACGAAAAACATCAAAATCTCACAAATAATACTTTTAGACAAAAGAGTGATACCTTTCACATTTAGGCACAAAAATCATACTTTAACTCACTTTTTGCACTAAAATAGGCCCTAAAAACATGTATCAATTCACTCCAATCACATACTCACTAACATGCTCCCGGGCCGCCTCTTTCAAAGTTCTATTCCTTCTTTCAACCACTCCATTTTGTTGAGGAGTTCTTGCTAATGATGTCTCATGAATAATTCCACACTCATTGAAAAAGTTAGATAAACAAGAATTCAAAAATTATGTGCCCTTATCACTTCTTATTTTAATAATATTAACACCCTTTTCATTTTGAATCATCAACAGATCGGGGATCTTGTTTATAGTCTCATTTTTCCCGAAAAGAAATATAGCCCAAGTGTATCTAGAAAAATCATCTACTACAACAAGAGTATATTACCTTCCACTGAAACCGAGAGGAGAAACAGTCCAAACAGATCCAGATGAAGTAGTTGTAAAACTCTTTCAGATGAAGAGGAGTTAATACTCTTAAATGAGTGTCTAGGCTGTTTAGCATCACATTTAAGATCGGTAGATAAAAGTTTCTCGAGTAATCCCTTAACAAGGTTCTTTTAGCCAGCTTACTAAGGGTCTTGAAATTTAGATGACTAAGCCTCTTGTGCCATAGCCAGTGAGATCATCTCCACCCTTAGCTATCGACAAGTATCTTTAGGACAACTATTAAAGTTGGCCACATAGACATTACCGTGTCTCAAGCCGCTTAAAAGTACCTTATTTGAGGAACTATCTAAGATATCACATTTATCCTTAGAAAATTTGACAAGAAAACCTTTATCACAAAGTTGGGAAACAGAGATAGCCGATTATGTTTCAAACCTTCAACAAAAATATACCTCGGATACTTGAATATCTTTAATAATCGTAGTACCTACTCCTTTAGTCCTGCCCACAATTATTGTCTCCAAACAATACTCTTGGACCATCAATGCTCTGGAAATTTGATAGTAGCCTCTTGTTATAAGTCATGTGTTGTGAACAACCACTATCAATGTACCATATGGAAGCTAATATCTCTTCCTTGAGTGATGATTCCCGTGAATCTGAAAACAGATTAGTTATAAGGTACCCTAGTGATCTTGGGTCCTTGATGGTCAAGCATCACTTTAGGTAACCGATCAAAAATCTCATCTCCAGATAATAAATCAAACTTGGTCTTCTACCAAATCTGTCTACAATTGTATCACTTTTAAATGATAGTTTGTTGTATTCGTGATTTAGTAATTTTCTGAACTTAGGAAATGTGGGATAACATCCGCTTCTCCCATCAAAAAGATTGTAATAAGAATTTCTTCTTATTTTGGTTCTTGGATTTCTCTTAGTCCGATAAAGAGTCCTCACCTGAATTTTTGTTTTCAAACTCGGGAGATGCAAATTCCTTATTTGACTAATTGGTTTCCAAGGACCAATTCTAACCTCTTTAGAGTGATCGATGTTTTTACAAATTTCCTAGGTTTCGAACATCCGATTTATTATTTCGTCATAACCAAGACTGCTTTTGTCATGAGATTTTTGAGATGAATTAAAGATGTGATCTATTATCGATTGTGAATTATTAAGTTGACTAATTTTGAAGACTAGCTTCTCATTGTCTTTATTAATTAATTCATTTTCAAGACAGATTGTTTCAAATTTGTCTTTTAAAGTTTTCAATTCACTTTCTAATCTTTCGTGTAAGTGGTGATGTACCGGCCTCGGCTGGGAAAACATTCCCCTTGAATGTTTCCTCGCTCGGATAGTTCATCACCGCTTTCCTTTAATTAGAATTTGAATTTGATCCTTTAAAGTCAAATTCTCTGTCTCTAGCTGTTTATAAGCAGCCAGAGACGTCTTTAAGTCTCTCAATAATTCATGAATAACGGTTTGATCATTATCGCACACGATTTACAGGAATCATTATCAAGATGAATAATAGACTACCTCTTTAGCCATGACAAACTTCATCATCCGATCCGAAATCGATGATGATGATGATGATGATGATGATGATGATGATTTTCTTGACTCCTTTTCTTGACTAGAAGAGCCCTTTGATCTCGCAAATCTCATGTCTCTCTTTTTCTTTTCTCTTCCCTTTCTTTAGGAGTCAGTTGAGGACAATCATAGCTGAAGTGTCCTGGCTTGTTGCACGTGTAGCAAGTGTCACTCCTATCTCGTTTTAGTGGCCGGAAGGATTTCTCTTAACAGGATCTCGAATCTTCTCGTGCGGCTCCTATTCTTGTCATCTTCGTAGACTCATCTTCCTTTCTTCTTGATTTGGATCTAGATCTATCCTTACCTGCAAATCTCTATTTATTACGTTTATACTTCATTCTTAATCTGTCATACCTTTTGGTGAGCAGAGCCATCTCGCTCCTTCAGAGATAGGTCACTCCTACTGCAGACTCGGTTGTCATCTTGTCATCTTTGCCGACAAAGGCAACAGACTTGGATGAGGTGCTTGACTCCATCTCATCCTCCTCATCTTCTATTTGAATGTCATATTCTAAAGCTTTAAGGTGAGAGAATAAGGTATGGTGAGTAATAGAAGATAAATTTTGAGTTGCTTTAAGGATATTGGATTTTTCTCTCCATCTCTTGGTTAAAGATCTCAATATCTTGTTATTAATCTCTTTCTCTCTATAGTTCTTTCCCGCATCGCTTTGTTGAGGAGATTCACAACCTTACATCTAGCTGATCCACGCTTTCATTTTCCTTCATCTTGAAGGTATCAAAGGCGTGTAAAACAGATCGTAGCTTATTCTCTTTTACTTGGTCTCGATCCTTCACAAACATTTGCCGTAGTCTGCCACACATTTCTTTGGTTGTTTTGCATCTTTGACCTTCTCAATCCAGTCTTTACTCGCAGTCTCAATAATTTCAGTCCTAGCTACTTGATCTAGGTTGTGGATTTTCCTTTCATCATTTGTCAATTCGTAACTCTTTTTCTCTTGTCCGACTCGAGATTCAAATTGATTCAAGTACCATTGCTAGTGCCTCCATGATAAAATTTTATAGGTCCTTCTTCAAGAACCTCCTCCATCCTATCATGGATAGCCTTGAGATGATTTTCCATCCCGAATTTCCAATAATCATAATCTTCAATTGAAAATTCGTAGATTCTCGGATTTCTTGCTCTTGCTCAAGACATGATGAGATAGAAAAACAAAAATACTCCACAAACTTGTTAGTAGCACAGCTTAGTAACAATAAAGAAGATGAAGAAAATCAAGAAAATTTCGTAATCTTAGTTAAGACCTAAAATCAATATCGTAACAGCCTTAACACCGCTCCGATGCCACTTGTTGGTCCCGATTGGTTGAGTTGATTAAGAAAATTTGAGTTAACCTTCTAGGACAAAATCTAGAAGGGGGTTGAATAGATTTTGTAGATTTTTCAAATCTTTCAAAATTGATTCAAAGTACCAGATTAACACAAATGTGGAAATTTAATATTAAACTCAACTTTATTACGATCAAAAGTAACCGATATTTTGGTTTTAACTTTGATTCTGAAATTAATCTTTAATTAATAAGCTAGGAATTGAAATAACAAGTAAGTAAAACAAAGCAATAAAGAACACTGATTTATAGTGGTTCGGATTATAACAATCCTACATCCACTCTCCTCCTCCAACTTGAAGTAGGGTCTCTACTATCTCGCTTAGTTACTTACTTTACAATCGTACAACTTATAAATTACAATCGATCTTCAACTCTTCAAAATCCTAACCAAATCTGTGAAATTTAACTCTAAGATAAAGAAGTGTATATGAAGATGTTCAAGGAAGTGTTCTACAAACACTTAGAAAAATCTATGAAGAAATCTTGAAAAACTATTTTGTGCTTTTTGAAAGCTTGTGATTTTTGAGAATATCTTGTTGGAAAAATAACTCGTGTGTTCTGGTATTCTTAATGAAGTGCCTAGACCTATTTATAAGTCTGAAAAGTCAGTTAGTTTGTTAGTCGGTTCTAACAAACTAAAACCGCTTTAACAAACTTATTCTTGAAAACCGCTCTAGACCTCGAGTTGATTTTACTCTACTCGTCTGCCTGACTTGGTGAAGACTCGCCTTTCTTATTCTACTCGGCTTTTCTTAACCTCGTCTCGAGCTCTTCATATTTGTCTCCTGCAGATGACTAGACTTGAACTTATCTTCAGATGACTTGTAATCTTCCGCACCTCGGTGACTTGTTTAGTTCTCGACCCCGTCTGATCTCGCTTAGCTTAAGGTCTCAATCTCACTGCTTCTTCAGGTCGCTCCGATCATCTCGAGCCGCTTCTTTTAACTCATCAAAACTTCTTGATCCAACAGATATTATTTAGAATGACCTTAATAGTTGATATTTTAGACTTGAACTAGTCTTTGAAATCACCTTAACCTTTTGGGCTATTTTAATGAGCTAATCATGCTTTATTGCTTTTATGTTAATTGAATGTTTTATAACATCTTGTTGAGTGAAAGTCTTAGCTATTTATTTGATCATTTAATGCTAGAACTTATTTTTGTTTATATTTTGAAACTGAATTTGTTTAAGAAGGATAATTCATGAGATTGATGATTAATGACTTTAAGTCATTTTTTGATATTGAATTTTGTATCAAATTATTCAGATGTCAATCACCTTAACATAGAACAAGTTAATACATAAATGAACATTAATTTTTGAATCACTTCTATTAAAACCAGCATAATGGTCTCAAAAGCAATAATCGCTAAGTTGAACGTAATAGAAAAACTCAATAGCGATAATTATGATGGAGACTCGCATTTAAAAGGATCGGGAGATTTGGAAATTGAAAAATATCATAGCTCATGACATATTGATGAGTTCAGTCATTGATGACATGATCTCCGAGTGTGCACATCGTCTTACCGCCCATGATATCTTGGAATATCCGAAGGGAAAGTATGGTAACACTTTACATTCGAGGATCATCAAATTCGGAACCTAGAGGATCGATATGACTCTTGATGAAAGTGTTTTGATATCACTCATATAGCTCATGATGTTGAGTGATTGAAGTAGTTTTTTCGGGTAAGCGTATTAAGACCAATCAACAAATATCGAACCCATGGGAAAAAGTATGCACATGAGGCCCTAGAAATACAAGTTCTCTATGACTATTGTTGCAAAACGGGATGACACTAACACTATCAAACACTTGCAAAATATAAACTAAAACAAGCAAACAAATGATCGAACACTTAGAATGCGATAACAAAAATAACAATAAATGGTGGGATAGAGGTGCTAGGATTAACATCCATCAATGAGTCATCAATCAACAAGCTACAATTGAATCAAATTGCAAATCAACTAAGATAGAAAGCATAAAACTATCATGAAATTAATCACTCCATTAAAATCACAATGCCTAATGTGAGTATCCTTAGTCTTTCCCATCTCTCAATGTAGAAATCCCCAATTCACACAATCATGCAAAATTGAAACCCGATTAACACCTAATCACGTTAGCTCAACTCTCGCCTATTGCTAGGGTGATCAACCATTAATCTAAAGAGACAATTTTACATGAAGCACAATTAAGAATCACAATTAGGAAACAAACTAATGTGAGTATCCTTAGTGCAACTAATCTCTCGATTCGAAGCACACAATCCACGCATTCATACACAATTATAACCCGATTAATCCCGGATCACGTTAGTGCAGCTCTCGCCTCTAGCTAGGGTGATCAAACACTAATCTAAAGAGATAATTATGCATGAAGCATAATTAAGAATCACAATTAGTAAGCGGTCTACTCAATTGATCTCCAATCATCAACAATTATAGCATAATCAATCAAATCATCATCAATTTCAATTAACCCAAGCACAAGAGAATTAGCCCATGGTACCACAAACAATACCCATGGGAAGAAGATAAAATTGAACAATCACAAAGCACTTCACAACAATTAAGAAATTAAAAAGAGAAGAGAGGAAAAACATCACCAAATGGTCTTCAATCAACAACAATAGGAATGCTTGAGTGCTCAATACAAATCTCCAAATCAATTACAAGCTTGAATTGAATGAAATACAATGATCTAAAGCTAATCTATGGCTAATCTACCAACATCAATAGAAATCTAAATCTAATTCTAACTTCTACTCTAACTACAAGGA